>CM038676.1:437881581-438544807 GCA_021605205.1 Aegilops longissima | reverse complement strand
ATTCCTCCGTCTCCGAGGAAGAAGAGGACCGCTCAAGACCCGGAGACCATGGTCTCAAAGCGGGGGAAGAAATCTTCGTCAGAGGTTCCTGCGCCGAGGGATGCCTCGGCCGCACTGTGCCCACAAGGGGATCAGCCCTCCACCAAGCCGTAAGTAGAGAGGGGAGTTTTAAAATAAGAAACATCCATGTTCTAATTCTGAGGAAGATAACCAAAATTTTACCTTGTAGTTCGGATCTCAGCCCTTCTCAGCAGAGCTCATCTTCAGGGGATCTTCGTCCAGAGATGATGGAGAGGAACGCCTCTACCGCATCGCTTATGCAGGCGGGCGACCCCGAGGTGTCGCCACGGGGTTTTCCGACCGCAGGCCGGAAAGTAGTCGATGGCTCCCCAAAGCTCCGTGTCCGCCTTCAAAAGGCCATCGGACGAGTCCGACACCGCCCGCACGGTCGGAGGAGTCAAGGATCTGCTCGGGCGAGCGCCTATCTCGTAAGAGCACCGCATTGATGGGTACGGTGATTGAAAGGATTTCATCGGAGAGCGGTTGTACGAGGCCGTCAGAGTTTACCGACAGGTTTTGAGGTATGCGAATGATGTACCTTTTGACAGCCCGCATATAAAAGATGCGCTCAGATAGATAGTAGCCCCGAGACTCGTGCGTTGTCAAAATGACGGCGGGCCGAGGATCATAACCTGTGTATAATATGTCGCCTTCCTATGTAGGTGGCGGCGTCCGTGGCTAGCCGGACGATGAATTTGCCGAGCTAAAGCGGCAACTTGACGGGCAGATGTCGACATCGCGCTTTGTCAACAAGCGGCTTGACGAGTCACAAGGTATGCGATTCTCCGCGACACCGGTAAGGGGCTTGATGCTCATGCCTTACAACATGTATGCTTGATGCAGATGGTGTCGCCGCTATGGAGAACCTTCGGGCGGAACTCGCCCGAGCAAAGGAGCGACCAGAAAAGTGATGCGTTGTTTTAAAGGCGGCCAAGAGCTGAAAGTCGAACAGGCTGCTCACCGCCAAGCAAGAAGGAAATTGCCGAGATGGCTGTGAAGTTGAAGAATGCTGCCGATCGCTGCAAGCTCCTTGAAAAAGAAGATCGGGCGGAATGTATGACTCGGAGAAGGCCACTACCGAGGCTAAGGATACTCGCCCGCAATGAGAGCTATGAAGGAGGAGCTACGTTAGTCGAGATATCGCGCCGAAAGCCCTTTATGCTGCGGATGAAGTTCGCGGATCCTAAATATGCTCCGCTGGACCGGCTGTGGAGTGCGGCGGACAATTATCTCGGACTTGGCGCCGAAAGTGACGCGGGACGCGCCAACACTTCCGAGATCAAAAGGATCACGATGTGGAAAAGCTTTTGGTCGCAGTTCCACAATCCGAGCGCCCACTTCCATTAACCGATCTTTACGCATGGGCGGAACTGAATAGGTTATCCGACTCGCCATGAAGTATGTCGAGAGTCATCTGTAATGGAAATGCCCGAGCCAAGAGTTATTTTAGCTTGGTGCAGCAATTTTGGTGCGGTGCCGCATATCAATGCAATGAAGAGGTCAGCATGCATAGAGGGTGCATGGATGGCTCTTGCCCGTGTCAAGACATACTGGGCGGAGATGAAGGCCACCGATGTTGCATCCCAAGATTCGGACGAGAGCCGAGTACCTGCCGAGCACTATTTTCAGGAAGTTCTGCAGGGCGCTCGTTTAATAGAAACACAATGCTCGAAGGATGTTATGTTCGAATAACATGTATTATTGTAAAACAATGTTTCGATGGAATATAAAAGCTTTTTATACTTGTGCCTTCAAGAATTAAAATGCCTCCCATGCATCAAGTAATGTATATGTGTATAACCTGAAAGATGGCGTCTCCGCTTCAAATTTCACGCATATAATGCGGGGTGTTCGCAAAGGCACATTTTCACACTTGATCCAACGCCTTGGTCCTATTAAGGAGGTGATAGCGAGCTAACTAGGCAACCGGACTATAATGCTTTATCACTTTCACTTAGCCATAGGAGTTTGACGGGGCTACTATATAGTCTCTGGGGCACCGCCACCCGAATTCGGGCGCTGCAGTGTGCCCGCCGAAACGGCCCTTCGTTAATGCGGAGGAATCCTAAGGATTCCGTGGGTCATCGAGTGGTTGACCAGTCTCATGCAATATCATGACAGTCAATTTTCGCTTTCATCGAGGTGCTCGCTCGGGTAACCGGGCACAATCGCAGAGTTCTCCGGTGCCGCTTTAGCCGATAGAGTGGAACGAAGGTAGCAAAACACAGGAGCCGGGCAAACCCAACATTTGACCAAAGACATGATTCGAGCTGATGCATATAAGGCCAACTCGCGGTTTAACACTACCTAAGGTATTCGGTCTTTATGAAAACGGGCTGAACAACGCCTTAGTAATAAGCCCTCGTGTCCGTGTATGCGCAAAATTGACGGGCTACATGCCAAGACGCCAGCCTCCACCTCGTTATAGCAAGAAACCGGGATGTGTATCAACAAGAGACAGTAAAAAGGTTTACGAGGGTCTTAATCTGAAAATAATCCTTGAACAGGTCCTCACCGCACGCCCGCTACCGTGGTCTCCATTGTGTCGATCTCGACGGGTGTAGCACGGTGTTCATCTCAGAAAGAGAGGAACTTAGTTGAAAAAGACCGTATAAAATGTATGTTATATTAAATAAACAAAGTACAATTCAAAAATGAATCAAACTGAGCTTTATTGTCTCTTGTTGTACATGCGTGAGCCCTTGTACGGGGTATGCGGCTAGTAAGCCCTTGTGTTTACGCCGACTCGCCTAGCCATGTCCGGGTCCGAACAACCTGTTTAGGTGCTTTGATTAGTGAAGCCGTTTAGTGTGTGGCTGTCAAGGCAGCCGACAATCTTCCGCGCCTAGAACACTCGATATTTCCTTTAATGAGATGATGCCTCGCTGGACCGGCATTTTAAGTATAAGAGATGCATAATGCGGTATTGCCTTAAAGCGGCGTAAAGCTTCGTGTCCCAGGTGCTTGATAGCTACGGTAAATGGGGCGATGTGGAAGGTTAGCTTTTCACGGCGGAAGTTGTCGGGTGAGCCAACATAACTTCTAGCAGTGACAGAGCCCGCATAATGGGCATCTGGCCCGGCGTTACACCTTGAAAGGAAGTGTTGCTATGGCGTAATTTTTGTTGGGTCTATCCTCATTTTATGGATCGTGTCCCGATATAGCAGGTTTAGATCACCGCCGCCATTCATTAGGACTTGTGTAAAGTGGAGTCCGCCAATTATCGGATCTAATACCAAGGCAGTCCAGCCTACGCCCGGATACTTCTAGACTAATCTGTTGGTCGAAGGTGATTGGTTTTAACAACCAGTGGCGGACTCCTCCGATAGGCCGATGGCGCTGTATCTCTATAGGCGCCACTATGTTTTTCCCTTGTCATGTGAAGTGAGTTTACTGTTTTTACTTCTTGTGGGAAATTCTTTTGTTTTCCGTGCCCTGCCAGGGTTTGTCATCGCCCTCACTTGGTGTGTCGAGCCCCTTGTGTTCGGCGCTTAGTTTGCCGGATTGCTTGAACACCCAACAATCTCTCGGGGTATGGTTTGCGTGCTTCCCGGAGTACTGTGGATTTGGCATATCTTGTCCAAGATTTTGTTTAGGTTAGATAGCTCATCCCTGTTATCCTTGAGGGGCAGCTTTTTCTGATTCTACCGAGAGCTTTTGAATCCGGCATTGACTATCGTGCTCTTCGGGCTGTTTCCCTTGGTCCGTCGCTGGTCCTTGCTGCGTCATGCGTTTCCGCTTCCATCCCTAACTTCGGATGTACTTGGGTCGCTGGTACTGCATCTTGCCAACCAGCTATCCTCTCCTCGCGCAAAAGCGGTCATGAGGCTTGTTAATGCGGCCATTGTTCTTGGCTTTTCTTGGCCGAGGTGTCCGGCGAGCCATTCGCCTCGAACGCTGTGTTTGAAAGCTGCTAAGGCTTCGCTTCCGGACAATCGACTATCCTGGTTCTTTTTTAGTAAAAAATATGTTCCAGAGTTTCCGGCTGACTCTCCGGTTGTTAGATTATGTGACTTAAATCGTCAGATCCGGAGGTCGGACATAGGTCCCTTGAAAATTTGCCCTAAAAGCATCCTCGAGCTCTTCCCAACTTCCAATGGTGTTTTCGGAAGGCTTTAAGCCAATGCCGGGCTGGCCCTTTGAGCTTGAGGGGTAAGTATTTTATGGCGTGAGGTCATCTCCTCTAGCCATGTGTATGTGGAGGATATAATCCTCAATCTAGACCTGTGGTCCTGTTGTTCCGTCAGATGCCTCTATGTTTACGGGCTTGAATCCCGCTGAAATTCATGGTCCAAAGACTCATCGTGAAACATAGGGGTGTGCGCACCCCATATCTGGGTGTGACGTGATGTTCGGATACTTGTTGCGCTACATCGCTACTAGAGCTTGCTTTCTTGGCCCGTAGATAGATCTGGCTGGGCTATCTTTTTTATGCGAATCTTCAGCGGATCGCAGTCGCTTGTGTGCAGCGCCATTTGCTGCACTATGTTGTCCATTGTGTCGCTTTGTTCGACCGTGTGGCTTCCTTTGTTTTTTGATTATGAGGCTCTAAGGCCTCTTAGTCAAATTCCGCAGTAATTTTCGCTCGGATAGTTTTTGTGTGGCGATCGTCAGATTTGTCCATGTGTTGAGTGCTTTGCTCCATCAAGTTCTGAGTGCATCTTCCGCTGTTTTGAGCTTCCATTTCTGCTTTTCAGGCTACACGCAGCGGGCTGACGAGCCTTTTGGAGGTTCTTCGCCCAAAGAACTTGTCCGGCGTGAGGTCGTCCGGATCATTATCTTCGCCGGGACGGGTTGTTTATCCAAGTTGCCCTGTTCGGACGGTTGCTCGATGGCATGTTCGCTGCTCGCCGGTTCGCCCCGCCTGTGGCCGGGTCCGCATGGCTGCTGTCTCTGCCGAGGTGGGTTTGGAGGGCGCCACGCCGCCGCTTCGCCGAGGAACGGTCCCTTGTTGCGCCCCTTTGTTCCTTGTCGCTTTTTTAGGTGTGTCCACCATGTATACATCGTGAGATGAGGTGGTTGTACGGTGCCCTATAGGCGCTGGTTCCTGTTCGCCTCCTACATCGCCGCCCATACCGCTTTGGCGTCTTCGGAGTCGAAGTCGAGCATGTCGGTTAAATCATTGATAGTGGCTACGGCGGGTGGTGGTGGGCTTTGAATTTCTTCATCGTCCGCGATCCCAACCTTGCTGACCATAGTTCGCCAGGCTCTCCCGATAAAGAGAGAGACTTTAGTGAATTCAGAATATCGCCAAGGGCGAAAAGCCGAAAGATGTCCACGGCGGCGAACTCCATAATCGGGCGCCAATCGGATTCGATTAGCAGGGCGCGGAAGGTTCGAGTCCGAGAGAAGTCCGCACCTTGAGTCACAAGCTTCGCAGCGACAAGGCTGATGTTCGCTCGATTGTCGAGAGGGTACAGCCCCAAGGCGGTGTCCAGCCACCCGCCCTCGGTTGAGCGCAATGGCCCGAGCTAAGGGTCGAGCGATATCGGTGCGGCCTCCGTGGCACCGCTCGCGGCAGAGCTAGATCATGCCCATCGTGATGTGGGGCGCGCTGGCTGTGGCTCAACCCGCTGAAGATCAAGTCTCCGTGGACGTTAGCTGTAATAGCCTCGCTTATTAGGGATGATAGACTACTCATATAAATAAGGAATTCTTCTTTCCCGGATCCCATTCGACGTAACTCCAAAGTTAAGCGTGCTCAGCTTGGAGTAGTTTCAGATGGGTGACCGACCGAAGTTGTTCCCTGCGCACGAGTGAGGACAAAGTGCGCAAAAGACTAGTATTGATCTATGGGGCCGCCTAGATCTCGCCAGAGTAACGACCACCGCGGTGTGTCCGGGCGCTATAAGTTGGTATCGAGCCGACCGCGTTACACGGATGGTTGCGGACTAGTGCGCTGTCATGTTGTTCATGACGCCAGACCCATCATGGCACGCGGCATGGCACATGTACCGGATCGATGCACAGACGGTTGTGCCAAGAGGGAACGCTCGCGGGTCTGACGAGGACGTGGTTCCTCCGAGTGGGGTGTATGTAATAGCCTGGCTTATTAGGTATGATAGACTACTCATATAAATAAGGAATTCTTCTTTACGGGATCCCATTCGACAGAACTCCAAAGTTGCGCGTGCTCAGCTTGGAGTAGTTTCAGATGGTGACCGACCGAAGTTGCTCCTGCGCGCACGAGTGAGGACAAAGTGCGCAGAAAAGACTAGTATTGATCTGTGGGGCTACCTAGATCCCGCCAGAGTAACGACCACCGCGGTGTGTCCGGTGTTACATTAGCCGTAGTTCAAACTTCCAAATCTGACCGATGGCCAGAGCGAGCTTAATCTGCTCCAGATGGCTGCTTAATTGCCCGCAGGCAAAGCTGCCAACACGAAGATCTGTCCGGGAGAAAAGTCTCACCTCGACTGCATCGTTGTTGATGATCGGAGGAGCCATCGGGCCTAAAGATGACGCATACGAGGAACTCTCAATGAAAGCACCAATGTCGGTGTCAAAACCGCGGATCTCGGTAGGGGTCCCGAACTGCAAGCCTAGGCGATGGTAACAAGAGAAAGGGACACGATGTTTTTACCTGTGTTCGCCCTCTCGATGGAGGTAAAACCCTACCCCGCTTGATTAATATTGATGATATGGGTAGTACAAGAGTAGATCTACCACGAGATCGAGAGGCTAAACCCTAGAAGCTAGCCTATGGTATGATTGTTGTTCGCCCCACGGATTAAAACCCTCCGGTTTATATAGACACCGAGAGGGCTAGGGTTACACAGTAGTCGGTTACAATGGGAGGAGATCTACATATCCAGACGCCAAGCTTGCCTTCCACGCCAAGGAAAGTCCCATCCGCATACACGGACGAAGTCTTCAATCTTATATCTTCATATTCCGTGAGTCTGGCCGAAGGTTATAGTCCGGCTATCCGGACACCCCCTAATCCAGGACTCCTCACCGCCCCGGTCTTTTTGCCTCCTTCTCGTCGCCTTCTTCGCACCTTGTAAGGCGCCGACCAGCATCTTCGCCGGCGGGACGTCCGTTCTTCGGGCAGCGGGCCGACAATGGATCCGCCGCTTTCTTCGCCCAGCCCTAGGAGAGTTGTGGAAACACATTAAGCGCCTCCCTTGGGTTATGTGGATAAAAGTACGATGACTTACCGAACTTGCAGGGCGGGACAGTTGGTACCCGCGGTCTTCGGCGGAGTCCGGCCATGATTTGCTGGACTTGAAAAGCACCTTCCAGATGTCCTTGTGCGAGGAGCCGAAAAGCTCTCGCATGGTTTGGTGCTTGGCCGATCGAATTCTATAGATTGCAAGTCCGTGTTGACAAGGCAGATCCGCGAACTAACATCACCTGAACCACATTGACAAGTTCAATGTTCTTGTCTCCCATATCTTTAATGCGCGTCTGGAGCGCCGACAATTCGTTGGACGAGGACCAGTTCAGGCCCTTTTTGACCCAGGATGTAAGCCGCAGGGGGGCACCGGATCGAAACTCGGGAGTAGCGGCCTATTCCGTGCCGCGCGGCTCGGTGATGTAAAACCACTGATGTTGCCACTCCTTGACGGAATCGTTAAAGGTGCCTGTTGGCCATGTAACGTTGGGCATCTTGCTCACCATAGCGCCTCAAGATTCGGCGTGTTTCGCCACCCACTACCTTGGGCTTCACATTAAAAATCTTCAGCCATAAGCCAAAATGTGGCGAGATGCGGAGAAAAGTTTCGCATTACCCACAATGAATGTCGATATGTTGAGGAAGGAATAAGGGACAGATCGTGAAGATCGATCCCATAGTAATACATGATGCCGCGAACGAACGGGTGCAGGGGAAACCCTAGCCCGCGGACAAAGTGAGGGAGGAATACAACCCTCTCGTGGGGTTCCGGAGTAGGGACGATCTGTCCTGCTGTCGGGAGACGGTGGCTGATTTTCTTGGCCAGATACCCGGCCTCCCGAAGCTTTTTGATATCCTTCTCCTAGACAGTAGGGGCGATCCATTTGCCTCCTGCTCCGGATCCAGACATTTTCGGAAGGCCTTTGTGGGCAGAGAAGATGGACGCTGGGCTGGAGCTCAAAGCGAGGGGAATGGATCGAAGAAGAAAGCATGGTGCGAATGGGAGTCCTTATCCCATTATAAAGGCAGAGGGATTCTGCGCCCCCACTCGCCGGTAAAATTGTTTATTTCCCAAGCGCCTTAATTGATGGCGCGTTGGATTACCCACATCTGTATTAATGAGAATCCCATGAAAAGATGGACACGATCTCCGCTCGACAAGACGTACAACAAAACCGCCACACATACAAAGGGCAGGCTTGAAAAACAGTTCGTCATGACCGCACTACTGCGTAACGTCACGCTAAGAAAAGCTGCCAGCAGATTAGATTTGTGGAAATATTATTCTCTACGGTGGTATGTGGAATTTGTTTTGCAGAGCCGACACTATCCTTGTGTTCAGAATCTTCTATGGAATATTCGGAGGAGGAACCCACCTTGCAATGACGAAGACAATCTGCTACCGGACTCATCATCATTGAAGCCTGGTTCGTGGGCTACCGAGGAGTCCCGGATTAGGGGTCCCTGACAGCCGGACTATATACTTTAGCCGACTATCGGACTATGAAGATACAAGATTGAAGACTTCATCCGTGTTCGGATGGGACTCTCCTGGCGTGAAGGAAAGCTTGGCAACACGGATATGTAGATCTCTCCCTTGTAATCGACTGTAACCCTAGCCCCTACGGTGTCTATATAAACCGGAGGGTTTAGTTCGTAGGACAAGAACAATCATACCATAGGCTAGCTTCTAGGGTTTAGCCCCTGCGATCTTGTGGTATAACTCTTGTAATACTCATATCATCAAGATCAATGAAGCAGGAAGTAGGGTATTACCTCCATCGAGAGGGCCCGAACCTAGGTAAACATCGTGTCCCCCGCCTCGTGTTACCATCCGCCTTAGACGCACAGTTCGGGACCCCCTACCCGAGATCCGCCGGTTTTGACACCGACAGTAACCAATTCTGACTTGTTACTACATGATGGTTCTAATTCACTTACATCCACTAGTAGAAAAAGGTTAGATATCATGACACACAATCTTAACTAAGCTGGAACCAGAAACATATCAAGGTTAGATATCAAACCTTGATATGTTTCTGGTTCCAGCTTAGTTAAGAATGTGTGTCATGATATCCCCAGATGAACTTGGAATACAAAGTTTTATGAGATTATACATAATGCCACTCTATGAGCCATGAAACAACCAGTTAAGTATAAGGCAAAACCCATGCAGAAACCAGAATTACTATGGTGACTCGGTCTAGTAGGTTCATCTTTCCCAGCCGCTAATGAATTATTTTTTATGTCATTTCTTGTACATAATTTTGGCACACTCTTGTCTATACTAATTAGATCCTGCATTCCTTTAAGGTCAAGTCAGGGGCTTCGGGTTGGCGTGCCGACGAACAAAAGTGGATTAGTTACTTCGTAGGTGTCCTACTCTTCCCCTTCATGTTTCTTAGTTCATTATGCACACCTTCTTTCTATGCACGACTTGATAACTCCAACTGTCCCAAATCTGATGATCCTTTTTTTCTTGTGTTGTTGCTTTTGCAGGTTCTGAGAATTTTGCTCGTGGATCAGGAACTTCTAATTTGTGACCTAAATCTCGGGTAACTATGATGTCATGTGTGACGTAGATTATGTGTTTCTTCTAGTACACCATAGTACGGGCGTAATGTTCACAAAGCTAATTAGTGCATATTCAGTTTAGTATATTCAGTATTATTAGTTTTGTACTTATCATCTAGTTGGTTGCTGAATTCATGTCATTGTTAATACAATATAGTTTTTGAATAATTTTACTAGTAATTACAAGCTGATGGTTCTTCACATTGAACGGCCACAACTGATTGGTCAAAGGTGTTCTGTGTTTTATTATGTAGTGTCTTATCTAACGAGCCATGTATATTCGGAACATCTGGAGGGTAATCTAAGATAAATAGAATGTCCTCAGTTTACAAAGAATGGCTGAAGAATCAAAGTCAATATGTGTTTGTACTTCATAACATGGTGATGGCCCTTTCCCTAGTGTGTATTATTGTTATTTCTTTACAGAGTGATGGTACTGGCATTGCAAGTAATGGTAATTCATATTTTGGTCATCTTTTAGAGAAAATAGACTGGACCACTAAAAATATAATAATAGTTCATGCAGTTTTAAGTTGATGCAAGATGCAAAACAATTAGTACACGGATATAGGTTGCATTAGTTGAGATGTCATTCAATAAATTCGTGTTGACAAAGTTTTTGTATTCAGATTATTAATTAGCCCCATATCTATATAAATCTAAGTCTTGGTAAATCAAATTTGTATAGTCCTCCTTTAAATTTTAGTTCTCTATTAACTTGATTTTCTAGTGTAAGTTACTCATCCCGCATTGTTGTTGCATTAATTGACGATGAATGGCTCAGGTGTTCATTGTAGATGTTGATTGCAAGCTTATGAATGGGGCTACTACAACTAATTAGATTGCCATTATTAAGATCAAAATATAATAGTTGACTACAAGGTCAAGATTTGGGCTACTATAGATAGTTTCACCTCTTGTAATCTTTGGATCATGTCCTTATTAAGATCAAAACATTATAGTTGACTACAAGGTCGATTCAATATATGAGACCTTTCTGTTTATTATATTGATATATGAGACCTTTCTACTTATTTTATTGTGGCTCATATGCAGCATCAGCATTGACCTAATAATTCTGGCTGGCAATATATGAAATATCAGTAATTGTTCATGCTAGGTAGTGAAACTTGATCTATTTTGTACACGTTTGAAAATCAATTTTTCCAGGGTCGCCAGCAACACATATGTAGTGTTGTTGAGCTCTAGCTCCATATGTTGCTATCTACCAACGCTCATACACATTATTTACCAACAAATGCATATATGTTGGTGTAGACCCTTGCAACACCGCCTACGACAACGCATTATAATCCGTTGGTGTAGACCTTAGCAACGTATATATGGACATACAACAACGAATCGATGCGCTGTCAAGGGTTTTCGCTGTAGAAAAGAATGGGATAGATTATACTTGCCTCAAGGAGCTTTAATATTTTCTTAACACTTCTTTCATCTTAGGATTCAGCGCCGTTGGTGATCAATAACTGGTTTGGCATCTTTCTCCAAATTTATTTTGTGTTGGCATAGAGGACTAATGCCCTTAAGATCATCAAGAGTATATCCAATAGCAAGACGGTGCTTCTTCGTAGTTTTCAATAATTTTTCTTCCTCCTTGTCCGAAAGGTTAGCACTAATAATAACATGATATATCTTCTTTTCATCAAGATAAGCATATTTAAGAGTATCAGGCAATGGTTTAAGCTCAAACACGGGATCACCCTTAGGTGGAGGAGGATCCCCTAGGATTTTAACAGGCAAGTTGTGTTTCATAATAGGTCCTTGTTTAAAGAACACTTCATCTATTTCCCTTCTTTCATTCATAAACATATCATTTTCATGGTCTAGCAAATATTGTTCTAAAGGATCACTAGGAGGTACGGCAATAGAAGCAAGACCAATAATTTCATCCTTACTAGGTAATTCCTCTTCACGATGTTTTCTACGAAATTTAGAAAAGTTGAACTCATGAGACATATAATCCAAACCAACAGTTACAACATCCTTTTCGCAGTCTATCTTAGCATTAACAGTATTTAAGAAGGGTCTACCAAATATAATGGGACAAAAGCTATCTTGTGGAGAACCAAGAACAAGAAAATCAGCAGGATATTTAGTTTTCCCACACAAGACTTCAACATCTCTAACAATTCCAATTGGTGATATAGTATCTCTATTGGCAAGTTTAATTATGACATCAATTTCTTCTAACTCAAGAGGTGCAATATCATGCATAATTTATTTGTATAAGTCAATAGGTATTGCACTAGCACTAGCACCCATATCACAAAAGCCATGATAACAATGATCTCCTATTTTAACAAAAATAACAGGCATGCCTACCACCGGTATGTTTATCTTTAGCACAAGTTTAGCAATTCTATCAGTCTCATCAAAGAAATAAATAACAGACCCATCTATATTATCAGCCAAGAGATCTTTAATAACAGCAATATTAGGTTCAACTTTAACTTGCTCAGGAGGAGTATAAGTTCTAATATTGCTTTTATGAACCACAGTTGAAGCTTTAGCATGATCCTTTATTCTAACAGGGAAGGGTGGTTTCTCAACATAGGTAGAAGGAACAATAGGATCGTTATAAGTGATAGTATTTTCTTCAACTTTAATATGTGCAGCTACTTTTACTTCTATGGGAGGATGATATTTAAACCACTTCTCCTTAGGGAGATCAACATGAGTAGCAAAAGATTCACAGAAAGAAGCTACTATCTCAGAGTCAAGTTCACATTTAGTGCTAAATTTACAGAAAACATCGGTATCCATAAAAGATTTAACACAATCAAACTTAGGTGTCATACCTAACTCCTTACCTTCGTCGAGATCCCAATCTTTAGAGTTATGCTCAATTCTTTCCAATAAATCCCATTTGAATTCAATAGTCTTCATCATAAAAGAGCCAAAGACAAGAAGTATCGAGTATGGTGCGATTGTTATCGTAAAGTCGAGCATAAAAATTTTGAATGATCATTTCTCTTGAGAGCTCATGATTGGGGCATGAATATAACATTGAATTAATCCTCCCCAAGCATGAGCGATGCTTTCTCCTTCATGAGGCCAAAATTATATATATAATTGTGATCACGATGAACAAGATGCATAGGATAAATCTTCCGATGAAATTCCAATTTCAATGCTTGTAGTTCCATGATCCCATATCATCACATAGCCTATACCATGTCAATGCATCTCCCTTCAAAGATAAAGGGAATACCTTCTTCTTGATAACATCATCGGGCATACCTGCAAGCTTAAATAATCCACAAACTTCATCCACATATATTAGGTGCTCATCAGGATGTAATGTTCCATCTCCTGCAAAAGGATTAGCTAGCAGTTTTTCTATCATACCCGAAGGAATTTCAAAGTAGACATTTTCATTTTCAGTAGGTTCAGTAGGTTGAGGAGCAACTCTTTGCTCTACTGGTCGGGGTTAAGATACCCCGAACAAGCCCCACAAAGGATTACTTTCCATAGTAACAGGTGATAATAAATTTCAGCACACTATATAAATTTTTCCATACCAAATTCCACCTACCAAAGGCGCTTCACTCCCCGGCAACGGCGCCAGAAAAGAGTCTTGATGACCCACAAGTATAGGGGATCTATCTTAGTCCTTTCAATAAGTAAGAGTGTCGAACCCAACGAGGAGCAGAAGAAAATGATAAGCAGTTTTCAGTAGGTATTCTCTGCAAGCACTGAAATTATAGGTAATAGATAGTTTTGTGATAAGATAATTTGTAACGAGCAATAAGTAAAAAAAGTAAATAAAGTGCAGCAAGGTGGCCCAACTTTTGTAGCAAAGGACAAGCCTGGACAAACTCTAATATAAAGGAAAACGCCCCGAGGACACATGGGAATTATCGCTGCTAGTTTTCATCACGCTCAGATGATTCGCTCGTACTTTTGATAATTTGATATGTGGGTGGATCGGTGCTTGGGTGCTGTCCTTACTTGGACAAGCATCCCACTTATGATTAACTCAGATTGCAAGCATCCGCAACTACAAAAGAAGTATTAAGGTAAACCTAACCATATCATGAAACATATGGATCCAAATCAGCCCTTACGGCAACGATAAACTAGGGTTTAAGCTTCGCACTCTAGCAACCCATCATCTACTTATTACTTCCCAATGCCTTCCTCTAGGCCCAAATAATTGTGAAGTGTCATATAGTCGACGTTCACATAACACCACTAGAGGAGAGACAACATACATCTCATCAAAATATCGAACGAATATCAAATTCACATGACTACTAATAGCAAGAATTCTCCGTGAAGGAAATATGCCCTAGAGGCAATAATAAAGTTATTATTTATTTCCTTATTTCATGATAAATGTTTATTATTCATGTTAGAATTGTATTAACCGGAAACTTGATACATGTGTGAATACATAGACAAACATAGTGTCACTAGTATTCCTCTACTTGACTAGCTCATGAATCAAAGATGGTTAAGTTTCCTAGCCATGGACATGAGTTGTCATTTGATTAACGGGGTCACATCATTGGAGAATGATGTGATTGACTTGACCCATTCCGTTAGCTTAGCACTTGATCGTTTCGTATGTTGGTATTGCTTTCTTCATGACTTATACATGTTCCTATGACTATGAGATTATGCAACTCCTGCCATCGGAGGAACACTTCGTGCTACCAAATGTCACAACGAATCGGGTGATTATAAAGGAGCTCTACAGTGTCTCCAAGGTACTTGTTGAGTTGGCGATTTCGAGATTAGGATTTGTCACCCGATTGTCGGAGAGGTATCTCTGCCCTCTCGGTAATGCACATCACTATAAGCCTTGCAAGCAATGTGAATAATGAGTTAGTTACGGAATGATGCATTACGAACGAGTAAAGAGACTTGTCGGTAATGAGATTGAACTAGGTATTGGGATACCGACGATCGAATCTCGCAAGTAACATACCGATGACAAAGGGAACAACGATGTTGTTATGCGGTTTGACCGATAAAGATCTTCGAGAATATGTGGGAGCCAATATGAGCATCCAGGTTCCGCTTATTGGTTATTGACCGAAATGTGTTTCGTCATGTCTACATAGTTCTCGAACCCGTAGGGTCCGCACGCTTAAGGTTTCGGCGACAGTTTTATTATGAGTTTATGAGTTTTGATGTACCAAGGAGTTCGGAGTCCCGGATGAGATCGGGTACATGACGAGGAGTCTCAAATGGTCGATACGTAAAAATCAATATATTGACGACTATATTCGACATCGGAAAGGTTCCGAGTGGTTCGGTATTTTCGGAGTACCGGGAGTTACGGGAATACGGGGAAGAAGTATATGGGCCTTATTGGGATTTAGGGAGAGAAAGAGGCAGTGCCGCGTCCCCCCCAATGACTAGTCCGAATTGACTAAGGGAGGGGCGCGCCCTCCTTCCTTCTCTCTCCTCTCCCCTTCCTTGTCTCCTACTCCTACTACATGGAAGGGAGGAATCCTACTCCCTGGGAGTACGACCTCCGTATGCCGCCATAGGGCGGCCCTCTCCCTCCTCCACTCCTTTATATACGGGGGGGGGGCACCCTAGACAGAACAACAAATGATCTCTTGATCTCTTAGCCGCAGCGTGCCCCTCCACCATAGTACTCTCTATAATATTGTAGCGGTGCTTAGGCGGCCCCGCGACGGTAGAACATCAAGATCGCTACCACGCCGTCAGGTCGACGGGACTCTCCCTCGACACTCGGATGGATCGGAGTTCGAGGGACGCCATCGAGCTAAACGTGTTCTGAACTCGGAGGTGCCGTATGCTCGTACTTGATCGGTCGGATCGTGAAGACGCACGACTACATCAACCGCGTTGTTATAACACTTCTCTTCGGTCACGAGGGTACGGGACTACACTCTCCTCTCTCGCTATGCATCACCATGATCTTCGTGGTGCGAGGAATTTTTTGAAATTACTACGCTCCCCAACAAAGGGCATCGAGCCAGGTTTTATGCGAGATTTTATATGCACGAGTAAAACACAAGTAAGTTGTGGGTGATAAGTCATACTACTTACCAAAGATGTCATACTTTGGTTCGGGCGGTATTGTTGGATGAAGCGCCCGACCGACATTACGCAGACGCTACACGAGACTGGTTCTACCGACGTGCTTTGCACACGTGTGGCTGGCGGTGTCAGCTTCTCCAACTTTAGTTGAACTGAAAAGTGCTACGCCCGTCCTTGCGAAGGTTAAAACAACACTAACTTAACGAACTATCGCTGTGGTCTTGATGCGTAGGTAAGAACGATTCTTGCTCAGCCCGTAGCAGCCACGTAAAACTTGCAACAACAAAGTAGAGGACGCCTAACTTGTTTTTGCAAAGGCATGTTGTGATGTGATATGGTCAAGACGTGATGCTATATTTTATTGTATAAGATGATCATGTTTTGTAACCGAAGTTATCGCAATCGGCAGGAGCCATATGGTTGTCACTTTATTGTATGAAATGCAGCGCTTCAGAATTGCTTTTACTTTATCACTAAGCGGTAGCGATAGTCGTAGAAGCAATAGGTGGTGAGACGACAACGATGCTACGATGGAGATCAAGGTGTCGTGCCGGTGACGATGGTGATCATGACGGTGCTTCGGAGATGGAGATCACAAGCACAAGATGATGATGGCCATATCAAATCACTTATATTGATTTCATGTGATGTTTATCCTTTATGCATCTTATTTTGCTTTGATTGGCGGTAGCATTATAAGATGATCTCTCACTAATTATCAAGAAGTGTTCTCCCTGAGTATGCACCGTTGCGAAAGTTCTTCGTGCTAAGACACCACGTGATGATCGGGTGATAGGCTCTACGCTCAAATACAACGGTGCAAAACAGTTGCACACGCTGAATACTCAAAGTTAAACTTGACGAGCCTAGCATATACAGATATGGCCTCGGAACACAGAGACCGAAAGGTCGAGCGTGAATCATATAGTAGATATGATCAACATAGTGATGTTCACCATTGAAAACTACTCCATCTCACGTGATGATCGGACATGGTTTAGTTGATTTGGATCATGTGATCACTTAGATGACTAGAGAGATGTCTGTCTAAGTGGGAGTTCTTAAGTAATATGATTAACTGAACTTAAATTTATCATGAACTTAGTCCTGGTAGTATTTTGCAAATTATGTTGTAGATCAATAGCTCGCATTGATGCTTTCATATGTTTATTTTGATATGTTCCTAGAGAAAATTGTGTTGAAAGATGTTAGTAGCAATGATGCGGATTGGATCCGTGATCTGAGGTTTATCCTCATTGCTGCACAGAAGAATTATGTCCTTAATGCACCGCTAGGTGACAGACCTATTGCAAGAGCGATGCGACGCTATTTAACGCTTGCCTAGCTCAATATGATGACTACTTGATAGTTTAGTGCACCATGCTTAACGGCTTAGAATTGGGACTTCAAAGACGTTTTGAACATCATGGACCATATGAGATGTTCCAGGAATTGAAGTTAATATTTCAAGCAAATACCCGAGTTGAGAGATAGGAAATCTCCAACAAGTTCTATAGTTAAAAGATGGAGGAGAATCGCTCAACTAGTGAGCATGTGCTTAGATTGTCTGGATACTACAATCGCTTGAATCAAGTGGGAGTTAATCTTCCAGATAAGGTAGTGATTGACAGAGTTCTCTAGTCACCATCACCAAGTTACTAGAACTTCGTGATGAACTATAGTATGCAAGGGATGATGAAAATGATTCCCGAGCTCTTCATGATGTTGAAATCAACGAAGGTAGAAATCAAGAAAGAGCGTCAAGTGTTGATGATTGACAAGACCACTAGTTTCAAGAAAAGGGCAAAGGGAAAGAAAGGGAACTTCAAGTAGAATGACAAGCAAGTTGTCACTCCCGCCAAGAAGCCCAAAGCTGGACCAAAGCCTGAAACCGAAAAGCTTACACTGCAAAGGAAATGGTCACCGAAGCGGAAATACCCTGAATATTTGGTGGATAAGAAGGATGGCAAAGTGAACAAGGGTATATTTGATATACAGGTTATTGATGTGTGCCTTACAAGTGTTTATAGTAGCCCCGAGTATTTGATACTTGTTCGGTTGCTAAGATTAGTAACTCAAACAGAGTTACGTAATAAACATAAACTAGTTGAGGGGAAGTGACGATGAGTGTTGGAAGTAGTTCCAAGATTGATATGATCATCATCACACACTCCCTATATTTTCTAGATTAGTGTTAAACCTAAATAAATGTTATTTGGTGTTTATGCTGAGCATAAATATGATAAGATCATGTTTATTATGATACGATTATTCATCTAAGATAGAGAATAAATTGTTATTCTATTTACATGAATAAAACCTTCTATGGTCATACACCTAATGGTGATGGTTTATTGAATCTTGATCATAGTGATACACATATTCATAATGTTGATGCAAAAGATGCAAAGTTAATAATGATAGTGCAATTTATTTGTGGCACAGCCGCTTGGGTCATATCGGTGTAAAGCGATGAAGAAACTCCATAAAGATGGATTTTCGAATCACTTGGTTATGAATCATTTGATGCTTATGTAACCGGCCTTTTGGGCAAGATGACTAAAACTCGCTCTCCGTAACAATGGAACGAGCTACTAACTTGTTGGAAATAATACATACCGATGTGTCGGATTTCGGTTCCGCCGACCTCTAGGTTCAACTCGGGTGCGCACGGAGATCTCGCCTCTACCTACCTGCACCACGCCACCGCTTGGATCTAAACTACCAAAGGAACAACATAAGAGGCATGAAAGTTTATATCGGTTCGGGCCACCATTGTGGTGTAACACCCTACCCAAAGGTGTGGTGTGGTGGATTGCCTCTTAGGCTGATGAAGAACAATACAAGGAAGAACAGCCTTGCGAGGGTATGTTCTTGGCCGGTGCGATGAACTGCTAGGGGGAGATCAGTCGCTCCCTCTCTCTCTCTCTAGATTCAAGATTCGAGACCCCCCTGCTCTATGTGTGGCTAGTCCTATTTATAGGCAAAGGCCCTGGGCCTCTTCCCAAATATTGAGCGGGAAGGGCGCCAACAATTGGCCGTTTTGAAGGGGAACATCTAGTACACTCATCCTGACTAAAGTTGGTCCTCACCTGTCAAAGGCTCTGGTGGTGACGCCGGCTTGGGCTCCACGATGACTTAATGCCGTTGCGACGGTCTTGGTCTTGTTGCACCGAAACGGGTGCCTTTGCTTGATGCTCGCCGCGCTTGCCCCTTTGCACCAAAGAGGAAATGAGGACACTGCATGGGCTGGCGCTCACCGGGCGCCTCTTGGTCGCTATGGCTTGCGCCATGGGCACCTCGTGAGGTACCCCGCTTGATCTCTCCGCCTCGTGAGCCAGCCTCGACGAGGCTGCGGCTCGAGGAGGCTTCCTCGTCCCCCGCCTCATGAGGCTTGGCCTCGCGAGGGTCTTGAGCTTGTGCCGATAAAGATGGGCCGATCGGGCCACCCTTGAGCCACGCCACAGCCGCAGCCAGCAAGTTCTGGTACCCTGCTCCTGAACGCCGACAAGAGCTCCCCGCCCAAGGCGCTACCGACTTGGCTGAGCAGAGAAGCGACGGGCAGTGCAGCGCCAGGGCCCTAAGAGCTCATGCGCTCGGGCGCCGGTGGCGGTTGATTGACGTGGGCGACTCCACTCCCCATGACGCCGGCAATCGCATGAATTGACAAGTCCGTGCATGCAAAGCGGGTCATGATTACCTATGATCGTGGAGGCCAGCGGTTGGCCTTCCCCAACTATAAGTACGGGACGGCGCCTGCCCTTCCAATCCATCCCCTCTTGCTTCTCCTTCTTCTTCATGGCTCCGCCAAAGAGGTTCTCGGCCGCGGAGAAAGGAAAGGCCCGCTAGGTGGAGCCTGACTCTCCCCCGCCCAAGCGCGGTCGAGGCCATCCTCGCAAGCACCCTGTGGCTCCCATAGTGGCTCCTCATGGCCGTAGAGGTGATCTCCCGCTGGGTGACGGGCGGCAGCCGCTGATGGGGCGCGCACGACCGCCGCCACCCCTAGGTCCTGCTCCACTCGCAGAGGTGCTGCCGGAGTTTGTTGTGTGGTCGGCGGAGCCGACCAGCACCCGGCTCCATCTTCCTTGCTTCCTCCTAGGTGAGCTTCGGCCGGTGCCCCGGCAGCCTCGCATCAGCGGACGGTTGTCGCAGCTGGCCTCCTGGCTTCACTGAGGTCCTGTAGCCGGAGCGTGGTTCTCGACCCGCAGCTGGCAAACGCTTGCCCGCTGTGGTCTCGAGCCGGCGTGCACCCTGCACTTCAAGTTCGACGGCGATGCCACCTCTACGTGAGGGTGTTCGGGGAAGACGGTCGCCGCTCTGGGTGCTGCCTTGAGAACGACGACCACGGCTGTGGGCCTAGCCCCAGCGATGTTGAAGACGACAGCTGCACAGATGGCTGGCGGCGCCGGGTTCATCGAGCTTGACGACTCTTCTTCGGCAGCGGCTCCTCCAAATGTGGCCACGACCAGCCTCTGCACACGGCCTCACCTGAGGGAGGTAGCGGGTCTGCCCGGCCACGCCTCGGTGAAGCGAGAGGAGTCCGCCTCGAGCCCGGGAGGCGTCTCGAGTCTCCGCCATGAAGTTGGTGTCAGCGAGTCACGCCTGCTTTGTTCTTTTCCTTTCCCGCGCAAAGAGACAGAGTGTAGGCTCACAAGCATGCCTGACTATTGCTGTTAATTATCATACTGTTCTCGCTTATTTTTATATTAGGCTTCAGATCGCTACTGCATGTGAGAAATTACTTAGCTTGGGGGCGCACTGCGCGATCTCGCCCCCCGAGGCCGAGGCCTCGCCGAACGCTTTGTGCCCTACAAAGGTTAGTCAGAGAGGTAGCCTGCCTCACCAGAGGTGATGACTCCAGGCCCTGTGTTCAAGGCTGCTGGTGCCCATGGGGCACGAATCGAGGGACGCCCCAGAAAGCAGATTCGGGTTGGGGGAAGCCTCAAACAGCAGGGGCAGAAAACGCTCACGAGGGTGCATGTGTTGCTCCCTCGCGAGACTCGCGCGAGAGAAATTGAGGCAGGAGAGCGAAGAAAGCAAAGAGTCACAAGTCAAAGACGGCAACCACTCCAATAAAACTCCAAATGGGGATGAACAAGCCAACTGCAGAAAGCAAATGAAAAAAGCCGTGTCCGGCACCTAATCTAGTCTTCAACGTCTTCTCACTAGGCGGAGCTAAGTGCTGCCACTGGGCGTGGAAGGGAGCCCCAGGCCCGAGGCCGGGCGCCCCGAGACTCCGGGTGTGTACAGCCCCAACTCATTATTACGTGAGAGTGTCACGGTGGCGAGCTTCACAGTTCCGGCCTTTCTCAGAAAAATGAGCTTCACAGGCGTTTGCCTTCTTCACAGGCGCTGGGCCTTTTGCAAAACGCAACGCTTCACAGGCGTTTGCCTTCTTCACAGGCTCTAGGCCTTTTACAAAACGCAACGCTTCATAGGCGTTCACCTTCTTCACAGGCTCTGGGCCTTTTCCAAAACGCAACACTTCATAGGCGTTCGCCTTCTTCACAGGCTCTGGGGCTTTTCCAAAACGCAAGGCTTCACAGGCGTTCGCCTTCTTCACAGGCTCTAGGCCTTTTTAGGGGTAAAACCTCCTTAGGTGTTGGATGTTCCAAGCGCTCGACGGGCACCCCTCCCGAGTCTCCAAGCGCCATGAGCCAGCCTCAAACATGAACAACCTTGAACGGGCCCTCCCACATGGGAGAGAGCTTATGCAGTCCCTCCCCGGAGAGAACCCGCCGAGCACGAGGTCCCCTACCTCAAGAGTTCTGGAGGATGTTGCGCAGCGGTATCGCCACAAGCTTGTTGGTACCGCCAGAACGCTGCTTCGACGATGCTCCTCCCCAAAGACGAGGTCCGCCCTCGCATGGCGCCCCGCTGCGCTCGCCGAACGCCAGACCCGTAAGGAACGACGCCCGACTCGTGAGGGAGGACCGCTTCAGCTCCATAGACCAGAAGAACGGGTCTCGCCATTGGCTTGGTCGCGTCGTCCGGATGGACCACAAGACGGATCAAGCTCGTCAGATTCAACCTCCGCCGCAGGCCTCCAATTTCTTCTTGAATGTCCTGGTCTTGAGGCCTCTCAGACTTCCACGCTGGCCCGCCGCCCGACCGCTGTTCGCGGGTGCGCCATCGAAGCGTAGCATACATGCGCCCCAAGGTTAGCACAAGATGTTTTGAAGAGGTTATCGTGAACTGTGGAACCGTTGTCGAGATGATGAGGTTCGCACTCAACCGCTCACGATGCTCTTGATGAACTTGACCGCAGAACTCGCGATGGTGCGGACGGCTTCCACTTCAGCCCACTTGCTGAACTTGTCCACGGCAACGAGAGGTAGCATTGCCCCCGCCCCGAGGAAATGGGCCCAGGATATCCAGCCCCTGCATCGCGAATGGCCACGAGAGGGTATAGTTTGCGACCTCTCGCCGCCGATGGATCTGCTTACATGGAATTGGCAGGCCTTGCAAGCCTTCACCAGCTCGACGTCATCATTGAGCGCAGGGCCAATAGAACCCGGCCATGAACACCTTGCCAACGAGGGTCCGCGATGATGAATGATGCCCATAGCCTCCACCGTATATCTACCAGCAGTTCCTTCCCTTGCTCCCCGGAGATGCAGCAGGGGACACATCATTTGGTCGCCTGTAGAGCTCTCCATCCCCGATGCAAGATGTTGTGGCTTGTCGCGCCACACGCCCGCTTCCTCCTCCTTCTCCGCAAGGTCCTTGCGCCAAGTAGCTCCGAGCTCGGATCCAGCACCCTCTTGAGGCTCCAGCCAAGAGCAAAGCGCCCCGAGGTCGGGCCACGCACTGGGCCCCGAGGCTGGTGGCCGGGGCTCCTCCCGAGGCTGCACCGCGCTTGACAGGATGGCGTGGCCGAGGGCTTGAAGAACCGCCTCAAGACGCTTAGGATCCCGAGGTAGCCACCGATGCCCATTTGGCGAAGTCGCCGGCCTCCCGATTGGTGCCACGGGCACATGCCGCAACTCCAGCCTCAGAATCGCTTCTCCATCCTCATGGACCTCCGCGAGGTAGGCTTCCATGTGCTCATCCTCGCTCAGATACCTTGTTGGAGAAGTTGACGAGGAGTTGTGAATCACCCTTGATGGTAAGGCGCCACCCTAGGGCAGCACGGCCTTCGTGCCTGCTATTAGGCCTTCATATTCTGCTATGTTGTTGGAGACCTTTTCTCCGTGGCCGGAAACAGAGCTGCACGGTATAGTAGAGCTTGTCTTGAGTAGGAGATATAAGCACCGCACCAGCCCCCACGCCGCGCCTCGGAGAACGCCTGTCAAGCACATGACCCAACCGTCCGGGCGCCGCTTCCCGGGAGAGGGATCGATCTCGCCACCTTGAGGCCCGGCGCCCGTCCATTCCGCCACGAATCCGCCAATGCGCCCCCTTGATGAGACTGGTTGTGCTGAATTGAGCTGAAACACTTGCAGTTCGATGTTCCACTCAATGACTCTTCCAGCCTGAGTTAGCTCAAGCACCCTTTCCAAGGGGTACGCTTAAGACAACTTTGATGGGGTGGCCTCTGAAAATAATGCCAAGAGCTTGCGCGAGGCCACCAATAGCGAGGAGGAGTTTCGAGGCATGGGGTACCAAGGCCTCTGGCCCCGCAAACTGTGGCCGATGGCACACAGTGGTGTTCAACGAGGTTGGGAGGCTGGTGTCGATGGCGCCCGAGACCATGGCACCTCCCCGAGATGTGGAGCCTCCCGCTGCTGGTCGCTGTGGAGGGGCCTCTTCGTCCCGAGTGTGTTTCTCAAGGCGATGATCCTTCTCGGCCGTGGTAGTGGTCTCGTGAGTCTTCCTTGATCCCGCTTCGCTTGACCTTTACAGCTGCCATGCTTTGGTCCAACGCCTCCCCCTAACCGCCACCAGTGCTGGCACAAGGAGTAGGGAGGGCTGCAAGGTAGAGCACCAGGGTTCTTGAGGGCGCTGGGCCACCATTACGGAGGGCTGGTTAGGTACCTCTGAGATCCTGAATGCCTTGTCGGCCTCTTCACCCATTCAAAGGGCCCCTTTTCTTCATCACCGGAAGAAAGGCAGCGCCGCCCCCAACTTGGAGATGAAGGCCCTAGTGCGGTCACGCCCCAAAGGAGCTTCTGATTTCTCAAGGTCTTTATGGCGGCTCATGTCCTCGACCACCTTGACCTTCTTCCGGGTTAGCCTCGATGCCTCGGTGGGACACGAGGAAGCCCAAGAGCTTGCCCGAGGGGACCCCAAACACACACTTCTCCGGTTGAGCCGCAGGTTCACCGCGCTGAGGCTCGCAAGGTCTCCTCCAGTGTCTTGTATCAGTGGTTCGCTTCCCGAGACTTCACCACAATGTCATCGACGTAAGCCTCAACATTCTTCCCGAGCTGCGGGCCCAAGGTGATGTGCATCAGTCACGAAGGTTGGCCTCACAGCGCGCCCGAACGGCATGCATGTGTAGCAAGACACCCCACACGGGTCGCAAGCCGCTTTTTTCCACGCCTTTCACCGCCATCTTGATCTCGGTGATACCCAGAGAAGGCATCCAAGAAACATAACTGGTTGCACTCGGCGTGGAATCGATTTATCCGATTGATGCGAGGGAGCGGAATGGATCTTATGGCAGGCTTTGTTGAGGTTGGTGAAGTCGACACACATGTGTTCCTTCCCTTTCTTTATAAGATGACCGGTTGGCCAACCAATCCGGTATCGGACTCGTGAATGACCCCGCAGCTTCTAACTTATGGGTCTCTTGACGATGAAAGCCTGCTTTTCAAAGGATCGCCGCTTTGCCTTCGCTTCACGGGCGACATTGGGGCACACATTGAGGTGGTGCTCGACACGCCTCTTGGGATCCTCGCTAACTGATCTGGTTCCCATGCTAACACCTTCTTGTTCGCCGCAGAACTTGACCAGGCCTCCTCCCGCCGGGCTCGAGGTTGGCGCCTATGGTGAAGGTGGCGTAGTGGATCTTTCCTCGTCGACTCAAGATCTGCTTGGTTTCCACCTTGTCTTGGGTGAACAGCCGCTTCTTCTTGGCCGGGCGAACCCCTTGGGCTCAGTGGTATCCGAGTCGGCGGCTGTGCCGCCGCCGCAGCCTTGAAGACGGCTTGAGTACTGCAACGCATCCCCGTGTCTCCGGACATGGTGAGGACGCCGCTGTTCCTGCATCTTCATGAGGTTGTACATCGGGTGAGTCGCGCCATGAACCAAAGCTAGTGCAGGTAGCCGAGGATGGCGCTGTATGGGAGGCTGATGGGTCGATTAGCCTGCGGCGGAAGTTGTCGAGGTGCCAAGGTCACCGAAGAAGGATCTGCCCTGTGGAGCTCGGGCCGAACCGCCCGACACCCAAGAAGGGCCCGCTAGGGCCGGCCGCCCGGGCGGTATGTGGAGGAGGCTGAAGGCTTCAACCGAGAGCACACCGAGGACCGCACCACCATCGATGAGGGTCCTGGTGATGGCCACCTGGCAAATGGTGGGAGTGCATAGCATTGGGAGCGCGCCCGAGCAGGTTGAGTTGGAGGGGTGGTCCTTCGAGCTGAAGGCCGATCGCCTTGGACGCCGACCGACCTAGGGGAGCCTCGCCGCTGGAGGCAGCGCTGACCTGGCGGACGAATGGCTTGACGTGGCAGCCTGAAGGTGGCGCTTGCGAGCCGCCCAGGAGAGCCGCAATGACCGGGGGCACCAGCGCAGCACGCTGGGCGAGGAAGAAGTTGTGCAGCTCTTCCCAAGAGGCTACGAAGCCGCCGCAGTGTGGAGCAGCCACATTTATGGGCGCCGGTGAGGGCCATGGGAAGCCAGCTAGCCATGACTCGCCATCGCCTCCGCCGAGGATGGCCTCTCGACGCCAGCAGGAAGGCGAAGCGGATCAGCTTGTGCCGCTGTAACGCGGGCGCGCTTCACGGCTTGAACTTGTCCGCCAACGACTGCCACAAGGCTGGGCTAAGGCTCGAGCCCTCGCCCTCAAGGCAAGGCCGCTGGCGACCGGAGGGGCGGCGCGCTGCCCATCGAGGGCGAGCCACGGTGTCGGCGGAGAGCGGGTCGGCGAAGGGAAAGTCCGCAAGACTTTACCGGGCGCGCCAAATGTCGGATTTCGGTTCCGCTGACCTCTAGGTTCGAACTCGCGCACGGAGATCTCGCCTACCTACCTACACCAAGGCCGCCGCTTGGATCTAAACTACCAAAAGAACAACATAAGAGACACAAGGTTTATATCGTTCGGGCCACCATTTTGGTGTAACACCCTACCCGCCAGTGGTGTGGTGGATTGCCTCTGGGCTGATGAAGAATAATACAAGGAAGAACAGCTCATGAGGGTCTGTTTCTGGCCGGTGCGATGAACTGCTACGGAGTTCGGCCGCCCTCTCTCTCTCTCTCTAGATTCAAGATTCGAGATCCCCTCGCTTGTGTGTGGCTAGTCCTAATTATAGGCGAAGGCCCTGGGCCTCTTCCCAAATATTGAGCGGGAAGGGCGCCAACAATTGGTCATTTTGAAGGGGAACATCTAGTACACTCATCCCGACTAAATTTGGTCCTCGCCGTCCAAGGCTCGTGGTGACGCCGGCTTGGGCTCCACGATGACTTCCTTCCTGCCGCTATGACGGTCTTGGTCTTGTTGCAATCAAACGGGTGCCTTTGCTTGATGCTCTTGCTCGCGCTTGCCCCTTTGCACCAAAGAGGAAACGAGGACATCAAGGTGGGCTGGCACCGCCGGGCGCCTTTGTTCGTCATGGTTCAGGCCATGGGCACCTCGTGAGGTACCCCGCCTTGATCTCTCCGCCTCGCGAGCCACCTCGACGAGGCTGCCTCGAGGAGGCTTCGTCAGCCCGCTCATGAGGCTTGGCCTCGCGAGGGTCTTGAGCTTGTGCCGATGAAGATGGGCCGACTGGCCACCCTTGAGCCACGCCAGCAGGCCGCAGTGTGCAAGTCTGGTACCCCTGCTCCCGTAACGCGACACGATGTATGCGGTCCAATGAGTGTTGATGTCGTGGCGGTATCGTATTTTCTGACCTTCACAAATGATTTGAGCAGATATACGATATCTACTTAATAAAGCACAAGTCTGAAACATTTGAAAAGTTCAAAGAATTTCAGAGTGAACTCGAGAATCATCGTAATAAGAAAATAAAGTTTCTACAATCTGATCGAGAAAAGAATATTTGAGGTACGAAGTTTGGCCTTCATTTTTAAACAATGTGGAATAGTTTCACAGCTCACGCCACATGGAACACCACAGCATAATGGTGTGTCCGAACGTCAGAATCGCACTTTATTGGATATGGTGCGATCTATGATGTATCTTACCGATTTACCACTATCGCTTTGGGGTTATGCATTAGAGATAGCTGCATTCACTTTAATAGGGCACCATCTAAACCGCTGAGACGACACCGTATGAACTATGGTTTAGCAAAGAACCCGAGCTGTCGCTTTCTTAAAGTTTGGAGTTGCGATGCTTATGTGAAAAAGGTTTTCAACCTGATAAGCTCAAACCCAAATCGGAGAAGTGCGCTTTCATAGAATACCCAAAGGAAACTGTTGGGTACACCTTCTATCACAGATCCAAGGCAAAACATTTGATGCTAAGAATGGATCCTTTCTAGAGAAGGAGTTTCTCTCAAAGAAGTGAGTGAGGAAAGTAGAGCTTGATAAGGTAATTTGTACCTTCTCCTAATTGGAAAGTAGTTCATCACGTAAATCAGTTCCAGTGATTCCTACACCAATTAGTGAGGAAGCTAATGATGATGATCATGAAACTTTAGATTGTTACTACAAAACCTCGCAGGTCTTCCAGTACAGTCCGCACTGTAGTGGTACGTAATCCTGTTCGGAAGTCATGTTACTAGACAATGATGAACCTACTAACTATGAGGAAGCGATGATGAGCCCAGATTCCGTGAAATGGCTTAAGGCCATGAAATCTGAGATGGGATCCATGTATGAGAACAAAGTGTGGACTTTGGTGGAGTTGCCCAATGATCGGCAAGCCATATTGTATAAATGGATATTCAAGAGGAAGACATACGCTGATAGTAGTGTTACTATCTACAAAGCTCAACTTTTCACAAAAAGGTTTTCGACAAGTTCAAGGTGTTGACTACAATGAGATTTTCTCAACTGTATGCTTAAGTCTGTCCGAATCTTGTTAGCAATTGCCACATTTTATGAAATCTGGCAAATGGATGTCAAAACTGCATTCCTTAATGGTTTTCTTAAAGAAGAGTTGTATATGATGCAACCGTAAGGTTTTGTCAATCCTAAAGGTGCTAATAAAATGTGCAAGCTCCAAAGGATCCATCTATGGACTGGTGCAAGCATCTCGAGTTGAATATACGCTTTGATAAGTTGATCAAAGCATATAATTTTATACAGACTTGCGGTGTAGCCTGTATTTATAATAAAGTGAGTGGGAGCACTACCGCCTTTCTGATAAATATATGTGAGTAACATATTGTTGATCGGAAATGATGTAGAATTTTTCTGGAAAGCATAAAGGAGTATTTGAAAGGAGTTATTTTAAAGAAATACCTCCGTAAAGCTACTTACATATTGAGTATCAAGATCTATTGAGATAGATCAAGACGCTTGATAAGTTTTTCAAAAAGTACATACCTTGTCAAGATTTTAAAGTAGTTCAAAATGGAACAGTCAAAGAAAGAGTTCTTGCCTGTGTTGCAAAGGTGTGAAATTGAGTAAGACTCAAATCCCGACCACTACGTAAAATAGAAAAGAGAATGAAAGTCATTCCCTATGCCTCAGCTTATAGGTTCTATAAAGTATGCTATGCTATGTACTGCACTCATCAGATACCTTGCTCTGAATTTGGCAAGGAGGCAATAGTGATCTAGGATTAGATCATCGACATTGGTCAAGAATATCCTTAGTGAGGACTAAGGAAATATTTTCGATTATGGAGGTGATAAAGAGCCCGTCAGAACGAAAGTTACATAGGTGCAAGCTTACACCGATCCGATGACTCTAAGTCTCAATCTGATATATATTGAAAGTGGGAGCAATAAGCTAGAGTAGCTCTGCAGTAGCATTGTAGACATAGAATATTTGCAAAATACATACGGCTCAATGTGATGCATCTGCTGACTAAGCTTCTCTCATGAGCAAAACATGATCACACCTTAGTACTCTTTGGGTGTTAATCACATTGCAAGGTGAACTAGATTATTGACTCTAGTAAACCCTTTATGCTATCACATGACGATGTGAACTATGGGTGTTAATCATATACGATATGAATATTGGTTTTAAATCACATGGCGATGTGAACTAGATTATTGACTCTAGTGCAAGTGGGAGATCAAGGAAATATGCCCGGAGGCAATAATAAAGTTATTATTTATTTCCTTATTTCATGATAAATGTTTATTATTCATTCTAGAATTGTATTAACCGAAACTTGATACATGTGTGAATACATAGACAAACATAGTGTCACTAGTATGCCTCTACTTGACTAGCTTGTGAATCAAAGATGGTTAAGTTTCCTGCCATGGACATGAGTTGTCATTTGATTATGTGGTCACATCATTGGAGAATGATGTGATTGACTTGACCCATTCCGTTAGCTTAGCACTTGATCATTTAGTATGTTGTTATTTCTTTCTTCATGACTTATACATGTTCCTATGACTATGAGATTATGCAACTCCTGCTTACGGAGGAGCACTTTGTGTGCTACCAAACGCCACAACGAATCGGGTGATTATAAAGGAGCTCTACAGTGTGTCTCCGAAGGTACTTGTTGAGTTGGCGATTTCGAGATTAGGATTTGTTACTCGATTGCTCTGGAGAGGTATCTATGGGCCCTCTCGTAAAGATTGATATATTGGATGGCTATATTCGGACACCGGAAGTGTTCCGGGTGGTTTCGGAGAAAACCAGAGTGCCGGAGGGGTTACCGGAACCCCCGGGGAAGGATTGGGCCTTAGTGGGCCTGAGGGGAGAGAGAGGGCAGCAGCCCAGGAGGTGGCACGCCCCTCCCATGAGGAGTCCGAATTGGACTAGGGGAGGGGGCGCGGCCCCTCTTTCCCTCTCCCTCTCCCTCTCTTTCCTTCCCCCATCCATCTTCCTAGTTGGACTAGGAAAGGGGAGTCCTACTCCTACTAGAAGGAGGACTCCCCCCTCCTTAGCACGCCCCAAGAGCAAGCCGGCCTCGCCCCTTGCTCCTTTATATACGGGGGCGGGGGGGCACCCTAGAACACACAAGTTGATTGTTCCAAGCCGTGTGCGGTGCCCCCCTCCACCATAATCCACCTTGATCATATCGTAGCGGTGCTTAGGCGAAGCCCTGCATTGGTAGCAACATCATCACCGTCATCACGTTGTCGTGCTGACGGAACTCTCCCGCGAAGCTCTGCTACATCGGAGTTCATGGGACATCATCGAGTTGAACGTGCTGAACTCGGAGGTGTCGTATGCTCAGCATTTCTGGATCGGTCGGATCGTGAAGACGCATTTACTACATCAACCGCTGCTTCTCATAACGCTCACTTACGGTCTATGAGGGTACGTGGACAACACTCTCCTCTCATTGCTATGCATCACCATGATCTTATGCAGCGAGGAATTTTTTGAAATTATTACGCCTCAACACTCCCTTTTCCTAGTCCAACTAGGAAGGGGATTGGGAAAGGAAGGAGAGGGAGAGGGAGGAAAGAGGGCGCCGCCTCTTCCTCGCCCAATTCAGACTCCCAAGGGGGGGTGGCCAGCCCATGGCTCCTCTCTCTCTCTCTCACAAGGCCCAAGTTGGCCCATTAGTTCCCCGGGGTTCCGATAACCTCCCAAGACTGATAATTATCCGGACCTCGAACACTTCCGTGTCCAAATATAGTCGCCCAATATATCAATCTTTATGTCTCACCATTTCAAGACTCCTTGTCATGTCCGTGATCACATCCGGACTCAACTATCTTCGTACATCAAAACACATAAACTCATAATACCGATCATCATCGAACATTAAGCGCATGGATCTCTACAGTGTTCGAGAACTATGTAGACATGACCGAGACACGCTCCGGTCAATAACCAATAGCGGAACCTGGATGTTCATATTGGGTCACACATATTCTACGAAGATCTTTATTGGTCAAACCGCATAACAACATACGTTGTTCCCTTTGTCATCGGTATGTTACTTGCCCGAGATTCGATCGTCGGTATCTCAATACCTAGTTCAATCTCGTTACTGGCAAGTCTCTTTACTCGTTCCGTAATGCATCATCCCGCAACTAACTCATTAGTCACATTGCTTGCAAGGCTTCTAGTGATGTGTGTTGGGGAACGCAGTAATTTCAAAAAAATTCCTACGCACACGCAAGATCATGGTGATGCATAGCAACGAGAGGGGAGAGTGTTGTCCACGTACCCTCGTAGACCGTAAGCGGAAGCGTTATGGCAACGCGGTTGATGTAGTCATACGTCTTCACGATCGACCAATCCTAGTACCAAAAGTACGACACCTCCGCGATCTGCACACATTCGGCTCGGTGACGTCCCACGAACTCACGATCCAGCAGAGTGTCGAGGGAGAGCTTCATCAGCACGACGGCGTGATGACGGTGATGATGAAGTTACTGGCGCAAGACTTCGCCTAAGCACTGCAACGATATGACCGAGGTGGATTATGGTGGAGGGGGGCACCGCACACGGTTAAGAGATCAATGATCAACTTGTGTGACTATGGGGTGCCCCCCGCCACGATATAAAGGATGGAGGGAGGAGGAGGCCGCCCTCATAGGGCGCTGCTTAGTGTGGAGTCCTACTAGGACTCCTAGTCCTAGTAGGATTCCACCTCCCACATGGAATAGGAAAAGGGAAGGAGAAGGAGAAGGAAGGAAGGGGGCACCCTTTCCCAAGTCCAGCCTCGAATAGTCCATGGGAAAGGGCGCGCCACCCTTGAGGCCTTTCTCCTTTCCCAGTATGGCCCATTAAGGACCAATACGAATTCCGTAACTCCGACATCTCAAAAATATTCAATCACTCGGAACCTTCCGATGTCCGAATATAGCCTTCCAATATATTGATCTTTATGTCTCGACCATTTCGAGACTCCTCGTCATGTCCCTGATCTCATCCGGGACTCCGAACAAACTTCGGTCATCAAATCACATAACTCATAATACAAATCATCATAGAACGTTAAGCGTATGGACCTATGGGTTCGAGAACTATGTAGACATGACCGAGACACATCTCCGGTCAATAACCAATAGCAGAAGATGCTCATATTGTCTCCTACATATTCTACGAAGATCTTTATCGGTAATCGTGATAACAACATACATTGTTCCCTTTGTCATCGGTATGTTACTTGCCCAAGATTCGATCGTCGGTATCCTCATACCTAGTTCAATCTCAATACCGCAAGTCTCTTTAATCGCTCCGTAATGCATCATCCCGCAACTAACTCATTAGTCACAATGCTTGTAAGGCTTATAGTGATGTGCATTACCGAGAGGCCCAGAGATACCTCTCCGATACACCGAAAGTGACAAATCCTAATCTCGATCTATGCCAACTCAACAAACACCATCGGAGACACCTGAGAGCATCTTTATAATCACCCAGCATACGCCAGGACGCTTTGATAGCACACAAGGTGTTCCTCCGTATTCGGGAGTTGCAATATCTCATAGTCTGAGGAACATGTATAAGTCATGAAGAAAGCAGTAGCAATGAAACTGTAACGATCATAATGCTAAGCTAAGGAATGGGTATTTTTCATCACATCATTCTCCTAATGATGTGATCCCGTTCATCAAATGACAACACATGTCTATGGTTAGGAAACATAACCGTCTTTGATAAACGAGCTAGTCAAGTAGAGGCATACTAGGGACACTTTGTTTTGTCTATGTATTCACACATGTACTAAGTTTCCGATTAATACAATTCTAGCATGAATAATAAACATTTATCATGAAATAATGAAATAAATAATAACTTTATTATTGCCTCTAGGGCATATTTCCTTCAATGTGCATTACCGAGAGGGCCTGTAGATACCTCTCCGACAATTGGAGTGACAAATCCTAATCTCGATCTATGCCAACTCAACAATTACCATCGGAGACACCAGAGAGCACCTTTATAATCACCCAGCTATGTTATGACGCTTGGTAGCACACAAAGTGTTCCTCCGCATTGGGAAGTTGTATAATCTCATAGTCATAGGAACATGTGTAAGTCATGAAGAAAGCAATAGCAATATACTAAACGATCAAGTGCTAAGCTAACGGAATGGGTCAAGTCAATCACATCATTCTCTAATGATGTGATCCCGTTAATCAAATGACAACTCATGTCTATGGCTAGGAAACTTAACCATCTTTGATTCAATGAGCTAGTCAAGTAGAGGCATACTAGTGACACTGCTTGTCTATGTATTCACACATGTACTAAGTTTCCTGTTAATACAATTCTAGCATGAATAATAAACATTTATTATGATATAAGGAAATATAAATAATAACTTTATTATTGCCTCTAGGGCATATTTCCTTCACACTCGCTTAGACCCTTTCCCCAAAGAAAGTGGGGCCCATTAGTATCATTAATTCTAACCTGAAAAGTCCCTTGATGAATAGTGGCAAAAACCCAATTGACCCATTTGCTACCAAAGCCTCTAGAAAGAAGCAGCTTTTTTAAGAAATCCCAGCTAACTCTATCATATGCTTTCTCATAGTCAAGCTTAAGAATCAGACCGCTAGAGCCAGACCTATGAATCTCATGAATCACCTCATGTGCCATAACCACACTTTCCAGGATAAATATCCCTTTAATGAAGGCAGTCTGATTAGAGGAAATTAGTTTGTCACAGAGGGGGAAAACCCTAGTTTCCATGGCTTTAGAGAAGATCTTCACAGCACAGTTACTCAAACTGATTGGTCTAAAAAAATTATATCCTTAGCATGAGGCACTTTAGGAATGAGAGTAATAATGGCATAATTCAGTTTGTACATATCCAAATTAAAATTTTCAAAATATCTAACCATCCACATAAAATCATTTTTAATTAATTCCCAAAAGGTTTGATATAACAAGAAGGAAAGGCCATCAGGGCCAGGAGCCCCACTAGCATATGAGCTCATAACAGCATGTTTAATTTATTCTTCGTAGAAAGGTCTCTAACAAATCTTTCTCCACCTCATTCACCATTTCATCAAGAGACTGTAAATCAACATCCAAATGAATGTCGTGTTTAGGTTCAAATGCAAACATATCTTTATAAAAGAAATAGCCACCTCAAGCTTCTCCTTAGTGGAATTAACAACCCAGAGGGGCCATTCAATTCAAAGAGGTGGTTCTTCCTATGCCTATTATTAGCAAGAGCTTGGAAGTAGGTATTTCGATCAATGTATACTCGTAAGTCTAAATCATGAAGCATGGTTGACCGAATATCTCTTTATGACCAATGTGCTCAAACCGATCGCATTCACCAATACCGACACGCTTCACACGGGTACACCGATCAATAAAATCCTACCTAAGAAACAACAATTTCTCCGTAAGAATTACGAGCTACAACCCCACACCGCTGCATTAGTACTCTTTACAAAACAAGGCCAACATTGATCTTCATATGGTCATTAGATAATTAGCTACAACACCGCTCACCTTCTCTTTACCTTTGTTGCTAGGATCCAATTAAACAACATCGTGATTAGAAATGAAAGTGGCCCAATAATTGTCCACAAAATGTGCAGAGGCGCATTAACGGATTCTCCCCCCTTTCCCCAAATTAAATCATTCTCAAATGCCACGCTCGCCAAAAAAGAAACAAGATTTGCTCCCACTACTGCAAGCTCAATTGAGCCAGCAAAATCAATAACTAATCTGGTCCCGAGCACTTGAAGAACTCTTCATCCGGAATATTCCACGACTCTCTCAAGGCCACCAGAGCAAGAGTTTTAAAACAACTCATCGTGAGCATGAAAAGTGTCTTCGCCTTCTACACCACAAATAGAACACATACCTGAATCAGTTTGCTAGTGCTTAACTCTATTCATCTAGACCGCCAAGCTATTGGTTGCAGCTCGCCACGCAAAAATTCTGATCTTCTAAGGGGTATTAGCCTTCCAGATTAACTCCCTGATTCCCATTTTCCCCTTTGGTTCGCCACTAGATTGGCCAACGGTATCCTGACTATCCTTCAATTTAAGCACAAAAATGTATGCACTTTTAACAGAAAATATACCATTCTTCTCATGGTGCCATGCCGATACGTCCATTTTGCATCATGCTTTTATATCGATATTTATTGCATTATGGGCTGTTATTACACGTTATGTCACAATACTTATGCCTATTCTCTCTTATTTTACAAGGTTTACATAAGGAGGGAGAATGCCGCAGCTGGAATTCTAGGTCGAAAAGGAGCAAATATTAGAGACCTATTCTTCACAACTCCAAAAGTCCCGAAACTCCACGAAAGTCATTTTTCAAAATAATAAAATATTGAGCGGAAGAAGTACACCGAGGGGACCCACCGCCACGAGGGTGGGGGCGCGCCGCCTGGGCCCCTGCTGGCTCTCCGATGGCCATCTTCTCGCTATATGAGGTCTTTCGTCGAGGAAAATCATAAGCAACCTTTTGGGACGAGACTCGCCGCCACGAGGCGGAACTCATGGAACCAATCTAGGGCTCCGGCAGAGCTGCTCGGCTGGGATACTTCCCGGAGGGGGAAATCATTGCCATCATCATCACCAACGCCTCTCATTAGAGAGGGCAATCTCCATCAACATCTTCACCAGCACCATCTCTTCTCAAAACCCTAGTTCATCTCTTGTATCCAATTCGTGTCTCCAAGTCCGGATTGGTACTAGTAGGTTGCTAGTAGTGTTGATTACTCCTTGTAGTTGATGCTAGTTGGTTTATTTGGTGGAAGATCATATGTTCAGATCCTATATGCATATTAATACCCTCTGATTATGAACATGAATATGCTTTGTGAGTAGTTATGTTCGCTCTCGAGGACATGGGAGAAGTCTTGCTATTAGTAGTCATGTGAATTTGGTATTCGCTCGATATTTTGATGAGATGTATGTTGTTCAGCCTCTAGTGGTGTTATGTGAACGCCGACTACATAACACTTCACCATTATTTGGGCCTAGAGGAAGGCATTGGGAAGTAATAAGTAGATGATGGTTGCTAGAGTGATGTAAGCTTAAACCCTAGTTTATGTGTTGCTTCGTAAGGGCTGATTTCGATCCATATGTTTCATGCTATGGTTAGGTTTACCTTAATACTTTTGTTGTAGTTGTGGATGCTTATATAGAGGTTAATCATAAGTGGGATGCTTGTTCAAGTAAGAACAACACCCAAGCACCGTCCACCCACATATCAATTTATCAAAGTACCGAACGCTAATCATATGAACGTGATTTAAAACTAGCTTGACGATTTTCCCATGTGTCCCTGGAGTGCTTTTCCTTATATAAGAGTTTGTCCAGCTTGTTCTTTGCTACAAAAAGGATTGGGCCACCTTGCTGCACTTTATTTACTTTTGTTACACTACAAAAAATACACTTCCATGATGATACGGTTTGTCACAAGAGGTCGCTTTTTGTCATGCATGTACATCCATGACGCATTTTATGACGTAATCAAGATAGTCATACCGTGCCGTCAGAGAAGTGTTCCATGACATTACCAAAATTATCATCACGGAAGTGTCCACTTCCATGGCGATAAATCGCGCGTCACGTAAGTGCTTTCGCCAAGGGTGACCGACACGCGGCATCCACCATAACGAACGTCGTTGCTTATCGGGTCGGGTTTTCGATCCGATAACCCGTTAATCGCCTCGACCAATGGGAAATTTCCACGGTAAAATTTTATAGGCCGGACGAAACACGGTCACCGCTGCTGGGTCGATAGGCGCCTATGATATGTCGACACGCGCCACGCCCACCATTGGCCCATTTAGCTTACAAAGCCGCCCGCTTGACTTGGTCAAAAGTTAACGGCTGGCCCATGAAAAGCCCGCTAACGGTCTCTTCACAATAGCCCATTTTACGCCCGTTAACTCACGCCCGTTAGGGCCCTAAAGGAAATCGCCCAACAACATCATGTGGGCCGTCAATATAACACCAGCCATTTCACTTTCGCCCATGTATGGCCCACGACCTATTTCGCCCATATGAGGCCTTCAGATCTTTCGCCCTTTACAGCCCACGGTGACTCTAGCCCGTAATGAATAGTAATTTTTTTGTACCCGTTAACGGCCCGTGATTTACATGGGCCGCTTCCACCTGCAGTTAGCTTTCGCCTATTGACGCCCATACGTTTGGGCCTTTTCGCCCTCGACACTTTCGCCCACATCGCCTCGTTTCCCCTAATGGGCCAAATTCGCGCATGGCAAGAGTCGCCCATTATCGCATGATCCCCAAATGGGCCAAATTCGCCCATGGCAAGAGTCGCCCACATCGCCTCGTTACGCTAATGGGCCAAATTCAGTCCATGGCAAGAGTCGCCCGCTTCGCCTCGTTAACCCGCTATACCGCTTCCACTCGGCCCTATATTCCGCCCATTAACGACCGTTATGCCCGTGATGTAATTAAGCTTTTGCAGTCCCACGGCCGTTAACAAGATCGCTACCGCGGCCGGGCCGATACCAATTATGCCGACACGCCCATGTAGACCCATTTATCCGACGGCCCGAGGCCCACCGATTACAGGCCCATTTATCGACGGCCCGAGGCCCACCGATTATAGGCCCATTTATCGACGGCCCATAGGAGACCCATGGATCCTACGGCCCGATTCGCCCATGGTAGTTGCGCCACTAGCAAACCAGGGAAAAGAAGACTAGAAAATAAATAAGGTCAAACTAACGCTAGGCTATTAATATGATTGCATAGAATTACATCCACTGGCATCAAAGATCGCCACCAAAGGCAAATATAGGGAACACCCTACACTATACAAAATGGCTTGTCTGTTTTCTTCAACCGTGGCTGCACGTTAAGAATAAATTTTGTATCGCACCAAAACAAATTACAACTATATAACAAAAGGAAGGTTGGCATAAAACTTAACAGTCTAGCGATAAATGCACCACCGTAAGTTCGTAAGCTCACCATTTGACCTGACTGTTACATTTTCATGTTGTATTGTCTAATGGAGCACCATAACCTCGCCTTCATTTCCCTAGGCTCTCGAACAACATAGAAAATGTCCGATAGTCTGTTTCAAAACCATGCATATCTTGACGACATTGAGCAATGTTTCTCCTTGTTTCACAAAGGGCCTCTCGTTAGGGAATGGACTTGTGTCCGGAGCGCAGATACAACATTGCTTTGAGCTTGCTTATCTTGATCATGAGGCAGTTTGGACAATATTGCCTTAACAACCAACCCAAGATACGCAGAACGTGCTTTTGGCACCGTTAGTGGATGTGTATCGACCCACCGCAGCAAGAGCTGACATTGCGGTTATAGTTGCCTCGCCACCTTCGTAAGGTGGAGGTTCCACCATTTTTCCATAGCTCGCTGAAAAGTTGAGGTTTTACATTAGTAGTACCGTAATGTAAGATATTAAGGAGGCAACAAAACCAAACAAAATAGCTTTGGTCTATATACAGAACTTATTCTGGTGAACCCATGTAAAATATTAGTTGTATTTTATTGCAAAGTACATAATAAAACCATGTTCCAAACATATGACCATGTACCATCACTAATGTATTGTCTATTTCTTCACATTGTATTGAGGGCTAAGGATAAAGACACGAAGTTTATAATACGGTAAGCATAGTATGACATCATTCATATCACAAAACAACTGAGAATGGACAAACAGGCAATTGTAACATTGTGTGGGCAAGTCCAGCACGGAACTAGATTATGGGTCAAGATCAAAGGAACATCACTCCTCTCTTTAAACCTTGTAAGGTGCAATGATACGCTAAGACAATTGTGTATAAAATTGAAAAGAGTAATAGACATTGGCTGCAAACCATGCAGTTCAAGGCACAAGTCGAGTAAGTAGTAGTTAAAAGGCATGAGGATTAAGGACTTACAACAGCGGCTTTGACTTGTGTAGTCATGCCCTTCTTCTTGCCGGTGTGGCGTCCTTGAAGATTTCCACAGATTTGGTTCAGTACTTTTGGTCCTTATGGCTTTCCTCCGCATTTTAACAAGTCAATATAGATCTGATAATATGGTACAGCAAAAAGAGTGAAACATCGCCTAATTACAAGAGCCTCGCAGGTGCAATATAGCTACGAGATCCCGTCTGTCTGTTGAATTTCACTTTCATTGGCCTTGTTCTTTGAACAGTTCACCTACAAGAAGATAGATTTGTGTGACACATGCGAATAGGACTTCAACATGTGATCTGATCACATATATATAATGTACCGATACTTCGGATCGACTAGTGTTTAACAAGGCCCTCCAGCCTTCATCCGATATATTTTCCATCGAGATGTTTGGGAAAGTTCACGTTAGCCTTGCCTTCAAAGTGAGTTTTCCTCGTTATACCGACATCGCCGCAGAGCGACTTGAAAACATGGGTGCAAGCTTGTCTCGTTGCATCATCTTGGCTATCCAACTTGAACCTCATCTGCTGAAAATTATGGGAGTCTCATTATCAAGCAACATAGAAAGTATGGGATAGAGCAAGACGATATTACTAGTTTACATACATAACCATACTTACAGATAAATGGTCGAGGAAGGTGTTGAACTGGTTTCGCTTTTGTCATTCTGTATCAATCCATGTGGGAGGATACGACATGACACCTAAAGGCAACCGCTGCCTCGATACTAACTTGGTCGACTCAGAGCATCATGTCGCCTTTTTAAACCTGCCTCAAAACGGATCTCCATTCTTCCTCCTCTAGATTTAGTTAACCTATCGAGCATTATCCCTGATGTTTGTTTCCTCTTGGGCCTAGGTGCTAGTCCAACAACGAACATAGGAAGTGTTAGTGTACATCAAACTATGAGACTACATATAAAGAAGCATGGAACTATAACTTGACTCCAGCAACTACCTTCTTGCTGTTGAAGCTCACAAGGTTCATCTGATATTGCCAACACGTCTTGTGTCAAGAGTTCTTGGGAAGTAGTGTCAGGTGGCAACGGAGCTTGGGAACATGCTGCTAGCTCAGTTGACGCACGAGTATGTCGTGCAGCTAGTAGTACTATGGTAGGTATTGCAAGAACTAGGGCTATCTCTGCTTGTTTGGTGGCAGCTATTTGTTTCTGTTTGGCTTTTTTTGCAGCTCGTTTAGCATGGGATGCCGTGTTTGTAGAATTTTCCGCTGACTTTGACCATCTATTGCACCATCGCATTCAAAGCAGAATCTGCAGGATTCATCCGCTTCTCATTCCCCGCCATTCTGTGTTTCTTCTTCTTTCTTTGTGCCATGTTAAGTCAAGCTTACAAGAAAACGAATAACAATTTAGTTCTTCGTAACAAATTGATGCGTGATGCGCATTTAACCGAACTTTGATGTTAGACAACCACATGATAGGAGGATGTAATATGTATGAAAAACAGGACGGAAGAGATAACCGTAACTATGATGTAAACTAAGGAGAAGGCATTTCAACAAATTAGAAGCAATGAAAGCTAGACACCATATGAAAGATGCAACGAATATCACTCTACCAAGTTAAAACTGTCTCATCCATAAGTGCCATTTCAACAAATTAGTAGTACAAGCTAGAAAAGAATGTGAGATGTAACCTATATCACACTCAAGTCAAACGTGTCTTATGATAAGTGATTGTTGTAGGTTACACAACAATAGTAATTTGATGTAACAACATGGTGTGATAGATGATATTGTATGTTCTAGAAATAGGAACACGGTCTTATTCAAGTATAATGTGTAAAGTAAGCAGATGGAATTCAACAAAATTAGAAGCAATACAAGCTTGACATCACACATAACATGCAACCACATATAACAAAGCCAAAGTTAGAGGGAGCACCAAGATGCTGCACTAGGGGAGACATGCTCATCATAAACACAGCTTTGTTGAGTGTCTATGCATGTGTTGTCTTGGAAATCATCTTGGGGTGTGGATGAGTAGAACTGAGAGGCCCTCCGCTTGAAGGAGCACCATTATCCGCTGCCTTGCTAACTTCCTTCCGCTTTATTGATTTTGAATTGTCAAGTAAAACCGACAAGAAAAGCAATAAAATTCTCTTCGTAACTGATTCATGCATGATACCGACAATCACTACTTTGATGTAAGGCAAACACATGATACCAGGATGGAATATGTACGAAAAACAGACGGCATGGCATGTTCACAACTGTTTGTGTAAACTAAGTAAACCATTCCAGCAAATAAGAAGCAATGCAAGCTAGACACCACATGAAAGATGTAACCAATATGACTGCCAAGTTAAAAGCGCCCCATCATAAATGGAATTTCAACAAATTAGAAGCAGCGATGCTATAAATCATATGAAAGATGCAACTAATATCGCACCGCATATACTAAAGGTGTCTCACATATTGATTGATGCGGATACAAAAACAATAGTTTTATGTAAGGACATGCTTAATAGACATATGTACTATGTACTAAATACAGAAGGCATGTCACATTAACAGTATAATGTACTATAAGCTAAGCAGACTAGCACATGCAGTTTAACCAGATTGGAAGAATTACAATCTAGACACCATATGCAACATGCAACCACATATCACGCTGCTAAGTTAGAGCAAGCACTCATGATGCTAGTGTAGGGAAATGCTGTAATCAACTACGTAGCTACGCTCACTATCTTCATCTAGCATTTCTTTTCTTGAGAATCATGTCGAGAGGTCGACGCTGCATTCTTTAAATGAGTAGTCCCTTGCCCGCCTGCCTCATCATAAGTGATTGATGAGGGATACACAAGAACATTAGTTTGATGTAAGAACATGGTTAATACACGTATGTACTAGTATGTACCAAAGATGTAAAGGCATGTCATATTCAAAGGTATAATGTGTAAGCTAAGCAGATGCAATTTAACCAAATTGAAGCAATACAAGCTAGACATCCAGCTGGAGTGGTGAGCATGATCATCTAGGACCCGAGAGCCTGGTGGAGGCGGGCAGCTTCACCACCATCGCAGCTTTTTAGTTGGCTTCCGTGTGATGACTATCTTTGTTGGGCTTGTCACTGCCTCGCCAAGGCCTCGACTAGCTATTTGTCTTCCGGTGCTCCCGGATGGTGGTTCACGAAAAAATATCTTTCCTTATCTTGATAAAGACTGACTTCGCCTTTGAATACAAGCTAGACACCATATGCAACATGCAACCACATATGACACCGTAGTTAAAGCAAGCACTGGATGGTGGTTCACGGCAGCGAGATCATAACTCCAGAGCTACGCCTCGCCTCCATCTCCGACACTACACCCTTTAAAGTCTTGAAACGTGTCTGCCTAGCCGCATACCACGCCGGAGCGATTTCTCTTCTCTTTTTCTGCTTTTTGAAGGCAGGTCTGAAATACCCTTGCATAAAAACACAATAGTGAGAGTATGGGTGAAGTGTGTGCGTAAGTAGTGCAATCGTAAAAGTAGTGTATAGCAGTGGCTGAAAATAAATGATAGGAGACATATGATAGCTTTACAATATTGCATGGCAAACAAAATTAGATTCTACTCCGTATGATTTTGTAATATATGAGCACAGAAATGCAGTACTCCTCCAAAGACACCACCACATGTGGTCCTATCAAGATAACAATGACTAAAAATAAATAGTTCACCGATTTTTTATGAATCGTCCGATCTACAAGGAACAGGCAGATGGCCTTTGTCTACCTCCCGCCACCACTATTGACGATCTTTCTCGAACCACCAACACCACCGCCTGCACTCTCGCCTCCGCCGCCTCCCATCGACCTCACACCACCGCCATGCTTGGCAGCGCCTGTGCCATCCTTTAATCCCGCCGACCTCCAGATCGGGCGCCAGAGCTCTAGGTTGCACACGCCTAAGATAAACACTATATGTTGCTTCCCATGCGTAATAGTCGATTAGCGCTGTTACGCCGGGAATGCTTCCTAATTGGGAATCAACTGCCGAAATTGAAATTCAGGGTCGACGGACCTCTAGCTAAGGTGAAATAGTATATGAGGAGAAACCTTGTGCATGGCGAAGTTACTAGGAACATCTAGTATCAAGAAGAAGCGGTCAACTAGTGTCTTCGTGGGATGAATACCGCAAGCAGAGACGTAAGATTTGCACGAATAAGGGAAGAGGAGTACCTTCTTCGTTGCCGTGTGGTCACCTCCACATGTCGCACCGATCTTCTTCTTTTTACCGGGAAACCGATGTTCGAGGGTGCAGTGCTTGGACGAACCCATGGCCAAATTGTTGATCAGGTTGTCGTGGGCAGATGTCGACGGAGGGGAATCAGATCCGAGGCGGCGGGACGGCGAGCAGGTGAACAGCTCCAGTGCGGTGGAGGGTGGCGAGGTTGGAGTGGCAGCGGTGAGGCGCAGGACGGCGTGGTTGAACTGCTCGGCTACGGACGGCTCGGCCACGGCTTCAACTACTAGCCATGGAGGGCATTGCGTTTGAGGATGCGGTGGACGACGACGTCGGGGTATCGGCTCCGGCGTGATGGAGGAGGGCGGCGGTTGATGGGTGGGATGGGGTGGCGGACGGAGGACACTGGGGTTTCGCGGCTGGTGGAGAGGTAGTTTTGGCGCCCACGGAGTACGAATGGGGCATCGACGGGTGGGGAACCATGTTTCGTCTGGGACGCGCTTGTTTTTGGCTTTTTGAATGTAAGATGGGACGCTTGTCTGAAATTTGGGGAAAGTACAAACTTTGCCACCCTCTTAAATTTTGGACCCATCATGGTCGGGGTAGGGTGGTAATCCTGTGTCCCAAATAGTGGGCGGAGCGATTTCGCCACGCGATGTGTGCTTAGGCGGCCATTGTGTATGAATGTTTTTCGAGGCGGTTGCGTATGCCTAGATGAAGCTACAAACCTACCCCGGTTTAGACCTTTGGACGCCGGGTCATGGGTTTCACGGGTCGGAGTTATTAGAAAAGTAATTTTTTACTACCAAACATTGGTCTCACGCGTTTCGAGCGTAGTAGAGGCTCTTTTGGCGCTTCATTCAAATTTGAAACACAAGCATTCATGTTTAGAGTACTTGAACTATGAGGATTGACCTAAATAGACAATGTTATATTTGACCTTGTATGTTTGAAAACCTCATTAAATTATCCTCTTTTTGAAGTTTTGACACTTCAAAATCCTATAACTACGATTATTTTGGAAAGGAGGAGCTAATTTGAATCTATTTTGTACACGACTACATATGCTATTATGTACAAAATCGAGCAAAGATTGGTGCCCCATAATTTAGGTATGGTTTACAAATGCCATGATATCAAATTCAAATAATTGAATGGACTTCATGTTGAATTCGATTTTTTTAAACCACCTTAAGTTGAATTCAAATGTATGCTAGTTCATATGTAGCTATTTATAATGTCCATTGTGTAACTTTCGTATGTATAATGTGCTTTACACACACAACATGAACTATACTCACGTTTATATTCGATTGCTAGAGCGATGCATTGTCTGGAGTTCAAAATACTAACTATGTGGATCAATTGTGCCGAATAATAACATAGACATTCTCAAATTCAATAGAATCTAGATGTCTGATGGATCAATGACCGTTCCTTGCGCGAATTGCAAATATCATGATCCCATCCTAATATTTGGATACAATTTATATCTTTAATCAATGTGTAGAGCAGTCTTTTGCGTGTAGTTTCACTCTCCATCGGTGGTCTCTCACACATGCTCACACACTCTCTCCCGAGGTGTCTTTCTTGCACACATGCTCTAGATATAACCTCCTCCTCTCGTAACCATTTACAACTGTTTTCACTAACCTTTATCACAAGCACTCTTCCTCTCGCAAACATACACACGAACAATCCTCATTGACCCTTTCTATATACATGGACCTGCCTACATGTCTCATGTACGCACATTATCTTTACGCCTGCCTCTCACGCACTGTCTCACACCTCTTCCTAATCGATTTAGTATGATTCTAGCAGAGCATTCTGTAGGATGCCCCTAAAGTTAGGTTGCATGAATAGTAATATCGTAGATAAAGGGGTTACCTTAGTCCGAGAACCTAGGGTTACAAATCCTAGACGGCTTTGTCAAGGACACGAGTCCTTCACAATTCTGCTATCTTTGTCTTGTACGACTAGTCATCCATGGGTCTTCCTAAATGTGTCATGGGTCGCACCAATGTGGCGCAGGACGGAACCGAACGAAGGGCCTCACCGACCCATCGGACTTCACGCGTGACACACCCTCTGCCCCCACGCCTCATTATCTTCTCACACCCACACATACCAACACAAACACCACACACACACGTAAAATTTCTCCCGGTGCCTCTGCTCCTCCCACCCTTACATATACACACTCAAGGGAATGGAATCTCTTGTCGTGACGCCATATTCGCCTCTCTCTCTCTAGACCACTCTCATTTCTCGTATATCTCTCCCACGCCCTGGTCGGCCCCTCTATCCATGCCTCTCTTGAATAATGTAATACACACACATACCTCTCTAGGCCCCGCCAAATGCATCAACTACACATTCACACATGTTACATCACGCACTCCTATTGATCTAATGAGCCTCTCTTCACGCTTATTTCAGATACAACATTTCTTTTGAATAAAGTGTGGCCAAAAATTATTTTAGAGTTTCTACATATACAACATTACAAAGTTATATGGAGGAGTACTAACGCTAATTTGCATTGCATGGTGCCCACAATGATATTTATTCCAAGACCGTGAATTTGTATATTTTTATATTATATACAAAGTTAGTCATAATAAAGAGAAACTAAGAGCATCTCGCCTCCATCGCATACACCCCCACCTGTACGCCTTTCACGTATGCACACAAAACTATCTCCGTGTCCTCTAAAAGTAAGCCCCAGAAAATTCACGCTGTTTCATCTTTCTCTCGCGATATATGCAATGACGATCATTGTATTTGAAGCTAAAGCACGATACATTCATTGGACTTCATAATCCACTCATTACGGTCACCGCTTACGCTTAATGGTTATTATACACCATGGGCTCACCGCATAACTCAGATTTGCTCATGACATGACTAGTTGACCAGCTAAACGCCTCCACGTGGCACCTCTAGTGTTGCATCACATTATCTCACTACCATCGTGCCCAATTGCCGACTTGTATCTACTCTACATCTACACTCTTATAAAATACATAAAATACACTCTTATAAAAAACAGAGTTGGTGGTGATGGTGTGCCCGCCATCCCAGAATATAGGTCATCCGATTTATATCCGACGGATAGGAAAGAAACTATGGCAATTTTGCAAAAGGTACCCACACACCTCTCCACATTTGCAAATAAGGCCTTCCTCGCTCATCCTTTTCTCTCACAAGATAAACAAGTCATACAAATGCATCTTGATGTTACGTGCAACGACGGGCATCTTGCTAGTAAGAATGAAAACAAACGACAAAAAATATTTTGCCGGTGGTTCAAGTCATGAACGCGGGCACAGCGGACAAGGTGGCCTTTGTATTGGTATGCCGAGCTGTCTGCTTTAACACATGTGAGCTGGTGTGGTGATTATACACACGCCGCATGCACACGAACTGCATCCACGCAACACTCACACAAACACATGCACCCACGCACGCACGCAACACTCACACGCATACACGCAGCCACGCACGCACGCAACACTCACACGCACACACGCACGCATGCATGCACACACCAAGACACCACACCACCAACACACACTCTCACGCCAAGTGCTCAACCTACACGCATGTGCACACATCAGCCCCGACTGCATACATAAACAACCAGTGATTCCTCACGCACGGGTTGGAGCCTTGTCGCTACCAAGCAGAATTTGCGTTTATCCGACCTTTTCCCTATGCGAATCGACAGTGGGACCCACAAGGAACGTGGTCAATTTAACTAGTCAACATGGCGCCACGCAGACTATTTGGCCGGTCAACAGAGTGCAATCCGATGTGAATCGTGAGCAAGTGACCGGATAATCACCGCAAAACGATATAGTGACCGTAATCAGCTTATTCAAGTTCGTGACCGATACGCTTTTCTCTCAGAGGCCCTCCAAAACTACATCTCTACACGCTCGCATGTTACATCTAACAACTATGCAATAGAGCACTACTACTACACTCTAACACAATAAATCATGTGTTTTAGTTTTACTAGATATCATATTGTTACTTATAATTATTCAGTTTGCATACATTAAAATTGCCTTTGAAATGTATGGCCAAGATTATCCGCCACAAGGAAAAATCCCGCCTTTCCTGCTTAATCGGGTTTGTATCGATGGATCGTATAAACAACAAAACTATAGTACTATGCAGTTCAAGTGACAACACCTGGCTGTCTCTGTCACTTCTCCGTCAGAAGAGTGAGCGCCGCTTATAAATCTTCTAGTCCCTTTCACGACATGTGGGACATCAAGTTACCAGGTCCATGTGCCATACCGTATACTATGCAAATCAGCCGGGTGAAGTGTCATCCTCGATCAAGAATGCCGACACCACACAAGATTTCAAGGATTTATAGCAGAGTAGCAATCACACACTCATTACAGCGTTGTCCAAAAGGGGACTTATTACAATAAATATGGCTTAAGGCCATCTAATAACGATAACAGCGAAGGCTTGGAAGATAAGTGAGTCCATCAACTCCATCGGCATCACCGAGTATAGAACCACGACCTAACACCTTACTCGTCGTTCAAAAGTCTCGCAACATGAAAGTTGCAGCCCAAAACGGGTCAAGACATGGAATATGCCGCAATGTAACACATAGAGAAAATGAAGGAATAAGCCTATACTACATGCATATATGGCTGGTGGAAAAGCTCTACGGTTACAGTTTTTGCATAAAGCTAATTTTTCCCTACTGCAAAGGAATAATTTTATTTAACTATCATGGTGGTTGTTAAACATTGAGAATGGTTGACAGATCCTCAATCCCAATTAAAAGTACTCATTAAAACCCAATAACATTAATTAGAAGTAACATGATGAGATTCACATGATATTCAAGTACTAGATACTCAAGACGCCCATAACCGGGACACGGCTAATCATGATTAGTTTATACACTCGCAGAGGTTTATGACTTTTCCCCACAAGACTCGATCGCCTCCGCTTGGTTCTCGTGACTACATGGTGTTTGAGAGACGGATGACCGAGACACAATTTTTCGTAAGCACTAGCACCTTACATGTGGGTAGACCGCACTCAACCTACATCCCCTACATCAGCTAGCCTACCCGTAAGAGTTCGCACAACTTACTCAACTATGCCAGAGCCCATAATGGCTTGTGGCTGCACACGGAAGTTTCTAGTTTGAATAATCTTATGATCCCTTAGAGCCCGGGTGGCGGTCCAAGAAATACAGTAAGTCCTCGATAGAAACCAGTGCCTCAATCCACCCAGATGTGTGTTTGTTGCCACCTTAGATAAACCATTAATTAACAATCTCACATCTGTCATGGATATTCACTCACCCAATCCACGCTCATCGGCATAGCATGGCATAATAAGCAAACGAGAAGTAACTCCCAAGGTTTCATAAGTAAAACAGTAATAGGTACTACCTCAATCTACTTCCCATCCCACAATTTAATTAGATCCTAAACATGCAAGTGTTTGAGGAATGAGCTAATGCATAAAACTGGGTAGTAGAAAAGGTATGATCAAGTGTTACTTGCCTTGTCGACGATCCGCGAAACCTAGAGACTCAAGTAACAAGCGGCGACCGGTGATCTAACGCAGACAAACAACAAGCATACAATAAGTACTCATCTAATGCACAGGGAAAATCTCGAATAAAAGATCTAACCAGAAAATTCAACTTAAGAACCCTGGTTGCAAAAAGAATCGAATCAAATAAAGCAACGAAAGTCGAATGTCAAAAGAAAACGACTCGGTTTTAGCAATTTGAAACTAGGTCAAATTTTACAGTAGCAAAACTTTGTTTAAGTGGATTAGTCGGAACGGCGGTTTCGAAACGAAACTCCAGCGCTTGAATCACCTGATTCGATAAACGAGCGAGAAAATAAACTGATTCAAGATTGATCGAAATCGAATCGAAAATAACGGATTAAATCCGATTAAAAGAAAGACGACGAACGGTTAAACGAACGGACGCTCGCTAACAGAAACTAACCGCTAACGCGCTCATTAGAACGAACGGATCGGTGAACGCTCACTAATTAACTAAACCGACTAAAAAATAAACCAATCTAGGGTTTTAAAAACCGAACAACGAAAGAAAACCGAACGGTTTTTAAAACAAACCGACCGGGGTGACGCGTGGCTACCTCCGCGAGGTCGCCATGGGGCTCCGGCTCCGCGGGTCGGGTGGGCTCAAGGGGCGGCGGCGGGTCGGCGATGGGGCGACGGCGACGGCGACGGCGGCGGCGGCGGCGGCGGCGGCAAGGCGGCGGCGGGCGGCGTTGGGGGGGGCGGCGGCGCTGGGTGGGGAGGAGAGGGGGGGGCGGCTATAAGGAGGGGGGGGGGGTTGCTTGGGAGGGGGCAACGGCGGCGGCGGGGCCGAGCCGACTCGGGTGGCGGCGGCGGCGGGACTCTCCCAAGGGAGCGCGCGAGGGGAGGGCGCTGGGTCAAGGGCGGGCTGGCCTGGCCTTTGCCCAAAGGGGGCGCGCGGGCTTTTTTTTTAAACAAAACGAAACGAATTAAAATAAATCTAAACGAACTCCAAATTAAACAAAATTAATTTTCCCGACTCTTAAAAATGAGTCTAACAAAATGAACTTTAATACGGGGCCAAAATGCATATTTTTAAAATACTCATTTTTTCCCTAAAGCAAATAAACTTCAAAAACCAAAATTTGATTTATTTATTAAATCTTCATTTTTCCTAAATGTTGGGAAAGTCATATTATTCCTCTCTTATTTTTTTATTGGAAAATATTTGAAGATAAATAAATAAACTAAATGATCCTATTTTCAAAATTTGAGAAAACCCAAATATGAAAATAATGAAATCTCCAACTTCTCTCCGAGGGTCCTTGAGTTGCGTGAAATTTTCTAGGATCGGAAAATGCAAGAAAATATGATATGCATGATGACTTAATGTATAACATTCCAAATTGAAAATTTGGGATGTTACAAACCTACCCCTTAAGATGAATCTCGCCTCGAGATTCGGGTTGGCTAGAAAATAGGTGAGCGTGGTCCTTGAGCAAATCTTCCTCTCTTCCTGTGTGGCTTCATCTTCAAGGTGGTGGCTCCAATCGAACCTTGCAAAACTTGATAACCTTGTCTGCAGTAACTCTTCCGCATAATCGAGAATCTTGACCGGTTTTTCCTCATATGTTAAGTCATCCTTCAACTGAATTGCTTCCAAAGGGCACTGTGTCTCTTAGCGGTATCTCTCGCTATCTCGAGTGACATTTCTTCACCGAGAAACATGGAATACATCATGAACTCCCGACAGTCCCTCCGCAATTCCAGCTTATAAGCAACTTCTCCCATGCTGTAAAATCTTATACGGTCCAACTAAACGTGGTGCTAATTTTCCTTTAACTCCAAAACGCTTAACTCCTCAAGCGGGATACTCTAAGATATACTGCTCCAACTTCATATTCAATCGCTTTGCGCTTTGAATCCGCATAGCTCTTCTCGTTCGACTGGCTACCTTGAGCCTATCTCAATCAATTTAACCTTCGCTCGCACTTTAATCAAATCTGGTCCAAACAATCGACGATCTCCGCCATTCCCCATGACAACGGTGTCCTCGCATCTCCTTCCATACAGAGCCTCGAAGGTGCCATCTTCAAGCTGGTTTGGTAACTGTTGTTATAAGAAAATTCTGCATACGGCAAATTATCATCCCAACTAGATCCATAATCTAGTGCACAAGCTCTCAAAGATATCCTCCAAAATCTGATTGACTCTCTCACCGTCCATCGGTCTGTGGGTGGAAAGTCTGATCAATTCCACCGTTCCCAATGTTTCGTGTAACCGGTTCCAAAACTTTGAGGTAAATTGGGTTCCTCTATCCGATACGATACTCCTCGAACTCCGTAAACACACAATTCTGGTCATGTATATCTTTGCCAACTTAGCACTGCTATAGGTAGTCTTGATCGAATGAAATGAGCTACCTTCGCTCAAGCGGTCGACTATAACCCAAATCGAGTCATATCCTGAACGAGTCTTTGGCAAACCTGTGATGAAATCCATGCCTAGTTTATCCCACTTCCATTCGGTATCGGCAATGGTTGTAATAATCCTGCTGGCTTCGATGTTCTCGCTTTACTCTCGACATACATCGCAAACTGCTACATACTCCGCAATATCCTTCTTCATTCCGTCCACCGTAAAGTATTCTTCAAATCCAAATACATCTTGGTATTTCCGGTGAATCGAATAGGGTGAATCATGGGCTTCTTGCAAAATCAACTTCCGATCTCCGGTTATTTGGCACATAAACACGGTCCTCAAACCATAGGGTATCGTGCTCATCCTCACGAAATCCTTTAGCTTTTCCTTTGCTCATTTTCTCCTTTATAGAGGCAACTTCCTTATCCGCCTTTTGGGCTTCTCTCGATTTTGTCCATCGCTGTAGACTGAATCTCCAATGCTGCTACATAGCCTCTCGAACTATTTCCAAACATAGCTCTCAAGGTCCTCGCTAACTCATTGGGTATTCCTCCCATCATTAGGGTATTGACGGGCTCTTACGGCTCAATGCGCCTGCTACAACGTTAGCCTTCCGGGTGATAATGCAATCTCATATCATAATCCTTGATAAGCTCTAACCATCTCCTCTGTCTGAGATTTAATTCCTTCTGTGTGAAGATGTACTTCAAACTCTTGTGATCCGTGTACACTTCACAATGATTTCCTATGAGAAAATGTCTCCATGTTTTCAATGCATGCACAACGGCTGCTAATTCCAAATCATGTGTGGCATAATTTAACTCATGAGGCTTAAGTTGTCGTGAAGCATACGAAACAACTCTTCCTTCCTGCATAAGCACTGCCCAAGTCCTCGACGTGAAGCGCCGCAATACACCTCATAATCCTTGGTCCGATCCGCAATATTAATACCGTGAGGTAACCAATCTTTTCTTCAACTCCTGAAAACTTGCCTCGCAGTCCTCACCCATATGAATTTGGTATCCTTCTTCAACAATTCTGTCATAGGCTTTGCAATCCTTGAGAAATTCTCAATGAATCTTCGTAGTATCCTCGCGAGTCCAAGGAAACTCCGAATCTCTCCAACTGTCGCTGGTGCTTCCCATTTGGTTACGGTCTCAACCTTTGTGGGGTCAACTGCTATTCCTTCTCCGGATATAACATGTCCAAGAAATCCAACTTCCTTTAGCCAAAACTCACATTTGCTGAACTTGGCATATAACTGTGTTCCTTAGTTTCTCCAAAACCAATCGCAATGTTCCTTATGTTCCTCTTCATTCTTCGAGAAAATCAAAATATCATCAATGAACACCACGATTTAACTTATCCAAAAACTCCATAAACACTTTGTTCATCGTGTTCATGAAATAGGCTGGTGCGTTAGTCAGTCCAAATGACATAACGGTATACTCATACAGTCCATATCTCGTGGTAAACGCTGTCTTAGGTATGTCCCGCTCCCGAATCTTCAATCGATGGTACCGATCGCAAGTCAATCTTGGAAAACACTTTAGCTCCTTGCAAACGATCAAACAGATCATTTATCATTGGTAGTGGGTACTTGTTCTTGATTGTTACTTCATTCAATCCACGATAATCAACAACCATCCTTAACGATCCATCCTTCTTCTCCACTAACAAGACGGGTGATCCCCAAGGTGAAGAACTTGGGCGATAAAACCTTTATCCAATAGTTCCTTAATCTGCTTCTTGATTTCCGCCAAACTCGTAAGGGCATCCCGTATGGTCGCTTTGATATTGGACCTGTTCCTCGCAAAAGTTCAATCAAAACTCAATGTCTCTATCCGTGGCATTCCCGCAACTCTTCCGAAATACATCGAGAAATCCTTCACCACCGGTACTTCTTCCCGCACAACTCCCGATAGGCAATTTGCTTGCGCCTCCTCGCTCGTGTCGTGATACGCATTTGATCCTTCTTCCTTCCGTGTGGTGAGCAAAATTGACTTAGTGGTGCAATCTATGTTCCTCCATACTTCGATAACCAATCCATTCCTAATATCACATCCAATCCTTGGGATTCCGTAACTATTAGGTCCGAGGGAAAACATAGTGTCCAATCCTTAATGGCAATGATCACACCATTTACTAGCCATGTATTCTGCTCCCGTGAGGTTACTAGCATGGGTGACCTAAGGGCTTGGGTCGGTAATTTGTACTTATCCACAAATCCCTTGATATGTATGAATGCGATGCACCAAGATCGAAAAGAACAACCGCAGAAATGACTTAACCAAAACTTACCGACATCGTGATCGGGCTGATCTTCAACCTCCTCCACATCAATGTGGTTCACCCGTCCCCGTTGAAAGGGTTTGGCTTCTTTCCGAGCTTCCATTGCCATTTCCATTCGCCTTCGATACCATTTGCATAATGCCCAGCCTTATGCACTTAAAGCAAGTGATGTGACTCAGTCTACCTTGGATGGTGTTGACGGGTTGGTGCGGTTCTGTCCATTGCTTCCTCCATTCCCTGCTCCCATTCTTGGTGCCATTATGGTTGTGCGAATTACCTCCTCCATGGGTATGCTGAAACTGAATTCCTTGTTTAGGGTATAACGAGGCTTCACGAGCTCCGAGTTATACTTTCCCCGTCCATACTTCCTCTTGCGGTTCTCAATTTGTCTGCTGCTTTCCTTCAATCATGAGGGCTCGGTCTACCAACTCCCGGTAGTTATTGAAACTTGCTACCATCAACTGCATGCTGAACTCATCATTCAGTCCTTCCAAACTTCTCCCGCTTAGTCAGATCCGTAGCAACGCTATCCGGGGCATAACGTGCTAACTTACTAAAATCATCCACATACCGCCAACAGTCCTTCCTCCTTGGCGAAGTTGCTAAACTCACGCTTCTTCATGGCCATAGCTCCTCGCCAAAACATGGGCAAGGCGGAAAGCTTGTCAAACTGATCCCATGTGACAAAGGTTCACAGGGTAAGTGGTCTGTAAAATTTTCCCACCATGCTGCCACGGGTCCTTCAAGCTGGTGTGCAGCAAACTTCACTTTTTCTCCATCTGTGCATCCCGCAGGGTCAACTCCTTCCTATCTTATGGAGCCAATCATCTGCTACAATCGCTCGGTGTTATCGAATACACCGCGGATTCAGTCTAAGGAAACGAGTCAAGTGATCCGCAGTGGTGGTGGTGGTGGTGGGTTGTTGTTGTTGTTGTTGCCTTGGTTCTGCACCAATGTTTGAATCAAAGTGTTCTCGCTGCTGAATCAACTGGTGATCTCTCAAGGGAAAACAAACCCGGGGTCGCGTCTCGGAGGCATCTGATGGGTTTAGAAAAGACGAGTAATTAAGAATAGAATGAGGTCTAAGGAGAAACACTACCCAAATGCACATGAGCAAATGCACACAAAATCACTTCATTCAATTCAAACAAAGGGCTTACAACGATCTAACTATCGCAAAAGTGCGGTACTATAATGTTTACATGGAGGTAATACTACTAATATGTGGGGACTTCTACTAATTTGAACCGTGGAAGACTCCATGATGTCCGCCCAGCTTCGCCTTCAAAGTCGGGTTCACTTGGATCCGAATCGGTGTCGCCGATGATGATGTAGTTGCTTGGACAGCCGACGTGCTTGTCTTCATTCTTGAGCGCCAACTTCTTCTTGAGTTCTTCGATCTCGCATTTAAGATCGTTATTGTGTCTTGCTAGAGCTACGATCTCGCCCATGTAGTCCTTGCGTAGACTTTAGTTCTTCTTCAAGTTCGATGATCCTTCCTTTGCATTCTTCAACTCTAACATATCATTGCACATCCGGTTCTCCGGGCGCCGAATGTGCTGGTTTAACTCCCGGATGAAAGCTGCAATGGATCTATCCTTCTTGGTGCCGACTATCTCCCATTGTTCATCTCGGCGTCCGCAAATCTGGTAGATAGTGTCCTTGAGGTCTTCTTGATAAACTTCTCCAATGCGCCCCATGGTGATATGAGCTGCCATGCTCTTTCCTGCACTCCAAGTTGGTGCAATCAAAACACTATCTATAGGCTTGGTGATTGGGGCGAATGTCCTTCCCGAACGTGAGCTTGAATCTTCCAACGCCCTCTTCAGCAGAGTGGCGCTGAAAGTCCCGTGAAACTTGGTAGTCCAATGTTCAGTACTTGGTGACTTCCTTCAAGTGAAATCCAAAAGGTGTGCCTTCATCCGTTGGGCGATTTGATCTTGGCGCCCTTCATCCTAAAAGAGTAGAAAAGATGAGGAGTTAGAAAATGGGAAGAGAGTAGTGATCTATGGCTTTAACTTAGTGGTCGTGGTCTCACACCAACAGGTGCTCGATACCATCTCTCAGAGCGCGACCGGACCAATGGATCAAGTCTCGTGCTCAAGGTCATCCTCGATCAAGAATGCCGACACCACACAAGATTTCAAGGATTTATAGCAGAGTAGCAATCACACACTCATTACAGCGTTGTCCAAAAGGGGACTTATTACAATAAATATGGCTTAAGGCCATCTAATAACGATAACAGCGAAGGCTTGGAAGATAAGTGAGTCCATCAACTCCATCGGCATCACCGAGTATAGAACCACGACCTAACACCTTACTGTCGTTCAAAAGTCTGCAACATGAAAGTTGCAGCCCAAACGGGTCAAGACATGGAATATGCCGCAATGTAACACATAGAGAAAATGAAGGAATAAGCCTATACTACATGCATATATGGCTGGTGGAAAAGCTCTACGGTTACAGCTTTTGCATAAAGCTAATTTTTCCCTACTCGCAAAGGAATAATTTTATTTAACTATCATGGTGGTTGTTAAACATTGAGAATGGTTGACAGATCCTCAATCCCAATTAAAAGTACTCATTAAAACCCAATAACATTAATTAGAAGTAACATGATGAGATTCACATGATATTCAAGTACTAGATACTCAAGACGCCCATAACCGGGACACGGCTAATCATGATTAGTTTATACACTCGCAGAGGTTTGCACACTTTTCCCCACAAGACTCGATCGCCTCCGCTTGGTTCTCGTGACTACATGGTGTTTGAGAGACGGATGACCGAGACACAATTTTCGTAAGCACTAGCACCTTACATGTGGGTAGACCGCACTCAACCTACATCCCCTACATCAGCTAGCCTACCCGTAAGAGTTCGCACAACTTACTCAACTATGCCAGAGCCCATAATGGCTTGTGGCTGCACACGGAAGTTTCTAGTTTGAATAATCTTATGATCCCTTAGAGCCCGGGTGGCGGTCCAAGAAATACAGTAAGTCCTCGATAGAAACCAGTGCCTCAATCCACCCAGATGTGTGTTTGTTGCCACCTTAGATAAACCATTAATTAACAATCTCACATCTGTCATGGATATTCACTCACCCAATCCACGCCTCATCGGCATAGCATGGCATAATAAGCAAACGAGAAGTAACTCCCAAGGTTTCATAAGTAAAACAGTAATAGGTACTACCTCAATCTACTTCCCATCCCACAATTTAATTAGATCCTAAACATGCAAGTGTTTGAGGAATGAGCTAATGCATAAAACTGGGTAGTAGAAAAGGTATGATCAAGTGTTACTTGCCTTGTCGACGATCCGCGAAACCTAGAGACTCAAGTAACAAGCGGCGACCGGTGATCTAACGCAGACAAACAACAAGCATACAATAAGTACTCATCTAATGCACAGGGAAAATCTCGAATAAAAGATCTAACCAGAAAGTTCAACTTAAGAACCCTGGTTGCAAAAAGAATCGAATCAAATAAAGCAACGAAAGTCGAATGTCAAAAGAAAACGACTCGGTTTTAGCAATTTGAAACTAGGTCAAATTTTACAGTAGCAAAACTTTGTTTAAGTGGATTAGTCGGAACGGCGGTTTCGAAACGAAACTCCAGGCGCTTGAATCACCTGATTCCGATAAACGAGCGAGAAAATAAACTGATTCAAGATTGATCGAAATCGAAATCGAAAATAACGGATTAAATCCGATTAAAAGAAAGACGACGAACGGTTAAACGAACGGACGCTCGTTAACAGAAACTAACCGCTAACGCGCTCATTAGAACGAACGGATCGGTGAACGCTCACTAATTAACTAAACCGACTAAAAAAATAAACCAATCTAGGGTTTAAAAACCAACAACGAAGAAAAACCGGACGGTTTTAAAAACAAAACCGACCGGGGTGACGCGGTGGCTACCTCCGCGAGGTCGCCAAGGCTGGGCTCGGGCTCCGCGGGTCGGGTGGGCTCGGCGGGCGGCGGGTCGGCGATGGCGATGGCGACGATGACGGGCGGCGGGCGAAGGCGGCGGCGCGGCGGCGGGCGCGGGTTGGGCGGGCGGCGCGGGTTGGGGAGGAGAGGGGGCGGCTTATAAGGAGGAGGGGGGGGCTTGGGAGGGGGCAACGGCGGCGGCGGGCCGAGCCGACTCGGGTGGCGGCGGCGGCGGGACTCTCCCAAGGGAGCGCGCGAGGGGGGGCGCTGGGTCAAGGCGGTTGGCCGGGCTGGCCCTTGGCCAAAGGGGCGCGCGCTTTTTTTTTTTAAAAACAAAACGAAACGAATTAAAATAAATCTAAACGAACTCCAAATTAAACAAAATTAATTTTCCCCGACTCTTAAAAATGAGTCGAACAAAATGAACTTTAATACGGGGCCAAAATGCATATTTTTAAAATACTCATTTTTTCCCTAAAGCAAATAAACTTCAAAAACCAAAATTTGATTTATTTATTAAATCTTCATTTTTCCTAAATGTTGGGAAAGTCATATTATTCCCTCTCTTATTTTTTTATTGGAAAATATTTGAAGATAAATAAATAAACTAAATGATCCTATTTTCAAAATTTGAGAAAACCCAAATATGAAAATAATGAAATCTCCAACTCTCTCCGAGGGTCCTTGAGTTGCGTGAAATTTTCTAGGATCGAAAAATGCAAGAAAATATGATATGCATGATGACTTAATGTATAACATTCCAAATTGAAAATTTGGGATGTTACATTGTCTCGGCCTCCAGCCTACTGCTCAAGTGGAGCGTGGGGCGCCTGCATGGACGAGAGCACAGCCCGTTCAAGTCGAGGACGCCCGTTCCGCCATGAGGGCCTCGATGGCAGCGCATCCGCCGCTTCCACGCCGAGTCGAGCCTCCGCCGCCTGCTCAAGTCCAGTGACGCCTGCCCGCCTGCAGGAGGGCGCTGGCGAGAGCGGCATCCGCTTCTTCGCCGAGTCGAGCCTCTACGCCCGGTTCATGTCCAGACGCCCGTTCCGCCGCAGAGGGCCTCGGCGGCAGCGGCGATCCGCGCGCTTCCGCCTCAAATTGAGCCTCCGCCACCCGGTTCACATCCACGACATCCGGTTCCGCCGCAGGAGAGCCTTGATGGCAGCGGCATGCGCGCGCCCCCGCCGAAGTTGAGCCTCTCGCCCCCCGGTCCTCCTTTAGTATCGCCATGTTGAACCGCTGGTCCGCTTCGCACCATGGGGACCTTGACGCCGCACGAAGTCGACGCCCATCATCTCATACCCATCGGGGCCTTCGCGCCACGCACCTCCGTAGTGAACATTGATCGCTTCTCCTCCTCGCTGCTTGGCTCCAGAGAACTCGGGATTGGCCCGCCGCAGCGAGCTTGGGAACAGAGGTCTGTAGAATCGACCGCCGCCGATTTGCGCGCTGGCGCCCGCGCCAAGATCTTGTAGTAAGTGATTCATGGGCGCACCATGGCTTTCCGCGAACTAGGGACGCTTGATTTGGGCTAGGGATCAAAGGTGGGGAATGGGCTGAGATTTGGTGTGGTTTTAGGGCAGGGTGGGCGAGGGCAGGCAAACAAGGTTCGTGTGAATAGTGGTTCCGTGACGACCGTCAATTGGTTTTGACTATACATCGCCTTGTCACGCTCACGCTGCAGCCCGCACGCCGGACACTCCACGCCGCCACCGAATGGAACGTGTTTATCTTGCGGTTTCGCCGCCAGGGACCGCAGCTGAGAGCAAACCGACGCCCCCTCCCTCCCGCCATTTATTATACCACCACCCTCCGCTTTATGCGGAGTAAATAAAACAGAGGGAGTATACTACGGATGAGGATCCTCGTCGTGGCCGAACCCATTGAGTAACTGACATATGGGGCCTAGCAAGCATGGTGTCCGCAAGTAAGTGACCGAAGGGAGGGTAAGGCAGGATACCTGCCGAGGATCCACTTCCACTATACTACTTTGACCAAATGTTAGAGTAATAATATATGACATGCAACTTACACAAATGTTAGAGTAATTATATATGGCATGCAACTTACACAAAGCATACAGGTCTAATGCGTTTTTCGAGGCTAACTTTGACCAAATGTTAGAGTAATAATATATGGCATGCAACTTACACAAAAGCATACGGTCAATTTCAGATGTGAAAGGAGTTTCCAATGATATAATTTTCACATTATACATCTCATGTACTATTAATCTTGTCAATAGTCAAATTGGAAACCATCTCGAGTACAAATCTAGGAGTACGCATTTAATTTAACAATATTGATTGGGCGTTGTTGAATGTTCATACCTTTTTATCATAGTAGAGATACTTTGACTACACATAAAACTTATATGTAAAGTAGAAAGGATAGGAGGGAGTATATTGTACGCTCAAAACGAAACTAACATTGAATACCCTTTATATATGATTTATGGATGCTATGATCACCGGTTCAAAATTGTGAATCTGCCTTAGGTATCACGTGTTCTCACTGCTCCCTCTCGATTCCATCTCGGGTCCGAGATCTATTAAAAGGGACTAGGTGGGTACATGCGAATGATACTCATGAATGTTCAAATGAGGCATGCGGGAGGATGGAATCGACTAGAGGGCGACATGATTGATGGAGAAGAGGGTTGGAGAGGAAATGAGAAATAAGCAAACGCCACATGATTACACTTGAACTTGGCCTACATAGTGAAAGGCCTAATGCGCAACGCGGAGCACTGGCGCTCGAATATGGCCGGGAAAATAGGGAAACCGACATGGGGCACACCTGCCGACGACATAGCGCAGACTAGTCCAATGGAGGAGCTGGCCCACGACCTCCTCGCCATCGACAACCGCTCATGTGTCGTTAGCCAACAACGGGCGCAGCTCCAGACCGCCTCGACACGGCGATCATGTGAGCGACACACTCATATTGTCGCTAGACACGGTCGGTTTCAGTGTGCCGAGGGTGGCGTTAGTGTTGTGGCATGACCAACGGTATGTTTGATTTGTGCCCAACGTTGCCCCATCAAAGCATTGGGTAGCCAAAATTTTGGTTGAGGTATTGGTTGCCCATGATTTGGCCGACATTGGCAAGAAAAATGAACTAGAGTTGGCTAGAGTTCATTGGCATGCCAAAGAAATGGCAACCATCCAAACAAAGACCAATCTTTGGGTCATGGCCAAAATTTTGGTTGAGGTATTGGTTGCCCATGATTTGGCCAACATTGGCAAGAAAAATGAACTAGAGTTGTCTAGAGTACATTGGCATGCCAAAAAAATGGCAACCATCCAAACAAAGACCAATCTTTGGGTATGACCAAAATTTTGTAAGGTGCACTTTGGCCACAATCCAAACACACCCCAACACCCGCCTCGCCGAGGATGCACGGGCGTCGCGACGTGTCCGCAGAGTGGTGTAGCGCGCCAACTGCATCCTCTCGACCTGAGACCGTGTCGGGTCGCTTTGCTTTTTCAATGACATGCGGGATCGACGGAGCAAAGGGCATTCCAACGCTGCCATGACCGCAGCTGACTACCCCGCACACCAAAGCCCTCGCCCCTCGCACCATCGCCGGTGCGCTTCCAGCCGGGCGCCAGCTGCCCGCATTCATGTCGCCTCGCTCAGATGTCGAAGTTAAGAGGCTCGTGCCCGAGGAACCAACTCCGTGACTTAATGAGGCACCCGGACGCCTGGCCTCACCGAATGCGCTTACTTAAAGCGGCAACGCCCAGCTAACCTCCACACCATAGCGCCGCCCTCCTACTCGCACCACATCCGCCATGACCGCAAGTGCGTAATGCTCGCGGAGAGCTTGTTCGGGATGAAGCTCGAGGTCGCCGCCTCGCCAAGTCGCCTCGTGACGCAATAGTGGCGTAGCCGACGCGGACGCGATCAAGACAAGCGGTGGCCACGCTGGTGGCCGGGCGACGGAGTACCGCCACCACTGTCTACTTGCCGCCCAACGCCCGCACCGCTGAGGTCGGGACTCCTCCGAGGATGAGTAGGGCATGGGAGGCGGCAAGGCATGGTGTGCCAACCGCCGGTCTGTATCCTGTGTTCTACTTTTCCTCGCCGAGACCGCACTTCACTTCACGGGTCTTGAACCCCGCCTGCATATAGAGATCGAGATGGAGGACGCCGGTCGCCGCCAGAGAATAGGTTTAGGGTCGGGTTTTTTATTTTTCTGTCCTATAAAAGTTGGAAATGTAATGAAAATCTGCCGTGTTTGCATTAATCTCAGCCGTGTATATGAACTTTCACAATAATATACATATTGTGGGAGTATTAGTAAGATGCCCGCAGCATTGCACGGAAGATCAAGATCTTGTGGGAGAAAAGGATGAAGGAGGGAAAGCCTTATCTCGCAAATGTGGAGAGGAGTGCGGTAAATTGTCATAGTTTCCTTCCTATATGTTAGATATAGATCGGACGACCTATACCGCAGGATGACAGCACACCATCATCACCAACTCTGCTTTTATTGAACCGAGACAAATCTAAAAACCCAACTAAGCCAACCTCCCAAAGATATCGCTGAAAAGACCCGCCGCTACTGCTTTAGTCGGGTTACCGGATTACTAGTAGTAGTATCGATGGATCGCCAAGCAACAAATTTTTTTTGAGGGGCGGCACCTACTAGTTTAAAAGGAAAAAGGCGGTACACTCACAGCACTTCGTCATGGTCGATTGCACCCACACACGCTCGTCCTGCACACGGCTCACGCGAACGGAACGCGCTTCGCTTGCCTCTTCACCGACACGGGACTGCACTTGAGAAACCGACCATGCGCCAAACTCCCCGCCCACCGCACGAAAATCCTCCCCACACACACACAAAATTCCCCAACCGATTCAACCGCCTTCGCCAAATATTCCCAAACCCCCTCCCCCCGTCCTCCCTCCACTCCATTCGCTTCCGCCAAAGCCGCCTCCCCGCTGCGCCGACACGCCGGTGCCGCTGTTCGTCGAGGTGACGACGGCGATCCTCTCGCCCCACAAGACGCTCGAGACTACCGCCCTTCAACCGCCGCCACCTCCGGCTACATTCTGTGGAGGCGACGGCGGTCAGCGCCGCCACCACCGGGCGACGCTCAGGTGGAGACGACGGCGGTCAGCTTTCTCCCACGATACGCCGATTCTAGACCGAGGCCCCGCTCATGTCGGGTGTAGCGTTGAATGTTAGCCGATAATGCTTTGCCAAAGTAGTTTATCGTCAATATGCTCGCTTAAGAAGCTTCTTGCCAGCTCGCACTCAACTGCTTAGCTGAGATGGCATGCCAAGGCCGATTAGTTGCTAAAATATCCTGCCATATATTTATTGTGACGAGATTGCCATGGTCTAGTAGCCAACTGTTAGGTGAAATAGCTCTACACCGCTTTATACTGATCTTTGTTGCTGCGATGGCCTTCAATAGTTCGATGGTTGTGTGTCTACCATTGATCGCTGAAACAGCCTGCCATAATTTAGCACTCAAATTTGTTTGCTGAATTAGCTTTACATATATTTCTACATTTAGATCTGCTCATTCCAAATATCTTGCCATAGCTTTAGACATCGACTCTAGGTATTTTTTTCTCGACTTCATAAAAAGCATATATGTTTTTCCTGTAATATCTAGTAGAAGAACTAATTTGTATGTCTAATGATGGACAGACTTGGATAACTTCGCTCAAGATTCTCCGCTGCATATGTCGAGGGGTTGAAAACTTCATGAACTTTATCGAGCTGAGTACGGTTGTCCAAATCAGATGTGCTCTCGCCCATGTAGCAGCTTGTATGAATTCAGTTACAAGACCCCTACCAACTATGCAAAATCATCTACACTTGTATGGGATGTCGGTCACATATACTAGGTGGGTTCATCATGGTGAAGCTGTGAACGCCAATGTTATTGACTACGGGAAGCAGCAGATCACCATCTTGATCTCGCCCGATGCTCGTGGAAGAGAGGAGGAGGAGGTGGTGGTATGGAGCCAAGAGTTTGACCAACATTGAAACAATGCTATGAAATGCTCTGCATTCCGTGAACTTTCACCGCAGAAGAAAAATGGTGGGCCCGCATGTTGGAACAATGCAACGCTGCTGTCACCCTGTGAAATAAGTCGTCAAGATTCTCAGCTATGGTCACCTTTCTTCGTGAAAACATCTGAGCGGATGACCAACAAATCATTCGATGCGATGTTGGCTGCTTTCCGCAAATCTTTCCCAGATGCGACTGAGCTGCCACACACCTATAGTAAAATGAAGAATTTCCTTCGTGTAGCTGGAATTGGATATGGTATGATCCATGTTTGTAAGAATAATTGTGTTCTCTTCCTAAGGATTATGCCAACTTAAGTGAATGCCCAAATGCAAATCATCAAGATGGAAAGATGGCGATGTTGTGAAGAGGATTCTCATAATGTTCTCGAGACATTTTCCAATTACACCAAGATTGCAGAGGTTGTTTCATGATGTCTGAAACAAGAGGGGATGTACCGTGGCATTCTAGGAACCAGGAGTACAGAGATCAAAATGTAATGAGCCATCCATCTCATGGTAGTGAGTGAAAAGCTTCAATGATAAACACAAAAGTTTGTTGTCTGCCCCGAGAAACATTAGACTTGGCTTAGCTTTAGATGGATTTAACCCATTTTGTCGGCGTGCTCGGGAACGGGGTACCTGACTTGCTCGCCTCGCAGCCTCGCCAAGCGTGGCTCAAGGGGTGGCCCAAGACGCCCATCTTCATCAAGACAAGCTCAAGACCTCGCAGGGGCCAGATTGGGGGCGATTTGACAAAGAAGCTTCTCAGCACGGCCTCACAGCCGGGCACACGAGGAGGCGGAGAGATCAAGGCAGGTACCTCACGAGGTGCCCATGACGCAAGCCATGACGCACTAAGGGCGCCAGCGGTGCCAGCCCGCCAAGGTCCTCGCTTTCTCTTTGGTGCAAAGGGGCAAGCACAAAGCGAGCATCAAGCAAAGGCATCCGCTTCGCGCAATAAGACCAAGACCACGAACGGCAGGAAGGAAATCATCGTGGAGCCCAAGCCAAGGCCACCACCAGAGCCTTTGACAAAGAGGACCAACTTTAGTCAGATAAGTGTACGGATGTTCCCTTCAAATGGCTAATTGTTGGCGCCTTCCCGCTAATATTTGGGAAGAGGCCCAGGCCCTTGCCTATAAATAGGACTAGCCACCCAGAGGGTAGAGGCAGCTTGATCCGCATCAAAAGATCAATCGCAGAGAGGGAGAAGCGATTGAACTCCCCATAGCAGTTCATTGCACCAGCCAAGAACATGCACTCGCGAGGCTGTTCTTCCTTGTATTGTTCATCATCAGCCCAAGAGGCAATCCACCACACCACACATCGGAGTAGGGTGTTACACCACAATGGTGGCCCGAACCAAGATAAACCCCGTGTCTCTTGGGTTGTTCTTTTGTAGTTTAGATCCTAGCGAGGCGACCGAGGTGCGTGTAGGCAGAGGGCGCAGATCTCCGGCGCACTATAGTGTTCGAACTCAGAGGGTCCGCTGAACCCAACCGGCTACATTTGGCCACCGAGCGCACATATAGCGTGGGCCCGCAAGTTCAAGCCGACCTGCCTCCTCGCCACGACGGCACAATGACCTCATGGATTTCTTCAGCTCTCACGAGCTGGGCATCGGCCGCCAACGGGACGAAGGTCATGGCGAACTGGTTTCCAATGGCACTCAAGGACGGGCCCGCACTGCCCTCCGAACTCGGCCTCGCACGATCTCCTCCCGGGACGAGATGCGCACCCGCTTCATCACCAACTTCCAAGGTACTCACACCGCCTCCCGCCAGGAGCGACATGCGCCGATCAAGCAGCAGCCTGGGAGACCCTGCAAAAGTACATCCAGCGCTTCAACAACGACACCTCAAGATTCCTAAGGTGACCGAGGAGGCCATCATCTCAGCCTTCTCCGACGGCGTGATGTCAAGATGAAGGAGGAGCTGGCGATGCATGAAGATCTGTGCACTTCCTTGAGTTGTTCAACTTGATGCACCAAGCGCGCCAGGCTGAGGAAGGACGCCTTTCCTCCTCAAGCTGCCAGCCATGCACCCGTAAGAGAAGAAGTCCAAAGCCAAGGACGTGAAGCGTAAGGCTGCCATGCTCGCGCGTAACCAGATACCAAGCGAGGCGTAGATCAACCCGAGTCTTCCAAGGGCAGCCGGTATCGTGTGTACCACGACCTCCACACCCACAACACCAACGAATGTCAAGAGCTCCGAGCAGTAGAAGGAAGGATCGGTCGACGCCTCGACCGCGATCGACGAGGCTACGGCCGAGGAGGAGGAAGAAACGAGGACGCCGGAAGACCGTGGCCTCGCCAAGGGTGGCGTGACCGACCTCGCGAGGATCACTGGCAGGATCAGCCTCGCGAGGGAGGCTGGAGGGATCAGCCTCGCGAGGATCGCCCGCAAGGAAACGCAGGCCTCCCTCCTCTGCCGCCGCAACCAAGGAGAAACGAGGACCATCATTAGGACGAGGGGGCTAGGGGCTTCCAGGAGCCGCGCGCGATCGCTTGCATCCTGGGCGGAGCCAAGCCCCCGCCTCAATGCATCTTCAAGTAGTTCGCCTGCAAGTGAATGCAGTCCTCCCAAGCTCAAGCCACACGCCTCAGTGTTCAGCGGCGCCATCACGCTCAGCTCACCTGATCAGCCAGTGCACGGCCACAAATGAGTCCTCCCGATGCTTTATTCCCCAATCATCAAGAACGCAAGTCACCAGACCTCATCGACGGTGGAGCAGGCTCAATGTCCTGTCCATAGAGACATTCAACAATCTCCAAGTGCCTTACAATCAGCTTTGGCCAACCAAGCCTTTCTCCGAGTCACCGATGGCTCCACGTTCCGATTGGGCAGGTCCGCCTCTCGTCACCTTCGGGCGCGAAAACTTCACTGACCGAGCTCATCGACTTCGATGTCGCCCACATTCGCCGCCATACAATGCCATCCCCTGTACCCAGCTCGCTAAGTTCATGGTCAGACTCATCACGACTACAACGCCCTCAAGATGCCAGAAGCGGCGGAGTCATCACGGTGCCTTGTGAAGAAAGAGACGAGGTGCTCCCCGGAGCGAGCTTTTCAAGCCGCATCACTTGAAGACCCTGATCGCAGGAGCGGAGGCCCCCGAGACCACTCCCAAGAAGAAGAAGACATCGCCAGTTCGACCTCAGGAGGCAGCCCCTCAGGCCTGCGCTGCTCAGGGGCACCTCCTTCTCGTCAGATAGGAAGGCGCGCCCGCCTCCTCAAGCAAGGCTCGGGGCTCTCCCGAGGGCCACCGACCTTGCTAAAGTCACGAGGGAGGCGCTTGGGCACCACTTGGAGACGTGTTTCAGCACGCTTCCCTCGTGAAGGAGCAAGGCAAGGAGGGCCAAACCCTCAGGAGTTCTGCCACCAGATCACGCAGGAGTTGCAGGAGTCAACAGTCATGAGTGGCCGCCGCCACTCCGGCCGTAGCTCCCCATCCAGCGAGGATGGTGGGCTGCGCGTCTGATAGACATACCAGGCTCAACCGAGCCGCCACAGAGCACTTCGCCCTCACGCTGGGCGCCGCAAAGGTCCACCCCACACCCACGTCAGATGCCCTACGGCGCGTCAACACGGCCGCCATGCGCCAGCCTTCATGGGGAGCATCCTGAGGCTCAAGAGGCCAAAGCGCCCGCTGTCCCGCAGAGATGGAGATGGTCCGCGAGGAGCCACTAGCCCCGAGCCTCCCAAGGCTCCCGGCCTGGGGTCGGAAGATCAGCCTGCAGCCCACGACGTCCGCTACTTCAAAGATCCCTACATCTTTAACATTATCGGTGACATCCTTCAAGTTTCATTTCCAGCTGGAGCGCCTGTGGCTGCATCATTCCTGTGCCGCTGGGTCCGCCGCGACGGTATCCCTTTACTTCATGTTTCTAGCTTACCTTGTTGGAGGCGCCTCGGCTGCATCATCCCCAAGTCGCCGCTGCACCCAGCGGCATGTACCCCTCTTATGCTTATTTCGGTCATGCGCTCACCCATCATGATTGTTATTTGATGCCCGTCCACTACACCCCTTCTTCCTTCATGTCGGCCGCTTGCATCGCTAAAGGGGGGTACCGAGCATCGCTGCTCATGGGCTCCACTGCTCTCCAAACCTCACCGCCTTGTCCACGGCATCGCGACCGCATACCAACATGGCTGAGACCCGCCGAGGGCCGACCCGAGGACGAGAGCGCTGGCACCTAACCAAATTTGCAGGAACACATCACAAGTTAAGGCCCAAAGGCTGTGCACAACCCGCTTGAGGTAGGGCCCCGTGAGTCTCGCTATGGCTCACGGGTGCCTGAGATATACTCTCGTCAGCCCTACTGTACATCCATGTGTCGTATGGGTTGTACACGCCTGGCTCTCCCGGAGGGGAGCCCCTCCCACACACCGCTGGAAGCACCATGTCCGCTACCGTCGACGATATCGCCGATGAGCGGCTATGCCCGCACATACGGAAGCGCTTATGTTCAGACCGGTGATAAACAATCGAGGGTGGCCCCGTCAAGATCAACCTAAGGGAGCCCAGAGCTCAATGTCCGCCTCATCGCAACGCCTCCCTGGGAGTGCCGCGCGAGGGGCTGGGCACGGGCACGCCTGGGTCACGCCCCAGACGCACGCCACTCCAGCCAGCCCTCGGCCTGGTTCGTCAGACGCCCCTCCCCGAGCAGAGCCAAGGTACGTAATGCCGCTTGAGAGTCAAGGGGACTCCAGAGCATCGCGACCAGAGCCTAACTGGTCACGTAGCCCTCACCTTTGTTTCGAAGGCTAACGGGCGGTTGAGGTATGCGCGGGGCCGGGCTCTGCAGAAGTAGAAGGGTAGATTCACCCACACATCTCACCTCCCTACTTGTTGTTCGTGCGCCAAGGGGGACTCCTGAGCATCGCAACTCAGGAGCCTAACTTGTCACGTAGCCCCTCACTCCTTGATCCCGCCCTGGTTTCCGGTCGGGCTAACGGCGGCCGAGAGACATGGGGTCCGGCTCTCAAGCGAGAACATAAGTAAGTAGGAAGGAAAAGCGCAAATCTCAAGGAATTTAGAAGCAAATATTATCCATAACTGTTGCCACAACACCAAACGCAGTTTAAACGCCCCGAGGCATGATGCATGTTGCAGGAGCTGAAAGCGTAACAGAGCCACAACGGAGTCACTTGTCGACGACGGAGCTGCGCCGAGCGGGTTCGCCAGGAAGCTCAGATCGACAGCGCCGCTTTGGCCGGTGTGAAGGCCCAAACTCGCCAGAGAGCCTCCGCCGACCCTTCATGGCTCAAGAGCGGCAGCGGCAAGCTCGCACACGGGCTCCAAAGAGTCTGTCGAGGTCGATGGGGATCGCGAAGATAGACGTGGGTAAGGACACGCGTCACTTGCAGTAAGACAGACGACGCGCTCCTCGCACCGTAGGGCCAAGGCCAAGGGTGACATCTTCAAGGGCGCTGGATGAGGAAGGGAAGCAGCTTGGCAGGTCGCCCTCGGCGCCGCCAGCGCTTTCTAGGCTGCTGCCGAAGCGACTCTCAAAGAAAGTGCGAGCCTTCACCTCAATCTCCGCTGGCCACGCTGTCCTCGGCGAGGACCCACGCTTGCTGTCCAGCTCGACCTCTTCGCCTCCAACTCCTGCTCCAACGCACCTAGGCGGTCACGGGCTTTGTTAAGCTTGGCGTCCCGTCCTGACGGCCGCCGCGAGCCTTCATGTCTTCCTCCTTCTTGGCGGACGCGACCTCCTTGGCAAGCTGGTCACGCAAGCCCTGCAGCTCGCTTCTAGCGCTTTGCAGCGACTCTCGACATCGGCTACCTCCCCAAGGCAGCGTCATGAGCAGCCTTTGCCCCAAGGACGGCCTGCTTCTCCTCGCCGCAAGCCGCCAAGGCCTGAACCAGCCGCCGAATTGAAGGCCGAGCTAATCCAGCCGAGGCCAGCCCAAGCGCCTGCCACCAAGCGAGGGTCGGCGCCCAAGATCTTGCCGCAGCCGGTCCAATTCAGCAAAGAGCACGATCCAGACAAAGGGAGGATTCGGAGACAGGTTGGTGGAGTAGGAGGAGAGGACGACAGCCGCCACAAAGATCCTAAGGCAGACCTTCATGACCCGACACCAAGCAGCAGGGCATCGTGCAAGGATACCTCAGAGTCGCTTGGGCCATGGGGGCTGAGCTTGCCCCAGCTAGCTCCGCCAAGCCTCGCGAGGACGATCAAGGTGAGAGGCCCGTGGCCTTGTCACACCTTCTTTCATGCAGAGGCATCGCCTGCACGGAGCCTCGAGCTCCTCAGCCTTTCAGCAGCGCCACCTAGCCAAGAGATATAGATATCAAGCCTCAGCGATAAAGCAAGGAATAAAACAAGAATCAAGCACTTACTAGTCATCACGCGAGAGCTCGAGCAACCTCCGGCCATACTTGAAGCCCGAGGGCCGGCTGTGGATCAGCCTCAAGAGGCCTGTGAGCAGGAGGCATCGTCATGGATCGCCTCGAGCCGAGGCAGCACTGGGGACCAGCACAGTCCTGTCCTTCTTCAGATCGGGGCAAGCTCGCCGCCTCTCATCACCATCCTCGCTGCCGCCGGGCAAGAGGCGGAGAGCGCTGGACCCGCGCCGAGGAGGAGCGCCTCGACTCCCCTGCTGGTCGCCTTTGAGTCAGCCCTCCTCCCGCCTCCTCTTCTTCCTCCTCATTGGAGTCGCCAGAGGACACGCCTCTGTCGCCAGGCCGCTGGTCCTCGAACCTCCAGGGCACGGGCCCGGCCCCATTGAAGACGGGCATGGATTCCACCGCCGCTCCCAATCATCTCAAGGAACAGGGTACGGAGCGCCTCAGCCTCGCCACGCCTCCTCGACCAAAGATTGAGGACCGCGCCAGATCTTCACACCAAGACAGGGGCTCGGGCGGGGCCTCCACAATGAAGCGAGTATTGATGAAGGGCCACCGTGCTCCAGAACTCCTCAGAGCGACGCACCGTCAGCTTTGCTGCCGCCATGTTGCCCGCCACAGATCCGCTCATCTTCTCCGCACCGGCTTCACTGGGATCCACGAAGTTCCGCGCGAGACCAATCGCCGGAGGTCGTGGGGTGCCCGTGGGCAGAATCAGCCGAGGGTGGATGCGCCTAACATCTACCATGACCCACTTGCTCCTCAAGCCTCAATCCTCTTCCCGGCTTCGAGATGGCGCTGGTGGTGCCATACGCGACAAAGCTTGCGCACGCGGAGATGGGACCGCGAGAGGTCCGGAGGTAGAAGTAGTGGCGCAAAGAAGGCCACCGAGGGCTGCACCCCGACATGAGCCTCACAATAGTAGGCTAAGATCACCGTAAGAAGAACAGAGTTGGGGTGGAGGTGCAGAGCTTGCGCTTGTAATGGCGGAGGATGATAAGAAGAACTCGTAAAAGGGAGGCACCAGATCGGCAGCAATGGCGCCACGAAGAGCGGATAGAAGGTGCTTCCTTGGCCCTCGGAAGGGCGGAGCCAGCCTCGAGCACCTCCGCCTCTGCCGATGCCTTGCGCGCCACCATCCAACAGACTGGCAAGGCCCTTCTCCGGACACGCTCGGGCAGTCCAAGGCGGGTGAGTACCAAGCTCCGCCGGGTCCGGTGAGGCGCCATGTCTTGCTAGGGCACGCGGTCAAGTAGATCTCGAGATTTTAGAGGCAGGAAGGAAAGGCGCAAGAAAGGGATCTCGAGCAATGACCGGAGGAGGCAAGGGAAGCAAAGCCAGACATATGCCGCTTTTTGCCGATTCACGCAGCTTGCTAAGGCGCCCACGCCCAATCAACCGCCACGCTGCGCCTAAGGCCGCAGTCGTTAGGGCTCATGCACTTCGTGACTTGCCCTTCGCTTCTCGCTTCAGCCAAGTCCAGCGCCGCTTTGGGCCTGGGGCTACTGCATGCGTCTGGGAATGGGGTACCCAGACTTGTTCGCCCGCTGCTGCGGCGTGGCTCAAGGTGGTCCAGACGCCCATCTTCATCAAGACAAGCTCAATACCTCGCGAGGGGCCAGATTGCTGGGCGGACGACAAGAAGCTTCTCGTGCACGGCCTCGCTGCTGGGCTCGCGAGGAGGCGGAGAGATCAAGGCGGGTACCTCACGAGGTGCCCATGACGCAAGCCAAGACGCACTAAGGGCGCCAAAGGGCGCCAGCCCGCAAAGTGTCCTCGCTTCCTCTTTGCAAAGGGGCAAGCGCAGTGAGAGCATCAAGCAAAGGCATCCGCTTCGTGCAACTAGACCAAGACCGTCAGAACGGCAGGAAGGAAGTCATCATGGAGCCCAAGCCGCATCACCACCAGAGCCTTTGACAAAGCGAGGACCAACTTTAGTCGGGATAAGTGTACTAGATGTTCCCCTTCAAAATGGCCAATTGTTGGCGCCCTTCCCGCTCAATATTTGGGAAGAGGTCCAGGACCCTTGCCTATAAATAGGACTAGCCACCCATAGGGTAGAGGCAGCTTGATCCGGCATCAAAAGATCAATCGCAGAGAGGGAGAAGCGATTGAACTCCCCATAGCAGTTCATTGCACCAGCCAAGAACAGACCCTCGCGAGGCTGTTCTTCCTTGTATTGTTCATCATCAGCCCAAGAGGCAATCCACCACACCACACACTGGAGTAGGGTGTTACACCACAATGGTGGCCCGAACCAGTATAAACCCTGTGTCTCTTGTGTTGTTCTTTTTGTAGTTTAGATTCTAGCGAGGCGACCGAGGTGCAGGTAGGCAAAGGGGCTAGATCTCCGCCGCACTCAAAGTTGTTCAACCTAGAGGGTCCGCCGAACCCAAACCGACACATTTGGCCACCAGAGCGCCACATATAGCATGTGGCCAAGTGCTTGTTATCCCTTACAACATGCCTCCAAATGTCTGCACCAAAGAATCAAACTACATGATGGCCTTTGCTCATCCCAGTCCAAAAAGTCCTGGAAAGGATTTTGATTTGTTCATGGAGCCTCTTGTGGAGGAACTTCAACACTATGGAAGGGTGTTCTCACTGAGACCTATATAGCAGCCCACCAGCTGATTTCTTTCTCAAGTGTTGTTGTAATTTGGTGCATCCATGATTATCCAGCTTTGGGCACTATGTCGTGGCTAACGACACATGGTTACAATGCATGTGTTCACTGTGACAGAATCCATTACATGCAATACTTAGCAAGATCTGTTACATTGACACCGCCGCTTCCTTCCCAAGGACAAGCCGCATCCTAGAAAATACCGAAGACATGTGTTCAATGCAAAGAATGAAAACCGTGATGCGCCAAAGAGGCTCACCGCCGATGAGTTGCAAGTGGAATTAGAGAAGGTCAGGCATATTACACCAGGAAACCATCCTAGTAATGGTAGCGGGAAAAGGAAACGTGGCACGGTAGAAGAGAGATTATTGTTTACCCGCAGGTCCACTTTGTGGGACTTGGAGTATTGGAAAGATTTGGATCTGCAGCATAATCTTGATGTGATGCACATCGAGAAAAATATATGTGACAAAGATTATCGCACACTTCTTAACATTGAAGGCAAGATGAAAGATACCTTAAAATATAGGATTGATTTGACACACCTGGTATCGTAAAGGATTTGCAGTGCAAGATGAAGGTAAAACACGGATATAAAGCACCAGCCAGTACGCCTTGGACAAGGTAAAAGAAAAGAATTCTGCGAGGTCCTCACACGTGTGAGATTCCCACATGGATTTGCTTCCAACCCCGAAAGGAGAGTCAGCAGATGGAAACAAGGTACAAGGGTTGAAAACTCATGACCGCCACGCCCTACTTCAAAGGGTTTTACCTGTTATCCTTAGAGGATTGGGCCGCCGACTTATACAGAGCAGCTTGCAGAGTTGGGACAATTCTTCGTGGAACTCTGCAGAGAAATATCGTGATAGATGCTTTGGAGCGCCTTAGAGACAAGATACCAACTATCCTATGCGACCTTGAGAAGATATATCCTCCACCTTCTTTGATGTGATGGTGCATTTGGCTGTTCATCTACCCGATGAGGCACTACTTAGAGGTCCAAGACAAGATGGCTGGATGTACCCTATTGAAAGGCGGCTAGGCACTTTCAAGGGCTATGTTAGGAACGAGCTAGACCCAAGGTTCCATTGCAGAGGCCTACATTGCTACGTATGTTGACATTCTGCTCAAAATACATTGAAACAATGATCAGCTTAGCAAAGAGGTGGGTGAAGACAATCCCGGCTCAATGTTTTCGATTATTCTGTTCGAAAGTTGCAGGGAAGAGTCGACAAGAGGACAAACCTAAAGATTTGGACAAAATGGTTTGGTATGTGTTGAATAACTGTCCCGAGATACTACCTTATATCAAGTAAGTGCAAGATCGCAGCTTATACATCGTAATCTACTAAACTTGCAGCACATTCTTATATATTTAGATGTTTGACGCGATCACTATGTTGTGCAGCATCTAAAGAGGAGTTATCGCCAAAATCCAAGAAACATTGACAAACTGGTTATGGCAGGATTTGCGAAATGGTTCAAGAACCATGTAAGCTTTTGAAGTGCAATCACAGTTTTTTAATATATTGAGTACATAAGATGATCAGCTTGTCTATTTTCTAACCATAGGTTAAGAAGATGCGGAGGATGGGCAGGCAGTTGATGATGCCCTTTACTCACTAGCAATGGGTCCCGATACTGGTAAGACATTATGAATCTTGCGTTGTTGGATATGTGCGCTACAACACCCTTGCACGAGACGAAGGTGAAGACACAAAACAGTGCCATCATGAGCACGAATCGTGATGACAAAGAGACAACCAAATGTATGCTAACATAATGTACATTGTTCGGGCTTGCAGATATCTCCAGCTTTGAGGATCATCGGTGTGTGGTTCATTGTGCTATCATTGGTATAACCTGTTTTCTAGGATCGCAAAACCCGAGCTAATGATTATTTCAAATCCATCAATGTCAAGGCGGCGTATCGCACCAACGAGCCTTTTATTTTGGCAAATCAAGCAACACAGATATTTTTCTTGGAAGACACATTTGCACGTAGCGATGACTGGAGAGTATTGCAAAGGTTTGAGCAGAGGAATTCGTTTAATGAAATTGCACAACAAGATGATTCTTACACTGCTCCCGATGTACAAGATAACACAGATGTTCCTAATATCTTTGAGAACCATCACGCCAATGACGCCGCGAAAAGATTGCCTCGTCGTGTTGTGGACATACAAGAGTTGATCAAGAAGAAGCCAACGCTCGAGGACGTTGAGGACGAAGAAGAAGATGACACCATGGGGAATTACGATTCGCATGGATACACATGGCGAAGATGTTGACGCTGTTGTTGCGGATGATGACTACATTGCTTTTGTCGATTTGGCTCGTCGAAGGCATTTTTATCTACTATGTGAAATTGTGTTTGCTATGACAATCGAAACCCGATGAACATGTTGTTTAGTATTTTGCTGTGAGAACATCACTTGTTATGTATGCTGATTTGTGTTTGGTGATTGTATGACAACTAAAACATGATGACATTGTTGTTTACTTGTACTCATATTTGGCTGTGAAACTTGAATTTGATGACATAGTTTGTTGTTGGACTGTAATTTTCTCGACATCTTCGAATGAGAACAAAGCTGACCCGACAGGGCCTCTGCTATTTATTTATTTATATGAGCAAAAGGGGATACCCCCTGATTTCCGTTAATAGAAATCATTAGATGTTCACAACACTACGCCCAGCCTCGCTACACAGTGTTTCATTCATTACTAGTTTCAAAGAAAGTGCTCATGTCGTAGCCATCGAATACATCACGAGTGCTACATACACCGCAAATAAAGAGACAATCATCCTACAGAGCACATCGATTTTGCCCATTATATTCACAAGCTCTTTCATCTCCTCATTGCTGTCAAGGCCGTTCAGCAGAGCTGTTGCTTGGCCATGATCGAGGAACTGCATCTTTAACCTTCCGCTCAGATCTTCCTCTTCCGCTGCTCCTTCAGCCATTTGTCCAACACCCCAACCTGCTAGTATTGGGATTCCTCGGCTAACCAAATAATCAGCGAAGTTGCATTCCCCCACATCAGAACTTCCCGTAAATACAAATCACACGAATCTTCCCGAGGAGTCCTGGATTAGGGGTGTCCGGATAGCGAACTATCACCGCTGGCGGACTCTGGACTATGAAGATACAAGATTGAAGACTTCGTCCCGTGTCCGGATGGGACTTTCCTTGGCGTGGAAGGCAAGCTTGGCGATACGGATATGTAGATCTCCTACCATTGTAACCGACTCGTGTAACCCTAACCCTATCCGGTGCCTATATAAACCGGAGGGTTCTAGTCCGTGGACTAACAACAATCATACCATAGGCTAGCTTCTAGGTTTAGCCTCTCTGATCTCGTGGTAGATCCACTCTTGTACTACCCATATCATCAATATTAATCAAGCAGGAGTAGGGTATTACCTCCATCGAGAGGGCCCGAACCTGGGTAAATACATAGTGTCCCTTGTCTCCTGTTACCATCCGCCTAGACGCACAGTTCGGGACCCCCTACCCGAGATCCGCCGGTTTTGACACCGACATTGGTGCTTTCATTGAGAGTTCATTTGTGTCGTCATCCTTAGGCCGGATGGCTCCTTCGATCATCAACAACGACGCGGTCCAGGGTGAGACTTTTCTCCCCGGACAGATCTTCGTGTTCGGCGGCTTCGCACTGCGGGCCAACTCACTTGGCCATCTGGAGCAGATCGAAAGCTACGCCCCTGGCCATCAGGTCAGATTTGGGAGTTTGAACTACACGGCTGACATCCGCGGAGACTTGATCTTCGATGGATTCGAGCCACAGCCAAGCGCGCCGCACTGTCTCGATGGGCACGATCTAGCTCTGCCGCCGAACAGTGCCCTCGAGGCCGCACCAGCGTCCGCTCTGAACCCTAGCTCGGAGCCGACTCCCCCGATCGAGGACGAGTGGTTGGACACCGCGTCGGGGGCTATGATCTCTACGGCGATTGAGCCGAACTCCATCCCTTTCCTTTGCGAAGACCGTGACTCCAAGGTGCCGGACTCCTCTCCGGACTCCGAACCCTCCGCGCCTCGCCATTCGAATCCGATTGGCGCCGTTATGGAGTTCACTGTCATGACATCTTTCAAAGACTTTCGCCTTTTGGCGACATCCTGAATTCACTAAAGTCTCTCTCTTTATCAGGAGAGCCCTGGCCGGACTACGGTCAGGAAGGTTGGGATGCGGACGACGAAGAAATTCAACGCCCACCCACCGCCCACTTTGTAGCCACTGTCGATGATGTAACCGACATGCTCGACTTCGACCCCGAAGACATCGACGGTATGGACGGCGATCTATGTCGGAGACGATCAAGAACCAGCTCCTACAGGGCACTGGAAGGCCACCTCGTCATACGACATATACATGGTGGACATCCCAAAAGATGGGAACGGCGATGGAACAACGGAGGATGACCCCTCCAAGAAGCAGCCCAAGCACCGGCGTCAGCGGCGCCGCTCTAAATCCCGCCACAGCAAAAACGGTGATTCCGGCACGAGATATAATAACACCCCGGATAGTGCCGAAGACAACCCCCTCCAGCAGGATTCAGCACAGGAGTAGGGAGAAGCCAGCCCTCATGATAGAGCGGCAGACAGGGAGGTGGAGGACGATAATTATATGCCTCCCTCCGAAGATGAGGCAAGCCTCGACAACGACGAATTTGTTGTTCCTGAGGACCCACCGAACAGGAGCGTTTCAAACGCAGGCTTATGGCCACGGCAAGCAGCCTCAAGAAAAAGCAGCAGCAGCTTAGAGCTGACCAAGACTTTCTAGCTGACAGATGGACTGAAGTCCTCGCAGCCGAAGAGTACGAGCTCGAACGCCCCTCCAAGAGATACCCAAAACGCAGGCTACTACCCCAATTAGAGGAAGCAGTACCCAAACCTACATCACCAGCGCATGATGCGGCCGACCGGCCACCCCGTGGTCGCGACAGAGAGGCCTCTAGACCCTCCATCCAAGCCGTACCCCGGCGTCGCTCAAAAAGTACCAAGGCACGGGGAAACGCGCCAGACCTGCGAGACATATTGGAGGACAAGGCAAGGCAAACAAGATCGATCTATGGATCGCGTGGGCGCCTCATGACACGTGATGATAATCGTCACGCCGGATACAGCAATTCCGGCCGGGCCGAACACAGTAGACAAAGCTCATTTGAGCTGCGTCGTGATATAGCCCAACTGAGGCGCCAAGACACCCACTATGCTTCACGACAAAGTAATGGATCATCAAATCCCCGAGGGTTTCAAACCCGTAAACATCAAATCATACGATGGCACAACAGATCCTGAGGTTTGGATCGAGGACTACCTCCTCCATATCCACATGGCCCGCGGTGATGATCTACACGCCATCAAATACCTCCCACTCAAGCTTAAAGGACCAGCTCGGCATTGGCTTAACAGCTTGCCAGCAGAATCAATTGGCTGTTGGGAGGACCTGGAAGCTACATTCCTTGATAACTTCCAGGGCACATATGTGCGACCACCGACGCCGATGACCTCAGCCACATAATTCAGCAGCGGAAGAATCGCCGGACAATTCGCACGGTTCCTAACCAAGAAAAATCAAATCGTTGACTGTCCGGATGCAGAGGCCCTTGCAGCCTTCAAACATAACATCCGCGACGAGTGGCTTGCCCGGCACCTAGGCGTGGAAAAGCCGAAATCCATGGCAGCCCTCACAACGCTCATGACCCGCTTTTGCGCGGGAGAGGACAGCTGGCTAGCTCGAAGTAACAACCTGACCAAAAACCCTGGTAGTTCGGATACCAAGGACAGCAATGGCAGGTCGCGTCGCAACAAGCACAAGCGCCGCATTAACGGCGACAATGCTGAAGACACGGCAGTCAATGCCGGATTAAGAGGCTCTAAACCCGGTCAGCGGAAGAAGCCGTTCAAAAGAAATACTCAGGGCCTGTCCAATCTGGATCGAATACTCGATCGCCGTACAAATACATGGCACCCGAAAAAACCAGCCAACCATACCAACAGGGATTGCTGGGTCTTCAAACAGGAGCAAGTTAAATGTCGAACTCAATGACAAGGGGCTGCATAGCGATGACGAGGAGGAGCCCGGCCGCCGAACAATAAAGGACGAAGGGCTTCCCCCACAAGTGCGGACGGTGAACATGATATACGCAACCCACATACCCAAAAGGGAGCGGAAGTGCACTAAGGGACGATATGCGATGGAGCCACGCCAAAGTTCAACCCATGGTCCTCCTGCCCAATCACCTTTGATCGAAGGGACCACCCCACTAGCATCCGTCACGGCGGATTCGCCGCATTGGTTCTTGACCCAATCATCGACGGATTTCACCTCACTAGAGTCCTGATGGACGGCGGTAGCAGCCTGAACCTGCTTTATCAGGATATAGTGTGCAAAATGGGCATAGACCCCTCAATGATTAAACCCACAAAGACGACCTTTAAAGGCGTCATACCAGGTGTAGAGGCCAATTGTACAGGCTCAGTTACACTCGACGTGGTCTTCGGATCCCCGGATAACTTCCGAAGCGAAGAGTTAATCTTTGACATAGTCCCGCTCATGCGGCTATCACGCCTTCGCTTGGACGAACCGCATTTGCAAAGTTCAATGCGGTGCCGCACTACGATACCTCAAGCTCAAGATGTCAGCCCTCAAGGAGTAATCATGGTCAATGGAAACACCGAACGCTCTCTCCGAACGGAGGAGCACACGGCGCCCTCGCGCGGAGGTGCAAAGCAGCCTCTCACAGCAATTCTCGAGCCCGCTATTAAACGTCCGCCACCGCTGCGCGCCGGAGTAACCAACAACAAGACCGCTCGGCACGATCCGAAAGCACGATAGCAATCCGCCCCAACCCCAGCCCTCGCGAAATGCGAAGTCGAGATTACGCGTACATAACTACGCTCTGGAGATACCATGGGCATAAGGGAAGGGGCACGACCACGGCACGCCCAGAATGCGGCTCAACCGCAGCAGGGCCTCCCGATTGTGTCATTCTTTTTCTTTCTTCTTTTTTTTTCTTTCTTCTTCTTACTTTCAGGACTCAGTTTTCCAGAAGTCCTGTCCGGCACTAGAATTGCCGAACTCACGATGCAACAGCCAGGGAAGCAGAAAGCTACATCGAGTGTCCAGGTGGTCTCTACTACGAGCATTATACCTGTTTTACATACCATCCCGCAGCTTACCCCTGGAGGGGGACATGTTAAATAGTCCCATCCCTTTCTTATCGCACTATTTGTATCGTTCTGCTTCCATTGCAGTACCTTTTCGAATAAACAATACATAGCTTTTGCCTATTATTGCACTCTTTTCTTTATCTATATATATGTTCATTTCATTACATGTTGCACCCGTACACTTTGGTACGGCCAATACACCAGGGGCTTAAGTACCCCAAAAGTATGGTGTGATAAGTCCGAACACTTTCACAAGTGCGGCACCCCGAACTTATAGCACTATATGCATCGGCTCTGAATCATGTCTTGGGTCAATAGTTGGGTTTGCCCGGCTCCCATGTTTTGGTACATTACGTTCCGTTATATCGGCTAAGGTAGCGCTGGGAGAACCACTGCGATTGTGCCCCGGTTGAGCTGGGTTGAGCACCTTAGTGGAGAAAGCTAAAACTGACCGTCATGATAGGGCGAGAGCCGGTCGCTGTTCGAGAGGTTTTTTTTGGGTCCCTAAAGACTTATGCCGCTTAGAGCGAGGAGTCGGCATTGTCCGGCCAAGGCGTGGATAGCGCCCCGAACTCGGTCTTCCAAATACTAGGGGCTTCGCCGAAATTTAAAATTATAGAATTCTATGGCTAAGTGAGAGTGTTCAAGCACTATAAGTCTAGTTGCCTTGTTCGTTGCATTGAGCGCCTCCCTCAAAGGACCCAAGAACGGGAACAAGAGCGCTCAAGTTTATCCCGAACACCCCAGCACTCGTGGCATGGGGGTTGAAGCCAACGACTTGCCATCTCTCAAATTTGATAAACGGCCGCACAGAAGGTAATATTTTAAATTCACAAGCGTTGCTTAGCGCATATGAACAAGTTTTCAGCGTACAGGATAACAAATGCGAGTCTATTCAAAAATTACGTCGTTGGAGCATTCACCAGCTATACAGCGGGCACCCTTCAGGATGCCCTCATAGTACATTTCGGGCTTGCGATGCTTCTTGCCCTTCGGTGGCCCATCCGTCACAAGCTTCTCCGCATCCAGCTTGCCCCAGTGCACTTTAGCACGGGCAAGGGCCCGACGGGCACCTTCAATGCAGACGGAGCGCTTGATGACTTCAATCCATGGACAAAGGCCCACCAGCCGCTGACTAGCCCAAGTAGCTCCCTGCATGGCTTCCAATCGCCACACCAACTATGAGGCCCTTCATGGCCTATTCGGTGACCTTGTGGAGCTCGATCAGCTGCTTCAGCTGGTCGCTCAGGGCACTGGACGCTCGGCCTCAAAGATATCGAGACCGAACACCTTCTCCGTCGAGCTCCCCTCCTTGGCGCGGTAGAACGCGCAGCATCGTATACACTACGGGCAGATCTGCGAATGCTTCTGGAGAGCTCCGGATTCGGGTAAGTAATAGGTAATTCACTTTCACATGCTTGCTTTGCATAAAGAATGCCTTACCCGCCGCTATCTTCTTTAATGATTCAATCTCTTGGAGGGCTTTTTGGGCTTCAGCCTTAGCGGCTTTGGCACTCTCAAGAGCCGAGGCGAGATCGGACTCTCGAGTTCGAGTCACGCCCAAACTCTCGTGTTTTCCACGAGCACAGAGCTCTTGCCGCACCTCCGCCACCCGCCTCCTGCTTCTTCGCTCGGTGCGCCCATGCCGCTTTGCTTTCGGCCGCAGACACCGCTTCCTTCGTGGTCGCCACCTCGCTCATGGCCCCTACAATACCCACGCATTCTGCCATTTTTGCAACCAAATTCTTTCTATAAGGTATTTCTTTAATAAGGTATTACTTACCTTCCTTTTCCTCGAGCTGCTTCTTGGCAAGGTCGAGCTCGTTCTCGGACCGCCGAGGCTCTGCTTCAATGCATTGACCTCCGCAATCAAGTCTGGCAGAGGTCAGCAGCGAGCCTGCATTCCTATATTGACATACTTATGTTAGACTCCTGCAGATATCTTTTAGATCCTTAGTCCGCTTTTCTTTCCAACACCGAACTAAGCATCGAGGGCTACTGTCTATGCGGTAATATTTTTACATATTCTAAACTTACCTCAAAGCCTGTTAGAAGGCTGGTACAGCTTCACCAGCCCGCTCTTGGCGATCGAACTTTCTGGATCACCACACTCATAACAGTGCGGCGCTCCTCGTCGATGGAGGCGCCTTTACGCGCCTCCAATAAGCTATCCGGTGCCTCCGGATGGACGGAGGTCACCGGCGTTGTAGTCTTACCCTTCTTATGAAGGGCTGCTTGCCGAACTTCGGAACCACTGAAGGTTCCGGTACGGAGTCCAGCACAGGGCCAGACTTAGAGCCCTTTGGGGTCTCGCCCCCTTCGCGCTCGGAGTCCGGGAGGTCGCCTCACGGCGCCTCCAGGACCACCTCCTCCTGGCTGGGCCCCTTTTGGGACTCCACCGCGGTGTCGTCAGCGACACGAGGAGAGGAGGCGGTCAGAAGTGAAGTACTATTCACATCCGACGAGCCCAGGGAGCCGCTCGACGAAGCGGCAAGCTCTTCCTTGGGCGGGCTACATGGTCATATTCGGTGTTAGAAGACAATATGCGACAAATAAAAATTCATGAACTATTCCGGAGTCCGGACACTTACGATCTCGCCAGGGGCTTGGCCCTTGGTGGCCACTCCTCCTCGTCGTTGTCAGCGTTGGTGGAGAAGTCCGGAGGAAGGGTCCTTCCTTTCTTGGACCCTCCGCCTCCCGAGTCGGGCGGCCTTCCTTTTCTTCTCTCCCCCCGCTGGGGGAGAGGCTTCTTTCTCCTCCTCCTCGTCCTCAGAGGAGGATTCCACCCCGGAGTCATCGGACGATGAGTCCGACAACACCTGGCGTCGGGCACTCCTTCGAGTCCCCATGGCCTTCTTCTTGGCCTTCTTCTCCGGCACCACGTGAGGTGCCGGAGCCAGCAGCCCCATCAATCGGGCATCCGCTGGGTCTTCTGGCAAGGGGGCCGGACAGTTAATATGTCCGGACGCCTTGAGCGATCTGTCAAAGGTTAGGGAGTTTTAGATCCCGCATAGAGTCAAACTATGAAAAAAGAGTCCCATAAAGGGTAAAATAACTTACCTCGCTGGCTTGACGCTGCGAGCTAAATCCGCGATCTTAGGTAGCGGATGTGGGAGCCTCGGCGCCCTTGAACAACACCTTCCAGGCGTCTTCGTACGTAGTGTCGAAGAGCCTTTTCAGAGTTGGGTGTTGTGCCAGATCGAACTCCCACAATTTGAAGGCCCGTTGTTGGCATGGGAGAATCCGGCAGATGAGCATCACCTGGATTACGTTGACAAGCCTAAGATTCTTTTCCACCAGGTTTCGGACGCAGGTTTGGAGTCCGGACAGCTCGTCTGAATCCCCCCACGTCAGGCCCGTCTCTTTCCATGATGTGAGCCGTGTGGAGAAGCCAGATCGGAATTCGAGGGCCGCCGCCCATTGAGAGTCGCGCGGCTCGGTGATGTAGAACCACCCCGATTGCCACCCCTTTATGGTCTCCACACAGGAGCCCTCGAGCCATAGGACTTTGGCCATCTTGCCAACCATGGCGCCTCCGCACTCCGCTTGGCGGCCGCCCACTACCTTCGGCTTGACATTGAAGATCTTCAGCCATAAGCCGAAGTGGGGCTGGATGCAGAGGAAGGCCTCGCACACGATGATAAACGCCGAGATGTTGAGGATAAAGTTCGGGGCCAGATCATGGAAATCCAGGCCGTAGTAGAACATGAGCCCCCGGACAAATGGGTGGAGTGGAAAACCTAGTCCATGGAGGAAGTGGGTGAGGAACACCACCTGTCATGGGGCCTGGGGCGGAATGAGTTGCCCTTGTCGGGTAGCCGGTGCGCGATGTCGCTGGACAAGTATCCGCCTTCATGCTTTTTGATGTGCCCCTCCGTGACGGAGGAGGCCATCCACTTGCCTCCGCTCCCGACATAGTTGGAGAAGGTTGAGGTGGGATGTGCGGACTTGGGCGCTGGAGCTCGAAAAGTGGAAATGGATGAGCAAAGGAGGAAAAGGCGAGGTGAAAAGGTGGATCCTTATCCCTTATATGGACGGACGGCTATGCGTCCCCGTCAGCCCGTAAAACTCGCTTATCTCCCAAGCGCCGAATCAATGGCGCGTTGGGTTACCCACGTCCGTATTGATGGGAATCCTGGAATAAGGGGGCACGATCTCCGCTTTGATAAAACGTGCCAAGGAAACCGCCTCGCTAAATGCGCTGAGGTGGAACAGTAAAAATGATTCAAAAAGGCTTGGCCGTGGTGTGATGTCACGCCCGGATGCGCCAGCAGATCTGTGCAAAAGTTATTCTCTACGGTAGTATGTGGAACTTGTTTTGCAGAGCGGACACTATCCTTGTGTTCAAAATCTTCTATGAAGTATTCGGAGGAGGAACCCGCCTTGCAATGTCAAGACAATATGCGCCCGGACTCGCCGTCATTGAAGCCTGGTTCAGGGCTACCGAGGAGTCCTGATTAGGGGTGTCCGGATAGCGAACTATCACCGCTGGCGGACTCTGGACTATGAAGATACAAGATTGAAGACTTCGTCCCGTGTCCGGATTGGACTTTCCTTGGCGTGGAAGGCAAGCTTGGCGATACGGATATGTAGATCTCCTACCATTGTAACCGACTTTGTGTAACCCTAACCCTATCCGATGTCTATATAAACCGGAGGGTTCTAGTCCGTAGGACGAACAACAATCATACCATAGGCTAGCTTCTAGGGTTTAGCCTCTTTGATCTCGTGGTAGATCCACTCTTGTACTACCCATATCATCAATATTAATCAAGCAGGGGTAGGGTATTACCTCCATCGAGAGGGCCCGAACCTGGGTAAAAACATCGTGTCCCTTGTCTCCTGTTATCATCCGCCTAGACGCACAGTTCGGGACCCCCTACCCTAGATCCGCCGGTTTTGACACCGACACTTCCCTTTTCTGCACGAATCAAATTGGAAGATCATCAACCAAACTATTAAAAAAATCTGCAACTGAAAGCAGTAGAACAACACTTAAACATATTATTACCCCATGATTCGGGCATTTGTAGAAGACTCGGCCAGGGTTATGGATTGTGGTTGAGACGCGACGGATGACTCTGCGTGATTTGCAGCAGTGGCACCACACCAACGGCAGCGGGTTGCGATGAGAAATCGGCTGCGGTGTGTGTGCCGACGGGGGTGTGATGAGACCCACAAAGATGGTACGGGTGGCGACTTGGCGATATCTGGTTGTTGCTCGCTGAAGAGCAGTGGACGAGCAGCCAGGGGACATGGTTGCCGCGCCGAGCTTCGATGCTAGGCGAGTAAGTAGAGAAGAGGAGAAGCGAATGTTGGATATGTCGGCCATTACTTGCGAGTAGCATAGCACCATATATAGTCATAGTCTAGGTTTGATTCGAACCAGCTACGAGAGCACGCCTTTCTTTTTTCTAAAACTCGCAACGCCTCTTTACTTGGTACACTAGCTTGTTCTCAGACGCCTTCCCAAGTCTTTGATTTTCTTTCCTTTTTTTGCTAGGAAGGAAGGAGGACAAAATTGAGAGTTCCTCGGACTCGAACCCAAGACCGCTTCGGTTGAAAACCAAGGGTGCTAGTCACTTATGTGGCGAACGCTCCTGTGAGGAGGACGGCAGACGAACGCATTTTCCTCGCAGCTTTTCTTCCTATATATAAAAAGTATGCTACTTGGTGTCCGCTTAGTAAAAACGACAGTGCCAACCTTGACCGTTGGATTGACATTCAACGTCTGTCGCTTTCTTCAGTCTCTTCTTCCTCGAGCCGCAAAAGCCAAACCAGCACCGGCGGGACCGCCTGCTCCCGCCTCCCACGGCTAGCTGTGATCTTCCCGGCTCCTGTTCGTTCCCGTCCGAGGCCTCACCATCATCCTCCACCTTGGTTCGCTCACCGCGGCGCTGCCCTCCGGCTTTGTCAACATGGTCAATAACCGAGAGGAATAAGGAGATCACTGTACATGGTGAGGATGACAGTAGGGACCCAAAGTAGCAGCAAGAGTAATTTTGATTTTTCGGGACGGAGAAGGGTATCAACTGGTTGTCAGGGACCCGTGGCCTGCCTAGCCCAGGCTTTTATTTCATATGTTTAGCACATGACCAGCCCAGTTTGTTTTTTTTCCTTTCGAAAATGGCTAGCCAACTATTTTGTTTTTCACGAATAACCAACATAGGCCTACTTGCTTTTCTACGCCTGGGCAAAAAATCTTTCAAGACAAGGAGGATGCATTTTGCCCAGAAATGGGCTATAAGTAATAAGAAATGGGCTATAAGTAATAAAAATTGGCTATAAGTAAAAAGAAATGAGGTATAAGTAATAATAAATGGGCTGTAAAATGAAAAAATACAACAAATAGGAAATTAGTTCCAAAATACTGTTTTCTTTCGGATTTTGATATTTTAAATTTCATTGTTTTTGTAATGGTAAAATTTCATTGAATTTAAATTAAGGTATATTTAGATTTAAAATTAATTTGAATCGCTACAAATTTTAAATGTATGTTGTTTGGGACAGATTTGGAGGCTGACTTGTGGGTCTACTAGGTTGACGTGTACTTTGGCTTTGTCAACTTAGTCCACAATGATTCTAGTAGCGATGACTGTTGGATGTTAATCCAACGGCCGTCTTCTTCTTCAATATCTGATCTTCTTGCTCCACCGCCAAACCAGCTCCGTGGGACTGCTCCTCCCGCCTCCGTGGCGGGTTGTCTTTGCCGCACAGTGCCGCACCGCCCACCCTACTTCATTGTTGGCCGTGCCATTCCTCTACTCACCCACACCTCCTGTTATTTTTCGCGACGGCAGCCGGACCAGTAAACCCTCGTACTCCCCATCGCGTGGGCAACCATTGCCGAGTCTTCCCCGGCTCCCTGTCGTTCCCTTCCTAGGCCTCGCCGTCGTCCACCGCCATGGTGCTCTCGGCGCGGCCTGGTCAACGTGGTCAACGAACGATATCCATCGGCCGTGGACTCTACGCGCAAAATAATGATTCCTCCACCTGACAGCTGGGACCCACCGGAAGGGCCTCTGTATTTCACGAAAAAAATGTTCCCCCGCTGACATGTCGGACCCACCAACTATATCTTCACACGCAAGGAAGTGCCTCCTTATTACGCACAAAAAAATGAATACCCACCCTGCTAGCTGGGACCCACCATAGTGGGAGGATGACTTGTGGGCCAACTAAGTTGACGGGGATGGAGGGCTTTGTCAACTTAGTCAATATGAACGATTCTAGCTCCAGTGACTGTACGATGTCCATCCAACGGCCGTAGTGCTTCTTCAACCTCTGGTCTTCTTGCTCCAGTCGCCCAAAGCAGCGCGAGTCGTGCCGCATGCTCCTGCCTCCCGTGGCCGATCAGGCTGCCGCGGAGGCCTCACCGCCTACTATTCCCACCGGCTGCCAGCCTCGCGGCGACGGCAGCCTCACGCCGCAGCCGAACCGGCGAACCCTCGTACTCCTCTCCACGCGGGCTTCCACTGCCGCGTCTTTCCCGGCTCCGCGTCGTCCCCTTCCTAGGCCTCGTCGTCATCCACCGCCGTGGTGCTCTCGGAGCGGCCTGGTCGACATGGTCAAGGAACGACTTCCATCGAACGTGGACTGTACGTGGAGAGGCTGACAGCTGGGTCCACGGCCGCAGCAAGGAAGTGCCTCCTTATTACGCGGAAAATAATGATTCCTCCACCTGACAGTTGGGACCCACCGGACGGGCCACTGTACTTCGCGCAAAAACGTTTCCCCCTGACTGTTGGGACCCACCAGCTTCATCTTCGCACACAAGGAAGTGCGTCCGAGCAAAAAAACTATTCGCCCCCCTGACTGCTGGGAACCACCAGCTACACCTTCGCACGCAAGGAAGTGCGTACGGGCAAAAAAAACAAAACAATTTGCCCCCCTGACTGCTGGGACCCACCAGCTACATCTTCGCAGGCAAGGAAGTGCCTGACAGTCGGGACCCACCTGGTCGAAGCGTACGTAGCGTTGTCATCCTGGTCGCGAATGTGTACGTACATACTGGTCGATGTAGAGGCGCGCACATGTCGTAGTAGAGGCGCGCACGTGTCATAGTATAGGCGTGCATGTAGCATGTACACGTACGTACAGCGGCCAGGGTGCAAGAAAGAAAATACGGCCACCTATGTGTACATACGGGCGGGGTCTCGAACGCCTACTTGCGCATACGTACGGCCAGGGCTCGTGTACATGGTTGGGTCGGAACGGAGAAACAGCGTCGTCGTCGTGTTCATGGGGAGGCAACGGAATGCGTCGTGTTCTTGGGGAGGCAACGGAATGCGTCGTGTTCATCGGGAGGCAACGGAACGCGTGGGGGCCAACCAGCTTGGACGGAACAGGCGATGGAAACGAGGCCTGGCGTACCGCAGAACGGAGGAAACGGCCTTGTGTTCGACCGGCCATGTTCGGAACGGGGTCCTGTTTATCGGGAGGGGTGCGGCGTACCGCAAATCGGAGGAAACGGACCTCCCATGGTCGAAACGGGGGTCCTGTTGATCGGGAGGGGTGTGGCGTACCGCAAAACAGACGAAACGGACCTCCTACGGTCTAAATAGGGGTCATGTTGATCGGGAGGGGTGTGGTGTACCGTAAAACGGACGAAACGGACTTGTGTTGGAGCGCTACGGTCGAAACGGGGGTCCTGTACATCGGGAGGGTGTGGCGTGCAAAACGGACTCCACGGATATTGTTCATCTCCACCGTCGACCTCCTCTAGCCTCCACACGGCTACCGTCGACCTCCTCCAGCCTCCACGGGCTCCTGCTCATCCATCCTCCACCGCCGCTACTCCACCGCTATTGTTCAACCACCCTCCACCGTAATCGCTCATCCAGCCCTCCACACCACGGGTCCTGTTCAACCACCCTCCATGGGCACCCCTCCACCGCTCATCTGCTCATCCAGCCCTCCACACCACGGGTCCTGTTCATCCAGAGGCAAACGCCACCGCCCACTATTCATCCAACCCCCCGCAACGCCACTGCTCATCCCAGAGGCAGCATCGATCGGCTTCGCTAGCGGCAAGAGCGAAGAATCGCCGATCGGGTTCGATTAACAGCCATCGATCGATCGCTTTCGGGTTCAAGAACGCCAGTAGCCTGTAGTGCAATCGCCGGGTTCGGGTTGAGCCCAACGCCGCACACACGCCGCAGCACGTCGTGTCACGAGAAAACGCAGCGCATCGCTTCGCCCCCGACCTCCCACCGTAATCGGGAACTCCCCAAAATTTTCCTCCCCCTCGCTTCTACCACGGTTTTTTCCGTCATGGACGGCCCAAAGAATGTCATGCAGCAGCGTCTCCGGCCCGCCCAAGACGAAAATCCCATTTTCTGTCATGATTTTTTGTCATAGAAGTAGGAGCCCACCACATCTATGATGATACCGGGTTTTGTCACAATTATTGTCATAGAAGTGTCATATGTATGACAGAAATTTTTTTCGTTTGGCCCAAAATGTCATGGATGTGTCTTTTTTTTTGTAGTGTTACTTGTTGCTCGTTACAAATTATCCTATCACAAAACTATCTGTTACCACTTATTTCAGTATTTGCAGAGAATACCTTGTTGAAAACTGCTTATCATTTCCTTCTGCTCCTCGTTGGGTTCGACACTCTTACTTATCGAAAGGACTACGATAGATCCCCTATACTTGTGGGTCATCAAGACTCTTTTCTGGCGCCGTTGCCAAGGAGTGAAGCGCCTTTGGTAGGTGGAATTTGGTAAGGAAAAATTTATATAGTGTGCTGAAATTTACTGTCTCTTGTTATTGTGGAAAGTAATCCTCTGAGGGGCTTGTTCGGGTATCTTCACCCCGACCAGTAGAGCAAAGAATTGCTCCTCAACCTACTGAACCTACTGAAAATGAAAATGTTCCCTTTGAAGTTCCTTCGGGTATGTTAGAAAAACTGCTAGATAATCCTTTTGTAGGAGATGGAACAAAGCATCCTAATAAGCACCTAATATATGTGGATGAAGTTTGTGGATTATTTAAGCTTGCAGGTATACCCGATGATGTTGTTAACAAGAAGGTCTTCCCTTTATCTTTGAAGGGAGATGCATCGACATGGTATAGGCTATGTGATGACACGGGATCATGGAACTATAAACGAATGAAATTGGAATTTCATCAGAAGTATTATCCTATGCATCTTGTTCATCGTGATCGCAATTATATATAATTTTTGGCCTCGCGAAGGAGAAAGCATCGCTCAAGCTTCGGGGAGGCTTAAATCAATGTTATATTCATGCCCCAATCATGAGCTCTCAAAAGAAGTAATTCTTCAAAAAATTATGCTTGGCTTTCTGAAAACAATCGCATCATGCTCGATACTTCTTGTGTTGGCTCTTTTATGATGAAGACTATTGAATTCAGATGGAATTTATTGGATAGAATTAAACGCAACTCTGAAGATTGGGATCTCGACGAAGGTAAGGAGTCAGGTATGACACCTAAGTTTGATTGTGTTAAGTCTTTTATGGATACCGATGTTTTCCGTAAATTTAGCACTAAATATGGACTTGACACTGAGATAGTAGCTTCATTCTGTGAATCTTTTGCTACTTATTTTGATCTCCTCAAGGAGAAGTGGTTTGAATATCATCCTCCCGTAGAAGTAAAAGTAGTTGCACCTACTAAAGTGGAAGAAAAGATTGTCACTTATAATGATCCTATTGTTCCTACTTCTTATGTTGAGAAACCACCTTTCCCTGTTAGAATAAAGGATCATGCTAAAGCTTCAACTGTGGTTCGTAAAAGCAATATTAGAACTTATACACCTCCTGAGCAAATTAAAGTTGAACCTAATATTGCTATTGTTAAAGATCTCTTGGCTGATAATATTGATGGGCATGTTATTCTTTTCATGTGAAATTGCTAGAATTGCCAAACCTTGTGCTAAAGACAAACATAGACTGTGGTAGGCGTGCCTTTATTTTTGTTAAAATAGGAGATCACTGTTATCATGGCTTATGTGATATGGGTGCCAGTGCTAGTGTTATACCTCATACTTTATACGAAGAAATTAAGCATGAAATTGCACCTACTGAGTTAGAAGGTATTTTTGTTACAATCAAGCTTGCCAATATAGATACTATATCAGCAATGGGAATTGTTAGATATGTTGAAGTCTTGTGTGGGAAAACTAAATATCCTGCTGATTTTCTTGTTCTTGGTTCCCCACAAGATAGCTTTTGTCCCATTATATTTGGTAGACCCTTCTTGAACACTGTTAATGCTAGGATAGACTGCGAAAAGAATGTTGTTACTATTGGCTTGGGTGATATAATTCATGAGTTTAATTTCTCTAAATTCAGTAGACAACACCGTGAATAAGAATTGCCTAGTAAGGATGAAATTGTTGGTCTTGCTTCTATTGCCGTACCTCCTAGTGATCCTTTAGAACAATATTTGCTAGACCATGAAAATGATATGTTTATGAATGAAAGAAGGGAAATAGATGAAGTATTCTTTAAACAGGAACCTATTCTGAAACACAATTTGCCTGTTGAAATCCTAGGGGATCCTCCTCACCCAAGGGTGATCCCGTGTTTGAGCTTAAACCATTGCCTGATACTCTTAAATATGCTTATCTTGATGAAAAGAAGATATATCTTGTTATTATTAGTGCTAACCTTTCAGAGCATGAAGAAGAAAGATTATTGAAAACTCTGAAGAAACACCGTGCTGCTATTGGATATACTCTTGATGATCTTAAGGGCATTAGTCCCACTCTATGTCAACATAAAGTAAATTTGGAAGAAGATGCCAAACCAGTTCGTGATCATCAACGAAGGCTGAATCCTAAGATGAAAGAAGTGGTAAGAAAATAAATACTAAAGCTTCTGGAGGCAGGTATAATTTATCCCGTTGCTGATAGTCAGTGGGTAAGTCCTGTCCATTGTGTCCCTAAGAAGGGAGGTATTACTGTTGTTCCTAATGATAAAGATGAATTGATTCTGCAAAGAATTATTACAGGTTATAGGATGGTAATTGATTTTCGCAAATTAAATAAAGCAACTAAGAAAGATCATTACCCCTTACCTTTTATCGATCAAATGCTAGAAAGATTATGCAAACATACACACTATTGCTTCCTAGATGGTTATTCTGGTTTCTCTCAAATACCTGTGTCAGCTAATGATCAATCAAAGACTACTTTTACCTGCCCTTTTGGTACTTATGCTTATAGACGTATGCCTTTTGGTTTATGTAATGCACCTGCTACCTTTCAAAGATGCATGGTGGCTATATTCTCTGACTTTTGTGAAAAGATTTGTGAGGTTTTCATGGACGACTTTTCCGTCTATGGATCCTCTTTTGATGATTGATTGAGCAACCTTGATCGAGTTTTGCAGAGATGTGAAGAAACTAATCTTGTCTTGAATTGGGAGAAGTGCCATTTTATGGTTAATGAAGGTATTGTCTTGGGGCATAAAGTTTCTGAAAGAGGTATTGAAGTTGATAAGGCCAAGGTTGATGCTATTGAAAAGATGCCATGTCCCAAGGACATCAAAGGTATAAGAAGTTTCCTTGGTCATGCCGGATTTTATAGGAGGTTCCTTAAGGACTTCTCAAAAATTTCTCGTCCTCTGACTAATTTATTACAAAAAGATATACCATTTGTCTTTGATGATGATTGTGTAGAAGCATTTGAAATACTTAAGAAAGCATTGATCTCTGCACCTATTGTTCAGCCACCTGATTGGAATTTACCCTTTGAAATTATGTGTGATGCTAGTGACTATGCTGTAGGTGCTGTTCTAGGGCAAAGAGTTGAAAAGAAATTAAGTGTTATCCACTATGCTAGTAAGACTCTAGCAATGCTCAAAGAAATTATGCTACTACCGAAAAGGAATTCTTAGTAGTTGTATTTGCTTGTGATAAGTTCAGACCTTATATCGTTGATTCTAAAGTAACTATTCACACTGATCATGCTGCTATTAAATATCTTACGGAGAAGAAAGATGCTAAACCTAGACTTATTAGATGGGTTCTCTTGCTACAAGAATTTGATTTGCATATTGTTGATAGAAAAGGAGTTGAGAACCCCGTTGCAGACAACTTGTCTAGGTTAGAAAATGTTCTTGATGACCCACTACCTATTGATGATAGATTTCCTGATGAGCAATTAAATGTCATAAGTACTTCTCATAGTACTCCTTGGTATGCTGATTATGCTAATTACGTCGTTGCTAAATTTACACCACCTAGTTTCACATACCAACAAAAGAAAAGGTTCTTCTATGATTTAAGACATTACTTTTGGGATGACCCACATCTTTATAAAGAAGGAGTAGATGGTGTTATTAGACGTTGTGTACCTGAGCATGAACAGGAACAGATCCTACACAAGTGTCACTCCGAAGCTTATGGAGGACACCACGCCGGAGATAGAACTGCACATAAGGTATTGCAATCCGGTTTTTATTGGCCTACTCTCTTCAAGGATGCCCGTAAGTTTGTCTTATCTTGTGATGAATGTCAAAGAATTGGTAATATTAGTAGACGTCAAGAAATGCCTATGAATTATTCACTTGTCACTGAACCATTTGATGTTTGGGGCTTTGATTATATGGGACCTTTTCCTGCCTCTAATGGATATACACATATTTTAGTTGTTGTTGATTATGTTACTAAGTGGGTAGAAGCTATTCCAACTAGTAGTGCTGATCATAACACTTCTATTAAGATGCTTAAAGAAGTTATTTTTCCGAGGTTTGGAGTCCCTAGATATTTAATGACTGATGGTGGTTCACATTTTATTCATGGTGCTTTCCGTAAAATGCTTGCTAAGTATGATGTTAATCATAGAATTGCATCTCCTTATCACCCGCAGTCTACTGGTCAAGTAGAATTAAGCAATAGAGAGCTCAAATTAATTTTGCAAAAGACTGTCAATAGGTCTAGAAAGAATTGGTCCAAGAAGCTTGATGATGCATTATGGGCCTATAGAACTGCATATAAAAATCCCTTCGTATAAAATGGTTTACGGAAAAGCATGTCACTTACCTCTCGAACTAGAACATAAGGCTTATTGGGCTATCAAAGAACTCAACTATGATTTCAAACTTGCCGGTGAGAAGAGGTTATTTGATATTAGCTCACTTGATGAATGGAGAACCCAAGCTTATGAAAATGCCAAGCTGTTTAAAGAAAAAGTTAAAAGATGGCATGATAAAAGGATACAAAAGTGTGAGTTTAATGTAGGTGATTATGTATTGCTATACAACTCTCGTTTAAGATTTTTTGCAGGAAAACTTCTCTCTAAATGGGAAGGTCCTTACGTTATAGAGGAGGTCTATCGTTCGGGTGCCATAAAAATCAACAACTTCGAAGGCACAAATTCGAAGGTGGTGAACGGTCAAAGAATTAAACATTATATCTCAGGTAATCCTATAAATGTTGAAATCAATGTTATTGAAACCGTAACCCCGGAGGAATACATAAGGGACACTTTCCGGAACGTTTCAGGCCCCGAAAAGGAATAGGTATGTGGTACGGTAAGTAAACCGACTCCAAAACAGTTTTTAAGGCAATATTTCTCCGTTTTGGAATATTTAGAAAAAAAGAAAAATAAGTAGCAGTCCGGGAAGGACATGAGGGCCCCATGAGGGTGGAGGGCGCGCCCTACCCCCCTAGGCGCGCCCCCCTACCTCGTGGGCACCTCGTGTGCTCTCCGGACTCTGTTTTCTTGCATGATACGTATTTTGGTCGGTAAAAATTAATTATATATTTTCCCAAAGGTTTTGACTCCCGTATCACGCAAATATTCTCTGTTTTCTTTTCGGGCTGTTCTGCTGCAGATTAGAGCAACATGTCGTCCCAGGATTCTGAAGGAGAAAGTTATGTGGATGATTATCTTGCAAATCCTAAGGTCTATGGAGATGTGGAGCACTATGGTTGGACCACGGAAGAAGAAGACGACTATGAACCCAAGAGAAAGGAGACGAGCTCGGATGAAGATGAAGTCCCACTACCTCAACCTGGGGACATGCATGTGGAGTTCAAAAAGTCAAGCCTCCCTGATAGAGCAAAGAAACTTAAGATCGAGTTTATCCCTTTTCGTCTCTTGCAGGAAAACAAGCAGGAATTATGCAAAAAGATATTAAGCCTGGAACAGGAGATTAATGACTTGAGGGATCAAAACTCTGTCCTCAAGCGCAAATTAAGGAAGAAGGCTAAATCATCAACAACACTTCCACCTTCTTCACCAACAACACAGAAGGAGACATAATCACATGGGTATGGGCACTCCCCTTGGCAACTGCCAAGCTTGGGGGAGGTGCCCCGGTATCGTATCACAATCACATCTCCTATTTTTACCGTTTTTCTTAGTTCGATCCTATTAGTAGTATCTTGATCTAGTAGAATAAATTTTATGGCATGATCTAGTTTTGAGTTTTTGCTTTATGATCTCTCTATGTAATCGAGTTCGTGAGCTATATAATAAAGATTAGTGTTGAGTCAAGGGCTTGATTATTTTGCCATGATCTTGAGTGAATAAAAGAAAAGAGACAAAGAATAAAAGAAACAGAGAGATCATATTGATCTTATCGAGAGTAATGACTTCACATAGAAAGAGTATGATGATTAAAAGTTGTTGGGAGTTGGCAAACATAGCCTTGGTCATCATTGCAATTAATAGGAAGTAATAAGGAAAGAGAGGTTACACATATAAATATATTATCATGGACATCTTTTATGATTGGGAGCACTCATTAAAATATGACATGCTAAAGAGTTGACGTTGGACAAGGAAGACAACGTAATGGGTTATGTTTTCTTATATCTGAGATAAAGTATATTGTCATGGATCATCCAGCATATTGAGCTTGCCTTTCCCCCTCATGCTAGCAAAATTCTCAGCACCAAGTAGAGATACTACTTGTGCTTCCAAAAACCCTTAAACCAGTTTTGCCATGAGAGTCCACCATACCTACCTATGGATTGAGTAAGATCCTTCAAGTAAGTTGTCATCGATGCAAGCAATAAAAATTGCTCTCTAAATATGTATGATTGATTGGTGTGGGGGAAATAAGCTTTATACGATCTTGTGATGTGAAAGAAATAAAAGCGACGGACTGCATAATAAAGGTTCATATCACAAGTGGCAATGTAAAGTGACGTTCTTTCGCATTAAGATTTTGTGCATCCAACCATAAAATCGCATGGCAACCTTTGCTTCCCTCTGGCCTATCTTTTACTATTATCCTCTACCTTATGCAAGAGTCACGGTGATCTTCACCTTTCCTTTTTACATTTTATCCTTTGGCAAGCACAATGTGTTGTAAAGATCTTGATAGATATATCTAATTGGATGTAGGGGAGCATGAGTTATTATTGTTGACATTACCCTTGAGGTAAAAGGTTGGGAGGCGAAACTATAAGCCCCTATCTTTCTCTGTGTCCGATTAAAAATCTGTAACCACAAGTATCGTGTGAGTGTTAGCAATTATGAAAGACTAAATGATAGTTGAGTATGTGGACTTGCTATAAAGCTCTGACATAGACTCTTTCTGATGTTATGATAAATTGCAATTGCTTCAATGACTGGGATTATAGTTTTCTAGTTCTCAATAAAGTTTCTGATTCATACTTTTGCATTGTGAATAGATTATTACTTGAGCATAAGAAATCATATGATAATATTCATCTATGTTGTTTTTATGAGAATAACCATGATGCCCTCATGTCCATATTTTATTTTATCGACACCTCTACCTCTAAACATGTGGACATATTTATCGTTATCGGCTTTCGCTTGAGGGCAAGCGAGGTCTAAGCTTGGGGGAGTTGATACGTCCATTTTGCATCATGCTTTTATATCGATATTTATTGCATTATGGGCTGTTATTACACGTTATGTCACAATACTTATGCCTATTCTCTTATTTTACAAGGTTTACATAAGGAGGAGAATGCCGCAATGGAATTCTGGGCTGGAAAAGGAGCAAATATTAGAGACCTATTCTGCACAACTCCAAAAGTCCTGAAACACCACGAAAGTCATTTTTGGAAATAATAAAAAATATTGAGCGGAAGAAGTACACCAGAGGGGGACTGTCGGTGTCAAAACCGGCGGATCTCGGGTAGGGGGTCCCGAACTGTGCGTCTAGGCGGATGGTAACAGGAGACAAGGGACACGATGTTTTTACCCAGGTTCGGGCCCTCTCGATGGAGGTAAAACCCTACTCCTGCTTGATTAATATTGATGATATGGGTAGTACAAGAGTGGATCTACCACGAGATCAAAGAGGCTAAACCCTAGAAGCTAGCCTATGGTATGATTGTTGTTCGTCCTACGGACTAAAACCCTCCGGTTTATATAGACACCGGATAGGGTTAGTGAGGGAGTCCTGGACTAGGGCGTGTCCGGATAGCCGAACTATCATCTTTGGCCGGACTCCTAGACTATGAAGATACAAGATTGAAGACTTCGTCCCTTTTCCGGATAGGACTTTCCTTGGCGTGGAAGGCAAGCTTGGCGATACGGATATGTAGATCTCCTACCATTGTAACCGACTGTGTAACCCTAACCCTATTCGTGTCTATATAAACCGAAGGGTTTTAGTCCGTGGGGACTAACAACAATCATACCGTAGGCTAGCTTCTAGGTTTAGCCTCTCCGATCTCGTGGTAGATCTACTCTTGTACTACCCATATCATCAATATTAATCAAGCAGGAGTAGGGTATTACCTCCATCGAGAGGGCCCGAACTCGGGTAAAAACATCGTGTCCCTTGTCTCCTGTTACCATCCGCCTAGACGCACGCCGGGACCCCCTACCGAGATCCGCCGGTTTTGACAATCGACATTGGTGCTTTCTTTGAGAGTTCCTCTGTGTCGTCACCAATAGGCCCGATGGCTCCTTCGACCATCAACAACGACGCGGTCCAGGGTGAGACTTTTCTCCCCCGACAGATCTTCGTGTTCGGCGGCTTTGCACTGCGGGCCAATTCACTTGGACATCTGGAGCAGATCAAAAGCTACGCCCCTGGCCATCAGGTCAGATTTGGGAGTTTGAACTACACGGCCGACATCCGCGGAGACTTGATCTTCGACGGATTCGAGCCATAGCCAAGTGTGCCGCACTGTATCGATGGGCATGATCTAGCTCTGCCGCCGAACAGCGCCTTGGAAGCCGCACCAGAGTCCGCTCCGACCCATAGCTCGGAGCCGACTCCCCCGATCAAGGACGAGTGGTTGGACACCGCCTCGGGGGCTACGATCTCTACGGCGATTGAGCCGAACTCTATCCCTGTCCTTTGCGAAGACCGTGACTCCAGGGTGCCGGACTCCTCTCCGGACTCCGAACCCTCCGCGCCCCTACCAAACGAATCCGATTGGGCGACGGTCATGGAGTTCACTGCCGCGGACATCTTTCAGCACTCGCCCTTTGGCGGCATCCTGAATTCACTAAAGTCTCTCTCTTTATCGAGAGAGCCTGGCGGACTACGGTCAGAAGGTTGGGATGCGGACGACGAAGAAATTCAACGCCCACCCACCGCCCACTTTGTAGCCACTATCGAAAGCTTAAACGACGTGCTCGATTTCGACTCCGAAGACATCGACGGTATGGACGACGATGTAGGAGACAACCATGAACCAGCACCTATAGGATACTGGACAACCACCTCATCCCATGATGTATACATGGTGGATACACCTAAAGGAAGTGACGACGAGGAACAACGGGACACTACGAAGGATAAATCCCTCGAAAAGCAGTCAAAATGGCAACGTAAGCGCCGCACTAAGTCCCTCCTCGACAAAGACCCAGCCATAGAGCAGGGCGAACGGTGGACGCATTTAACATGCTATCGAGCAACCGTCCGAATAGGACAACTTGACAAACAACCCGTCCCCCGACGAAGATAACAGTCCGGACGATCTCACGCCGGACAAATTGTTGGAGCAGAAGAACCTCCACAAAAGGCTCGCCGCCATCACAGTAGCTGAAAGAGCGGCAAAGCTCAAAATAGCGGAAGATGCACTCAGAATCACATGGAGCAAAGTACTCAACACATAGACAAATCTGGCGGCGATCGCCGAACAAAGAGCTACCCAAAGAGAAAACTACTGCCCAAATTTGATGAGGAGGTCGTAGAGTCCCCACAATCAAAAAGCAAGAAGGCCACCTGGTCGGATGTACGACCCCACGGCAAACAGAGAGCGGCAAATGGCGCCGCACACAAGCCGGTACGCGATCCGCATAAGGATTCACATCAAAAGGATGGCCCAGTTAGGTCCATCTATGGGTCGAGAAAGCAAGCTCTTCAAAGCAATGCAATACGCCAAATATCCGAACATCACGGCACACCCAAATATAGGGGTGCCGCACACCCCCTGTGTTTCATCGATGAGGTGCTGGATCACGAATTCCCAGCGGGATTCAAACCCGTAAACATAGAGGCATACGACGGAACAACAGACTGAGTTCGGATTGAGGATTACATCCTCCACATACACATGGCTAGAGGAGATGATCTCCATGCCATAAAATACTTACCCCTCAAGCTCAAAGGGCCAGCCCGGCATTGGCTCAAAAGCCTCCCTGAAAATACCATTGGAAGTTGGGAAGAGCTCGAGGATGCTTTTCGGGCAAATTTTCAGGGGACCTATGTCCGCCCTCCGATTGCAGACGATCTAAGTCACATAACTCAACAGCCCGGAGAGTCAGCCCGGAAATTCTGGAACAGGTTCCTTACCAAAAAGAACCAAATAGTCGACTGTCCGGACGCCGAAGCCTTAGCAGCCTTCAAACACAACGTCCGAGACGAATGGCTCGCCAGACACCTCGGCCAAGAAAAGCCAAGAACAATGGCCGCATTAACAAGCCTCATGACCCGCTTTTGCGCGGGAGAGGATAGCTGGCTAGCAAGATGCAGCACCAGCGAGCCAAGTACATCCGAGGTCAGGGATGGAAATGGGAAACCATGACGCAACAAGGACCAGCGCCGGACCAGGGGAAACAGTCCGAAGAGCGCGACAGTCAATGCCGGATTCAAAAGCCCTCGGCAGAATAATAAAAAACTGCCCCTTAAGGATAATAGCGACGAGCTATCCAACTTAAACAAAATCTTGGACAAGATATGTCAAATCCACAGTACTCCCGGGAAGCCTGCAAACCATATCCACAGAGATTGTTGGGTCTTCAAGCAGTCCGGCAGACTCAATGCCGAACACAAGGGGCTCGACACACCAAGTGCAGATGATGACGAACCCCACAAGCAGAGCACCGGAAAACAAAAGAATTTCCCACAAGAGGTTAAAACAGTAAACTCACTTCACGTGATAAAAGGGAAAAAGCAGCGGCGCCCACTAAAATGCGCTACCGCACAATCTACCCCAATGAGTCCCAACACCGTTTGTCAAAACCAATTACCTTCGACCATCGGGACTACTCCGAAAGTATCCTAACGCAGGATGGACTGCCTTGATACTAGAACCTATAATCGACGGTCTTCAATTTACGCAAGTCCTAATGGACAGCGGCAGTGATTTAAACCTGCTATTTCAGGACACAATTCGCAACATGGGGATAAACCCAAACAGGATTAGCCATAGCAACACTTCCTTCCAAGGAATAATGCCAGGCACATATGCCCATTTTACGGGCTCCCTACTATTGGAAGTTATGTTCGGCTCACCCGACAACTTCCGTCGCGAAAAGTTAACCTTCTACATCGCCCCATTCGGAAGTAGCTATCAAGCACTACTGGGGCGTGAAGCTTTCGCCCGCTTTAACGCAATACCGCATTATGCATCTCTTACACTTAAAATGCCCGTCCACGCGCATCATTTCATTAAAAGGGAGTATTATGTTACTCGAGCACGAAGAACGCGGACTGCCTTGACAGCCCGCACCAATCCGCCCGCTAACCAAAGCACCTGAATAGGTCATTCAACCCGGACACGGCTAGACGAGTCCGCGTCTACTAGCGGCATACCCCCATACAAGGGGCTGCACGCATGTAAAACAAGAGACAATAAAGCTCAATTTTATTCACTTTTCGAACCGTACTCTGTTTATTTAATATAAAGTACATTTTTCGCACGATCCTTTTTTCTTTTCAACTAAGTTCCTCTCTTTTACAGATGAACATCGTATACACCCGTCCGGATACGGCACAACGGAGACACAAAGCGCAGACGCAGAGGGACCCGCTGCAAGGATTCTTTTGATTAAGACCTGCGTAAACCTTTTTTACTGCTCTTGTTGATACACATCCCCGGTTTCTAGCTATAACCAAGGAGGAGGCTGGCGTTTTGGAATCGGCCGCACCAGAATTTTTGCACGTACCTAGACACCAGGGGCTTAGGGCACTATTCTGCCCGTTTTTATAAAGACCGAATACCTTAGGGAGTGTTCGGCGTCTCGAGTTAGGCCTTATATGCATCAGCTCCGAATCATGTCTTTGGTCAAATGTTGGGTTTGCCCGGCTCCCATGTTTTGGTACCTTACGCCCGTTATATCGGCTAAGGTAGCGCTGGAGAACCATCGCAATTGTGCTCCAGCTTGAGCTGGGTTGAGCACCTCGATGGAGAAAGCTAAAACTGACTTTGTCATGATATAGCGTGAGACTGGTCAACCACTGATGACCCACCGGAATGTTTAGAATTCCCCGCATTGACGAAGGACTGCTTCGGTCAGCACATACGCGCCCAATTCGGAGAGCGCGGTGCCCCTAGGGGCTATATAGTAGCCCCACCATCGAACTCCTATGGCTAAGTGAAAGTGATAAAGCATTATAGTCCGGTTGCCTAGTTTGCTACGCTATCACCTCCTTCACAAGACCAAGACGTTGGATTAAGTGTGAAAATGCGCCTTCTTTGCAAACACCCCCGCACTATGTGCATGGGGGCTGAAGCTGAAGACTGCCATCTTTCAGGTTATATATACATATACATCAACGGCCGCACAGGGAGTAGTTTACTACTTGAACGCACAAGTATAAAAAAGCTCTTATATTATATTGAAACGTTGTTTCATAAGTTACACATGTCATTCAAACATAACATCCTTCGAGCACTACGTCTCTATTAAACGAGCGCCTGGAAGAACTTCCTCAAAATAGCGCTCGACTGGTACTCGGCTTCCGTCCGAATCTGGGGACGCAACGTCGGTGGCCTTCATTTCTGCCCAGTATGTTTTGACACGGGCAAGAGCCATCCGCGCACCCTCAATGCATGCTGACCGCTTCATCGCGTCGATACGGGGTACCGCACCAAGGAACTGCTGCACTAAGCCAAAATAACTCTTCGGCTGAGGTTTCCCCGGCCACAAATGAGTCACGGCATGCTTCATGGCAAGTCCGGACAATCGATTCAGCTCGCCCATTCGCCAACCGATCGTTAACGAAGAGGACGCTCGGACTATGGAATCTGCGACCAAAACAGCTCTTCCCATCAGGCCCTTCCGCCTCGGAAGTGCTCGATCACGTCCGCGGCACTCGCCGCTAAATCCAGATAAGCATCCTCCGAACTCCACAACCGGTCCAACTGAGCACACTTCGGATCCGTGAACTTCCTCCGCAGCAGAAAAGGCTTTCCAGCAGCAACATCTACAGCCTGACGCAGCTCCTCCTTTGCAGCTCTCACTGTGGAGCGGGCATCCTTGGCTTCAGCGGTGGCCGTTTTCAGGACCTCTTGCTCCGCTTGACGTTCTTTTTCAAGAACCCCGCAGCGGTCGGTAGCATTCTTCAACTTTATGGCCATATCGGCCATTTCCTCTTTGCTTCGGCAGTGAGCAGCCCGTTTGGCTTTTAGCTCTTCGGCCGCCCTTAAAGCAGCCGCATTACTATTTCTGGCTTGCTCTTTAGCTCGGGCGAGTTCCGCCCGCAGCTCCTCCACAGCAGCGGCACCACCTGCATTAAGCATACAAGTAGTAAGGCACGGGCATAAAGCTCCCTTACCAGGCGTCCGCGAAGAAGTCGCATACCTTATGACTCGTCAAACCGCTTATTGACAAGCGTGATGTCCGCATCTGGCTCGTCAAGTTGCCGCTTTAGTTCGGCAAATTCACCAGTCCGGCTGGCCACCGGACGCCCCGCCACCTGTTTAGGAGCGGCGATATGTTATAACTGAGATTATGATCCTCGGCACGCTGTCAATTTTGACAACATACCGAGTCTCAGGGGCTACTATCTATACAGGGCGCATTCTACATGCATAACTGTCAGAAGGTACATCATTTTTGCGTACCTCGAACCCCGTCAGTAAGCTTCTGACGGCTTCATGCAATCCGCTCTCAGCGGATGCAATTCTTTCAATCACCGTACCCATTAGCACACGGTGATCTTCTGAGATAGCCGCTCGCCCGAGCAGATCCTTCAGCTCCTCCGACCGCACGCCAGTTGGCGTCGGACCTTCCGGCCCCGCCGGACTCGGGGAAACCCTCCGTGACGACACCTCAGGGTCGTCCGCCTCGCATGAAGGTGCGACAGGTGGAGGCGTTTCGCTCTCCATCATCTCCGGAAGAAGATCCCCAAAGACGAGCTCTGCTGAGAAGGGCTGAGATCCGAACTACAAGGTATAATTTCGGTTATCTTCAGAAATAAATACAGGGATGTCCCTTATTACAAGACCCCTTGTTTTTACTTACGGCTCATTGGAGGGCTGATCCCTTGGGAAATAGTGCGGCTGGGATACTTCCCAGCGCGGACTCTCGATTAAGATTTCTTTCCCCTCTTTGAGGCCATGACCTCCGGATCTTCCGAAGCGGTCCTCTTCTCTCCTTGGAGGGTGGGACTTTTGATCCCTCCTTCCTTGAAAGCCTCCTTCATGGAGGCAGTTGCTTCCCCGCTCCCCCCTTCGCCTTCTTCAAAAGGCGCGGCCTTCAGCATCTTGGTCAGCACGGGATCCGGCGTGGTCTCTGGGAGGGGAGCCGGACACCTTATCAACTTTGCCTTCGCTATCCACTCCTGTTCAAGAAACAGCTCCTTTAAGGGAGAGTTTATGATAAATGAACGGACAGCCTGTCCCGGTACAGGACTACTTACTTGAGTATCTGGGCGATTGCAGCTTAGTCCTGCGTCCTCAGTCAGGTCCGGACACTTCTCTTGTGATCCGAAGAACAGTTTATACATCTCCACGGGCGTCGTACCCATAAAATGTTGGAGAGCTCGTGGTCCCTCCGGATTAAATTCCCACAAACGGAGGGGGCAAAGTTTGCAGGGCAGAAGGCGCCGAATCAACATAACCTACGCCACTACGACCAGATTGATCTCTCTTTCTTGGAGGTCTCGAATCGGCCCCGCAATGCAGGAGCGCCCTTGGACGGCCCCCAGTCGAGCCCCTTGTTGACCCATGACGCCAGGCGCTGTGGTGGACCTGAGCGGAAGGCGGGAGGCGCCATCCATTTGGTGCCCCTGGGAGCGGTGATATAGAAACACTCCCGTTGCCACAAACCAAGCTCCGCCGGAAAAGAGCCCTCGGGCCACGGAGCATCAGCGCACTTGCTTATGATAGCCCCTCCGCACTCTGCCTGTTGCCCCATGATCATCTTCGGCTCCACCTTAAAAGAAGTGAGCCACAATCCGAAGTCAGGGGTAATGCGGAGAAAGGCTTCACATACGACAATGAATGACGAGATGTGGAGGATGGACTCCGGATTCAAGTCGTGGAATTTCAGCCCATAATAAAACATGAGCCCCCGCACAAAGGGATCCGTCGGGAAGCCTAAACCCCGAAGGAAGTGAGACACGAACACCACGCTCTCGCCGGGCTCGGGAGTGGGAATGACCTGCCCTGGAGCAGGCAGCCTATGCAAAATCTCGCCGGTTAGATACCTGGCGTCTCGCAGCTTTAGCACATCTTCTTCTGTGATGGAAGAAGACATCCATCGGCCGAGCTGGTCGGAGCCGGACATCGTCGAAGGTCCGAAGCGCCTAAATCTGAAGCTTTGGGTGTTAGAACTCGAAGCGCGAGGCGAACTCGATGGAGGGTGGAAAAAAGAAGAGGGCCTTGGTCTCATTATAAAGAGGTTGAATACCAAGAGCCCTCCCCGTGGTCGATTGGGACTCGCCTTCGATAGAGGAGGCGTGCCAGCGAACGCACGGTTGGGTTACTACGTCCGTATTGATGAGAATCCGGAATAAGGGGCCACGATCTACGCTTTGATAAGACGTGCCAAGGAAACCGCCTCGCTAAACGCACTGAGGTGGGACAGTAAAAAACGATTCGAATAAAGGCTTGGCCATGGCGTGATGTCACGCCGCGGAATACGTCAGCAGATCTGTGCAAAAATTATTCTCTCTACGGTGGTATGTGGAACTTGTTTTGCGAGCGGACACTATCCTTGTGTTCAAAACCTTCTAAGTATTCGAGGAGGAACCCGCCTTGCAATGCCGAAGACAATATGTGCGCCGGACTAAATGCGTCATTGAAGCCTGGTTCAAGGGCTATTGAGGAGTCTGGACTAGGGGTGCCGGATAGCGAACTATCATCTTGGCCGGACTCCTAGACTATGAAGATACAAGATTGAAGACTTTGTCCCTTGTCCGGATAGGACTTTCCTTGGCGTGGAAGGCAAGCTTGGCGATCTGAGATATGTAGATCTCCTACCATTGTAACCGACTCTGTGTAACCCTAACCCTATTCGGTGTCTATATAAACCGAAGGGTTTTAGTCCGTAGGACGAACAACAATCATACCGTAGGCTAGCTTCTAGGGTTTAGCCTCTCTGATCTCGTGGTAGATCTACTCTTGTACTACCCATATCATCAATATTAATCAAGAAGGAGTAGGGTATTACCTCCATCGAGAGGGCCCGAACCTGGGTAAAAACATCGTGTCCCTTGTCTCCTGTTACCATCTGCCTAGACGCACAGTTCAGGACCCCCTACCCGAGATCCGCCGGTTTTGACACCGACAGTTAGGGTTACACAGAGTCGGTTACAATGGTAGGAGATCTACATATCCGTATCGCCAAGCTTGCCTTCCACACCAAGGAAAGTCCCATCCAGACATGGGACGAAGTCTTCAATCTTGTATCTTCATAGTCCGGGAGTCCGGCCAACGGTGATAGTTCGGCTATCCGGACAACCCCTAATCCAGGACTACCTCAGTAGCCCCTGAACCAGGCTTCAATGACAACGAATTCGGCGCGCATATTGTCTTCGGCATTGCAAGGCAGGTTCGTCCTCTGAATACTTCATAGAAGATTTTGAACACAAGGATAGTGTCCGCTCTGCAAAACAAGTTCCACATACTACCGTAGAGAATAACCTTTGCACAGATCTGCCGACGATTCCGCCAGGTGAGATCACACCACGGCCAGCCTTTATATTAATCGCTTTTACCGTCCCCACCTCAGCGCTTAGCGAGGCGGTTTCTTCGCACGCCTTGTCGAGCGAGATCGTGCCCCTTTATTCTGGGATCCTCATCAATACAGGCGCAGTAACCCAGTCATGCCGTCAAGGCACGCCTCCATCGAAGGCTAGTCCTGAACGGTCACGGGAGGGCTCTTGGTATTCAACCTCTTTATAACGAGACCAAGGCCCGCCTTTCTTTCAATCTCAATCGAATCCGCCCGCTTCGAAGTTCCAACACCCAAAGCTCCAGATTTAGGCGCTTTGGACCTTCAACGATGTCCGCCCGACCTGCACGGCCGGTGGATGTCTTCCTCCGCCACGGAAGAAGATGTGCTAAAGCCGAGAGACGCCTGTATCTCACCGCAAAATTTCGCATAGGCTGCCTGCCCAAGGGCAGGCCATTCCCACTCCCGAGCCTGGTGAGAGCGTGGTATTCGTGTCTCACTTCCTTTGGGGTGTAGGCTTCCTGACTGACCCCTTTGTGAGGGGGCTCATGTTTTATTATGGTCTGGAATTCCATGACTTGGATCCGAGTCCATCCTCCACATCTCGCTGCTCATTGTCGATGTGAAGCCTTCCTCCGCATTACCCCTCACTTCGGATTGTGGCTCAAGACCTTCAAAGTGGAGCCAAGATGATCAAGGGCATCGTGCAGAGTGTGAGGGGCTGTTATAAGCAAGAATGCGGACGCCCATGGCCCGAGGGATCTTTTCAAGAGGAGCTCAATTTATGGCAACAGGAGTGGTTTTATATCACTGCTCCTAGGGGCACCAAATGGGCGGCGCTACCTGCCTTCCGCTCGGGTCCTCCACCGCGCGGGGCGCCATGGGTCAATAAAGGACTCGACTGGGACCGCCCAAGGACGCACTCTCTATTGCAGGGCAGATTCGAGACCTCCGAGAGAGAGAGAGAGATCAATCTGGTCGAGTAGCGCAGGTCATGCTGATTCGCTGCACCTTGCTCCTGCAAACGCCGCCTCCGCCTGTGGGAGTTTAATCCGAGGGACCACGAGCCTCCAACATTTTATGGGCGTAACGCCTGTGGAGATGTATCAACTGTTCTTCGGATCACAAGCAATGTGTCCGGACTTAACCGAGGACGCAGGTCTGAGCTCCAATCGCCTCGATACTCAAGTAAGTAGTCTCAGACCGGACATGCTATCCGTGATATTTATCATACATTCGCCTTAAAAGAGCTATCCTTTAAACAGGAGTGGATAGCAAAAGCAAACTGATCAGTGTCCGCCCTCCCCACGAGACCACGCCGGATCCCAGATAACCAAGATGTTAGAGGCTGTGCCTTTTGCGAAAGCTAAGGGGGAACAAGGGAACTACTACCTCCGTGAAGGAGGCTATCAAGAAAGGGGGATCGAGAATCCTCCCTCCAAGGGGAGAAGAGGACCGCTCAAGATCCGAGACCAAAGCCTCAAGCGGGGAAGAAATCTTCTCCAGAGGGTCTCAAGCGGAGATGCCCCGCCGCACTATTTCCCCAAGGAGATCAGCCTCTAGCGAGCCGTAAGTAAAGGGGGGCATTTTTAAAAGAGAGACATCCCTGCTTTATTTCTCAAGGTAACCGAAAGTTTACCTTGTAGTTCGGATCTCAGCCCTTCACAAGAGAGCTCGTCTTCGGGATCTTGGTCCGAGATGATGGAGAGCTAAACGCCTCCGCCGCCAGATCAAGATGCGAGGTGGACGACCCCGAGGTGTCGCCGTGAGGGCTTCTCCGAATCCGTCCGGGGCAGAAGGCAGCCGATGTCCCCTCAAAGCCCTCCGTGTCCGCCTTCGAAAAAGGCCACCGGACGAGTCCGCACCAACGGGTGTATGGTCGGAGGAGCTGAAGGATCTGCTCGGGCGAGCGTCTATCTCGGAAGATCACCGTACGTTAATGGGTACAATGATTGAAAGGATTTCATCCGCTAAGAGCGGATTGCATGAAGCTGTCGTAAGTTTACTGACGGGTTTTGATGTCAGGACCCCGATTCCAAGTCACATCGACCTAGCTGGTAACACCTCATATCACTTTGCGGCCTCACGCACGGTACTCCCACGGGTGTCGCCTTACCATGGCCCGGGACCGCTTATGCCTTTTGGCTCACGATATGATAGTCTCGCTAGCATCCACATGACAAAGAACCCGGCCGACATGGCTAGTCGTGAACCCAAAGCGGCGGTAACCTATGGGGACAGACATACATGAATCACATCGAGCATGTCGGTCATCAACGATATATTCGGCTGTAGCACTGGCTAACAGACTCCGTATCCCGGCTGTAGCAGGCTAGGCAGACTCAATACCACCGCGTGACATTTCAAGGGACGTATATAGGAACGAAGTGAAACACATGCCGCCAGTCAAGTGTCCAAGCAGTAGTGCTGGGCTAGCAGGACTCGTGAACCGGCTGTAGCGGACTACTATCGCCGTAAGCACGAGACTACATTTCCCATATGAGAGGCTGCCAAGGATAAACAACTAGTTTGTCGGATCCCACTCATACCAAGCATTTCAATCATACACGCAATATGCCCGATATGAGTAAATACAACAAGGCATCACAACAAAACTCTACAACTCAAAGTACTTTATTTAAGAGGCTCCGAGGAGCCATACATAACATATCCATACAGGTAGGGGTCACATGACCCAACACTCAAGTCATACAAACATACAAGCACATGCGAAGCAAACTAGTCTCGAGTACGACTCTAGAAAGAAAGAAAGCTTGTTGAAGCCTTTCTATCTACAATGGCCCTTCACAAGCCTTGGATCGCCATCTGGGTGGCTAGTTCACTCGTCGATGTCTAGATCTACATAGAACCATCGGAGGGGGCAGTGTTGTCCTCTGAAAAACATTAATTACAAACATGAGTACGGAGGTACTCAGAAGTCTTACCACGTAATCTTATCATACATGCACATTCTCAAGAAGGTGGTGGAGTTATTGCAGAAGCCAGCTTTGACTCTTGGCTAAGCTTATCCCACGTGACACCACTTGTAGAGCATTTGTCGCACACGAGTCCACTAATCACCATCACAATACTCCACCGTGGATCCTCTCTCGTCACCCACGAGAGGGCCATCCATGTACTCACACTTATCTTGAGGCTTTTAGTAGTGTCCATTTACTTGTCTATGAACCGATATAGGCAACCCAGAAGTCCTTCTCCGTGGACACGGCTATTCAATAGATCATATTAGAAACCCTGCAGGGTGTACTTCTTCACACACGCTCACCACTTACCGCCGCCACACGACATGTACTGCAACCTTCAAGCGGAAGCCCAACGTGGGTGTCGGCCACAGCCTACCTAAACACTCAAGTCCCGAGTCCAAGTTTATCGCCTATTCGGTTCCATCCGCAGGAGTCCGCCGAGGTTTCCCATACAGCCCGAACGATGTGTGCAGGGTTCCCGAGATACCAAACGGCACTCGGTACACCGGCCACGTGCCTACCGCAACACAACCCACCCCTAAGGTCAGCGCTATGCGGCCCCCAAAGATGCTACAAACACCGTAAACTACTTGCAACTCCCTGACTAAGAACAAGGGTGGTTAAGAAGCCGAGAGGGTCCATTGGTTTCGGGCCCAATGCGTGGTAGTAACTATTTCATGGATCACAAACACATATCTCAGTTCTAGGATCGGCTTCAATGAAACAACCCACCATGTACTCCTACATGGCCTCTCATCGATACCTTTACCAAATCGTGTTCAACACTTTCACTCTCGAACCAACACAACCTTTCACTCCAGTTCATCATCCCGATGAGCCGACCGACACAACTCTAAGCATAGCAAGCATAGCATGGTAGGAATCACAAACATGGCTCAATCAACTCCTACACATACTAGTGGGTTTCATCTAGTTATCGTGGCAATGACAGTCATGCAAAGGAAGTGGGTTCAACTACCGCAGCACACAACAGTTTGAATCGCGTTGTCTTAATGCAGAAACAAGAGCGAAGCGAGAACATGGGTTTGTATCGAATGATCAATGGGTTGCTTGCCCGATGGAATGGTGGTAGAGTACGCCTTCGATGGATAGTCGAGATTATCCTGAGGCGTAACCTATCACGAAAAGCATACCGAAAGTAAACACACATGACAATATGCAACAATATGATGCATGCTATGACATGGCAATATGGATGTGTGTTGGCCTAATGCAAGCTGAAATAATAGGGGATGAACTCATTTGAATCAAAGATTCAAATGATAGCTCATTTGAAATAGCCCTAAAGTTGCAATATCTTATTCTGCTTAAACAGCAAGGTTAACTTGTTTTAACATGCATGAAACCTGTACCAATGGATAGAATGGATTTTTCTGATCATTTTTCATATATAAATCTTTGCATTTGGAGTTACAGATTAAAAGTTATGAATATTTGAAGTTTGAACTATATTCTGGAATTTCCTATATTAGAATAAATCCAGAAATTAAATTATTGCGTCAGCCATGCGTCAGCATGACGTCAGGGTCAACGGAGATGTCCAGGTCAAACCTGACTGTGGGTCCAGGGTGTCAGGGTAATTAGCTTAACTAAAAATTAATTAAAGCTAATCCTATTTAGTTAACAGGGCTGGGCCCCACCTATCATTGACTCAACAGAGTCAACCAGGGCCCACCGTGGTCAAAGTCCACGTCGGCTGCACCGGCGTCTAGCCGCCGGCGAGCCCGACGCGGCGGCGGGAGTGCGTTTGGCCATTTCAGCGACCAAACGAGCCGCGGAGGGTGGCTAAGGGTAGCTGGGGACATGCCGCAGCTACTGGTGGAGTCGGTTGGGGTCGGGGCGGCCGGAGTCGGCGCCGGCGACGACCTAAGCGGCCACCGGAGTTCGGCCGAAGGCGAACTTGGGGCCAGAGGGGTCGGTGAGGTGCGGGGAGTGCATAGTTAGACCCCATGGGGTGCGGTGAGTGCGATGGACACCAAGAGGTGGCCGGAGGGTGACCGGGAGCACGTCGGCGACGAGCTCCATGGGCGGGCGGGTGCGGTGAGCTCCGCTCGTTGCTACACCGCCGAGAGCGAGAGAGAAAGGGAAGGGGAGGTAGATGGGCTCACGGGCAACTCGTAGAAGCGCTCATTGAGGTCGGGGACGGGCCGTAGCGACGACGGTGTTGAAGGGGATCTCCGGCGACGGTGGACTCGGTCGAGGTCGGTGTGGTGGACTCGGGGCACTAGAGCATACGGGGCTCGGCTAGCTCGGGGTAGTTGAGGGCGGCGGAGCTCCTAGACAAAGTGAGGAGGAGCGCGGACGGCGGGGAGCGCGGTTACGGCGATGGTGCGGCGGCGGCAGCGTCGGCCAAGGCGGGGGAGCGCGAGAGAGAGGAGCCGGGGAGGAGAGGAGGTGTCCAGGAGGTTCGGGGGAGAGAGAGGAGGCGAACCGCGTCGCGGCTGGGCGAGGGGAGCGGCGAGGCGGCAACCAGGTGCGTGGCACCCATGCGGTGCTCGCCGCCGAAAGACTGGTTGCTCGTCAAGCCGAGCCAAGCAGCTACATGCCGCGGGTTGCTGGGCTGGGCAGCAGTGGGCCGGTAGGGAGGCGCCTGTAAGTTTCTAAACTGTTTTTCTTTTTCTATTTTTCTGCAACTTTGTGGAGTTTTTAAAATACCAAAACAGTTTCAAAATTCACCAAAATGCTCCTGGTCCATTGTTGAAATATTTCCAACATGAAACATTTTGGTTTGGCAATATTTGGGCATTTGAAATATTTTATATAATTTGAAATGCTCAAGTTCAAATACTTATGAATTAATTCAAAGACCTTTGATGACCTAGAAAATGGTGCACCACTTTTGACATAGGCTCAACCAAAGCAAAGATGATGAGCATTTTGAAGGGCATTTCAGGTTCATTGAAATAATTTTAGTAAACCCTAGTTGAATTAAGAGGGTTCTGGGGTTTCTGCTTCCCCATTTCAAATTCAAATGAAATTTAAACATGATGCACACCCTAATGCATGGTCTAGCTAGGATGTGACAACTCACCCCACTCAAAAGAATCTCGTCCCGAGATTTAGGATCTGCTATGCGAAAAAGGTGGGATACTCAAGTCATAGACGATCCTCCCTTTCCCAAGTTGCTTCTTGCTCGGAATGGTTTGACCATTGAACCTTTAGAAACTTGATATTCGGCGCCGAGTGGTACGCTCGGCTTGATCGAGAATACGAACGGGATATTCTCGATAGGTGAGGTTATCTTGGAGATCAAGCGCTTGCGGGTCCACTCCACGGATAGGATCCGAGAAGCAACGCCGAGTTGGGAAACGGGAAGACATCATGGACTCGAAAGATGCGGAGGTAGTTCCAATTGGTAGGCAACTTCTCCTCGCTTGGCAAGAATGCGAAAGGGTCCAATGTAACGAGGAGCCAACTTGCCTTTGATACCGAATCGATGGGTTCCTTCAAAGGAGTAACCCGAGGTAAGCCTTCGCCAATTTCATAAGCCATAGGCTTATGCTTGCGGTCATATTGGCTCTTTTGACGAGATTGGGCTGTTTTCAATTTCACGAATAACGCGAACCTGCTCTTTTCGCTTCCTAATCATATCCGCCAAAGAGTTGTCTCCCCGGTTTCACCAGCTAAGAGGCGCTCACATTTCCGCCCATAAAGAACTTCGAAGGAGCTTTGCCCAAGCTGGCTTGATAACTATTGTTATAAGCTTAACTCGGCGAATGGAAGGCATTTCTCCCAATTCATGCCGAAAGAGATGATGAAGCTCAAGCATATCCTCTAGGATTTGATTGACTGCTCTACTTGACCACTTGATTGAGGATGGAAGGCGGTGCTAAAGGAGAGACGAAGTTCTATAGCGCTTTTGGAAACTTTCCCAAAATCGAGAGGTGAAGAGACTTCCACGGTCTGAGTTAATCTCCAATGGAACACCATGAAGAGACACTATTCAAGAGATGTACAAATCAGCTAGCTGGCTAGCGGTTATACTCTCACGAACGGTAGGAAGTGGGCTACTTTGGAAAGACGATCAACGACAACGAAGATAGCATTATTCCTCTCTTGGTCCTGGGAAACCCGTAATGAAATCCATACCGATTTTATCCCATTTCCATTCAGGAATTTCCAAAGGTTGAAGGGTACCAAGAGGCCGCTGATGCTCGCTTAACTCGACGCACGACGCCGCAATTAGCAATGTATTGAGCGATTTCTCTCTTCATCCTAGTCCACCAAAACCTCCGGCGAGGTCTTGATACATTTTAGTACTACCGGGATGAATGGTGAGAGGAGAGTCATGAGCTTCCTTAAGGATCAATCGCCTCAGTTGCGCACCTTGGGAACCACTAGATGGTCTCCAAAGAACACGACACCTTGTTCATCAATGGAGAAACAATCATGCGACTCCTTTCTTGATGTTTCTCCCGATACGGGAGATTCCTGGATCTACCTTCCGTGCTTTGATGATCTGATCCGTAAGGGTAGGTTTCGCCACCGTGGTGGAAAGGAACTCGAGGAACAATGTGAAGATTAAGCTTACGTAAATTCCTCGTGGAGAATTGGTTGACTTTGTTGTAACATCAGATTGTTACAAGAAGATTTATGACTTAGTGCGCCACCATGACATTGGCTTTGCTCGGGGTGTAAGATATTCCTAAGTCGTAATCTGTATCAATCTCGACCCAACGCCTTTGCCCGAGGTTCAAACCGTTGGGTGAAGATGTATTTCAGACTTTGGTGATCAGTAGATTTCGCAACGATTACCAAGAAGGTAATGTCGCCAGGTTTTGAGTGCATGAACCATCGCCGCAAGCTCTAGATCGTGTGGGATAGTTATCCTCATGTGGACGCAACTGTCGAGAAGCGTAGGCAATCACATGACGATCTTGCATGAGTATGCAACCTAGTCCTTGTCACGAGGCGCCGTAATAGATAATAAAGTCCTTAGAAAAACTGGTGGAACAAGTACGGAGCAGATGTCGCATCTTTTCAGTTCTCGAAAGCTGAACTCGACTGTGGGGCCCATTCAACTTCTTATCTTTCTTGAGGAGTTCGTTAGAGGTTTAGCAACTTTGGAGAAATTCTCGACGGTTAAGCGGCGGCAATAGCTCGCTAAACCGAGGAAACTCCAACTTGCTTGACCGATTCAGGTGGAGTCCAATCAAGGACGGCTTGAACTCGCCGGGATTGACAGCAATGCCCTTACCAGAGATTACATGGCCTAGATAGGTCACTTCGCAACCAGAATTCACACTTAGAGAATTTGGCATAAAGGCGGTGCTCTCAAGTTTCATCAATACTAGCCGTAGATGTTCGCATGTTCTTCCTCATTCTTGAGTAGATGAGTATATCATCGAGGTATACCACTACTAATTTATCCAAATACTCCATGAAGATTGAGTTCATTAACCGAGAGAAGGTGGCTGGAGCATTGGTTAAACCGGGACATGACGGTGTACTCAGATTGGCCATAACGAGTAACAAAGGCCGCTTTTAGGAATGTCCCGTTTTGATTTTGATTTGATGGTAGCCCAACCTCAAATCCATCTTGGAAAAGACTGAGGATCCAGCGAGCTGATCATACAGATCGTTGATCCTGGGGAGCGGATACTTGTTCTTGATAGTGACCATATTGACAGGTCGGTAATCCACAACCATCCGATCCGTACCATCCTTCTTCTTGACGAAGAGGACGGGCAAGCCCATGGAGATGAACTAGGACGGATGAAACCCTTTGCAAGGACTCATCGAGTTGTTTCTTAAGTTCGCTAGTTCTAGGGGTGCCATCTTATAAGGTCTTCTAGAGATTGGGACGGTTCCGGAACAAGATCTATCACGAACTCGACATCCCCGCCGTGGAACACCGGCAGTTCCTCCGAAAGACATCCGGAAAATCACGGACTACCGGAATATCTTCGAGGTCCGAAGGGGTTGGCATTTAAGGAGTAAATCATGCGCTTCGACACTCGGGTTAAAACATTAACTGCCTTGCCCAAGGATGGGTGAGCTGAACAGTTCTAGTAGAGCAATCAATCTTAGCATAATGGGCTGACATCCAGTCCATACCCAAGATGATGTTTATGTCCGAGGACTTGAGAGCTATTAGAGAAGCAAGAAAGACTAATCTGTCGACAAGAATTTCATTCCCATGACTTATTCTAGAGGTTTGCCATCTAGAACCGGGGTCTGAATTTCCATGGAGGTATGCATGTCACGTAATGTGGTGTTGTGCAATCGCATAGCTCTCGTAAATAAATGAATGAGATGCTCCAAGATCAAAAAGAACAGTTGCCGGATGACAATTAACAAGGAGCGCATCGAGAACGACGTTAGATCCTCATAAGTTTCTTCAGCAGAAACATAGTTGACGTGGCCACGAAAGCAAAGGGCAACTGGTTTAGCATGGAGCACCTTTCCTGCTGGCTTGCCACGGCCAACAGATTTTCCAACTTGACTGGGGTTGTTTTGGGGACACTCACGGATGTAGTGGCCCGTCTCTCCACACTTGAAGCAAGTTATCAAATTGGGGCGTGGAGCAGCATTAGCAGTGGGGCCTCCATAAGTCTTGGGCGGAACATACTGCTGGTTGGGGCGAGGCGCCTCAAAGGATGGCCTCGTGGTGAAACTGGGTGGTAGAGCAATATTTGGAATCCAAACCCGGCGCTTCTGGGATCCAGAGTCACGGACGTGCTTGCGTGAAGCTTCAAAATCAGACTGCCCAGTTTCGGCGCTGATAGCCTTATTGACTAGCTTCGAAAAAGAAGTGCACTCATGCGCACGAAGGTCTCGGCGTAGCTCGTGGCTAAGTCCTTGCGGAACCTTGCCTCGCTTTTGGCGCCGGTAGACACTTCTTCGAGCATAACGTGCTAAATTCCCAAATTCACGGCCGTAAGCATCCACCGTCGACCTACCTTGGGTGAAACTGCAGAATTCTCCCTTTGCGGTCCATGAGACCTTCCGGGATGTGATGCTCACGGAAAGCGGCACTGAATTCAGCCTGTTGTAATTTGTCCAACCGGACGATAGCCTCATAATTCTCCCACCAGAGACTAGCAGGGCCTTCAAGATGATAAGCGCAAAAGTAACCTTATCAGCCTCAGCCACGCTGGCGTAACGCAGCTTGTGGTTGATGCCGCGGCCAATCATCCGCGTCGAGAGGCTCAACGGAATATTTGAACTTCGTGGATACAGCTTGACGAAGTCATTGAGTGAAACCAAATCATTTCTTGGCTGGCGGCGGTGTTTTGCTCAATCCGCCCAAAGAAGCGATTGGTCTCACGCTTATTATGCTCGCTTCCAAAGATAACCTTGGCCAAAGATGGCGGTTGAGGCAGATTTGCATTTCCAGCTGCGCTGGCTTCTCCCTGCTCCGGAGCAGCAGGATTGTTGCGGGTGTTGACCATCCTAGGAAACAAAGCAAAGGTTTAAACCAGGATGGCAGAATTTAACAAGGAAGTGCGGAATGTAATGGATAACACGGAATGCAAAGATGTTCATCCGTATGACATGGTAATATAAAACTGCCATATATATACCAACGGTCATACACACCATTCATAGTTTAGTACAAGCCCGACGGAGTACAACTATAAGGAAAGGCGTTACATCTCAACGGAAGCATTCCAACTCCTATACATTATTTTTCTACACTTCCGGAGCGATACACACTAAGTCATATTCCACAAGTCACGCAGGACGGTGGAAATACAACTATTACAATACTAGGAATGCTACTACTAACTCAGGCAGCTCCGTAGTAGTCCTCATAGAAGTCACCAACCAAGCCTGGAAGTGGAACATGATCATCCGGAAACAGACGATCCTGTGGAGCCTGTGGACCATAGGGACTCGGATGTGGCCGTGGTCCAACAAACGGCGCAGACGAGGCCCACGAGGAGGAGTGATGCCTCCAACCTCACGCCACTCCATAAAGTCCGCAGACCAGCCCGCACAGGTACAAGTCCCTCATGTCCATGTATCCGCTTGCACGGCAGTGCAAACCGAGTCGAGTAGCCCAAAGGATCGAACGGGCATTAAAGAGCTCCATACGCAAGGCCCGGTTTTCACGGTCCTTGTCCTCCAAAGATCTCAAGAGTAGTGCGAAGGAGAGAGTCCTCATGGGATGCATCGCTGTACATACCTCAAGGTAGCCATGCGCCCGTGGAGGGATGCCGCATGTAGCGGAAATCGGTGTTGCCCAGCAAGGCAGTTCGCTCAATAATAGTCATCATAGAATAGGCTGCATCTTGCACGGACATTCCAATAGTGATCCCGAGCCCATAAGAACAAAGTGAAGCGGTTCAAGAGCTCGGATAAGATGGATAAATCCTGACCGTGCACAGATATTGGCTTTGATTGAAATCCCTAAACTGCTCCTCGACGGTATATTCAGGATACCATCGGTAACCGGTCTCGATCATCACCCGAACCAACATTGCCGTGTGACCACACACATCAATGCAACGGGTCAGACGAACCACTTGGTTCTGGGAACGGGTGGCCATCTGAAAGCACAGCCACAATGCAAAGACATTAGAATTTCTAGGAAAATCGGGCAGCATAACATCTCAGAATGCTCAAAACCAGATTTGAGACATTCAAAATCAGATTGCAAAACCACTCAACAACATCATATCAAGGTTCTGGTTCAACTGATAGCATACTAAAAATTAGTAGAACTGAACTGAGGATGTAACCAACAATCCTATAAGTTACTACGGATTAGTAACACGTGAACCTGATAGAGAGAAGAGAGCCTAGTCCTATACCCACGTAGAATGAGAAGAGGATGACTCAGATTAGAGGGCATAAGGTAAAGGAGTAAAAAGAGCCTTACGTTCCCTCCCACAATCAATTCCCCTACATATAACTAAAGCATTTCTAGACTCAACATTGACCAGTTTGGCTTAGCGAACCTACAGCAGCCCCGCTCGATGCCAACACTGTCAGGACCCCGATTCCAAGTCACATCGACCTAGCTGGTAACACCTCATATCACTTTGCGGCCTCACGCACGGTATTCCCACGGTGTCGCCTTACCATGGCCCGGGACCGCTTATGCCTTTTGGCTCACGATATGATAGTGTCGCTAGCATCCACATGACAAAGAACCGGGCCGACATGGCTAGTCGTGAACCCAAAGCGGCGCTTAACCTATGGGGACAGACATACATGAATCACATCGAGCATGTCGGTCATCAACGATATATTCGGGCTGTAGCACTGGCTAACAGACTCCGTATCCCGGCTGTAGCAGGCTAGGCAGACTCAATACCACCGCGTGACATTTCCCGAAGGGACGTATATAGGAACGGCGAAACACATGCCGCCATCAAGTGTCCAAGCAGAGTGCTGGGCTAGCGTGACTCCGTGAACCGGCAGAAGCGGACTACTATCGCCGTAGCACGAGACTACATTTCCCCATATGAGAGGCTGCCAAGGATAAACAACTAGTTTGTCGGATCCCACTCATACCAAGAATTTCAATCATACACGCAATATGCCCGATATGAGTAAATACAACAAGGCATCACAACAAAACTCTACAACTCAAAGTACTTTATTTAAGAGGCTCCGAGGAGCCATACATAACATATCCATACAGGTAGGGGTCACATGACCCAACACTCAAGTCATACAAACATACAAGCACATGCGGAAGCAAACTAGTCTGAGTACAGACTCTAGAAAGAAAGAAAGCTTGTTGAAGCCTTTCTATCTACAGTGGCCCTTCACAAGCCTTGGATCGCCATCTGGGTGGCTAGTTCACTCGTCGATGTCTAGATCTACATAGAACCCATCGGAGGGGGCAGTGTTGTCCTCTGAAAAACATTAATTAAGCAAACATGAGTACGGAGGTACTCAGCAAGTCTTACCACAGAATCCTATCATACATGCACATTCTCAAGAAGGTGGTGGAGTTATTGCAGCAAGCCAGCTTTGACTCTTGGCTAAGCTATCCTACGTGACACCACTTGTAGAGCATTTGTCGCACACGAGTCCACTAATCACCATCACAATACTCCACCGTGGATCCTCTCTCGTCACCCACGAGAGGGCCATCCGCGGTACTCACACTTATCTTGAGGCTTTTAGTAGTGTCCATTTACTTGTCTATGAACTGATATAGGCAACCCAGAAGTCCTTCTCCGTGGACACGGCTATTCAATAGATCATATTAAAACCCCGCAGGGTGTACTTCTTCACACACGCTCACCACTTACCGCCACATACACACATGTACTCGCAACCTTCAAGCGGAAAGCCAACGTGGGTGTCGGCCACAACCTACCTAAACACTCAAGTCCCGAGTCCAGGTTTATCGCCTATTCGGGTTCCATCCGCAGGGAGTCCGGCCGAGGTTTCCCATACAGCCCCGAACGATGTGTGCAGGGTTCCCGAGATACCAAACGGGCACTCGGTACACCGGGCCATGTGCCTACCGCAACACAACCCACCCCTAAGGTCAGCGCTATGCGTCGGCCCCAAAGATGCTACAAACACCAGAAAATACTTGCAACTCCCGGACTAAGAACAAGGGTGGTTAAGAAGCCGAGAGGGTCCATTGGTTTCGGGCCCAATGCGTGGTAGTAACTATTTCATGGATCACAAACACATATCTCAGTTCTTAGGATCGGCTTCAATGAAACAACCCACCATGTACTCCTACATGGCCTCTCATCGATACCTTTACCAAAACGTGTTCAACACTTTCACTCTCGAACCAACACAACCTTTCACTCCAGCTCATCATCCCGATGAGCCGACTGACACAACTCTAAGCATAGCAAGCATAGCATGGTAGGAATCACAAACATGGCTCAATCAACTCCTACACATACTAGTGGGTTTCATCTAGTTATCGTGGCAATGACAGTCATGCAAAGGAAGTGGGTTCAACTACCGCAGCACACAACAGTTTGAATCGCGTTGTCTTAATGCAGTAAACAAGAGCGAAGCGAGAACATGGGTTTGTATCGAATGATCAATGGGTTGCTTGCTCGATGGAATGGTGGTAGAGTAACGCCTTCTGATGGATAGTCGAGATTATCCTCGAGGCGTAACCTATCACGAAAGCATACCGAAAGTAAACACACATGACAATATGCAACAATATGATGCATGCTATGACATGGCAATATGGATGTGTGTTGGCCTAATGCAAGCTGAAATAATAGGGGATGAACTCATTTGAATCAAAGATTCAAATGATAGCTCATTTGAAATAGCCCTAAAGTTGCAATATCTTATTCTGCTTAGACAGCAAGGTTAACTTGTTTTAACATGCATGAAACCTGTACCAATGGATAGAATGGATTTTTCTGATCATTTTTCATATATAAATCTTTGCATTTGGAGTTACAGATTAAAAGTTATGAATATTTGAAGTTTGAACTATATTCTGGAATTTCCTATATTAGAATAGATCCAGAAATTAAATTATTAAGTCGCCCATGCGCCAAGATGACGCCGTGGTCAACGGAGATGTCCAGTCAAACCTGATGTGGGTCCAGGTGTCGTGGTAATTAGCTTAACTAAAAATTAATTAAAGCTAATCCTATTTAGTTAACAGGGCTGGGCCCCACCTGTCATTGACTCAACAGAGTCAACTAGGGCCCACCGTGGTCAAAGTCCACGTCGGCTGCACCGGCGTCTAGCCGCCGGCGAGCCCGACGCGACGGCGGGAGTGCGTTTGGCCATTCCGGCGACCAAACGAGCCGCGGAGGGTGGCTAAGGGTAGCTGGGGACATGCCGCAGCTACTGGTGGAGTCGGTTGGGGTCGGGGCGGCCGGAGTCGGCGCCGGCGACGACCTAAGCGGCCGCCGGAGTTCGGCGAAGGCGAATTTGGGGCCAGAGGGGTCGGTGAGGTGCGGGGAGTGCATAGTTAGACCCCATGGGGTGCGGTGAGTGCGATGGACACCAAGAGGTGGCCGGAGGGTGACCGGGAGCACGTCGGCGACGAGCTCCGCGGCGGCGGGTGCGGGTGAGCTCCGTTCGGTTGCTACACTGCCCGAGAGAGAGAGAGAAAGGGAAGGGGAGGTAGATGGGCTCACGGGCAACTCGTAGAAGCGCTCGTTGAGGTCGGGGACGGGCCGGAGCGACGACGGCGTTGAAGGGGATCTCCGGCGATGGTGGACTCGGTCGAGGTCGGTGTGGTGGACTCGGGGCACTAGAGCATACGGGGCTCGGCTGGCTCGGGGTAGTTGAGGGCGGCGGAGCTCCTAGACAAAGTGAGGAGGAGCGCGGACGGCGGGGAGCGCGGTTACGGCGATGGTGCGCCGGCGGCGGCGTCGGCCAAGGCGGGGGAGCGCGAGAGAGAGGAGCCGGGGAGGAGAGGAGGTGTCCAGGAGGTTCGGGGGAGAGAGAGGAGGCGAACCGCGTCGCGGCTTGGCGAGGGGAGCGGCGAGGCGGCAACCAGGTGCGTGGCACCCATGCGGTGCTCGCCGCCGAGCACCTGGCTGCTTGCCTGGCCGAGCCAAGCAGCTCACTGGCGCGGCTGCTGGGCTGGGCCGGCAGGTGGGCCGGGTAGGGAGGCGCCAGGTAAGTTTCTAAACTGTTTTTCTTTTTCTATTTTTCTGCAACTTTGTGGAGTTTTTAAAAATACCAAAACAGTTTCAAAATTCACCAAAATGCTCCTGGTCCATTGTTGAAATATTTCCAACATGAAACATTTTGGTTTGGCAATATTTGGGCATTTGAAATATTTTATATAATTTGAAATGCTCAAGTTCAAATACTTATGAATTAATTCAAAGACCTTTGGATGACCTATAAAATGGTGCACCACTTTTGACATAGGCTCTGAACCAAAGCAAAGATGATGAGCATTTTGAAGGGCATTTCAGGTTCATTGAAATAATTTTTAGTAAACCCTAGTTGAATTAAGAGGGGTTCTGGGGGTTTCCTGTCTTCCCCATCTCAAATTCAAATGAAATTTAAACATGATGCACACCCTAATGCATGGTCTAGCTAGGATGTGACATTTGAGGTACGCAAAATGATGTACCTTCTGACAGTTTTGCATATAAAATGTGCCCTGTATAGATAGTAGCCCCTGAGACTTGGTGCGGTGTCAAAAATGACGGCGCGCCGAGTATCATAACCCCAGGTATAATATGCACTCTTCCTATGTAGGTGGTGAAGCGTCCGGTGGCTAGTCGGGTTGATGAATTTGCCGAATCAAGCGGCAACTTGACGTGGCGGATGCGGACATCACGCTTGTTAATAAGCGGCTTGACGAGTCACAAGGTATGCAACTTCTCCGCGACACCGGTAAGGGAGCTTGACGCCCATGCCTTACAACATGTATGCTTAATGCAGATGGTGCCGCTGCTATGGAGAGCCTTTCATGAGCTCGCCCGAGCCAAGGAGCAAGCTGAAAAAGTGATGCGGTTGTTTTAAAGGCGGCCGCAGAGCTAAAAGTCAACAGGCTGCTCACTACCAAGCAAGAAAGAAATGGCCGAGATGGCCGTGAAATTGAAGAATGCTACTGACCGTTGCGAGCTTCTTGAAAAATAAGATCGAGCAAAACAAGAGGACTTGAAAAAGGCCGCCACCGAGGCCAAGGATACTCGCTCTGCAATGATAGCTATGAAGGAGGAGCTACATCAGGCCGGAGATATTGCGGCTGGAAAGCCCTTTCTGATGCGGAGGAAATTCACGGATCCTAAGTACGCCAATTGGACCGCTGTGGGGTGCGGAGGATGCTTATTCGACTTGGCGGCGAAAGCCGCAGACGCCGCCAACACTTCCGAGGTCAAAAGGATCACGGAATGGAAGAGCTTTTTGGTCACAGCCCATAGTCCGGGCGCCCACTTTCATTAACCGATCGTTTGGCCGAATGGGCTGAGCTGAATAGGTTGTCCGGACTTGCCATGAAGGCTGTCGTGACTCATTTGTGGCGGAAAAGTTATTTTGGCCTTGTGTAACAGTTCCTTGGTGCAGTGCCGCATATCGATGCAATGAAGCGGTCAGCATGCATAGAGGGTGCGCGGATGGCTCTTGCCCATGTCAATACATACTGGGCGGAGATGAAGGCCACCGATGTTGCATCCCAAGATTCGACAAGCCGAGTACCGCCGAGCACTATTTTGAGGAAGTCTCCGCAGGCGCTCGTTTAATAGAGACGCAGTGCTTGAAGGATATTATGTTTTAATAACATGTATGATTTGTGAAAACAATGTTTCAATATAATATAAGAGCTTTTTATACTTGTGCGTTCAAGTATTAAAACACCTCCTATGCGGCCGTTGATGTATATGTGTATATAACCTGAAAGATGGCAGTCTTCGGCTTCAGCCCCCACGGACATAGTGCGGGGGTGTTTGCAAAATGGCGCATTTTCACACTTAATCCAATGTCTTGGTCCTGTAAAGGAGGTGATAGCGTAGCAAACTAGGCAACCGGACTATAGTGCTTTATCACTTTCACTTAGCCATAGGAGTTCGATGGTGGGACTACTATATAGCCCCTAGGGGCACCGCGCTCTCCCGAATTCGGGGCGCGTATGTGCCTGACCGGGAAACGGTCCTTCGTTAATGCGGGGGAATTCTAAACATTCCTGTGGGTCATCGAGTGGTTGACCAGCCTCACGCTATATCATGACAGTCAGTTTTCGGCTTTCTCTACTAAGGTGCTCACCTGGCCGAACCGGGGCACAATCGCAGTAGTTCTCCTGGTGCCGCGTTAGCCGATAGAACGGAACATAAGGCAGCAAAACACAGGAGCTGGGCAAACCCAACATTTGACCAAAGACATGATTCGGAGCTGATGCATATAAGGCCTAACTCGAGACGTCGAACACTCCCTAAGGTATTCGGTGTTTATGAAAACGGGCAGAATAATGCCCTAAGCCCCTGGTGTCCAGGTACGCGCAAAAATTCTGGTGCAGTTGATGCCAAAACGCCAGCCTCCTCCTCGGTTATGGCAAGAAACCGGGGGATGTGTATCAACAAGAGACAGTAAAAAAGGTTTACGCAGGGTCTTAATCTGAAAAGAATCCTTGCAACGGGTCCCTACGCACGTGCGCGCCAGTCTCCGTTGCCGTATCCTGGACGGGTGTAGCACGGTGTTCATCTCAGAAAAGAGAAGAACTTAGTTGAAAAGAAAAAAAAAAAAGATCGTATGCGAAAATGTACTTTATATTAAATAAACAGAGTACGGTTCAAAAGTGAATACAATTGAGCTTTATTGTCTCTTGTTGTACATGCGCAGCCCCTTGTACGGGGTATGCCGCTAGTAGGCATTTATATGTTTACGCCGGACTCGCCTAGCCATGTCCGGGTTCAATGACCTATTCAGTGCTTTGATTAGCGGAGCCGGATTAGTGTGGGGCTGTCAAGGCAGTCTCACGTTCTTCCGTGCTCGAGTAACACTTGATACTCCCTTATAATGAGATGATGTCGCGTGGACCGGGCATTTTAAGTGTAAGAGATGCATAATGCGGTATTGCGTTAAAGCGGGCGAAAGCTTCACGTCCCAGTAGTGCTTGATAGCTACTTCCGAATGGGGCGATGTGGAAGGTTAACTTTTAGCGGCGGAAGTTGTCGGATGAGACGAACACAACTTCTAGCAGTAGTGAGCCCGTACAATGGGCATATAGGCCTGGCATTACCCCTTTGAAGGAGGTGTTGCTATGGCGAATTTTGGTTGGGTCTATCCCCATTTTGCAGATTGTGTCCTGATATAGCAGGTTTAGATCGCTACCTCCGTCCATTAGGACTTGTGTAAATTGGAGTCCGTCGATTATAGGATCTAATATCAAGGCAGTCCATCCTACGTTCCGGATACTTCCGGAATAGTCCTGATGATCGAAGGTGATTGGTTTTGACAACCATCGTTGGGACTCTGCTGGGATAGACCGTGCGGCGCGTGTTTCTATGGGCGCCGCTCTGTTTTTCCCTTTTGTCACTTGAAGTGAGTTCATTGTTTTAACTTTTTGTGGGAAATTCTTTTGTTTTCCGGTGCTCTGCTTGTGGGATTCGTCATCGTCCTCGCTTGGTGTGTCGAGCCCCTTGTGTTCGCATTGAGTTTGCCGGACTGCTTGAAGATCCAACAATCTCTGTGGGTATGGTTTGCAGGCTTCCCGGGAGTACTGTGGATTTGGCATATTTTGTCCAAGATTTTGTTTAGGTTGGATAGCTCGTCGTTGTAGTCCTTGAGGGGCAGTTTTTTATGATTCTGCTGGGAGCTTCTGAAGCCTGCGTTGACTGCCGTGCTCTTCGGGTTGTTTGCCTTTGTCCGGCGCTGGTCCTTGCTGCGTCGTGGTTTTCCATTTCCATCCCTGACTTCGGATGTACTTGGGTCGCTGGTACTGCATCTTGCCAGCCAACTATCCTCTCCCGCGCAAAAGCGGGTCATGAGGCTTGTTAATGCAGCCATGGTTCTTGGCTTCTCCTGGCCGAGGTGTCTGGCGAGCCATTTATCTCGGACGTTGTGTTTGAAAGCTGCTAAGGCTTCGGCGTCCGGAGAGTCGACTATTTGGTTCTTTTTTATGAGGAACTTGTTCCAGAATTTGCGGGCTGACTCTCCAGGTTGTTGAGTTATGTGACTTAAATCGTCTGCATCCGGAGGACGGACATAAGTCCCTTGAAAATTTGCCCGAAAAGCATCCTCGAGCTCTTCCCAACTTCCAATGGTATTTTTAGGGAGGCTTTTGAGCCAATGCCGGGCTGGCCCTTTGAGCTTGAGGGGTAAGTATTTGATGGCGTGGAGATCATCTCCTCTAGCCATGTGTATGTGGAGGATGTAATCCTCAATCCGCACTCTGTGGTATGTTGTTCCGTCGATGCCTCTATGTTTACGGGTTTGAATCCCGCTGGGAATTCGTGATCCAAGACCTCATCGGTGAAACACGGGGTGTGCGGCACCCCTATATTTGGGTGTGCCGTGATGTTCGGATATTTGGCGTGTTGCATTGCTTGGAAGAGCTTGCTTTCTCGGCCCATAGATGGACCTAATCGGGCCATCCTTTTGATGCTAATCCTTATGCGGATCACGTGCGGCTTGTGTCTTGGCGCCGCTTGCCGCTCCATGTTTGCCATGTGGTCGCTCTATCCGACCGAGCGGCCTCTTTGTTCTTTGATTGCGGGGCTCTCGGCCTCCTTATCGAATTCAGCAGTAATTTGCGCTTGGGTAGCTCTTTGTTTGGCGGTCGTCGCCGTATTTCTCTGCGGTGTTGAGTACTTTGCTCCATCTGATTCTGAGTGCATCTTCCGCTGTCTGCTTTTTCAGGCTACACGCAGTGGCGACGAGCCTTTTGTGGAGGTTCTGCTCCAACAATTTGTCCGGCGTCAGATCGTCCGGACTGTTACCTTCGCCGGGGACGGGTTGTTTATCCAAGTTGTCCTGTTCGGACGGTTGCTCGATAGCATGTTGGTCGTCCACCGGTTCGCCCTGCTCTATGGCTGGGTCTGTGTGGCTGCCGTCTTTGTCGAGGCGGGACTTGGTGCGGCGTTTACGTTGCCGTTTTGACTGCTTTTCGAGGGATTTATCCTTAGTAGTGTCCCGTTGTTCCTCGTCGTCACTTCCTTTAGGTGTATCCACCATGTATACATCGTGGGATGAGGTGGCTATCCAGTATCCTATAGGTGCTGGTTCATGGTTGTCTCCTACATCGGCGTCCATACCGTCGATGTCTTCGGAGTCGAAATCGAGCACGTCGTTTAATCTTTCGACAGTGGCTACAAAGTGGGCGGTGGGTGGGCGTTGAATTTCTTCGTCGTCCGCATCACAACCTTCCTGACCGTAGTCCGGCCAGGGCTCTCCTGATAAAGAGAGAGACTTTAGTGAATTCAGGATGTCGCCAAAGGGCGAGTGCTAAAAGATGTCCGTGGCAGTGAACTCCATAACCAGCGCCCAATTGGATTCGATTGGCAGGGGCGCGGAGGGTTCGGAGTCCGGAGAGGAGTCCAGCACCTATGAGTCATGGTCTTCGCAAAGGACAGGGATGGAGTTCGGTTCAATCGCCATAGAGATCATAGCCCCCGAGGCGGTGTCCAACCACTCGTCCTCGGTCGGGCGGAGTCGGCTCCGAGCTAAGGGTCGGAGTGGACGCTGGTGCGCCTCCGTGGCACCGCCGCGGCGAGCTAGATCGTGCCCATCGATCACAAGGCGCCGCTTTTGGTTGTGGCTCGAATGCGTCGAAGATCAAGTCTCCGCGGATGTCGGCCGTGTAGTTCAAACTCCCAAATCTGACCTAATGGCCAGGGCGAAGCTTCGATCTGCTCCAGATGGCCAAATGAATTGCCCATGTGCAAAGCCGCCGAATACGAAGATCTGTCCGGGAGAAAAATCTCACCGGACCGCGTCATTGTTGATGATCAAGGAGCCATCGGGCCTAAGGATGACGACACGAGGAACTCTCAATGAAAGCACCAATGTCGGTGTCAAAACCGCGGATCTCGGTAGGGGGTCCCGAACTGTGCGTCTAGGCGGATGGTAACAGGAGACAAGGGACACGATGTTTTACCTGTGTTCGGCCCTCTAGATGGAGGTAAAACCCTACTCCCGCTTGATTAATATTGATGATATGGGTAGTACAAGAGTGGATCTACCACGAGATCAAAGAGGCTAAACCCTAGAAGCTAGCCTATGGTATGATTGTTGTTCGTCCTACGGACAAAAACCCTCCGGTTTATATAGACACCGGATAGGGTTAGGGTTACACAGAGTCGGTTACAATGGTAGGAGATCTACATATCCGTATCGCCAAGCTTGCCTTCCATGCCAAGGAAAGTCCCATCCGGACACGGGACAAAGTCTTCAATCTTGTATCTTCATAGTCCGGGAGTCCGGCCAACGGTGATAGTTCGGCTATCCGGACAAACCCTAATCCAGGACTCCCTCAGGGACCCACCTGGCCACGAGGGTGGGGGCGCGCCCCCCTGCCTCGTGGGCCCCCTGTTGGCTCTCCGATGGCCATCTTCTGCTATATGAGGTCTTTCATCGAGGAAAAAAATCATAAGCAACCTTTCTGGACGAGACTCCGCCGCCACGAGGCGGAACCTTGGCGGAACCAATCTAGGGCTCCGGCAGAGCTGTTCTGCCGGGGATACTTCCCTCCGGGAGGGGGAAATCATCGCCATCGTCATCACCAACGCTCCTCTCATTAGGAGAGGGCAATCTCCATCAACATCTTCACCAGCACCATCTCTTCTCAAAACCCTAGTTCATCTCTTGTATCCAATTCTTGTCTCCAAGTCCGGGATTGGTACTAGTAGGTTGCTAGTAGTGTTGATTACTCCTTGTAGTTGATGCTAGTTGGTTTATTTGGTGGAAGATCATATGTTCAGATCCTATATGCATATTAATACCCCTCTGATTATGAACATGAATATGCTTTGTGAGTAGTTACGTTTGTTCCTGAGGACATGGGAGAAGCCTTGCTATTAGTAGTCATGTGAATTTGGTATTCGTTCGATATTTTGATAAGATGTATGTTGTCTAGCCTCTAGTGGTGTTATATGAACGTCGACTACATAACACTTCACCATTATTTGGGCCTAGAGGAAGGCATTGGGAAGTAATAAGTAGATGATGGGTTGCTAGAGTGACAGAAGCTTAAACCCTAGTTTATGCGTTGCTTCGTAAGGTGCTGATTTGGATCCATATGTTTCATGCTATGGTTAGGTTTACCTTAATACTTTTGTTGTAGTTGCGGATGCTTGCAATAGAGGTTAATCATAAGTGGGATGCTTGTTCAAGTAAGAACAGCACCCAAGCACCGGTCCACACACATATCAAATTATCACAGTACCGAACGCGAATCATATGAACGTGATGAAAACTAGCTTGATGATATTCCCATGTGTCTTCGGGAGCGCTTTTCCTTATATAAGAGTTTGTCCAGGCTTGTCCTTTGCTACAAAAAGGATTGGTCCACCTTGCTGCACTTTATTTACTTTTGTCACTTGTTGCTCGTTACAAATTATCCTATCACAAAACTATCTGTTACCACTTATTTCAGTACTTGCAGAGAATATCTTGCTGAAAACCGCTTATCATTTCCTTCTGCTCCTCGTTGGGTTCGACACTCTTACTTATCGAAAGGACTACGATAATCCCCTATACTTGTGGGTCATCAAGACTCGTTTCTCATGCCACAAAATCCCCATCCCTAGAGGCCTGGATACGAATCTTAAGAATTTCCTCCGCATCATGTGGATAGAAAAGATACCTAATTAAATTTTCATTCCAACACTTATGCCCGCTCATGAATAAATCGGATACCTACTTCAACCTGGTATTATGCCTTCTAGCTAAAAAATTGAGGCCATGCCCCCTAGGTACCAATTACCCTTCAAATCTTAATATTGGATCCGTCTCATACCCGCTAAATGATCCCCTTCTTAAGAAGTTCCAGATCATGTGTAATACCTTGCCATGTCACTGAAGTAGCATGCGGAAACATCGTATCCACAATACGTCCCTAAGGATAATACTTTGCCTTCATCAACTTCGCATACAGTGAGTCTGGATAAACCAGCAGCTGACATGCATGTTTGGCTAAAAGAGCTTGATTAAAAGGTCTCAGATCACGAAAGCCCATACCACCCTTACCTTTAGGTCTTGTTAGTTTGTCTCACGCTAACCAATGTGTTTTCTTTTTATCTTCATCTCCCCACCAAAAATTTCTTATAATCTAGGATAACTCCTCACGAAGAGAAACAAAAAATTTGAGAATCCCCATAGCGTACACAGGTAGAGTCTAAATTACTGTTTTGATTAAATCTTCCTTGACTCCACAAGAAGCGTATTTTTCAATCCAGTCAGAAAGCTTTTTCTAAAACTTGTCTTTAGGGCATCTCCAACGGCAACCCGTAAAAAACCTCCAAAATCCGCCCGCAGACAGGGGGACCAGTCCGCGGAGGCAGCCATCCAACGCTAGCCGCATGCATTTTCACAACAACTCAAACCAACCGGACGAAATTCGTGCAAACACGACCGAATTTCATGCAAACATGACATATTTCATATAGAAAAGCTGGATTTTCATATAAACATGACGGAATTTAGTACATTTATATCAACAGTGCTTGTTCGGCTCTGAAGGTATAATTAATACCTAAGCTAAATCGCCGCCCTCGGATTCCTTTGTCTTTCTCATGTCCGACAACCCGGTCAATGGACTACCGGGAGCCCAGGAGGTATATGCTTCAGTGTAAAGGACGACTCGCTTCCCCGCCACTCATCAGAGTGGAACCCCGACTGATGCTTCGGCGGGAGGGGGAAGGCAGGGCCTCCGCTTCCGTGAAGCCCGTGTGGGATCGACGGAGGTCCTCGAAAGAGAAGAACCGGTCAAGACACGGGCTATGTACGTTGGTGTCGCCTAGGCGGTAGCCTTCGTGATACCCAAGCGGTGGCGAACTCCCATGTTCTACTTCTCCTCGGCGGTGACAGCGGATGCAGAGGCGCCGGCCACCCACTTGTCCCTCTCCGCGCACCCAGCTCTGCCTGCATGGCACAGTCGTGGGCATGGGAGACGCTCTCGCATGCACGAGAGGCGCAGTCGTAGGCACGGGAGGCACGATCGTCAACGGTAGCAACGGCGCCCATGCCAACGTGCTCCCCACCATGCCGACGTCGAGCAACTAGCCACTCCTCATCGAGTGGGCCTGGAGCGGCGAGTTGCTAAACCACACGACGGCTTGGGCGGCAACTTTCTCTGTTGGATGAGGCGTGGGAGGTGGAGCAGCGAGCTGCCTCGCTCGTATCCGGCCGGCTCGGCGGGCCACCTAGTCGACTTGTATGCTGGAGAACTGCTCTTCGAAAGCCATCAGAAGAGTGGTGGAGGAGGGGATTGGGGGAGCGGCGGAGGGGTGTGGTTCTTTCCCGGCGTTGCGTTTAATGTCGGCCCGCTCAAGAATGGACGTGTGGCCGGAGTAGGTTTCTCGACTCCCATGAGGGGTTAATGGGGGTGTATGAATGCGGCGAGGAGGCGTGTTCAGCCGGGCGTGCAACAGGCGGTGCTCTCTACTGGCGCATCACTTCAAAGGCGAAGGCAGTGAGAGGTCGCATCGAGCCGTCTTCAATGCGGAGTGGCGCGCTCTACAGCGACATGAATGCGGGCAGCTGGCGCCGGGCGGGAGCGCGCGTGGGATGGGGAGGTTTTTTGGTGGGCCAGGGCGGTCAGAAGCGGGCTTGGGAGCGGTCCGGACTCCCGCAACCCCCCTCCCGCACTTTTGACTCTGATTTGCAAGAGAAATCGCGTCTGGACTGCTCTGCGAACCGATACAAGTCGGCGTTGGATGGCTTCCGCGGTCCGGACTGCCCAGTCAGGACGGTTGTGGGAGGTTTATGGGTCCGCCTTGGAGATGCCCTTAGTACACTGGAACTTATAAGCCTTCACTCTACCCTTTGGGACTGGCAAACCAGGATATCTATCCTCGAACCCCTCCATAGTAATTTTTAAGATAACCATAATAGTCACTTGTTTCTCCAAGCTACACTTTTTCGCAAACATCATGGAACACTTATCATGGCTTAATAACTGTCCAGTTCCCTTCTCATATACCGTCAGGATATTTTAAACTGCTAGCACTTGATCGAATGATCCCTTGAAAAATAACAGGCTATCATCTCCAAATAACAAGTGAGAAATACCAAGAGCTTGACTATTCAGCCTGAATTCCCGAAGAACTCCCCTGGCACATGCGTCATTAAGCAACAAAGAAAGCACCTCAACAACAAATAGGAACAAATAGGGAGATAAAGGATCTCCCTGCCTGAGCCCCTGAGTAGGTGAGAACGACTGCAACAATTGACCATCAAAGCGCACCGCAAATTTCCCGAAGTAACACATGCCATAATCCATTTAATCCGTTGCGGCGCAAAACCCAACGCACCATCACACCTTGCAAAAATTGCCAATCCACACAGTCATAGGCTTTGACAATGTCAACTTATAAGAACAATATTCCCCTCTGAAATCCTTAAACATACTTAATGAATGCGTACGTTCAAAAGCTATGAGAGCATTATCAGAGATTAACCTTCCCGGAATAAACGCACTTTGAGTAGGGAAAATCATACCATCAAGGAGCGGTCGTAGCCTGTTAACAAGACACTTGGAAATAATCTTTGTACATAACATTGCACAAACTGATCGGCCTAAAATCTTTGATTGTTTGAGGATTCTTAATCTTCGGGTTGACAACAATAGTTGTATTATTAATACCGCTAGGCATAATTCCAGAAATAAAAAATTGCTGGATAGCCTTGACAATATCATCTTTGATTAGACCCCAATTCCGATGTAAAAACCACGCAGGAAAACCATCTGGCCCTGGAGCTTTTAACGGCCCCATTTGAGAAAGGGCATCACTTATTTCTTTTTTCGTAAAAGGTTTGCGAAGACCGCCATTCATATCATTAGTCACAAGGGGCTTGACAATCAAAATAATGTGGGACGGATCAACCGAAGCATCACAAGAATAAAGTTGTTTAAAGAACGAGTTTGCGATACCTTTCATTTCCTCCAGATTTTCCGTGAGACAACCATCATCCTTCCTAAGAGCGGAAATAGAATTTTTTTTTGCTCTTTAAAAGGCCTTTCGCTGAAAATATTTTATATTACGATCTTCCCCTTTCATCTTGTCTAGACGAGATCTCTGCTTCCATAACATTTCGTCCTTGATAAGAAGTTCATCCATTTCCCCTAGAATTTTCTTTCTTTCCAACAAAGTAGAATGACCAATTCTACTTTCAGCTTTTTGACAATTATATTTTGATCAATGTATACTCGGAAGTGTAAATTATGAACCATGGTCGACGAAGTATCTCTTTGTATGACCAATGTGCTCGAAATCGCCTCTATTCATTGGTGTTTCATACCTAGACACACTTTTGACTATCATGATAGACCAAAGACGTGCCAAAGGCACGACCTATGTTATAAAAACTATATTTCGCTATTTACAATCTTTAGCTTTTCTTTTCCTCTTGGAAATCACTAGCGTTCATCATTGACGTCGCCTTTGGTGTGTCACCATGCATCATCCGCATCATCAGAGTCATGTATTCATCCCTTCATCCGTTGCGAGATTATTGTGTCACGTGCTCATGCACCAGCCCACTTGCTTGTTCTTGATCACGTCCTTATGTAGAGCTTGTCTATGAGAGGGAATAACAGATTGACGGCGTCGTTGAGCTACCTTTCATTGGTTGTCTGGACGGCAAGTGGAAGGCGCGTTATCAATGGACAAAAGAGATTGGGAGGAGAGAGGGTGTGATGCAAACCAGTGCTAAAATGTAGAAGATTTCTAGGATAGTGTTAGCGATAAGGAAATGCTTGCTACAATTGAAGGTGATAGTTTCAATGCTTCTAGCACTAGTGATGATCTGTAGTTGTTGCGATACAAAATTGAGCTTCCAGTGTAAGATATGAATAACTACATTTGGTATGGAAACATAATTTGAATGGATACCTTTGGTGTTGTTTGGTATATTTATCAATATGGGACATGCACATTGATGTCATGTATTTGTGTATTTGTAACAAGATAGTTACATGGCATCATCAAACATGTCAATTCCTTTAACCGAGACTTAATTGATAGCTACTAATATTAATTGATGACTATAAACGCACCCGACACTTGTGGGCACCATTCAACACAAAATCTATCATTTTTCATGAAAATTAACATGTGAGCATAGGACACAAACATGTAAATGTTAAACAAATTTAGATATGTTTGACATCAATAAACAAAAAGTTCACCAAAGGGCACATGCTCGTGGGTGAAACTTTGAGCTCCCAGAAATAGAGGAAGAATTGTGCTCATTGGTGTACCTTTGATTTAGTGGAAGCGAAAGGAGTTGGCCACATGATTACAAAAATGTGTTGTGCAAATTATTTGAATAGTCCAACCAACATATGAACTCATGTATTATCCACCACATGCTAAGAGTAAAGTTATATTTAATTCATGTTAACAGTTATGCATAGTCAAAGATGCATACACTGTCTGCCTATGCGTATGGTGATAAACCTTTTGGCGTACACCCATGGGTTTGGAGCCCCCACCCCTCCTTTAGTGTCACGTATGTGTGATAGGTAAGATATATGTGTTTAAAGATTTTAACTAATCTAGCATTCATCGCTTCTGACGTTATAGGCGATATGTATTTAAGATAGACAATTGTGAACAAATACATATTCATACACTTGTAAATAAACCAAGTTGGCATACGATGTCTACTGTGCAACTTTTTTCTTGTAGAGTTTGTTAGGCCTCCCAGCCAAATGGAGAAGACAGAAGGCGAAGAAGGTGGAGGATACCGGCTTCAAGCTGTGGTACACGGGGACGGCTGCAAACAGAAATGGAGTAGGCATCTTGATCAACAAGAGCCTCAAGTATGGAGTGGTAGACGTCAAGAGACGTGAGGACCGGATTATCCTGGTCAAGCTGGTAGTTGAGGACTTGGTTCTCAATGTTATCGCAGCGTATGCCCATAAGTAGGCCACAATGAGAACACCAAGAGGAGTTCGGGAAGGCTGGAAGACATGGTTAGGAGTGTACCGATTGGTGAGAAGCTCTTCATAGGAGGAGACCTCAATGGCCACGTGGGTACATCTAACACAGGTTTTGAAGGGGCGCATGGGGGCTTTGGCTATGGCATCAGGAATCAAGAAGGAGAAGATGTCTTAAGCTTTGCTCTAGCCTACAACATGATTGTAGCTAACACCCTCTTTAGAAAGAGAGAATCACATCTGGCGACTTCTAATAGTGGCCAACACTCTAGCCAGATTGATTTCATACTCTCACGAAGAGAAGATAGGCGTGCGTGCCTAGACTGTAAGGTGATACCTGGATAGAGTGTTGTACCCCAAAGATAAGTCGGTGGTTCTTGACTTTCGCTTTCGCTTTGATTCGTGTCCAGCCGGGATAAGCGTGCCAAAGTCGCTAGAACGAAGTGGTGGAAGCTCAAGGGGGAGGTAGCTCAGGCGTTCAAGGAGAGGGTCATTAAGGAGGGCCCTTGGGAGGAAGGAGGGGATGCGGACAATGTGTGGATGAAGATGACGACTTGCATTCGTAAGGTGGCCTCGGAGGAGTTTGGATTATCCAGGGGAAGGAGAAGCGAAGATAAGGATATCTGGTGGTGGAATAATGATGTCCATAAGGTGATTAAAGAGAAGAAAGATTGCTTCAGACGCCTATACATGGATAGGAGTGCAGACAACATAGAGAAGTACAAGATGGCGAAGAAGGCTGCAAAGCGAGCTGTTGGTGAAGCAAGGGGTCGAGCATATGAGGACCTCTACCAACGGTTAGGCACGAAGGAAGGCAAAAGGACATCTATAAGATGGCCAAGATCCGAGAGGAAGAAGGCGAGGATATTGGCCAAGTCAAATGCATCAAGGACGGAGCAGGCCAACTCTGGGTGAAGGACGAGGAGATTAAGCATAGATGGCGGGAGTACTTCGACAAGCTGTTCAATGGGGAGAATGAGAGTTCTACCATTGAACTGGACGACTCCTTTGATGAGACTAGCATGCGTTTTGTGTGGCGAATCCAGGAGTCTGAGGTCAAGGAGGCTTTAAAAAGGATGAAAGGAGGCAAGGCAATGGGCCCTGATTGTATCCCCATTGAGGTGTGAAAAGGTCTCGTGGACATAGCGATAACATGGCTAACCAAGCTTTTCAACCTCATTTTTCGGGCAAACAAGATGCCAGAAGAATGGAGACGGAGTGTATTAGTACCAATCTTCAAGAACAAGGGGGATGTTCAGAGTTGTACTAATTACCGTGGAATTAAGCTGATGAGCCATACAATGAAGCTATGGGAGAGAGCCATTGAGCACCGCCTAAGAAAAATGACAAGCGTGACCAAAAATTAGTTTGGTTTCATGCCTGGGAGGTCGACCATGGAAGCCATTTTCTTGGTACGACAACTTATGGAGAGATATAGGGAGCAAAAGAAGGACTTGCATATGGTGTTCATTGACTTGGAGAAGGCCTATGATAAGATACCGCGGAATGTCATGTGGTGGGCCTTGGAGAAACATAAAGTCCTAGCAAAGTACATTACCCTCATCAAGGACATGTACGATAATGTTGTGACAAGTGTTTGAACAAGTGATGTCGACACTGATGACTTCCTGATTAAGATAGGACTGCATCAGGGGTCAGCTTTGAGTCCTTATCTTTTTGCATTGGTGATGGATGAGGTCACAAGGGATATACAAGGAGATACCCATGGTGTATGCTCTTTGCGGATGATGTGGTGCTAGTTGATGATAGTCAGACGGGGGTAAATAGGAAGTTAGAGTTATGGAGACAAACCTTGGAATCGAAAGGGTTTAGGCTTAGTAGAACTAAAACCGAGTACATGATGTGCGGTTTCAGTACTACTAGGTGTGTGGAGGAGGTTAGCCTTGATGGCCAGGTGGTACCCCGGAAGGACACCTTTCGGTATTTGGGGTCAATGCTGCAGGAGGATGGGGGTATTGATGAAGATGTGAACCATCAAATCAAAGACGGATGGATGAAGTGGCGCCAAGCTTCCGGCATTCTCTATGACAATGACAAGAGAGTGCCACAAAAGCTAAAAGGCAAGTTCTACAGGACGGCGGTTCGACCCGCAATGTTGTATGGCGCTGAGTGTTGGCCGACTAAAAGGCGACATGTCCAACAGTTAGGTGTGGCGGAGATGCGTATGTTGAGATGGATGTGTGGCCACATGAGGAAGGATCGAGTCCGGAATGATGATATACGAGATAGAGTTGGGGTAGCACCAATTGAAGAGAAGCTTGTCCAACATCGCCGAGATGGTTTGGGCATATTCAGCAGAGCCTCCGAAGCTCCAATGCATAGCGGACGGATAAAGCGTATGGAGAATGTCAAGAGAGGGCGGGGTAGACCGAATTTGACATGGGAGGAGTCCATTAAGAGAGACCTGAAGGATTGGAGTATCACCAAAGAGCTAGCTATGGACAGGGATGCGTGGAAGCTTGCTATCCATGTGCCAGAGCCATGAGTTGGTTGCGAGATCTTATGGGTTTCACCTCTAGCCTACCCCAACTTGTTTGGGACTAAGGCTTTGTTGTTGTTGTTGTTGTTGTTGTTGTTGTTTTTTGTTAGGCCTCCCAGCGCAGAGTTTTATAGGAAAATAAAAAATTCCTTCAAATGGATGACCTAAGATTTATCAATCTGCGAGAGGTGTAGGATGAAGATGGCCCGTCGAGGCGCAGACGCAGCAGCTGCATCGCTACCGTGAGGTCCCTCCACCGCTGGCACACGCAACGCGCGACCAGGAGCGAGGCCAGCGGCAGACGCAACACCTGAGACTCGGCCTTGAGGTCGTCCCTCGCCCACAACGCGTGCTGCAACTCGGCCTTGAGGCGGGTCTCGGTGCTCGCGAGGGACTCCTCTGCTGCACGGCATAGGCGCCGTTCCTCCCCCAGCTCTGCGGTGGGGTCTAGCTTGGGGTCAATGGAGTCCAGAGCGCGGCGGCAGTACACCCCATGCACCCAGACCCCGTCGAGGGGAGTTGCGGCTGCAGAGCGTGGCGACAGTGCACCTCATGCTGGTGCAAAGCGCGGTATCGAGGGGACGCGTAGGTGTAGAGTGCGACATCGAGGGACGCATAGGTGCAGAGCGCAACGTTAGGGCACCCCATGCTCCTAGATCCCGTCGAGGGGACTCTGGCCGCGACGAGGTCCGGTAGCTGGGGCTCTGCACGCCTGGCCTAGAGCTATAGAGGAAGCGCCGCCGTGTCTGGGACTCCGGCCGCGGCAAGGTCCGGCGGCTGGGCGCTCTCTCCCGTTCTCTCAAGGTGCTCTGGTGGCAACCTGCTCATGTTGCGTCCCGGGTCAGAGCGGTGATGTCACGCCCAATATGCGACCCTATCCAAAAGGAACTCGACGGTCCCACCGAGGATAAACCCGCATATTGAAACGCTTTTGCAAGGTGGATATCATTACATCAACATTACATAATAGATGGGGATACATACATAAGGCACAAATGCCACATAGAATACATCAACCTCATATACAAGATCAACATCCGACTACGAATGAAACATAAACAAACTCAAACAACATCCACCACCTGCTAGCCAGGCTGCCGACACGGAACCTATCCCCGATCGAAGAAGAAGCGAAGAAGAACTCCAATACAAGCAAACATCGCTCTCATGTCAAGATCATCGCAAACCTGCACCTGCAACGGTGGTGTAGTAATCAGAGCCACGAGGACTCAAAGAATCCCATTACCATGGGTATCAAGACTAGCAAAGCTTAAAGGGAAAGGAAAGGGTAAAGTGGTGAGGTTGCAGCAGCGGCTAAGCATATATGGTGGCTAACATACGCAAATGAGAGCGAGAAGAGAAACAAAGGAACGGTCGTCAACTAGTAATGATCAGGAAGTGATCCTGAACTCCTACTTACGTCAGACATAACCCGAAACCGTGTTCTCCTCTCGATCAACCCCGAAAAGAGAACTCACGGTTACGCACACGGTTGGTGTATTTTAGAAGAGTTTGCTTCAAGTTTACTACAACCGGATATTAACAAATTCCCATCTGCCACATAACCGCGGGCACGGCTCTCGAAAGTTTATACCCTGCAGGGGTGTCCCAACTTAGCCCATGATAAGCTCTCGCGATCAACGAAGGATATTCCTTCTCCCCGGGAAGACCCGATCAGTCTTGGAATCCCGGCTACAAGACATTTCGACGGCAATAAAACAAGACCAGCAAAGCCGCCCGATGCGCCGACAATCCCGATAGGAGCTGCACATATCTCGTTCTCAGGGCAACACCGGATGAGACATCCTACGAGTAAAACCAATCCTCAAGTTTCCCCAAGGTGGCCCATGATGCTTTCGTTTGAACCAGCACTTAGAGAAGCACCGGCCGGGGGCTAAATAAAGATGACCCTCGAGAGAGCGACTCCCAAGGGAAAAGTAGGTGGTGGTAAGGCAAATGGTAAAACCAATGTTGGGCCTTCTTTGGAGGAGTCTTATTCAAAGCGAACTGTCAAGGGGTCCCATAAATCACCCGACCGCGTTAGGGACGCAAAATCTGGGAACATAATACCGATATGACGGAAACTAGGGCGGCAAGAGTGGAACAAAACACCAGGCATAAGGCCGAGCCTTCCACCCTTTACCAAGTATATAGATGCATTAATAATATAAGATATATTGTGATATCCCAACAAGTAAACATGTTCCAACAAGGACCAACATCTCCATGTTCCAACAAGGAACAAACTTCATCTTCACCTGCAACTAACAACGATATAAGAGGGGCTGAGCAAAGCGGTAACATAGCCAAACAACGGTTTGCTAGGAAGGGTGACAAAGGTTAGAGGCTGACATGGCAATTTGGGATGGCTTGATAAACAGGTAATAGGTAGCGCAGCATAGCGAAAGAACGAAGCAACTAGCATAGCAATGATGGTAGTGAGATCCAGGGTAGCGGTCATCTTGCCTGAAATCCCGCAAGGAAGAAGAACGAGTCCATGAAGAAGACGAACGGATGAAGCCGAACCAAGCGTAGACGAACGAATCCTCACGATCGCAACGAAACAGGAACTAACAAGAAGAAGCACACAACATAGGTAAACACATCACACATGAACATGACAAGATGCACAACAAACATGATGCATGACAAATCTAGATGAAGCTACTCATGGCAAGAGATGATGCAAACAAGAGCAACACATCAAAGCAAGTTTAAATGAGGCCGGAAACAACATATAACAATTCCGGTAAGTCCTCATATGCAAATTTCGAAATTGGTCCAGATCTGAATAAACCTTAAGTTTAAGTTGTTAAACAGCAAGTTAAAATGCACCACGATGATCTACACGAAATTCTAGCCAAGTTACATATAAAGTTCATTTAATTTGGAGCTACGGCCTAGAAGATATGAGCAAAACAAGATAAGCATGGCATTGATGCAAAATGCATACAAACATCAAGCAAACACCTCAAAACAAGGATGCAACATGATAATATGAAACTACATGCAAAATCAAGCAAGTTTCATATAGAGCACACTCAATACGGAGCAACGGTTCAACACATACACTCTATACAAGTTTAAAGGACAAGCTGTCCAAAACAGCAAGTAGGCATATTGCAAGGATCAAAACAATATGCTACAGCATCTCAACATGAGAACAAAAGGCATGGGCATGATGTACAGGTAAAGCATAACAAAACATGAACACTGAGCTATCTCCAGAAATCACTAGAACATGCTCAAAACACATGGCAAGATTGCAAATAATAACAGTTTCAGACTTAGCAGAAAATAACATCAGGTTGCAATGTTTAGAGCTATCAAACAACATGCTACAGGAACTTATCATGGCAAACAAAGGCATGGCATGAATCTACTAATTGCATAGAACAAAAGTCCTTTACTGACCATGAGCCAAAAAGGATCAGAAAATATGATGGCACCCATGTAAACATGGCAAGTTATATGACAGATTCATACATGGCAGGAACAACAATAAGTAGGCATGTTGGTGAGCTTGAACCACTCACCATAGAGCAATACATGGCATGGCAAGGCAACCAACAGTAAGAAGACATGGCATAGAAGCTATACATAGCAAGAACAACATCATAGCATACACGGATCAACTACAACAACCTTGGCAAAATTGAATAACATGTAAACAATCTGCCAGGAACATTTTATAGCAAAAGTAGAGCTCGATTGACTCAAGCTATGGCACTCCATAATTGCAAACAAGGCCATGGATGGATAGAGAATAACCATATATTCAAAACATACTTACTAAAGTATCTCAAAATAAGCATGGATCTCTCTGTAGCATCAAGTTAGCATTGCATAAAAATATCAGCAGAACAGGGGCTAAAATCATCAACATCATGAAGCCTAGTTTGCATGCTTGTGCTAGTCACCACAGAGATCACAAAAATACATGGCATACACCCCTGTAAAGATGGCATGGCATATTACAAAACACATGTAGAACTCAAGTTCATAGGGTGCACACATCAATCATGGCAAAAATAACAAAAGTGCATGTTCTGATAAGAATCTGAAACTAACATCACATAGCCGTCTTCTAGCAGCATTTAGGGCATCAAGATAAGCTCAAATGAAAATGATGCTATCAGATGAAATGATCTACTCGTCGACACGAACAATTTGATATATTACACGCACGAAACGGAGCTACATGCACAGAGTTATGGCATGATGAAAATGCAACAAAACATGACACAGAAAAGGACTTGGGGGATATTTCGGGGTCAACCTTGCCAGATCCAGATCCAGATCGGGCGGCCTTGTGAACGAGGCGGGCGGCGGCTTCATGGAGAGGAGGAGGATGCGGCCACGGAGGAGGAGGAGGCACGGGCGGCGCCGGCGAGCGGGCGGCGCGGAGAGAGGCGGCGCGAGGCGCCGCGCGACCGCCTTAGTCGGGTGGCGCTGGCGAGGCTGCTGGCAGGCGGGCGGCCTTCGGGCCGGAGGCGGAGGCGCTGGGCGGCGAACGGCGGCGGACCCGCCGACGACAGGCCGGGCGACGACGGGAGGCCGGAGGCGCGCGGGAAGCGAGCGAGCGCCAGCGGAGGAGGCGCCGGCCAGGCGGCGGGCGGCGGGCCAGCGCGGCGAACGGCGGCGGCGGTGCTCCGCCGACGGCGAGGGCGCTGGGCGCTGCGTGAGCGGAGGCATTTGGCGCTGCAGCGGCTGTCAGTGCGGCCCGGCGGGCTCCCGTGGGCGAGCGGGCGGCGGCGGCGGTGGCGGGCGCCACGTGGCAGCCCCAGAGTGGCTGGGCGCGGCGGCGGGTTTATGTCCGGCCGGACCGGACATGTCCGGCGCGGCGCGGAGGGGAAATTAGGGTTTCGGGGCGAAAATGATCCGGAATTCGGGGGAGGGGAACCTATTTATAGGTAGAGGGGGCTAGGAGAGTCCAAATGAGGTGCGGTTTGCGGCCACGCGATCGTGATCGAACGACCGAGAGCATGGAAGGGAGTTTGCTGGGTTTTGGTCCACTTAGGAAGGGGTGTTGGGCTGCAAGGAGAAGGAGGCTTTTGCGGTTACCCGGTTAACCGTTGGAGTATCAAACGACCTCCAAATGGCACGAAACTTGACAGGCGGTCTACCGGTGCTATACCAAGGCCGCTTGACAAACCTCGGTCCATTCCGAGACCGTTTAACACCCGCACACGAAAAGAGGTAAAAGGGGGCGCCGGGAGACATAGGAGTGCCGGATTGCAAAACGGACAACGGGGAAAATGCTCGGATGCATGAGCCGAACACGTATGCAAATGCGATGCACATGATGACATGATATGAAATGCAGATGATGACATGGCAAAGACGGCGAATAACTGGCGGACACCTGGCGCATCGAATCCGGGGCGTTACAGGTGAGGAGCGCCTGGCGTTCGAGGCGGCCTGCTCGTGCTGCTTGAGTAGTTGCGTCCCGAACCAGAGCGCGAGCGAGTTAGCACGACGAAGGCGTTGCTCTGGCGTTTTCTCGGTGGCTACCTTGTCTCCCACGGCATGGTGGGTGGTCTGCACCGAGATGGTTGAGTGTGTGTGTGTGTGCGGGAGAAGAGAGAGAGAGGAAAAGGTGGAGAGAGATGGGATGGTGGGTGAATGATAGGTGGACCCAGATCGAACATGAGAGGACACATATGAATGAGGATGGTCGAAAATGTCCGGTTTGAGTCCGCTTTAGACCCAAATCGCGAGCAAATTTGATCTGAGTAAACATAAAACGACGAAAAAATGATATGGGTCGTTGCGTTGGGCCTTCGTTTTTTGTCGGTTTGTACCCAAACAAACACGTCAGGACGAAATGGGGTTGTGTGTTCGAATTGACCAAAGGTACATATTTGCTAGTACTTGTAGTATAAACCAAACATACCCTAAATCCCCTCCATTTCTTTCTAGGATCGACCCAACCCACCCAGTGGTGCTGGACGGCGATGCCGTGCCGTGCCGTTCGGGCTACTATGCTCGCGGCCGTCCGATCCGGACATCGCCCTTCCATTCAGACATCCCCAACGACATTCCATCGCGAGCTCGCGAGGGCAGTCTGGTAAAATCCCCATGTCCCCCAAGCTTTGCCGCAAATGGTTAAAGAGCAGTGTACCTTCGTGGCTCCGTCCACCTGCCCCTCCCTCCCTTTCTCGTCGCGTCCGTGTCCTGTCGTGCACCTCGCTTCTCTCCGCCCTCACCCAATCCCTCCCAAAACCCTCGCCGCCGCCCCAAAGGAGGAGCCTAAGCGCGATCCCACCGGCGGCCGCCGTCATGGAGGTGCCGGGCTTCGCCGATTCTCCATGCCGCCCGAGGAGCGCGCGGTACGCGGTGAAGGGGTACCCCAACTACGCGGAGGAGCCCGACTTCTGCGGCCCCGCCACGCCGTGCCGTCCGCGGAGCGCGCGGCATGCCCGGAAGGGGTGCCTCGACTACGCCGAGCCGCCCGATGCCCGCGCCGTCCACGCGCCGTGCCGCCCACGGAGCGCACGGGACGCCGACAAGGGGTGCCTCGACTACGCCGTGCCACCCGATGCTCGCGCCTCCGCCGCGCCGTGCCGTCCACGGAGCGCGCGGTATGCCGAGAAGGGGTACCCCGACTACGCCGAGCCCGATGACTTCACCGACTTCGCGCCGCGCCGCCCACGGAGCTCACCGCACACCGAGAACGGGTGCCCGGACGACGCAGGGTCCGTCGGGCGCCTCGGGCACAAGAGGGACGAGGGAGGCCTCCCGGTAAAGAAGCCGGTGCTGCATTACGTAAGGAGGAAGCAGAGGGAGGCTGCCAAGGCCGCGGAGACGGCGGTGGACATGCTCGTTCCGTTGCTCCAGGGCATGGAGGTGGAGTCCGACGCGGTGGCGCTGGACGCGAGAAAGAGGCGCAGGACGGTCACCGCACCCATGGCAACGGCGATGACGGCATGCGAGGTTTTGGCGCTGCCCAAGGACAACGAGGAGGTGGCGCCCGTGGATGGTGGGGCCGATGAGCATGGCGGTGGCGGCAAGAGCTGGAGGTTGCGTGTGAAGGAAACGCTGCGGGCGTTCAGCAGTAACTACCTTCACTTTGTGCAGGTCTCCCGGTCTCCTTAATTTACTCGTTAATAAAAACATATTTCTGAATGTGGGTACTGGGCATATTAAGGATTGTTGGTTAATTTCTCAAAAAACAAAAGGGATTGTTAGTTTCCTATAGCCAGTGTTTTTAAGGCCTGGCATGGTTTGTGTCACAGGAGGAACAGCAAAGGGAGCAGGCTGTAAGGCAAGAGCTGAAGGCCTCCAGGGCTCTCAAGCGTCAGGTGTGGCATTCTGTGTCTTCTATGATAAACGTACAGTTTTAGCTGTGAAATTAGGGTCTCTTTGACCATGAAAGATTTACACGTACTGGTTGGCTGAACGTACCATGAACGCACAGTTTGAGCTGTGAAATTCGGGAGCATGAATATGAAGTTCATTCAGTTTTTTCACTCCATTCAGTTGAGTAACCTCGTACAGTCGTACTGTTGGCTGTTGCACAGAAAGTAGTCCGCCAGCCATAGTGTTTGCTAATTTTCAGTTGCCTGAAATTCCATAAATCTCAGTCACCTAGAAGTTGCACAATTGGACCAGGGGCTACTAAAATTGCAGTAACATGTGCATTTTTAGTACTGTGATATTAGTGCTATCAGGTCTTTCCTCCTAAATAGCTTTATCATCATTGTGCACATGGATGCATATGCTTGGTCTGATCTTATGTTTGTTTGTTTGGCTATTTGTTGCTAACCTATGCTGTGTGTGCTTTGTTTAATTTAATGGGCTATGTCATGTGGTTTCTACTACCAGGACTTTCCTTCAAAATGATTTATTATATGATCCTGTTTGTTTATGACCTTGTGTACACCTCGAATCCTGATTATATTGAATTTGTAGTAGCTATGTGTGCATACAGGAAATATAAGGTGCGGGGAGCTTATAGTTCCCTGCTTGTTTCCCTTTTTTCTTGATCATGTCTTCATTCTGAAACGTGTTAAGCTTGTTCGCGTTAGCAGGACTTTTCTCCTAAATATTTTGCAGTCATTGTGCACATGGAAGCATATTGCTGTGTTGATCTATTTGAGTGTTTGCTACCTGTGTTACATAAGCTTCACTTTTTTTTTTGGGCGATCACAGAGGCTTCTCTTTGATACAAACATGTTTTGTAGAAAAGTTCAAAAAAAACATGTTTTGTAGAATGTACAATATGTAGTGAGTCCTGTGTGTTAGGCATTTCTTTCTAAAAGGCTTTTGTATGCTCCTATTTCTATTTGTTTCTAACACTTTGTACATCTCAAATACAAATCATATTAGTAATAGTCCATGTGAAGCGTGTGATTAATAATCGAGAATTTTACGGCGCGTCGCACTCTCCAGTGTGTGATCGACCACGCTGCTGAGTCTGCGCAGGCTGATGATGACCTGCTGACGCCCTGGCCGACGTCCACTGCATCCAGCGAATGCAGGGGATTCGGCCCGTCACGCCGTAGCGCAGTCCTTAATAATTAGTGCATTTTGATACTATTATAGATGCTTTACATATTTCTGTCCCCCGTTACTTACTCCAATATACTTCATTCTAAAATTTTGAAATAGAATGGTTAACATGGGTCCATGCACCCCTTGTGAAAAGTAAAATTTAAAAAATAGTTCTAAAATAAAAAAAATCTAAAATTTTAGGTTAACTGTTCTACTCACATGTAAAGTTTTGCAAAGAAATGACATCAGTTGTACTCTTGGCAAAAATTTTTTTTTAAAATCGGACATCCAAATTACTTCAAACATGTTTTCTTAAGCACCGACTTTGTCTTTTTTGCCCAGAACACTGTGTCATTTCTTCGCAAAACTTCACACATTGACAGAACATGGGTCCACGCTCACTCTATTTATTTCTTCTGATTTTACTGTTCATAAGGGGTGTGAGTGGACCCATGTTCCAAAGTTTAACCCCTGAGCTAATTCTAGTATCATGCAGTAAGTTTTCCTTAATTAAAATCTACATGGCTCCTCCCGTGTTGGAGTTCGTTTATTATCTGTTTCCTCAGACATAATTTACTTTGAACGGTCATGTCGATGATTTTTGTTTATTTTCTCATACAAATGTTTGATTTTATTACTTATGGAACAACAGACTCTGGGTAAATGTGGGAAAACCAAGCCATCGGTGAAAAATTAGCTCAAGAGGGTAAAAAATGCTAGGGACCGTAAATCGAAGGTTGAAATATAAACTTTGACCAGCTATAATCCTCGTCCCCACCGGCCCCTATCCACAAAAAAATGCATTGCCATATTTTTATGTTATTTCTGGCAGTTTGATACTCTATGAAATGCTTGGTACGATTTCATAACCTTCTTTGCTTGTGAACATGGAAGACTAACAACCAAGATGACGAAGGTTTTGAAGAAGTCAAACGGCCATCAAAGCGCCCTGATCTGAAAGCATTAACAAAGGTACCTTCTTATTAGTGATACTTAGGATTGTGTATTATAGATATTGCAAATTTATGTGAACCTGGAAAATAAAACAGATGCAAGCGACCAATGCCGTACTTTATCCAGAGAAGAGGATAGGGCATCTTCCTGGTTAGCCTTTCATTTATTTTCAAAGAGGAAAATGTCTTATTGATTGATGAAACAGTTCTTGCCTACTTTCTTACTAGCTTTATAGAAATAACAATGTGAATTCGCTCATTGTCTTCTTTCTTAGGGGTTGATGTTGGAGATCAATTCTACTCACGTGCTGAGATGGTTGTGCTAGGCATACATGGCCATTGGATGAAGGGTATAGATTATATTGGTTCAAAACATCAAGATAAGGTAAGGCTAGTGGAATGGGTATTCAAAATTAGCTGATAACACAGTAACATATTCGATATTCTATTAATGACCATGACATATTGGCTCGTTAAATATGAAATCGACATTCAGCTTGGTATGCTCTTGGTTTATTTGATCCTAACCAAATTTGATCTGTATGCACTTGATTCATTTCATAATTGAAACGATAGCCTGCAAAGTTTCATCCAAAAATATGGCTATCTGTGTTCTATGAAAAAATGACAAAATGAATACAGTTATCTCTTGTTTTTTTATGGAACACAAATTATCATATTTTTGATGATTTTTTGCAGGTTCTCATTTTATCGCATACACCCACATCCATGATTTTTTTTTTCAGAATTTGCGGGGACATTGGGAGACAAAACCACCCTTCAAACCGTGGCCCCCGGATTTTGGGCGGTTAGCACCTTCAAAGATTTAGAAAGAGTTGGGAATATCTATAAACTTAGAGAATGCTACAAAATGAATAGCTGCAAAGATTAGAAAAACATGACACACACAAAAATGACGAGAGGAAGTTATTTATCTCTTGTAATTTTTGCCTAGGACACAAATAGCAATGTTCCTGGATTAAGCTTTGCAGGTTATGATTTCGTATCATTCCTTACATTCGCAAAGAATTCATGTGTTTTGGGAACACGAAAATGCAAAAACAAGCTAGGGTACAAGTTGGACGGTTCTAAAAATTTCAAGGTTTAATAATACATATTTCATAGTTCAGTGTTCAACTCGAACCAAGCACCATGTTCTAGGGTTTCGGATGAACTGTTTTAAAGGGCTCCCGGACCTAGATGTAAAATTGAACTTCAGTTCAGTATTGAATACATAAGAAGACGGGGAAATGGTTGCTCAAACAGAATTCACCCATTTTTCTTAGCTACATGCCCAAAAAGAAGGTTTGGACAATTTGTCGCTCCTCGACGTCTAAGCCGTGAACTAATAAATGCAATTTAACCCCAAGTGACGGTGTCACCCACAAAACTCGATTAAAAGCCGGTAGAAATGATTTGTAGCTTAGTACTCCCTAACACATGCTGCATGGCTCCTCTCTTCTTCCTCCCAAGCTAGCCCAACCCCACATTGTGAAATTAAGACGACAATTTTTTTCCGCTTTAGCATACAGCTGACTAATGTAGCACTGAAGTGAAATAGAAGTCAAGTTAAGTACCATAGTAGCCTACGAGTAAAATTTACTCAGGAGTGTTTCGTTTGTTTAAATGGTATGTAAGTTGAAATATAATGCACGTCAACAACAACAACAAAGCCTTTAGTCCCAAACAAGTTGGGGTAGGTTAGAGGTGAAACCCATAAGATCTCGCAATCAACTCATGGTTCTGGCACATGGATAGCAAGCTTCCACGCACCCCTGTCCATGGCTAGTTCTGCACGTCACATTGCAATGAAATGATTTGACAGTGTGCCATATAGAAATAGGTCATTGAACACTCATATAATGTCATTGTCTGTTTATATATATACAACATAAGAGGGTAAACATTTTAATGTCTTGATCGTAGAAATATTTTCTATTTTTTGAGTAAGTTCATGTTAAATTACTATTTTATAACAGGACTTTGTCTAGCTGTTAATATCTGGTTGTATTTTCTTTTCTGATGTACAATCTGCAAAGCTCTATTGATCATATTATTTGTTAATATATCTATTCCATAAGAAAAAATGATTTATTTGGTAGTGTTGATCACTTGATTAAGCAGCCAGGGTATCAAGATTTAATTTTCCCTCTTGCCACCTGCATTGTAATGTCGGGGGCATATGAAGATGATTTTGACAAAGCTGACGAAATTATTTACACTGGCGAAGGAGGGAACAATTTGCTTGGCAACGGTCACCAGAAAACTGAACAAACATTGCTTCGGGGAAACTTGGCACTGAAGGTTAGTTCCTGGGGTTCCTTTGGTTTTTATATTGTGCAAAAACCTATCTTGTTGTTTCAGTTTTTCATTCTTTCTTGTATGTATAATCTATAGTCACACTTCAATTATAATGTGCTCAGCCTTATTATTTTCTTCTTCCCATATAACATTTGTTTTCTTTCTTTCTATTATTTTTAATCTTATTCAAGTTGAACAATTTTTTTCAAAAAGGAGGTTGAAATCCCCAGCCTGCATCATTGCGATGTACACAGCCATTGATTGCATCACCAAGTTTAGAGTAGCTTATGCTCTTCCTTTTCCATCTCAAGAATTAGTTCTCTTCCAAATGCTAATAGTCGCCTCTTACTTCTATTAAATGTTGAATAGCATCAATTGCAATTACCAGTTCTCTTTGTAATCTACTACCTCGGTCCCAAAATATAAGACATTTTTGCAGTTCGTCTTATATTTTGGGACAGAGGTAGTACTTCTCACAGTTTTTGTTCTTCGTATTGATTAACCTTTGCTGCTGGCTCTTGAGTGACATAATTTAATATTGTGCAGAATAGCAAGGATAATGGCAACCCTATACGGGTTATTCGTGGGCATATAGAAAAGAACAGCTACACTGGAAAAGTGTACACCTATGATGGACTGTACAAGGTTTTTATCTCCTAGATTATCTTAATATCAAATATCTGTTTGGTACCAAGTGTATGTAGGCTGATAGTTTTGAACTAATCATCCAAACTAGCGACTTAGTGTGATATTTTTATTTTGCCGAAGAGTCACCTAGTGTGATCTTATTATCAAATATAACCTCCGTCTGGAATTAACTGGCGCAGAAATGAGTGTAGACACGTTTCAGTGTGTAGATACACTCATTTCAGCGACAGTTAATTCCAGACGGAGGGAGCATTTGTATATCTATTCAAATATTTCTTCCATTAACTTAAGGCTCTAGTCTGAAGCAAATTGAAGTATTCCATCAGCGATAGTTGCAGTGATCTTGCCTCCTGTTATATGTCTTATCTTTACTGCTTCTGAAACTTGAACATGTCTCATGGTTGCATCTTGAGTAACTTATTTTATGATTACAAATGTTACATAGGTAGTGGATTGCTTGTCAGAGAAAGGAGTGCGCGGGCATTTGGTTTTGAAATTCAGATTGAAGCGTCTTGAAGGTCAACCACCTTTGACAACTTCCAGGGTAGAGTTTACAAGCTCAAGCTGATTTCAGCCCCTTATCTTCTTGTTTTCGATATCTCTTTATTCTTCTTTTTGCATTATAAGAGCACTTGTATCAACATTTCAATCTAGTATAGTATTATTATTGACTGAACTAGGTTCCAAGATCTTGGTTGTAATCAGATGTTCAGTTGTGGCTCGATTTTGGCTGAACCCTTTAGAATCTTCGTCAAAGAGTTGTCAAATGCGTATGAAACAAAAAATTATGCAAAAAAAAAGTAAAGAAAACTGGAAAATAACCGGGTTGACTGGGAAACCACTGTGAACTTGGAAACGATCTAGGAAACAGGAGGTACCAGTTTTTTACTGCTATTGTTCTTACAATCCAGGATCACATGCGTTCTTAGAATCCTTAATCACATATGTAGTTTGTGCCTTTTCTTTACTGTGTATTTTTCTCACAGAAGAACTTGTGCTTGGATCTTTCAGTTCAGTTATCCAGCAATTTCCTAGTACTTGATGCTGGTTAGGAGTCTGAAGATGCAGCCCCCCCTCTATTAAATTTCTTACCCTCTATAAATAACATAATATCGACTCTCTTGACTGACAGCTTATTGTACTCATGTTTCAAATCCTATGTTTGAAAAGTGATTTTCATTCCACTTAATTTTCTTTGACCCTGATGCTTTCTTTAGTATTTCTTTACCTTTTGCTTCTTATAAACACATATATGTGCAGGTGCTGTTTAATCGTGGAGATGTTCACATGCCAATTTCTGAATTACCTGGGTTTGTTATTTGAGCACTGACCATATTGATTTATCCTCAGTATTCATACTCTTTTGTCTTTTCCCTCCGGCTTTTACTATTTGTCTTTGAGTTTGTTCGATAGGTTGGTTTGTCGGGACATCTCTTATGGGCAGGAGAACATTCCAATTCCTGCTACAAATTTAGTTGATAATCCTCCTGTTCCTCCATCTGGTATGCGACAAACTTCTATTTATTCCCTTTAACTAGCTCTCCTGTCCATCGTTTTACCTATTTTTATCATATGTGATTTTGGCCGCTAATTTTCTGTTTATGCCGGATGCTTGCTTGTTGCTTCTAATATTTTGGAATTAGCTGTTCTTTTTTTGACATGTGTTACTTGTATTGCTTGAGTTTCTCGCTTTTCACAAATATTGAGCGCACACACTATAATGATTTTATCTGCATCATGCCTTGTGTAGGCTTTGTGTACTCTAAGTCACTGCAGATTCCAGAATATATCAAGATGCCAGCTGACAGTATGGGTTGCAATTGCAAAGGAGATTGTTCTAGCTCTACACATTGTTTGTGTGCTGATCGCAATGGCTCTGATCTACCATATGTGTCCACACAAAAGAAAGTGCGTGCTAAGCATCTGGATTCTACACATAAGAATGTTGGAAGGTAACATTTTGCGTTGAAGATCATTGGGCTTTTAGCATAATGTAATGTCAAAAAACATGTTTATGGTAATATTTGCCTGCGATGTGAGGTGGCAATGGCGCTTCAAGTTTTCAGGGAACGAAAAAAATGTTTATCATGTACTCATTGTTCTTGGGCTGCAGCTCTTCTTTAATCGGTTGTGTAATCTTTAGGTTGGTGGAGCCCAAAGCAGTTGTGTTTGAGTGTGGTGCTAATTGTAGCTGCCACTGCAGCTGTGTAAATAGAACATCTCAGCAAGGATTGCAATACCGCCTAGAGGTACTACTTTTCTTAGTCTCTTATTTTCTTTTATGTGTTATATCCTTACTTCCTCCAGTCAGGTTTATAAGTTGAGCAAGGGTTTTCAGGTCTTTAATTTGACTAGCAAAACTTGTGTTATATGCCCACAAAAATTATATCTTCAGATTCGTTGTTGAGTGAAGTTTCAAAATATCTTTTTTGGCATATTAGATATGTTATGTTAGTCAAGTTAAAGACCTAAAATTTCATGCCTGACTTATATACACGACAGGACAGATATATTACATTGCCTTGTAGATTAACGAATCAAAATGAAAATTCAGGTGTTCAAGACTGAGTTAAAAGGTTGGAGTGTAAGAACGTGGGACATTATTCTTCCTGGGGCACTCATCTGTGAATACACTGGGGTACTGAGGAGGAACGCTGAAGTTGAAGGTTTGCTGGACAACAACTACATATTTGATATAGACTGTCTTCAGACCATTAAAGGCCTGGATGGGAGGAAGGTAATGTATTATTCTCTTCCGTTTGCTGGTTTCAACTTTGGAGCTGAACTGTTGTATGCTCGATGCCTCGATTTGATGCTATTTCTCCACGTTATCAACTTACCATAATAAAACCAAGGATATATTACCGTGATGCACTACTTGTAGTTCTCAATACAATTGTTCTCTGTTAGAATGGGAAAGTGAAAGTGATATCATGATTGTCTTTGACTAGTAAAGTTGTTTACCTCGTTGCTTGAAGCTTTGATTTGTTCATCTTTCTAGAGCTAGTAATCGGCCTAGATTTTGTTGGAACAGATGGAGCAGCATATCCTGTAAAATGATCTACTATAATTTCCTCCACCTGAAGTTGTCATTTTCTTCCCTTTCCACAATGTCATATATTGTGTATTAACACATCATTACCATGATATTTACTCGTTATTTTTCTACAGCAAAGGTCTGGCTCAGAACTGCATATGGCATCTCTTCAAGACGAGCATGACTTGGAGGCTTCTCAAGCCCCAGAGTATTGCATTGATGCTGGTTCCATTGGCAACATTGCGAGGTTCATAAATCATAGCTGCCAACCGAACCTTTTCATCCAGTGCATATTGAGCTCACATAGAGATATCAAGCTAGCAAAAATCATGCTTGTTGCAGCTGATACCATACCACCTCTTCAGGCGAGTTTTTGTGACTAAAACTTGATTTTGTTTTCAAGGAAAAATTAACTCTGTAAGATGTTAACCATGAAATTCAGTGATAGTTGAATCATAACTATTGAAGCTCTATTGTTCAGTTATTTGACCTGTTAATCTTAATGTGTTGATTAGTTAGTAATTCATTCATTTTCCCATGTTACATTTTACTTTTTGCCTGGTCATCCTAAGTAGCACTAACCTATTATATTGATGAACTGATATATCTGATAAACACATATATGTCTTAGAGTAGCACCAACTCCCAGAAAGGTAAACTTGTGTTACTTTAAAACTCGGTGAGATAGTTGAATCAGAATCACTCAAGCTTTATCTTCAGTTATTTGTGGTACTTATCTATTTTCATTTAGTAATTCATTCATTTTCCATGTTACATTGCTCCTCACCATGTTTGTGGTAGATCATCTTAAGAAAATTGAACTGCTCTTTGCCCATATTTGTATTACTAGTAAGCTGTTACCTCTGTTTAAGAAGATAGATGTTTCATGAATAGCACTGAAAAGGTGAACATGGCCACTGCTTTTGTCAAATATGTTTACAGAAATTATGAAATAAATTCGTTTCAACCGTCATCAAATATTTGGTGAAAAATCTACAGCATCATTTTAATACTGCCGACCCCGAAATTTCTAGATACACTATAGAGGTCAAAGTGAGAAAATTCGATCATACACATTCTAAGGCGTTACTCCCTCCGTTCCACAATGTAGCGCATATAGATTTTTCTAAAAGTCAAACTTTATAAACTTTGACCAAGTTTATAGAGAAAATCATATACATCTAGAATACCAAATACATATGCTTAGATACATCACAAGACATACTTTCATATTATATACATCTTGTATTGTAGATATAAATAGTTTTCTCTATAAACTTGGTCAAAGTTTATAAAGTTTGACTTTGTAGAAAATCTATATGCGCTACATTATGGAACGGAGGGAGTATGTTTTTTTAGATAATGGAAGCTTCTTCTTTTTTTTACCCCCGGCCTATGGATCATAGATGCATGCACCCATACTAAGGCGATATGTATTTTGTGAATTGGTTTTGTAAACTGCTGTTAAGTTAAATATTAGTAGATATTGAAACATAATCAATTATATCAATTGTACAAGTGAGGGCACATGACCTTTTATCTTCCTGCTGCTTCACCTGCCTATGGATTGCTGACTTGACTGTACTTGTTGCAGGAACTCTCGTATGACTACGGGTATGGAATGGACAGTGTCATTGGTCCAGATGGCAATGTTGTCAAGTTAGCTTGCCATTGTGGTGCCTCTGACTGCCGAAAGCGGCTCTATTAGGTTCTTTGACAGGTGCCATAGTGCTTCATGGGAAACTCCAAGTTAGCTTGTTACTGTGGCACCTCTGACTGCCGAAAGAGGCTATATTAGGTTTTTTGTCAGTGTCATGGTGCTTCTAGGGAAACTCTTAACATTATTACGCTTCATAGGACGCCATGCCATGCTTTCTGTGTAGCACAAGGGTAGTAACCCTGATGAAACATTTCATTTTGTGCAGATGACATGCTTGTTGTGTAGCACAAGGGTAGTAACCCTGGTGAAACATTTCATTTTGTGTAGATAACATGCTTGTTGTGCTACTTAACCGACATTCAGCCAATAGCATGACTAAATTAAGATATTATGGGGTTTCCTTTTTATACATTTTCTTTGCATTTCTTGTTTGCATTATTTATGTTTGTGTGATATATCTGTGATAGTTTTCTTTGCTTGGTCTTGTTTAAAAATGTGAGGGGACGATTAGTGTGGCTCATAAGGAGACCTTTATATTGTCTCTAAAAAAGAGGAGACATTTAGCCAGCATACTTGGATTTGTTGGAGCATATCATGTTGTGAACAATTTCATTCTTCAGACTTTTAAGCTCCTGCCAATCGCAAGGGTAGTCTGACTTATCCAAACTGCCCTCATGAGTAAGTTTGTAGTAGTACAAACTTGTACATGGTGTACCCTTGTATGGTTTGGAAGCCATATGTGGGCTGGTTCTGAAGCCCACACATTTGTCCTGCAACTGCAACTGCAAGAGAAGCCTCGATGATGGAAAAACACCAGGTTAGTGAATCGCACTGCTGACCGTCGAGGGATCCAAGAAGTTCCTAGCCAGCTATGTGGATTTGCTACTGATCATTGAGCAATTTCTACATGCAGATTTTGACATAGGAAAGAAGGTGCTAAGCTGATACATATCGAAGGGCGCCACCGCCCTTGGACCTAAACTCACGAGGAAGTCAGATGCGGATGCCACCGCCAGAAGATCACGTTAATCTCAGCGTCGATGGCTCTTTCCAGGCGGCTGATGGCACAGTGGACACTGGTATGATAGTGCGTGATCACCGTGGGCCCTGTTTGGATACTCTATCACAGTTAGAGTTAGAGTTATTTTCTAACTCACTCTAACCCAAATAAGCACCTCTTCACCGGGATAGTTGGGTTAGATGGAACTATAACCCACTCTAACCCTCCCTGTTTGGATACTTTTAGGTTATTTGAGTCCCCAACTAACCCAAACTAGCTCTAACCCCATGATCCAAACAGGGCCGTGGTGGTGCCCTGGCGGTCGTTAGAGCATTACTAGTAGAGCCCTCAAACCCTCAAACCATTAAAAATAACTGCTTTTTATAACTGTTTTTTTACAGTTTTCGCGGAAAAAACGTCGTAGATTAGAACCTCTAAACCCTCAAACTCGTAAAAAAATTTAGAGGTCCAACCCTCAAACCAGTTTGCAATCCGTAGAAGTAGGGGTTGAGAGGAAAATCACCCTCCCAACCCGCACTCGCTCGCTCCTCGCTCGCTCGTTCCTCGCTCGCGCGGGAGCCAACTGCTCCTCCTCTCGGCCTCCTTCTCCGGCCATGGAGGGCCCCGCCGCCGCCGCGCCTGCCCCGGCCGCCTCGCCCGCCATGGCCCCCGCCCCCGCCCCCGCGCCGTGCTGCTCACTACAGGCACCGACCCACGAGCAACGGGTGCCGGACGGGGCATGCGAGGCGTTTGCGGCCATGCGCGCCGCCGGGGCCGCGCCCGACAGGTTCCTCCTCCTGCAGGTGCTCCGGGCCTGCGCCGGCGCGGACGCGCCCCGCCTTGCCACCGCAGCGCACGCGCTCGCCGCCAAGGGCGGGACCGCTCTCGTGGGCGCCTACGCCAACGCCGGGGAGCTGGGCGAGGCCTTCCAGCTCGATGCAGGCCAGTGGCGTGCGACCTGACGTGATTTCGTGGAACACCCTTGTCTCCGGCTTCGCGAGAAATGGTGATATTGGTGCTGTGCTCGATCTATTTGACGAAATGCGACTGAGGGGTGTCAAGCCACGGGTCAGTTCTTGGAACTGCATCATCTCTGGCTGTGTGCAGAATGCACGCTATGATGAGGCTTTGGGCATCTTCCTGCACGCTATGATGTATCTTTGTTTTACTTTTCTATGTCCTATTTGATTCAAACAATTAGTGTAATTTGCTCAAACATTGTTGTAATAATTTAAATGATTATTGTTTTATTCGGTGTTGTAATAATAACTAGAATGATTATTGTTTTATGTCAATTGTGATGAAATTTGTGATATGTCATATGATAAAATGTGATGAAATGTGTGATATATGATATGACAGTTTTAAAGGCTGGGTTGACGCAAAGACTAAAACCCTCAAATCCAACCCTTAAAGCAGTTTACGGATTGGGTTTGAGGATTCTAGTCTTTGACCCTGTTTTTCAACCTTAAAAGTGTCAAAAACTGGCACTTCTCAACCCTTAAAACTGCTATAAGGGTTTGAGGGTTCTACTAGTGATGCTCTTACAGCTGTGTGCTGACCCTTAGTACGATCTGTGCAGATGACCCTTAAACTGATACTACCTCTGAGGCAGTCTCGATGATTCAGTCCGTGGATCGTACTGTGTGCTGACCCTTAGTATAATATTGTAGCCATATTATTGCTACAATGCTACTGTTCGTAGGCTACAGGATCGTACTGTGTGCTGGCTCGGCAATTACTCGCTGGGGCTCGTACTGTGTGCTGGCTCGCCAACTGGTGTAACTGACGCGGAACGCATCCTCCTCCACGTTTGATTAATATCAAGGTTTCATCAACCTTGAGGGGAGGGGGAGTTAAATGCATAACATTAGGTCTAACGTCATCTTGCTCTACTTTGCACTAGGTAGCACCATCACGTTTTGAGCACTGTTATTTAAACGCTTGGTGGATGCTGTTTTGGTTTTCAGGTATGCAGAATCAAATTTGGTTCAGTTCAATACATAATATGGCTTTCAGGTTCCAGGGAAAGATGGCAACAGGAACAGAGATACATAATCGTACCGACTACCAAGTACAGTACTACTACCAACGATGGCGGCCATTTCGGGGCCGAACAAGATTAGACCTAGACACGAAACAAGGAAGACAAAGACAGTAACTGAATGAAACAACGCGAAGGCACGAAATACCCTCACCAATCGTCGAGCAGGGCAGGCACATGGATACATCGAAACAGAAGCGCAGGAACGCAGTGCAGGCCGCGACCTAGTCGATGATTATGAAGGCAGTTCCCCCCTCGCCGCCCCAGAGCGACGTGGCCCCGGTCGCCTGAGGCGCCGCCGTCGCTCTCTGCTCGCCGCCCGGGGGCGACGTGGCCCCGGTACCCTGAGACGCCGCCTTCGGTTTCTCCTCGCCGTTGCAGTAGCCGAACGATTTCGTCACGCGGTCCAGGAACTCGTTTAGCCGCGGCTCCTGGACCGGCGAGTCCTGCACCGCCTTCGCGTTCTCCTCGCCGTCGCAGAAGCCGAACGACCTCGTCACGCGGTCCAGGAACTCGCTCAGCGCCGGGTCCTGGACCGGCAAGTCCCGCACGCAGCAGACCTCGTCGACGCCGACCTCGTCCAGTCCGCCGCTGAACGGCCCGTCCGTCCACCGCACCGTGAAGCGGCACGCGCACCGCTCCTCGCCGCCCACGGTGACGTGAGCCGCTCTTTTCACCTGCATATTTGGTCGGCGCTTGTTGATAAAGCATAACATACATGCGTGAGAAAGGGAGTGAGGACGGCGCAGCGCGCAGGGCGTACGGAATCGAGGACGGCGTCGTAGTACTTGCGCTCGCCGTTGGACATGGCGCGGAGGACGCAGAGCAGCTGGCCGCGGCGGAGGTCGCCGCAGCGGGCGTCCTCGAGGGGCGGGCTCGCCGGGCGGAACCTGGCGCGGAGCGCGGTCACGTCGCCCGGGGAGGCGAGGTCGGCCGTGTTTGGGTCGTGCCACTCGTCGAACTCCTCGCGGAATTCCTCGAACATGACGCGCAGCGAGTCGCCTTGCAGCGCCATGCGCGCGCCGTACCACGCGCCGTCCTTTGCGCGGTACTCCAGGCGGGGAGGCCGCCGGCGCGGCGGGGGAGGGGCAGGGACCTTCCGGTTTCGCGGCGTCGGCATTGCCGCGGTACGGTGGGAGTGGCGGCGCTTGGGGTGGTTGGAGCACGGGGAGGGGGTTTCCCGATGTTTTCTAGATCGTCAAGCGTCTCGATCTTTTATTACTCCCTCCATTCCTCATACTCGTGCACTCCCTCCGTTCGTATTTATTTCTTTTTAAAATTTCATAATATAAGACACATTTCTTCTAAATCTTCAAAATCTGATTTTAGCCCTCTAGAAAAAGAAAAGTATCTCTCCTTTGATTGCATGTATCTCTCTTAGAAGATCTCCAACAATACCAAGGCTTAAACTAGCCAGCACACAAAAAATTGCCGCTTTAGCGCGTGCAACAATATAGTTGCTCCAGTGGCGCAGAAAACAGCGCCAGCAGAGATATGTAGTTCAGCGCGCCGGCCGAAACTCAATCGTGCGCCGCTTATTTGCTGCGCCCGCTCCCGCGCGCTCGCTCGCAACTCCCACCCCCATCCAGCCGCGCCGACCGCGCCACCCGGCGACCGTTCCGGCGCTTCACCGGCCTATCCCCGCCCCACGGCGGCTTCTCCCCCCCCCCTCTAGTCCGCCGCCCCTCGCGCGTCCGTCCCTCGACGGACAGCGCCATGCTAGCCTTCGCTGCCGCTTCGGCGCTGCAAGGTGTTCGACAAAACGCCTAGAGGGTATGTATTGCTCAAAAGCCATGAATTTCGTGCATGTTGATTGTAGTTTTTATATCATAGTATTGAACATTGAAGATGAGTTCGTCGTATGATTCTTCTGAAGAAGAATTTGATATGGAAGAGGAGGGGGATCTTGCAATGATCCTAGCTATGCATATAAATAAAAAACGAAAGCACGGTGGTTCGGTTATGGGTTGGCAGAAAATTTGGAGGGATAGGATCGATGCCCACAACAGATTGATCAGGCATTATTTTGCGGAGAATCCTACAAACTCCGAGTCGTATTTTCGTTGCCGGTTTAGGATGAGCACCGAGTTGTTCAGGCGCATTGTTGAGAAACTAGCGAGCCATGACCGCTTTTTTCAGCAAAGGAGGAATGCCGCCGGAGAGCTCGGGCATAGCACCTTTCAGAAGGTGACAGCCGCTTTGCGTATGTTGGCATACGGTATACCGGCTGATCTAGTTGATGATCACTTGGCTATGGGTGAGAGCCAAGCCATCATGTGTGTCAAGCGCTTCGCAGTCGGGATTGTGCAAGTCTTTGGCGAGGAGTATTTGAGATCTTCCAATGCTGAAGACGCCGCAAGGCTATTGGCGATGAAGAAAGCTCGCGGCTTTCCTGGCATGCTTGGCTCAATAGATTGCATGCATCGGAGTTGAAAGAATTGTCCAAAGGCATGGCATGGGCAATTCCACGGCCAAAAAAAGGGTTCCACTATAATCCTTGAAGCGGTGGCCGATCAAGAGACTTGGATTTGGCATGCATTCTTTGTAATGCCTGGATCTTTGAATGACATCAATGTTGTCAACTGGTCACCACTGATGAATAAGATTGCAAATGATGAGTTGCCGTCGGTGCAGTTTGTAGCAAATGGCCGTACATACAACTATGGCTATTATCTAGCGGATGGCATCTATCCAAAGTGGCAAACCTTTGTCAAGCCGTTGAAAAAGCCAGAAGGTAAGAAAAATCTTGATTTCCACAATGCTCAGGCAGCGGCTAGAAAAGATGTGAAGAGAGCTTTTGGGATTTTGCAAGCCCAATTTGCTATTGTGAGAGGACCGGCTAGATTTTGGGATCAGAAAATGCTTTGGTACATCATGCACACTCGTGTGATCATGCATAACATGATCATCGAGAATGAGCGTGGCCAATATGTAGACTACTCTCAGTATGAGCTCTTGAGACATCCCGTGCGAGTGCGACGGAGGGCTGAAAGGGTGGCCCGTTTTGTTGCCTCCTATCATGCCATTCGACGTCCCGCCGCGCATAATGATCTTCAGAAGGATCTCATTGAGGAGTGGTGGGCATGGAATGGACGACAAAGAGCATCATGATTTCTGCGTTTGATATTGTATTGTTGAACTATTTGTTGTGTTTATTGCACTATTTGTTGTATTGAACGATAAACTGTTTGTTTGAGTTGTAATAATGAAATTGAACTATTTATTTTGATTTATTTTTGTTTGTGTTTGATCTTTTTGCTTCTGTTTTGGAATGCATATGTTGTTTGTGCGAGAGTCGCGCGCGCTGCATTTTTGCGCACTGCTGGAGCGGCGGGCGCGCTGCATTTTAGCGCGGCTGCTGGAGTCAGCGCTGCGCGCCGCGTCAAACCAGACGATGGGCGCGCGGCAAAACAGTTTTTTGTGCGTGGCGCGTTCGGCGCCTGTTGGAGATGCTCTTATAAAGAAAAAAAAAGAAAGTACCTCTCTCCCAATTGTGTGTATCTCTTACTTTACTAGCCTAAATAATTTACTTGCCATACCAATGACTTAGCGAAAGTTAATTTTATATAATTTTATGCCTTAATCACCGTCCTAAAAATTATACACCTTACATAAAAAAATAGAGAGAGTATTATGCACGGGGAGGGAGTAGTAGTAGCATACTCTAAAATTGTATAAGAAACTGGAGTATATCATATTATGCTCCCTCCATTCCTTTGGTTATATGTAAGGTGTATTATTTTGATTACGATGAATAATGCACACAATTATACATAATTTAGAAGGAAATTAACCTTGACTAAATCATTCATTAGCGGCAAGTAAATCATTTAGGCTAGGAAAGGAAAGAATACACGCAATCGAAAGAGATACTTTCTTTTTTCTATACAATGAGAGATACATGCAATCAGAAGAAGATATTTTTTCTTTTTTTGGAGGTCTAAAGACGGAATTACGAGAAATCTCTATATTATTATACTACTTAAAAATTCCCGATTCATCTTTCTTCCCATCACCCATTCCTCCAACCTTCCCCGTATAATGATTAATCACTTTAGTTTATTTACTTTCTGAATCAATTACATTTTTATTTACTTACCAAATTCTGATCAGAATATAAGATAATCAGAAGCAGAATTTAATGAACATTTATTTACAGAATCGCATACTATGGGCAGGTAAATCAATTTTGACCAAAATATAAGATAAATCACGGACAAAATCTGATGAACATTTATTTACACAATCGTATATCACAAACTAACATATTAGAATATTTATATCCCGCTGAAACGCACGAGCATTGTTCTAGTAGAAAAGATGCATCTTAAAAAATACACCTTATATAAAGGACAAATGGAGTAAGACAGAGGAAATAGCCTTTTGCATTGGTCCAAGCAATCTCTCTCCTGCATGGAAACTATATCAATCAAAAACTAAAAATACAAAGAGAATACATATATGGGGTGACGTGTTGGCTATGGGATCCTTATATACGTATACTATGTTGTATATAAGAATATTTAGGTAGTATATATTACTTGTTAAGTAGTACGTATCATATTTTGAGTATATTATTTTTTACGTATAAATATGTACGTATTTTACAAATATAATAATAATAATATATATTATAATAATAATAAAGTATGGAGCAGTCTTGTCCATTGTCATACATTTTATAAAAAGCCCCTGGTTTTCTTTTAAATAACCCACGGTCCAGTATTAAATCCCTCTCCTTTCTCTTTATTTGTTGGGCTTCAGCCCAACTTCTGTAGCCACTGTTGCAGGCACCTCGGCGCTGGTTAGTATTCCACGTTAGTAGGTCCAGTTCACTCTGTTTTTAATCCGTGTAGGTCGCTGGTTTTTATTATTTATAGAAAATATGTGAAAATGATCATGTTGCAACCGTCACTCGGATTAAAATAATTTTTATATGTAATTTGACCAGAAAAATGCTTAATTTCCAACCATGCTATTAGTCGTTCCTGTTAACTAATATAAAGTTCTTTTTAGGGCATAACCTTAATTAACCTGATTAATTGCTATTGAATATAAAATGTTTTTACCTCATGTGAATTGGCTACATATGTTAAATAAAGTATGTTAAAAGAGCATGCAGTGTACCTTTTTACTGACAAGGAGCAGAAGGAAATGACAAGCAGTTTTGAAGAAGGTATTGTTTGCAAGCACTGAAATTATTGGTAACGGATAGTTTGATAGCAAGATAATTTGTAACGAGCAATAAGTAGTAACGGTAACGAAGGTGCAACAAGGTAGCTCAATCTTTTTTGTAGCAAAGGGCAGGCCAGAATATAATAAGCAAAGCGTTCTTGAGGACACACGGAAATTTTATCTAGTCACTTTCATCATGTTTGTTTGATTCATGTTTGTTACTTTGATTATTTGATATATGGGTGGACCGGTGCCTGGAGTGTTTTTTTACTTGAACAAGCCTCCCACTTATGATTACCCCCTCTCGCAAGCATCCGCAACTACGAAAGAAGAATTAAGATAAATCTAACTATAGCATGAAACATATGGATCCAAATCAGCCCCTTACGGAATATCACATAAAATAGGGTTTAAGCTGCTGTCACTCTATCAACCGATCATCTAATAACTACTATCTTCGTTCCCAAATATAAGTCTTTTAGAGATTCCAACAAGTGACTACATACAGAGCAAAATGAGTGAATCTACACTCCAAAATATGTCTACACACATCCGTATGTTGTAGTCCATTTAAAATGTCTAAAAATACTTATATTTAGGAACGGAGGGAGTGCTCCACAGTGACTTCCCTTAGGCCCAAAGATGGTGAAGTGTCATGTAGTCAACGTTCACATGACACCACTAAAGGAAGCAACAACATACATATCATCAGAATATCGAATGAATACCAAATTCATATGATTACTTATGACAAGACTTCTCCCATGTCCTCAAGAACAAAAGTAGCTACTCACAAAGCATATTCATGCTCAAGACCAAAGGGGTATTGAATAACATCAAGGATCTGAACATATAATCTTCCACCAAATAAACCAACTAGCATCAACTACGAGATGTAATCAATACTACTAGCAACCCACAGGTACCAATATGAGGTTTTGACACAAAGATTGAATATAAGAGATGAACTAGGGTTTGAGATGATATGGCGCTGGTGAAAATGTTGATGAAGATCGGGCCTCCCATGATGATAGGATCGTTGGTGATGACGATGGCTTCGATTTCCCCCTCCCGGAGGGAAGTTTCCCTGGTGGAATCGCTCCGCCGGAGAGCAAAAGTGCTCCTGCCTAGGTTCCGCCTCGAGACAACGGTGTTTCATCCCGAAACCGTCCTTCTAATTTTTTTCTAGGTCAAATGGCACCACATAGGAGAAGATGGGTCCCGGAGGCCTGCCACGGGCGCCACAAGCTCGGGGGGCACGCCCAGGGGTTAGGGCACGCCCTAGGCTTGCGGCTGCCTGGTGGGCCCCCTCTTGTATTTCTTTCGCCAATAATTTTAATATATTCCAAAATAATTCTCTGTCAACTTTCAGCTCATTTGGAGTTGTTCATAAAAAGTGCCTTTGATATAGCCCTTTCTGGTCCAGAATTCGAGCTGCCGGCGATGTCCCTCTTCATGTGAAACTTGCAAAATAAGAGAGAAAAGGCATGAGAATTGTATTATAAAGTGAAATAATAATCCATAATGCAATAAATATCAACATAAAAACATGATGCAAAATGGACGTATCAAATCAATAATCATGGCCACATGTTTAGAGAAAGCGGTGTCGATAAACATAAAATACGGACATGGGAGCATCATGGTCATTATTATAACAACAATATATCATCATAAAACATCTCATGCTAGAGTAAAAATTCATTCACAATATAAAGTATGGAACATAAACTTTATTGGATACTAATAAACTATGTTCTCGGTCATTGGAACAATCACAATCCATCATATTTTCAAAAAGAGTCGATGTAAGAGCTTTGTTTAGCAAGTTCACATACTCGACCATTATATAGTCTTCTATGATTGCTGACACTCAAGGCGTATTTATAGAGCAAAAGTCTTAGTCAGACACATAGAAAGATAGGGCCTTATGATTTCGCCTCCCAACTTATTTACTTCAAGGGTAATGGCAACAATAATAACTCATGATCACGTAAATCCAAGTGGATATATATATATGCTTGGATCTATCTACCACATGATGCTTGCCACTAGAGAGTACATAGAGAGGAATAGGGACAAACACTATTGACTCTTGCATAAAAGTAAATACATGAAAGCAAATACATGAAAGTAAAAGATAGGCCCTTCGCAGAGGGAAGCCGAGGTTGTCATGCACTTTTTGTTTTTGGATGTGCAAAGTCTTAATATAAAGGAACCTCACTTTATATTTCCCCTTGTGATAGCAACCTTTATTATGCAGTTTGTCGCTTTTATTTCTTCACCATCACAAGATCGTACAAAGCTTAGGCCCATTCTTGTGAAAAGGCCGGCCCGTTTGACTTGGTCAAAAGGTGGCGGGTCGGCCCATGTAAAGCCTGTTAACGGCTTGTTCGCATATAGCCCATTTACAGCCCGCTAACCCAAGGCCCGTTACGCCCTATCCGAATTAGACCCAGTAGCGTCATCTGGGCCACCCAATATGATTCCAGCCCGTTTTCACTTCTGGCCCATGTATGGCCCATGACGTCTTTCGGCCCATATGAGGCCCTATGTAACTCTTGGCCTATTAACGGCCCGTGGTGAAACGGCCCGTAATGAATAGTGTATCACTTTACACCCATTAATGGCTCGTGGTGGCGGCCCGTAATGAACAAAGTATCACTTTATACCCATTAACGGCCCGTTATTCCGTTGGGCGTTTCCAGCCCATGTTATCTTTCGGCCTTCTCGAGCCCATTTATTCTTGGGCTCATTTCCGCGATTCGTTTACTTACGGCCCGTTCTCGTCATTTTCGCTTGTGGGCCAAATTCAGCCTTTGGTTCTGATCGGCCCGTTTGTGGTGCGTTGTCGTTGGGCGTTTTCATAGCATCATCAACACGGCCTATTAACGATGGCCCGTTATGGTCAGCCCATGAACGGACGATTCCAACTCTAGCCCGTTTACGGCCATAATGCGACTGTTATTGGCCCATGTTTGCCATCGATCATCTTGCCGTATAAGGCCCATTGATGATACGGCCCGTAGAAGGCCCATTGTTTCTACGCCCGTAGAAGGCCCATTGTTTCTACGGCCTGTAGAAGGCCCATCGCTTTCTCTGCCCGTAGGAGGCCCAAAGGTCACTACAAGAAATATTAGCCCATGGTTATTGTGGCCTAGTTTTAAAAAATAGGTTATTGCAGCCACTAGCAAACCGTGGAAAAAGAACTGCAATGACTAGAAGCAAACAAATAAACAAGACAACAAGGAAATAAATAAGCAAGCAACTTACGCTAGGCTATCACGGCTATCACACATATTACATCCACTGGGCATCAAAGTTCGCCACCAGTGCAAATAAACGCTACCGACAAAAGAATATACAAAACGAGAGCACTTCGAAGGCACTAGGCCCGCCAGTCGCCCCCCCAAAGTGAAGAAGCTGAGTAGACCTCGGTTGTGTCAACGATAGATGCATCAACACTAGATTTAAGGCATGATGGTGCGCACGACAGTCCTCTGACATCTTCATTGCATCTTTGACTTCAAGTCAGAGCTGAGCTGAAGCAAGCCTTTCCGCTTTAAGTTGAGACTGAAGAAGTCGAACTTATTGAGGCCGCAAATGCACAGAGGTTGTCTCACACCTGCTGGTGAGTAGCTTCAACTCACTGTCTTCATCAAGACAGGACCTTGGGGTCATCTTGCTGTCCTCAAGATGGTTTGGCTCACTATCTTCCCTAAAGTTCTGCCTGGCGTAAGAGATACGAGCCTGAAAGAGAAACAAGGAGACACGCAACAGGTTTCACAATTATATAAGCAAATAAATGGATATGTTATACATAAGGAACATGTTTTTACAACTACAATTTGAAACTGGTAGTTGTTGCAAACATCCAATCAGATGTAAAAGCAAAGCAAACAGCATTGGAGGAAATGATGCCTATCCTAATCTATACTAGAACAAAGTTTGAAGGCTTGAGAAGGATGAACTTACATTACATGTTAACACAGGCTGGACAAAGCCCTTCTCCATGTTGATGGAAGGATAATTCAATAAATTCCCCAAAGAAAATTCTTTATAAGCATTGCCATTATTCTACATTTTGCAAAGAGTAAATATAGATCAAATAATATTGGAAGAAATAGAGGATAATGAAGCTCAAAAGTGCGGGCGATGATACATAATCAAATAGCAATTAATTAAGTACAACGTTACAAGGCAAAAGGGAGAGAGGTACTGACAAGAGCAATGCAGAGCCCATTATTGTTTTGAGATCGTATGATCCTTTGAGCAAGGAGATTCATCTGAAATTAGTTTTCATACAAGAGAGAAGGTAAGGCACAAGCAGAAATTTAGGAGTTCAAATTTTGAATTGATATCATAGACAGTACCTGACGCTGGGCTCCCAGCAGTTCTAATAAGGGTTTGGCCACGGAGTAGGGGTAAAGTGTGGTACAGTTGGGCTGTGTTTTCTGTGGCTGCTGATCTATCTGATTTAACAGTATCACTACCTTTTCCAAATACCTAGTTTGTACTCCTTGAGGATCTGCACTCACCCTCTTCCTTTTGGACATCTATTACAAAAGAACAACATTTGACTGGAAAAACATAGTGTGACGACACATGGAATAGGTACAGAAAATGGATAGGTATGGCATATACTCATATATGATGCTTAAACTAAGCAGATGGTGTAACAAAGTAGAAGTAATGCAAGAGGTCAGAAGCAAAATATGTGTGACCAATACAACTTTGCAAAGTTAGAGCAAGCACCTTGATGGGTGAATAAGATAGGCCATCCTCCACCATGCCAAGTTTGTTAGTCAGTGGATCGTTCCGCAATATTCCGCTCGTGCGCCCATTCTCATATTCATTTTGATAATGTTCAATGTCTGACATGCATGAAAACATAAAAACAAGTGAGATTTTCTTTGTAATGTAGAAGTGATTCTAATCCAATCTCGCCTCCTGTAAACCCCTTTGTGCTATCTCTGCAATTCTTTTAAAAGATGCCATGCATGCTGTAATTTGTTGTGTGCATTAATATAATGTGGCCTACTACTCAAAATATGAGAGCACCAGAAGTGATGAAACTTCGCAGATGATAGCTTCAACATATAGTAAAGAAGAACAAGTCGACTGACCGACAGATTCAAAATATACTAAGGAGAACAACTCGACTGACCAATCGACCGCAAGAGAAGAGTATCATCTTAAAGAAGAGCGAAGAGCAAGCAGATTGAAGATATTACAAGTCTTTTAATACAATGTCGGTTGGCCACCCATGATGAACCAGAGCGCACATAGAAATACTATTCTTTCCGGTCTCTCCATATGTGGCTCACATGCATTTCGAAACTAAAGTAGGAACATTTAGCTAACCAATTAAACATCTCTCGCTTTTACTAATATCAGCAATAATATCATATATGAATTTGTACAACTAAGCTTGTTTAGCTCGATGGGTGGAGCAGTGCTATTACGACACGAACCACGTAGGCTGATTGTGGTCATCATAAAATGGGGAAAACATAAGCATGATGAGTACAGTGTTGACCGTGGTAGTGGGATGGCAGATCTGAAGCTGCAAACCGCGCAAAGGGTAGTTAGCAACCGATGTTTGCTTTGAAATAACAACTAAGATTTGGTATGGACAAGAAAGTACGGTCAACAAGTGACAAAGAAATGCAATTATGCTGTCTCTCTATATGTCGCGACATGCATTTGGAAACTCAAGTGGGACCTTTAGCTAACCAATTAAATGTGTCGGTTAACTAATATCAGTATCATATCACAATCATATTTGAACAACTAAGCTTTCGAATTCTGAGTGTTGTGTTGTTTAGCTTGAAGGTGGAGTAATGCTAGTACGACAGAAAGCACCTACGCAGATCATAGTAGAGTAGATAAATGGGAAAACCCTAAGCATCAAGAGAAAAATCAGGAAAGTGGAACTAGCTGGACCAGTGGGTGGCGCACATGCTTTTCGAAACGAATATAGGAACATTAGGTGACCAATTAAACGTTCTCTGTTTTAGTGATATGAGCATCATATCAAATTCGTATTTCAACACGTAAGCTTTGGGTTGAGGTCTTGAGGAGCAGTGCTAGCACGACACGAAGCACCTACGATGATGGTAGTGAATATAAAGGGGGGAAACCATAAGATTTACGAGTATAGTGCCCGTGCCATGGCGGATCTGAAGGTGCAAACCGGACAAAGCTACTTCGCAACCAATGTTTGCTTTCAACTAGCCACTACGATTTGGTACAGACAAGAAAAGTACAGTAAACAAATTACGATCTATTTTCCGGGTGAGATCAATAACTTAAGCACATATGGAAGAGTACCACCTCTCTTGTGACGCCATGTAGGCCTATGCTGATACGTTGAGGGTGCTGCGTGTGCGATGGCTGTCGGCGGCGGGGAAGAAGACTTTAGACGGCAGACGGCCGGGTCGGGGGATATATCATGTTGCCGTGGACGAGGCGGTCGTAGGAGTGGCAACGGTAAGGTGGACGATGGCGCCGATGAAGCGAAAGGAGGCGATGAGAGGATCCTGATCCAGCGCTGTGGACGAGAGACGTCCATCTCTTGCAGTGGACGACGAGGTAGGGGTAGCGGCTCCGGCAAGGTGGAGGATGGGGTGGCGGACGGAGGAGGCTGGCCGCAGTGCGGAGGTTGTCGTGCCGCCGACGGTGTATGAATGGGGAAATGGAGGGGAGGGGGGATCTCAAACTTTCGAACGCGCTTCTCTGAAATGGGGGAAAGTTACGAACTTATCCCCCGTTTAAAATTTCGGACATCGCGTCGGTTGGGGATAGGACGGTAATCTCGCATCTCCCAAATATTTGCCGGTAACTATTTCGGGCGAGGAGAGGGTGTTTTGCTGCCCACGGTTGGCGCCCATGGTGTATGAACGGGGCTGACAGGTAGGGCGGTTGTGTCACGTCTGATGGAAGTTACGCATCTGCCCCTATTTAAAGTATTAGCCTACATCGATTTCGGGCGAGGAGAGGGTGTTTTGCCGCCCATGGTTGGTCCCCACGATGTATGAACGGGGCTGACAGGTAGGGCGGTTGTGTCACGTCTGATGGAAGTTACACACCTGCACCTATTTAAAATATAAGCCTACATCGATTTCGGACGAGGAGAGTTTGTTTTGCCGCCCACCGTGTATGAATGGGGAAATGGAGGAAGAGACACATGTCTTTCGGATGAGCTTGAATCAAATGTGTTTTGCATACGTTTGGCGCCCACCGTGTCTGAATGAGCTCGAGGCCGTCGTGTCACGTCGATTGAAGTTACTAGTCTACCCCTATCGACAAAGTGTAAATCCAGCCGATAAGGATGTCAAGTGTCGGGGGTAGACAGTAATTTCCATCTCGCAAACAATTGCTTCGGGCAGCCCACAAATTATAGTGGGTGTTTAGCCGCCGTTCAAAACTTGGGAGAATTAGCATTCACGTTTGCCACAGGACTGGCAAACTAAATTCAAATCAATTTGTATTCGATTACAAATATCCACAGATAATTATATGTTTTGTTATTTATTTCTTCAAAACCACAACAAAGATTTATTCCACCTTTATATATGATTATGATTTAGAAATGCCGTGATCTTCGAATTCAGTAGGTTGGATACACTCTGAGTCAAACAATTATTTCATCCAATACAATATGCTCACACGAAAAACAGTTCACCTTATGTCAATCATACAAGTACTGAGGATTACCTCGCCTAAAAAATTCGGATCATTACAACACATGGACAACATAGGGGGTCTTGCAACATAATCCATTCAGAGACATGACACAACATGCAAGTACAATAATCTAATGAAAATTTCAACTGGTATCTAAAGAAGAACCAGGATTATCTTGGGCTTCAGATAGCAGAAACAGCAGGACCTCCTCCGTCTTCAAATGCAACATTCTTACTTCCTCCAATTCTTGGGTTGCTTGCATAATGTGTGCCACTAATTCCGTAATTTCCAGCCTCAAGATAAAGATTACCTCATTCATGGCAGCCACACCATCTCTTTCTGCCTCTAGTAGAGCCTCAAGCACTATAATATTTGTGCTCAGACTCCTCTTCGGCGGTGTTGCCTCTGAACTGCTACCATCTGGTAACATGGATGACGCAATGCTTCCACAAATAGATTCTGGGGTTGTACATTGTGTCCTAGTGTGAACGGCATCCTGAAAGGTTTCACTGGACATCGAGAGGAGATAGTTATCGTATGATCCAGGCAGTAAGCTTACATGGTAAACGACGGATGAATTATTGCCGAGCATGGCAAACTATATTTAAATGGTTCGAAGCAGCATCAGCCGAAAAGAAATTAAAATGATAAGATGAAACTAGGGATGTAAGTGGCAAATAAACAAAATCCGCCAGTCCCATCTAGTTAGTTTTTGCTACCTCCCTAGTTCATTTTCCTCAAAAATAACAAAAACTCTTTTGAACTATCATAGCACTAGTGGACTTTAATCGGGATTAAACCGGACCCAGTTGACATCCCTAGTTGAAAGGGAGTGTACAACCGTTATATTTAAGTTGCCAAGGCATCTAAGCAGTTGAAATAATCCGAGAAAGCACTTAACAGTGCGGCCTCATATAAACTACTGATACGTCTCCGTCGTATCTACTTTTCCAAACACTTTTGCCCTTGTTTTGGACTCTAACTTGTATGATTGGAATGGAACTAACCCGGACTGACGCTGTTTTTAGCAGAATTGCCATGGTGTTGTTTTATGTGCAGAAAACAAAAGTTCTCGGAATGACCTGAAACTCCACGGAATATCTTAGAATAAATAATAAAAAATCCTCGCCAAAGATGAAGACCAGGGGGCCCACACCCTGCTCACGAGAGTGGGCGCCCCCCCCAGGCGCGCCACCCTACCTCGTGGCCCCTCAGGCCCTCCGACGCCAACTCCAACTCCATATATTGGCTTTGGGAGAAAAAATTAGAGAAAAGTTTCATCGCGTTTTTACGATCACGGAGCCGCCGCCAAGCCCTAATCTCTCTCGGAGGGCTGATTTGGAGTCCGTTCGGGGCTCAAGAGGGGATTCGTCGCCGTCGTCATCATCAACCATCCTCCATCACCAATTTCATGATGCTCACCGCCGTGTGAGTAATTGCATCGTAGGCTTGCTGGACGGTGATGGGTTGGATGATATTTATCATGTAATCAAGTTAGTTTTGTTAGGGTTTGATCCTAGTATCCATTATGTTCTGAGATTGATGTTGCTTGACTTTGCTATGCTTAATGCTTGTCACTAGGGCCCGAGTGCCATGATTTCAGATCTGAACCTATTATGTTTTCATGAATATATGTGTGTTCTTGATCCTATCTTGCAAGTCTATAGTCACCTACTATGTGTTATGATCCGCAACCCCAAGTGACAATAATCGGGACCACTCCGGTGATGACCATAGTTTGAGGAGTTCATGTATTCACTATGTGCTAATGCTTTGCTCGGTTCTCTATTAAAAGGAGGCCTTAATATCCCTTAGTTTCCAATAGGACCCGCTGCCACGGGAGGGTAGGACAAAAGATGTCATGCAAGTTCTTTTCCATAAGCACGTATGACTATTTACGAATACATGCCTACATTATATTGATGAATTGGATCTAGTTCTGTGTCACCCTATGTTATGATTGTTACATGACAAAGCACATCCGCATAATTATCCATCACGATCCGTGCCTACGAAGTTTTCCATATCTTGGTTTACGCTTATTTACTTTTCCGTTACTCTTTATTACAATCACTACAAAAATACCAAAACATTACTTTTGTCTGTCTTTACTTTTGTTACCGTTACCACCATTATCATATTAATTTGCTACTAAACACTTTGGTGCAGATACTAAGTTTCCAGGTGTGGTTGAATTGACAACTCAGCTGCTAATACTTGAGAATATTCTTTGGCTCCCCTTGTGTCGAATCAATAAATTTGGGTTGAATACTCTACCCTCGAAAACTGTTGCGATCCCCTATACTTGTGGGTTATCAAGACCTTTTTCTGGCGCTGTTGCCGGGGAGCATAGCTCTATTCTTTGAGTCACTTGGGATTTATATCTGCTGGACACTATGAAGAACTTGAAAGACGCTAAGACAACAATTTATCCCTCAACTACGAGGGGAGGTAAGGAACTGCCATCTAGCTCTGCACTTGATTCACCTTCATTATGAGTAAGCTAGCGACACCTAAACCTGCTTCGCTATTCGTTCCGATATGTCGCATGTTATTGATGATGCCACTTCGCTATGCATGATACTTATGATGAAACTACTTCTATGCTTGATACTACTGTGCCCTTGGTGAATTTCTAGATGAACAAATTTCTAGGTCTAGAGAAAGAGAAATTATTGAAACTGAACCCGATGATATTAGTAATGATGATAATATGTCTGCTATTCCCGAGGGTTATCTTTTAATGTTGAATCTCTCAAGCTATTCTTGCTTGCCGTGATAGTCTTGAGCGTAAGAGGTTGCTAGTTAAGTGGAGTAAAGAATCTTTTAGAGATAGGATGAGACCCGACCCTGCTTTTGCTACTTCACCTATCTGTGTTCCCGATCAGGATTATTATGATTTTTCTGTTGATCCAGATAATTACTTTGGTTGAATCTGATCCTTTTTATGGCTACGAATCTGAAACTATTGTGACACATCTTCGTAAGTTAGATGATATAGCTGCCCTATTTACTAATAATGAGAGATCGCGCTACCTTTATTTACTCAAAATATTTCCGTTCTCATTAAAGGGTGATGCCAAGATATGGTTTAATTCTGTTGATCCTGGTTGTGTGCAAAGTCCCCAGGATATGATTTATTACTTCTCTGCTAAATATTTCCCTGCTCATAAGAAACAAGCTGCTTTGAGGGATATATATATAATTCTGTGCAAATTGAAGAAGAGAGTCTCCCACAAGCTTGGGGGAGGCTTCTCAAGTTACTTAATGCTTTGTGTGATCATCCTCTTAAGAAACCTGAAATACTTGATATCTTTTATAATGGACTAACCGATGCTTCCAGAGATTACCTGGATAGTTGTGCTGGTTCTTTTTTCAGGGAAAGAACACCGGATGAAGCTGAAATTTTATTGAATAATATGTTGACAAATGAAAATAATTGGGCACCTCCTGAGCCAACTCCCGAGCCAGCTCCTGAGCCAATTACTGAGCCTATTCCTAAACCAACTCGGAAGAAGAGAAGTGTTCTATTTATCAGTCCCGAAGATATGCAAGAGGCAAAGAAATCTATGAAAGAAAAAGGTATTAAAGCTGAAGATGTTAAGAATTTACCTCCTATTGAAGAAATACATGGTCTTAATTCACCGCCTGTTGAAGAAGTATATGATCTCAATTACTTATTTACTGAAGAACCCCCTGATATCCCGACACAGGTAGTAAAGGTAAATTCTCTATAGATATGATAAAGCTGAAGTCCCTCCTACTAAAATTGCTAGTCAATGCTTGGATGAGTTTGATGACTTTGTGTTTAAGCAAGATGACTTTAATGCTTATTTTGGTAGACAATTAAAACAGAATACCTTTATGATTAAACGCTTGAGTGATTATATGGCTAATATTAGAGGTGAACTTAAACTTGTTAGAAAACATGCTTCTATGGTTACTGATGAAGTCATATACCTAGGGTAGGGTCATGGACCTGTCCAAGATACCCTGCCCAAGGACATCTCTAGAAGAAACTACCTTTCAGTCGACCTGGCAGAGTTCCACTCGACCAACTGGAAGACACTCGACCATGAAGCCAACCACTCGACCGCCAGGAGATCTAAAGCCAGTCTGCACACAAACGGTCGGTCATTAAGTAGCTTTTATGGTCATCATAGCACTTTATGTGGGCGTTACCAGTAACCCCCTATCTTAATGTACCTTAATCCTGCATAACTGAGGGCCGGAGGGGTCTGGCGAACTCTATATAGCCACCCCCTCCTCGGTGTAAAGGGTTCGCACCCAGTAACTCATACGCATATAATACGATCGATTGCCTCCGGGCTCCGAGGCGTGGGGCTGTTACTTCCTCAGAAGGGCCTGAACTCGTAAACATCTTGCGTATACAACTACTCCATAGCTAGGATCTTGCCTCTCCATACCTACCCCCCATTCTACTGTCAGACTTAGAACCACGACAGTTGGCGCCCACCATGGGGGAGGTGTCTTAGCGACTTGTTGGAGAAGTTACATTTTTCCCGATCCCATTCATCATGGTTTCAAGCGGAGTTTTGGTTGATGGCCGCGAGATCCATCTCGGCGCGCTCACGTTCATCGCCGACGACTCCACTTGGTTGCCGGAGGCTCCACTCGACGTTGACGCACTCCCCGTCCGCAGGGCAACGCACTTTCGCGCGTGCGTCCGCGACGTCCTCCTGCGACAGCCGTCGACCCAGTATCGGTCGGCTCCTGTGCCGTCCTCCCTCCCAGTCTCGCGCCGGCGCAAGTGTTCCGGTCGATCGAGGCTTCAGCGGTGGGTGAGGCACGCGGTGGCCCGCCAGTCGGCCACTCCCCAAGTCGCGGCAATCAAGCCCGACGAATCTCTCTATGGCCTGTTCGATCTGTCGACTGGCTCCGCAGAGATTGCATCCGAGTGCGACAGCAGCGATCCAGCGGCGGAGGTTCTGATGGTCGACGGACCACGCAGTCCTCCTGGTTTTCCCCGCGCCGACGGGGGCGTTGGCGGAGGCGAGCCGGCGCAGGTTCACCAAGAGTACCAGCCCGAGCCCCTCACTTTGCTGCAGAGGGAGGAGCTTCGCCGCCGGAACATGGATGCGCTTCACACTCCTATCGTTGGAGAAACCCCCGAGGCCCGTGCCTTAGAAGATGCGCGTTTGGCCAACTTGGCTGAGCGCACTCGACTGGAAAATCTCCAGCGAGTGCTCGACGAACGAGCGCAACAACGGGTCCCGTCGTCCAGTCGACGTCAACTCTTTCCACAACCGACTCAGGTATACCGAACTCCCATTCAGAATCTAGTAGTTGCAGCCCGTATAGCAGAGTCCATTCAGCCTTCCCAGTCGGAGGCTGGCAGAGGCTTACTCCAGATCAGAGATTTGCTCCGGGCAGCAGGAGATCAAAACTCAGTTGTATCGCAGTCGCGGAACAGGATTCACAGCAGATCCGTCGCTGCGAATACAGTCCAGTCGGCTCATAGCCCAAGATTGCCCCCGAGGTGTGAGGGACATGGGGGCCGGCGTGATCAGTATGAGGACCGATTCGATCGTGATGATCGACATCGAGTGCCCACTCCTCCCCCAAGGGGTGGATCATACGCGCCTCGGCAGCAAGATGACAGACGCCAGCACAGTGTTGGACGAAGGATTCCAGTCGACCCCAGGGAACCAGGCTTTTATGCGAGATCCATCATCGTTCAAGGTCTGGTCGACAGGAACAGAGCTAACCGAGAAGGCCATGACAAATCGCCCATCAGCAGCAGAGTACACGTCTCGGGACGAGTGTTTTAGCGAGCCATCGAGCCGCGGTGATTCCTCCTAACTTCAGGTTGGCGACTGGAGTCAGCAAGTTCACTGGTGAGTCCAAGCCGGATACCTGGCTTGAGGACTACCGAGTGGCGGTCCAGATTGACGGCGGCAACGATGAAGTGGCCATGAAACACCTGCCTCTTATGTTGGAGGGCTCGGCCAGAGCGTGGTTGAATCAGTTAGCACCCAGCAACATTTACACTTGGGAAGATCTTGCCCGAGTGTTTGTCAGGATGTTTGAAGGAACTTGCAAGCGACCAGCAGGGTTGACAGAGTTGCAATCGTGTGTGCAGAAGTCGAATGAAACTCTGAGGGATTACATCCAGAGATGGATCACTTTGCACCACACAGTAGAGAATGTATCTGATCATCAGGCAGTTTGTGCCTTCAAGGAAGGCGTTAAGAACAGAGAGTTGAGTTTGAAATTCGGTCGGACCGGAGATATGACCCCGAGTCGAATGATGGAGATTGCCACCAAGTACGCCAATGGTAAAGAAGAGTGAGGGAGTCCTGGATTAGGGGGTGTCCGGATAGCCGGACTATAGCCTTTGGCCGAACTCCTGGACTATGAAGATACAAGATTGAAGACTTCGTCCCGTGTCCGGATGGGACTTTCCTTGGCGTGGAAGGCAAGCTTGGCGATACGGATATGTAGATCTCCTACCATTGTAACCGACTTTGTGTAACCCTAACCCTATTCGGTGCCTATATAAACCGGAGGGTTTTAGTCCGTAGGACGAACAACAATCATACCATAGGCTAGCTTCTAGGGTTTAGCCTCTCTGATCTCGTGGTAGATCTACTCTTGTACTACCCATATCATCAATATTAATCAAGCAGGAGTAGGGTTTTACCTCCATCGAGAGGGCCCAAACCTGGATAAAAACATCGTGTCCCTTGTCTCCTGTTACCATCCGCCTAGACGCACAGTTCGGGACCCCCTACCCGAGATCCGCCGGTTTTGACACCGACATTGGTGCTTTCATTGAGAGTTCCTCTGTGTCGTCACCGTCAGGAAGGATGCCTCATCCTGTCTTTAAAGACGGCACTGTTGCTAAAGAAGCTTTGGCTGTTGGCCAAACTCTCAGGCTAGGCGGTTTTCTTATGACCCCCTGCTCGGCCGCCGCACTGACGATGACTTCTCGGGTCAGCGAAAGCAATCTTCACGTTAACTCGGAGCTCGCTGAGCAATTAGATCCGATGGAGCTCTCTTCCTTAAACGAGCTCTTGGATCGCATCGCCGCCCTGGGAGTCGCTACAGACTATGATCAGATTGGGCCTAAACCCGATCTGAGAGAGATTAACTCTCCCCAGGTTACCCACCACGTTGCTGTGGTGGAGGAACAATACGGCAACCCTTATTCTATCTTAAGGACTAGCTACGTCCGGATTCCCAATCCCTCCATGCCGGATTCCCGCGGAGGAGAGGACGTCACTCAAGCCCGGAACCTAAAGTCAGGCAGCGGGCTAGATTCATTGGACAACATCCAAGAATCCAAGCTTCCAAGTTCGGAAACTCCTTGTCCCTTAAGTCTGAGATTGGGCGCGGTTCCGGATTTAATTCCACCCGCCCACCCAAACATAAGCGACCTATCTCAAATTCGACAAGAGCCCGCAGAAACAGTACACCATTACTGGGCCAGATTCCTCCTGGTTATGGACAGGATAAAGGACTGCCGCGAGGAGGACGCAATCTCATTATTCTGCAATAATTGCACGGACAACGGGATCCTAAACTCTATAAGTCGCCGTGACATCACACGCTTTACCGACTTGGCATCCATAGTACGAAAGTACTGTGCGATGGAAATCGCCTGGAAAACCGAAGCAAGATTTTGGGACAATCCGGCCTTGAATACAACCCCAGTCCGAAATAAAAGGGTGCATCATCGCCAGACACCTGGGTTAAATACCAAAAGCAAAACCCTCTATAGGGCATGGAACCGTCTTGGAGGGATGGCTCAATGGACCTGTAAAATTCATAGTACGAGGGCGCCACCCCAACTCATAGCCTTAGAGCATGTTGGATACTACGGCGGTGGCCAAAAGTGGCGAAGAGCTTCTAGCTCTAGAGCACCAACCGAGGGATACTAGTACGGTATTAACAGTCTTCGAGACTTCCGCATCAAATAATATCGGAAACGAACACTCCGTAGCCTCGCCAAGTCTACCAAGTCGCAACAATAAACCCATGGGTAACACGGCTATTACCTTTAATGCCGTGATTTAACCTAAATTCGAACAGCCCGAGCACCACCGCATTGGTCCTCGGTCCGATAGTGGGCGGCTTTCGCCTTACCAAGGTACTCATGGGCGGTGGCAGCGGATTGAACCTCATTCTGAGAAACCCTCCAAAAATGGAGATAGATGGAGCCGCATTGAGCGAAGCAGCACAACCTTTAGAGGAATAATCCCCAGTCGGGAAGCACGCTGTACAGGAAAAATCACACTGGATGTGGTGTTCGGCACGCCGGATAATTACAGGTCTGAGGAGGTCACGTTCCAAGTGGCCCCGTTCAGCAGCGGATACCGGGCTCTATTAGGGAGAGAGGCATTCACAATTTTCCAAGCTATACCCCATTATGGGTACATGAAGCTCAAAATGCCCGGGCCCAACGGAATCATTACTCTTGCTAGTGACCCGGACATAGCACTCCGCGCTGAAAATAAGACAGCCGCACTGGCCCTTGAGGCACTATCCGAAGCCCTAGCGGCCGAGGAACTCACTGCGCTGCGCTCCACGGTGAATAGGGACGATGTGATACTCGATAAAAGATCCAAATCCACTTCCTTCAAACCATCGGACGAAATAGTCAAATTCCAAGTCCATCCAACGGACCCTACAAAAACGGCCTCCATCGGGGCACAATTAAGTCCTGATGTAGACGCTGCACTAAGAGAATTCTTACGCGAAAATTGGGACATTTTTGCCTGGCACCCTTCAGACATGCCAGGAATCCCACGCCGGCTGGCCGAGCACAGCCTAAACATCCTAAAAGGATTCAAGCCAGTCAAACAGGCTCTTGGTGTTTCTCGAACCCAAGAGACAAGCCATGGGAGAGGAGCTAGCCAAACTATTGGAGGCCGGATTCATCAAGAGATATAAAACATCCGGACTGGCTAGCAAACCTGGTGATGGTACCAAAGAAGGACAAATCCTGGCGCCTATCGTCGATTTCAAGGACCTCAACAAGGCTTGCCCAAAGGATCCCTTCCCCCTCCCCCACATCGATCAAATCATCAACGCTACCGCAGGTTCACGATTCATTGTGTTTCCTCGACGCATACTCCGGCTACCACCAAATTAAGATGGCAGAGCCGACCAAGCCGCAACGGCATTCATCACTCCATCGGCCCATTCGCTTCAACACAATGCCCTTCGGGCTCAAAAATGCCGGCGCAACATATCAGCGCATGATTCAGACATGTCTGGCAAACCAGATCGGCAAAACAGTGGAGGCATACATAGACGATGTGGTCGTCAAAAGCAAGCTCGGCGAAACTCTAGTAGACGACTTGAGGCTCACATTCGATAATCTCCAAACATATGACATTAAGCTCAACCCGGAAAAATGCGTTTTCGGCGTACCGGCCGGAAAGCTCTTGGGCTTCATTGTATCCGGTAGAGGAATTGAAGCAAACCCAACCAAGATCCAAGCTCTGTCACAATTGGATATCCCAAAAGACCTCAAACAAATACAAAAATTGACTGGATGCGTGGCGGCTCTAAGCCGCTTTATCCCTCGTTTGGGAGAAAAGGCATTACCCCTTTATCGCCTCCTCCGATGCACCGAACACTTCGAGTGGACGGATGCCGCCACAGCCGGACTCGAAGAAATAAAAGCCATATTGGCAACAAACCCGGTCCTGGCCGTGCCCAACATGGGCGAACCAATGCTATTATACATCGCGGCAACTCATCAAGTTGTAAGCGCGGTGCTCGTTGTCAAACGAGAAACGGACGGACACAAGTTCCCTCTTCAAAAACCAGTTTACTACGTGTCCACCGTCCTAACTCCATGCAAGTCACGGTACCGCATTATCAAAAGATAGCGTCTGCGGTGTTTATGGCATCCGGAAGCTGCGACACTACTTTCAAGAGTGTTCAATAACAGTAGCCTCGAAGTACCCCTTAACGACATTATAAACAATCGCGACGCGACGAGCGGATTGCCAAATGGGCCATTGAGCTCCTCCGTTCGACATAACCTATAAGCCACGGAGAGCTATTAAGTCGCAGTTTTGGCCGACTTAAATGCCGAATGGACCGGAGCGAACTCCCTAAAGAGTACGGCGCATATTCCAACTGGATAATGCACTTCGACGGCTCCAAAATGTTGGCTGGCACTGGGAGTGGCGTCGTTACTCGACGTCCCCAACCGGAGATCTGATTCAATCGTACTCGAGATAATGTATCGGACTCGAACAACGCAGGCGAATCGAGGCCCTTCTACATGGTCTTGGATGGCGGTCTCCATGGGCATTCAACGCCTAGAGGTGCGAGGATTTGAACCTCGCGATATCACAAATAAATGGAGACTTTGATGCCAAGGATCCGAAAATGGCAGCCTATCGCAATGCCATCCTAAAAATGTCAGCTCGGTTTTAGGGGCTCGAATTTCACCATATAGCCCGGGACAACGACCAGGCAGCAGACGTGTTGGCACGCATCGGTATAAGCGCGATGCTGTCCCCCCCAACATCTTCCTAGAGAGGCTGTTCAAGCCATCCGTATTATGGGAGGGAGAGTCCAGAAATAACAATCCGGACCTAACCGCACTGCCCCACACCGAACATTCTGACACAGTTGGTGGTTGTACCAACGAAATAACATCTTCCGCCCACATAATAATGGCAGTCATTGCCCCGTGGACCGAACCATTCCTAGCCTACCTAACCAGGCAAGAACTTCCCGAGGACCAAAACGAGGCCCGCTGCATAGTGCGGCGATCTAAAGCCTATAAAGTCCATGAGGGAGAGCTTTATAAGAAAAGCACAACCGGAGTCCTTCAAAGGTGTATCTCCGAAGAGGAAGGGTAGAATCTTCTGGCTGAAATACACGCCGGACTCGTCGGGCACCACACCGCAGCTTGGGCCCTTGTAGGCAAGGCCTTCCGTACAGGATTTTATTGGCCGACGGCCCGGCGGATCTCAGACTTAGTCAATGATCGCGGATGCCAGCTCTTTGCTTATCAATGCCACATGCCACCCACCGCCCTCAAAACTATACCCATCACCTGGCCCTTCGTGGTCTGGTGGCTTGACATGGTCGGACCCCTTAAAGGGGGAACCCACAAGCAAAAATACCTACTGGTCATGGTGGATAAATTCACCAAATGGATAGAGGCCAAGCCTGTCAAGACGGCCGAATCCGGAACGGTGATAGACTTCATATCAAGGGTCGTACACCGCTACGGTGTCCCCCACAACATCATCACTAATAACGGCACGAACTTTACGGCCGACAAGGTCAAACTCTGGTGCAAAAACATGGGCGTTAAGCTCGACTATGCTTCAGTCTATCACCCTCAAACTAAGGTCAAGTTGAGCGAGCAAATGGTCTAATTATGAGCGGCATCAAACCCAGATTAGTGCGGTCCCTCAAGGAATCTAACACGCACTAGGTAGAGGAGCTCGACTCCATACTCTAGGGGCTGCGGACCACTCCGAATCGCACTACCGGATTCACACCATTCTTTATGGTATACGACGCAGAGGCAATTCTGCCCTGCGACATAATTCATGACTCACCTCGCGTGCGCATGTACGAAGAAAGAGAAGCCGAGCTCGATCGGCAAGACAGTTTGGACGCCTTGGAGGAGGAGCGTGACGTAGCAAAAGCCCGTTCCACATTCTATCAACAGCAGGCTCGAAGATATCAAAGCGAGAAATGCGGGCCAAAACTTACAATGTTGGCGAGCTAGTTCTCGCTGCGGACAAGAAAAAGGACAAACTAAAGCCCAAATGGGAAGGTCCTTTATCATCGACCAAGTCCTGACCGGTGGAGTGTACCGTCTGCGAGATGCATCGGATAACCGACTCGAGCGAACCCATGGAGCATAACACGTCTCCGAAGATTCTCGCCTAGCGCGGATTCTGAGTTCGTCTCCTTCCTTTGTCCATATTTTACATTTTACCTGTCTTCTATTTTTTCTCCTTCTCCCTCTTTTTTCTTTGAAGCCTTGAAAGGATCGTTAGCGCATTGTTCGCACAAATTTGACGCGCTATCAGTGCTCATTGTACCTAGGGGCTTCTTTCACAGAAGCTTAATTGTAAGGGCTTCATGCCCAATACATGTGTCACACTTCCGCATGTACCTTTTATTCACCATTATATGCATCGATATGACTTAAGTTTTGGCCAAGCTGGGTTGCCTGGCTCCTGTGCTTACCCCTATGTTCCCGATTGTTCGGCTAGGTGGTAAAGGAGCACCTCTGCGATTATTCTTGCGGGTCAGCGGATGTGTACCTCGACCGGGTGAAACCGAAAGCTAGCGTTCTTAAGAGAATATTGATTCGGTGAACTAAAACAAGATTTCTTACCTATTTATTTATCTGCCCCGGATGTTTTTATGTTTTTTCGCAGTCCGGACATGCACTTTAGGGCATGCCTCCCAAGAAAGGAACCCTAACGGAACTATTCTCCCTGGAAGATGTTTCTTACTAACCATGTAATATAACATAACTAGTTGGGCACTTGTCGACAAAGCACTAATGACCCCTACGCGTGGTCTCCACGCATGCCCCGGTTTTTATATAACCGCGAGGGTATTCGGACACACTCCGACTATCGGGTCCCGAGGTTGAAGCGAAAAGGTCCGCTAAGACAAGCGATCTACAATCCGGCTAGAAGGCATTTTACATGTAACTTTAAATTACATAGTCAATTTGGTGATTGTATTCCTCTTCAATGCCATCTAACAGGCTGTCTAGTTTACAGTCCTGCTGGGAATACTTTGCGGCCAATTCTACCTGGCCGTACACTAAGCTCAAAGGATCTCCTTCCCATCGGGCCCCACAGTCCGACCTCGGCCATGTGGTTTGGGTCAGCCTTCGTGTCAGCGTCTTCACCATGGCCCGAGCCTCCACAGCACCTTGACGGCAGGTCGATATCTTCCATAATCGGAAGCGCCACCGCGCCTGAGCCTCTCTGCAAGCTCCCCAAGGCCGTCGGGCAGGGGAGGCAGATGGCCACAAGGCACAGGCGGCGCCTTTCATCACCTGCCGAACTTCGTTAAATGCGGTTGTAAACTTCGGGAAGAAGGTCACCCGTAGAACCGGTCATTTCCTCTGCAGGACGGCCTATGAGCATACCTACAGACATAACTCTGTTAGTTGACTTCCTCGCCGAACTCTTTTTCAAAGTTCGTTTAAGCACTTACTAAAAATGCCGCGTCGAAGCCGCCGATTCTCCTTAACGGAGTCAGACAGCTGGGCACGAACATCTTTTAGCTCCTCACCCAGCTGGGTGTTGGCATCTTGGAGATTATTTTTCTCCTGCCTCACCCTCGTAAGCACGTTCTCGCCGGCCTTTAACCGGCGCAAGAGCTGTTGCTTGTCCGGATCTACCCCGGTGCCATCTGCAATGTCATTGTCAGATCTATACACACGCCGCACTTCATAACATACTTATCTTTTAAAAGCGTATGTTACGGAGGGGTCTCCTTGGCTTCCCACATCACGGCTTGTGCGGCCTCAATTTAGGATTTGCACTCTTCAAGCTCACAGGACAATTGGGTATTCTTTTACGTAAGATCTTGCACAATAAATGATCCTTAAATCAGTTATTCTAACTATTTTAAGTCTCGGGAGCTCTTGGTATATATAACCATCAAATTTTCTCACCGTATGTCTTTCACATCTTTGCTCCGTGGCTCTGGCTAGACCATTTTGGCGGCACGGAGGTGCGATCTCCAATTGAAGGCATCCAATGCCTCTTGGGAGAAACATGCGTCACGAAGAATTGTCCGTGGCGCTTTGTGATTCATGGCACTCTCCACCTCGGAGTTGGTGGCGGACAATCTGTCGGCATCCTCTGTCGGAGGAGCGTCCGACTTGCGCCTAGTGTTCGCCTCCGCTTGGGCTGGCTTTGAAGCTTGGCTGGCGGAGGCTTGATTGGCAACCTCTCCGGATATAGTCCGTGGCGCTCTTTTTCTGAAAAGAGCGCGGCGTTAATATGCTCTTCTGGAATAAAACACAGGAATAAGGCGACCGCCATACCGTTCTTGGCGCTTGATCAGACCACACTTCTTTTTAGCTTTCTTTGGCCGTGCTGCCTTGTTGGCTAGCAACCGCAGGTTCGACCTTCCGCCTCAAGGCTCCCCTGCAAAACACCATTGATATACGGTGGTCAAAGATAAGTACGGAGGATCATTTCTAAAGTATTGGGACTTGGTCTCAATTACTCATGAGGCTGGAAATATTCCGGGGTAATCGGCCGTAATGGCAACCAAGGCATTATCGATGCTCGGTTGGTAAAATACCCCATCGATCAGCTCCACAGATATGTCCGGATCCTCTTGGGAGGCGGATCGAGGACTATTCGGATCCTCGGGTTGTGGAGGTGGGCTGTTTATATCCTTCGACCGGCACAATTCCTGCGTCAAAATCACAAGATAAGGTACTTAACTATGGGAATATGGAATGGATGGGCATAAATAAATGTCCGCTTACCCAGCTTGGAGGATTGTTCATAGAAAAGCCGTCCTGAGGATTGACGCGAAGAAATTCTTCCTCATCTCCCTTGTACAATGCGGACAAGATCTTCATCAGATAGGCGACCGATCCCGGCCCCTTATGGCCATGGCGGGTGGCATCATCCTCCCCATTGAAATCCCACATGGGGTGGCCCCTATACTGGAGCGGCTGCACTCCCCGCATAATGCATGTGGCCATGACCCCGATCATGGTCAATCCAGAATGAGCCAACGACCTTATTCGGCTCAACAGGTAAAGGCGTCCTGTCATTCTCCTCTGGGCTCCGAGGGCGCCAGCTTAGGCGTTCTTCGAGGAGCATTCTTGAACTCCGGAGGCCGATCCGAACAGGGTCCGGCAGGGGGACGTCTTCTATATAAAACCATTCCGAAGGCCAGTCTTCGGACGCCTTCTTCGGGGTTCCGGATAGATATCCGGTCCCGACGATGCGCCATAGTTCGGCTCCGCCCACTTGATATATCGACCCCTCCTGAGAACGGGGTACGAGGCAGAACAGCCTCTTCCACAGCGCGAAATGAGCCTCGATGCCCAAAAATAGCTCGCAAAGGGCCACGAAGCCCGCAATATGCAGAATGGAGGCAGGCGTAAGGTTGTGCAACTGGAGGCCATAGAACTCCAGGAGCCCTCGGAGAAACGGATGAATTGAAAATCCGAGCCCTCTTATCAAATAAGGGACAAGGCATACCCGCTCTCCTCGGGAGGGACCGGGGACGCTCTCTGCTTGTTTTCCGCCCTTATAGGTGCCGAGTCCGGCTCGAACCGGAACCATGAAGGCTGGGGAAGAAACCCTTGGTTTGAGCGTCACTAACTTCATTTGTCTTGGGACGGAGCATCTCTCCCAATCTCCAGTGAGGACTAGGAGGGTGAGAGGAGGAGCCGCGTCGGTATCCATGATGGAATGGGTTTCTGTCAGATGCGCTCCGATGAAAGCTCGCGAAGAGAAGGTGGTGTGATTCGGATCTAGATCCCCGTCTCTTATATAGGCAGCTCATTTGCGCAGCTAGGGGGCTAAATGTAAAAATACCCTGGCTTTTCGCATTCATACAACATGTGGAAGATGGCCATTATTGGGCGTGGAAGCCAAGGAGCGCGACATTTACAAGAAGCCGGATACTATTCAACAAGTACACATGATTTGGAGAAGAACCCGCCTTGCAACACCGAAGACAATCTACGCGCCGGACTCATCGTCATTGAAGCCTGGTTCGGGGGCTACTGAGGGAGTCCTGGATTAGGGGGTGTTCGGATAGCCGGACTATAGCCTTTAGCCGGACTCCTGGACTATGAAGATACAAGATTGAAGACTTCGTCCTCTGTACGGATGGGACTTTCCTTGGCATGGAAGGCAAGCTTGGCGATACGGATATGTAGATCTCCTACCATTGTAACCGACTCTGTGTAACCCTAACCCTATTCGGTGCCTATATAAACCGGAGGGTTTTAGTCCGTAGGACAAACAACAATCATACCATAGGCTAGCTTCTAGGGTTTAGCCTCTCTGATCTCGTGGTAGATCTACTCTTGTACTACCCATATCATCAATATTAATCAAGCAGGAGTAGGGTTTTACCTTCATCGAGAGGGCCCGAACCTGGGTAAAAACATCGTGTCCCTTGTCTCCTGTTATCATCCGCCTAGACGCACAGTTCGGGACCCCCTACCCGAGATCCGCCGGTTTTGACACCGACAAAGAGGATCGGCTCCGGAGTGGCAAGTACAAGTCAGCCGCTAATGAAACCGGGGGAGGGAACTCCAGTCGGAAACAGAAGCGGAAAGCCGAGCCAGCTGCTCCTGGAGAAGCCTTGGCCGTGACTCCAGGAAAGTTCAAGGGGAAACCCAAGGGGCCTTGGAACCCCAAGAAAGTGAAAGGCCAAGATGGAAATGATGTGTTGGACTTGCCATGTAACATTCACACGAAGAAAGATGAAGAGGGTAAACTCATTTACCCAAAGCATACCACTCGACAGTGCCGGCTCTTGATTCAGCAGTTCCAGGGGAAGCAACCCAAGGACAAGGAAAAGGAGTCGGACAAAGTTGAGGACAAGGAAGATAGTGATGGTGGATACCATTAGGTCAATTCCACTCTGATGATTTTTGCTAACGTTGAAAGCAAAAGTCGATTGAAAGTTATCAACCGAGAAGTGAATATGGTCGCTCCGGCGACACCCAGTTATCTGAAATGGTCGCAGACCGCCATTACGTTCGACCAGTCTGATCACCCGACACACATAGCCACCCCTGGGAGGCAAGCGTTGGTGGTCGACCCAGTCGTCGAAGGCACTCAACTGACTAAGGTTTTGATGGATGGTGGCAGTGGCCTGGACATCTTGTATCGAGAGACGTTGAAAGGGATGGGCATTCCGATGTCGGACTCGATTACCGACAACATGAGCTTCCATGGAGTCATTCCTGGAAAGAAGGCTGAGTCACTCGGCCAAATTGCTCTCGATGTGGTTTTGGGTGACCACAAGAATTTTCGGAAAGAAAAGTTGACCTTTGAGGTCGTGGATTTCCAGAGCGCTTATCACGCTATTCTGGGGAGTCCGGCATATGCGCGTTTCATGGCTCGACCATGTTATGTGTACCTCAAATTGAAGATGCCAGGTCCCAAAGGTGTGATCACTGTCACTGGCAATCGGAAGAAAGCAGAAGAGTGTTTTCAGAAAGGCTCTAAGATCGCCGATGCTCAGATGGCAGTGGTAGAGCTGCAAGAGTACCAGAAAACTGCAGACCCGAGTGATTTGTTGCGAGCCAAGAAGCCCGCCACGGAGTCAGCATTTCAGTTGTCCGGGGAGACGAAACCGATTCACATTCATCCGACTGATCCCAATGCTACTCCGACCCACATCTCAACAACACTCGACTCCAAATAGGAAGAAGCGCTCATCCAGTTCCTCCGTGAGAACTTGGACATCTTCGCATGGAAGCCTGCTGACATGTCGGGTGTTCCCAGGGGACTGGCTGAGCATCGTCTACGAGTCGACTCAAAAGTTAAACCTGTCAAAGAACATCTTGACGGTCCGCCGTCCGAAGAAAGGCCATTGGCGAGGAGGTGGCTCGGCTCTTAGCAGCAGAGTTTATCCGATAGATTTACCACTCCGAGTGGCTCGCCAATGTTGTCATGGTCCCTAAGAAGGACAAGTCACCGCATGTGCATCGACTTCAAACATATCAATCGGGCCTGCCGAAGATCATTTTCCTCTCCCGCATCGACCAAATAGTCGACTCATTGTGGGATGTGGCGGTTGTCTTTTTTAGAGGTCTATTCCGGGTACCATCAGATCCATCTGTATGGACCCGACGAGATCAAAACAGCTTTCATCACTCCATTCGGGTGCTTCTGTTATGTCACCATGCCATTCGGCCTCAAGTATGCCGGAACCACGTTCATGAGGATGATTCAGAAGTGTTTACTCACTCAAATCAGTCGAAATGTGGAAGCATACATGGATGACATTGTGGTCAAGTCACGGAAAGGTTCCGACCTGTTGACTGACCTTGCTGAAACATTTGCCAATCTCAAGAGGTATGATATAAAGCTTAATCCATCAAAGTGCACATTCGGAGTTCCTAGCGGAAAGTTACTCAGTTTTCTCGTTTCAGAACGAGGAATCGACGCCAACCCAGAAAAAATTGGCACTATACTCCGAATGAAAAGCCCTGTGCATGTGCACGATGTCCAGAAGCTTACTGGATGCTTGGCCGCTTTAAGTCGATTCATCTCTCGCCTCGGTGAAAAGGCATTGCCTCTTTACCGACTGATGAAGAAGTCAGTCAAGTTTGAGTGGACTCCTGAAGCTGATGCATGGTTTGCAGAGCTCAAAGCTCTGCTCTCCACCCAGTCGGTGCTTGCTGCCCCAATCAGCAAGGAGTCGTTGCTGCTTTACATTGCAGCCACAGGACAAGTCGTCAGTACAGTACTTACGATCGAGCGGGAAGAAGAAGGAAAGGCCTTCAAAGTTCAGCGCCCAGTATATTATCTTTCTGAAGTATTAACCCCATCAAAGCAAAGATACCCTCATGATCAGAAGCTTGTGTATGGGATTTATATGACTGCGAAGAAGGTTGCTCATTACTTCTCTGATCATTCCATTACAGTCGTCAACGACGCCCCATTGTCGAGATTTTGCACAACAGATGCAAGCGGTCGAGTGGCGAAATGGGCGATTGAACTCCTTCCCTTGATATCAAGTTTGAGGCGAAGAAAGTCATCAAGTCCCAAGCAATAGCAGATTTCTTCGCGAGTGGATCGAACAGCAATTACCGACTCAAGTTCACTCGAACCTTTGGACCATGTTCTTTGACGGTTCCAAGATGCTGAATGGTTCGGTCTTTGGGGTAGTGTTGGTTTCCCCGAGGAGATAAGCTCGGATATGTGCTCCAGATTCACTTTGATTCTTCCAACAATGAAGCGAATCTGAAGCGTTGTTGTATGGGTTGCGTATGGCCATTTCACTCGGCATTAAATCGCCTCTGGTCTCTGGCGACTCAGATTTAGTGGTTAATCAAGTGATGAAGGAGTGAGGCGTCGAAGTCCAGCCATGACTGGTTATTGCAATGCAGTGAGGAAGCTAGAGAAGAAGTTTGAGGGTTAGAGCTTCATCATATACCCTTGAAAAATCAAGCTGCTTGACGATTTGGCGAAAATAGGGTCAAGAGGAAGCCATTCCGGTGATGTGTTTTGGAGCACATCCACACACTGTGAGTTCAAGAGGATCCTTTCACCGAAGAAGCTCCGCAGCCAAAAAGTGCCACCGATCCGACTGAAGTTGAGGTCCCAGCTGTGGTCGACCTGGTCATGGAAGTCGTGGTCATCACTCCCGACTGGACAGTGCCGTACATCGCGTATATCCTGAGGAAAGAGCTCCCAGAGAACGAAGAAGAGGCTCGACAGATCGTCCACCGATCCAAGGCCATTACTTTGATCAAGGGACAGTTATTCAGAGAAAGCGTGACTGGAGTGGCCAGAAATGCATAACGCCAGAAGAAGGTCAGATAATTCTTGATGATATCCACTCGGGGACCTGTGGTCACCATGCGTCCTCTCAGACCATCGTGGCTAAAGCATACCGAGCGGGATTTTACTGGCCAAAAGCAAATGAAATGGCAAAGGAAATAGTCGACAAGTGTGAAGGATGTCAGTTCTACTCCAATATGTCACACAAACCCGCCTCAGCCTTGAAGAACATTCCACTCGTCTGGCCTTTCGATGTTTGGGGGTTGGATATGATTGGACCACTGAGGACTGGCAGAAGCGGTTTCACTCATTTGCTAGTGGCAGTCGACAAGTTTACGAAGTGGATCGAAGCTAAACCTATCAAGAACCTCGATGCGTGCACTGCTATCAGTTTCATCAGAGAGTTGATATTCAGATATGGAGTTCCGCATAGCATCATCACTGACAATGGGTGAAACTTCGATTCCGACAAGTTCAAAGCCTTTTGTGCCTCTCAGGGCACGCGAGTCGACTATGCTTCAGTTGCTCACCCCTAGTCGAATGGACAAGCAGAACGAGCAAATGGTCTAATTCTCAAAGGACTGAAACCTCGACTGATGTGTGATCTCAAGCATGCAGCAGGAGCATGGGTCGACGAACTTCCGTCGGTTCTTTGGGGGTTGAGGACCACTCCTAATCGGTCGACTGGGAGAACTCCATTCTTTCTGGTCAATGGAGCTGAAGCAGTTCTGCCGAGTGACCTGCTTCACAATGCACCCCGAGTCGAACTCTACTCTGAAGCTGAAGCGGAGCAAGCCCGGCAAGATCTGATCGACCTCCTTGAAGAGGAGAGAGAGATGGCCCTGATCCGCTCGACCATCTATCAGCGAGGACTTGCGTCGATTCCATGCTAGAAATGTGAAGAGCCGAACCTTTCAAGAAGGAGACTTGGTCCTCCGAGTGGATCAACAGAAACCACACAAGCTCGCTCCCACTTGGGAAGGTCCTTCATCGTCACGAGTTCTCCACAATGGAGAATACCATCTTTACAATGTCGATTGCAGATTGATGAGCCTCGAGCTTGGAATGCGGAGCTGCTCCGCCCTTTACATTAAGTACTCACTCGGGTGAGATGTAATAAAAGTACTTACGTAGTTTGTTTATCAAAGACAAGAATGTTATAATTTTCCCAGTGATTGTTATTACTTTTCGTTTACATAAGAAATTTCCCCCAGTGGGTGGCTTAACCGCGAACCCGTTTCGCCTAAGTTTGTAAAAAAAATCCCTGCCGAGTGGAGAGCCAGCCTCCCACTCGGGGGCTTAGCTGCGAATCCGTTTCACTTAAGTATCTTAAAATCCTACCGAGTGGTGAGTCAGCCTCCCACTCGGAGGCTTAGCTGAAGTCCAAGTACTCGCCTAAGTATTTAAAATCCTACCGAGTGGTGAGCCAGCCTCCCACTCGGGGGCTTAGCTGCAGTCCAAGTACTCGCCTAAGTTTGAAAATCCTACCGAGTGAGGAGCCAGCCTCCCACTCGGGGGCTTAGCTGCAGTCCAAGTACTCGCCTAAGTATTTAATACAATGTGTGCTTTGCAAGGACGACGAGTACAGGTCGATTGTTGCCTTCCCCTTGAGAGTCACGACACAAAATCCTCCTCGGAGGCTTAGCTGCAGTCCAAGATTTGCCTAAGTTTGAAAAATCCTACCGAGTGGAGAGCAAACCTCCCACTCGGGGCTTAGCACAGTCCATGCTACGCCTAAGTTTGAAAAATCCTCTGAGTGGAGAGTAAACCTCCCACTCGGGGCTTAGCAACAGTCCAAGACTACGCCTAAGTTTGAAAAATCCTACAGTGGAGAGCAAACCTCCCACTCGGGGCTTAGCAACAGTCCAAGACTAGCCTAAGTTTGAAAAATCCTACCGAGTGGAGAGCGAACCTCCCACTCGGGGGCTTAGCAGCAGTCCAGTACTTGCCTAAGTTTGAAAAATCCTACCGAGTGGAGAGCTACCCTCCCACTCGGAGGCTTAGCTGCAGTCCAGTACTCGCCTAAGTACGAAATCCATTTCAATCAACAAGGACGACGAGGTGCAGGTCGACTGTTACCTTCTCCTTCGGAGCTGCGCCGCAAGTACAACGTGCGTTCCATCCCAATCCGCAAGGACGACAAGGTGCAGGTCGACTGTTACCTTCTCCTTCGGAGCTACGCTACAAGTACGACGTGCGCTCCATCCCAATCCGCAAGGACGACGAGGTGCAGGTCGACTGCTACCTTCTCCTTCGGAGCTGCGCCACAAGTACAACGTGCGCTCCATCCCAATCCACAAGGACGACGAGGTGCAGGTCGACTGGATTTTCCACCTCAGAGCTGCATCTCATACATTGAAGCATAATCCGAGTGAAGAACAAAGTTTACTCGAAGGTAAACAGAAGCATATTTCAATGATAAGTAAAGTTCGGATAACATCCTAAGGATGCAGAAGTACCCAGGCCTCAAGCCTGTTAAAGTTTATCGATTCTGAGGATCACTCGGCATTCGAGGCAAATTTAAGACGAATCATAGAAGTTTTTTACTCCTCAGGTGGAGGACTGGAAGGCGCGACGAACTGGTCCAGGTCGATCCCATCAGCGATTCGGGTAGCAGCACCAATGGAAGTCTCCATGAAAGATCGGAAGTCGTACTTCTTGGTATTGGCAACTTTGATGGGCCTTGACCTTTCCTCTCGCGCCTCCTTGCGGTGAACGCGACCAGGGGACGAGCGACATCAGCACCACATCTGGCAGAAGACTTCTTCCATTCCTGCACTCGACTTGGAACGTCATTCAGTCGAGTCATTAAAGACTCGAGGTCATTTTGGAGTGTTTCGCCTGGCCAGAGTGTTGAGTTGATCCGCGACACCGCAACCTTCAGTCGAGCGAGGTAGTCCACCACAGCAGCAACACGAGACTCCAATCGGAGCACATTCATGGCAGCTTCATCCTTCACGGGGGAGTTAATGGGGTCCAGACTTGTCTCCACTCGACTAGTCTCTTCCTCGAAGTTCTGACAGAATTCTGCAAACACAACTCGAGTTCAAGCTATTGGTTCTATGATGAGTCAGTGATAACAAGTCAGTCGGATAAGAAGAATCACCTTCAAGCACGAGGAATAACTTCTTGGCAATCCCTCCCGGATAAGCCTCTAAATCATTCCTCTTCCCTTGATTCGCCAGACCTTGTCGCTCGAGCTATCTTGTCGTTCTTGATCGGCTAACCTCCTTGTTGGCAGCGTCGAGAGCAACTTTCAGATTGGCGTTCTCTTCTTCAAGTTTTCGATTGAAGACAACTTTTCTTCCATGAGCTTGGTTTTGTCCAAAGCCGTTTTCTGCGCCTCGGCAAGGTCATGATCCTTCTTCTTGAGCCTCCTCCATTTTATGCGCAAAATGACAAGGTGAGGTCGAGAATTAGGAAGGACGGAAAAACAAAGACGATCGTCAAGACCTCACCAGCCATACCTTTTGCTTCGTCTCTGCCTTACGCAAGTTCTCTGAGCAAGCTTCAAGTCAAGGTTGAGCTGGATCTGTTTGTTCTCCAATTCAGTGTATCGAGCCACAAGCTCGCAAGATTTCTGCAAAGAATCAGTCGACAGACATCACAGATAGGTTACTTCCGATTGACTAAGAAAAATCATTGCGTTTCTAAGACTACAGCGAATCAAAATATTCGACGGTGAGTCTCGGGACTACACCGGTGGGTGCATAGCGTGCCCCACCGATCCTCTTGACTTCGGTTCAATCGGTTGACCGGAAGAGACAAAAAAGAGTTCTTCAGACTATGGTCGATTGCCAAAGATCCACCATAGTCTCGGGGACTACACCGGTGGGTGCACTCGCGTGCCCCACGGTTTCAAGATTCCATTCGACATGGTCCGACCAGACCGAGTGAAGAAGTTATCGAAGAAATATAAAGTATAAAGACTACGATCATTGCAGCGATCCACCATAGTCTCGGGGACTACACCCGGTGGGTGCACTCAGCGTGCCCCACCAGTCCAAAAATTCAATCGACACACCCGGTGGGTGTACTGAGCGAATCTTCATAAAGAAGAGTTGTCGGTAGCACATCCTAACGTAACAAGTGGTGATCAACTAACCTGGACATTGCTCAAAGAGCTGAGCTGGCGTCAGAGGCGCTGGCTGGCCTCCCGACCACCTTCACTTGCTCCATCATGATCCCTTTGGCGTATAGCTTCCTTGGCAGCACCCACTTGATCCTCTGGGGCGTGGTGTGTGGCGAAAAGGAGGCGGATCAGCGATCGACGATGAAGGCGGACACTCGTCGGCGGCACACGAAGACACGGAAGTCCGAGTGGTGTTGCCACCCTCATGAACCAGCACATCGAGCCGATGCAACTCAGCGATCTTGCCAAAGAGCACCTTCTTAGTCCTCCTCCGCCTCAACGGTGCCTCATCATCATCATCAGGGAGATCAATGACATGAGGAGGGACTACAGGAAAGATTGAAAGTTAAAAACGGAAATCCAATCGACCGAAAGTGAAATTACAGCGATCATACCAAGGTTAAAGGTAACATCATCTTCCATCTCCTGGTCTTCGTTCCTGATTGAGGTCTCGGAGGTGGCAGCGCTGCAGATTTCAGAAATCTGTTGATCAGTCAACAGGTCGACCAAAAGTATGTTCGCGCTGAACAAGAAAGCTCAAGTTCTGCTGTATCCGGAAATAGTGGGGATAGCCATCTTCATCTTGCGCAAAACCTTTGTCGGCTTTGACGGCGTCGCTCGGGGTTGCTTCGGCGCTTTTTCAGTCGGCGCTGGAGAGGTCGTCCGAGGACGTTTAGATTGATCGCCCGACAGTAGCGATAAGCCTTGCCGCTTCCGACCGCAGGGTCATGGGTGAGCTTGGACCGCCTTTCCATGCGAGGAGGGTCGACGTCTTCCTCCTCTTCCTCCTCCTCCTCTTCATTGGAGCTGTCGTCATCTTCATCCCCCCACCGTCAGATTGCCATTCCTCCTGACTTTCACCTCCGCTCCCTTCCTCCTCCTCAACAGGTTCTTGCGCCCTGTTGGGCATCGAGTACATCTCAGTGGTGACCTGGAAGAAGACAAACAAGACGAAAGTCAATCGACCGATTTAAGCAAACAAGATGGAGTAAGCAGAGTCAGAGTCAAAGATACGGGATTGAACCTTGTCCGCTCAGCGATTGGTCGAGTGGAGGGATCCTCCTGGCTCCTCGGGGGTTATCTTTGTTCCCTGTGATGGCGGTCATCCATCTCTCCAGTGTGGCATCCTCGACCTCCTCCGAGTGGACCCGAGTGGTGTCATCAGTGCCAGAATACATCCACATCAGATGGTCTCAATATTTAAGTGGCTGGATGCGCCGTCAAAGAAAAACCTCCAGAAGATCCATACCAGTCACCCCTTCACGGATGAGTTGGACTACACGCTCGACCAAAACCTTGACCTGAGCCTTCTCCTCCGGGACCACCTTTAGAGAGGACGGCTTGCTCACTCGATCCATGGAGAAAGGAGGAGTCCAATCGACGCCCTGTGTCGATCGGTCTTGGCAATAGAACCAGTCATTGCCACCCTCGGACCGACTCAGGAAGGACCATGGCTGGAAAAGCACTCTTACCCCTCATTTGAACCCCAAGACCCCCACACATCTGAATCACTTGGGTTCTCTCGTCACTCGGATTGGCCTTTTTCACCGTCTGGGAGCGACAGGTGAAAATGTGTTTGAAGAGGCCCCAATGCGGCCAACAACCCAAAAAAATCTCACACAAGGACACGAAAGCAGCGAGGTACACGATGGAGTTGGGTGTGAGGTGGTGGAGTTGTGCCCCAAAGAAGTTCAGAAATCCTCGAAAGAAAGGGTGGGGCGGCAAAGAAAGCCCGCGGTCAACGTGAGTGGCTAAGAGGGCCTTTTCGCCCTCCACGAGGCTGCGGCTGCACTCCATCCCGGAAGCCTCGCTGATCCGTGAGGATCAGTCCTTCATTGCCAGTCGTCAAGATCTTTCTGGCGGATGGTCGAGCGAATCCAGTCACCCTGGATCCAGCCCTGCGGCAAACCGGCCCGCGACGAGGATCCGCCCCGACTGGTCGCCCTCCCCTTCGCCTTCGCCGTCGCCTTCTTCGCTCGTTCCAAAGCCGCCGTCTTTTCTTTCATCATTGTCGCCGGCGGAACGTGCGCGGAGCAGCAGTTCGGAGGTGGAAGCAGGCGCGGCGGATGAATCTGGGGAAAGGAGGAGAAAATGGGAACGCACTATTCAAAAAACCTCCTGTCCGGGACCTTATATGAGGTTACTTTCGAGTGGCTGACTGGTAGGCCTAGGCAATCCTGTCGAACCCCGCAACAGTCGCCCGCGCGATACGTGGCGAAAAAGGTGGCGCAGATATCGAGGCGTCCCTGCCTTATCCCGTCCGATCACTGAGGCAACCTCCGCTCCGCTCGCTTCCCGAAATTCAAATCCCGCTAAATCCGCGCGCCGCAGAGCAAATCGTCAGATAAAAGATTTCCTCCGTCCTGTCATTCGGAAATCGCCAAATACGGAAAACGCACTCGACGGATACAAATAATGCATCAAGGCGACTGAAAAAGAAGTTGATGCCGTCACTTCAGTCCATTGATCCAAAGCAAGACACAATTGCCGCACAAGAATGAGTCGGGAGTATGTTCAACTCCTTCCCCACTCAAACCTCGATCCATTCGGGGGCTAATGATGAAGTCATATACCTAGGGTAGGGTCATGGACCTGTCCAAGATACCCTCCCCAAGGACATCTCTAGAAGAAACTACCTTTGATCGACACGGAAGAGTTCCACTCGACCAAGCTGGAAGACACTCGACCATGAAGCCAACCACTCGACCGCCAGGAGATCTAAAGCCAGTCTACACAAACAGTCGGTCATTAAGTAGCTTTTATGGTCATCATAGCACTTTATGTGGGCGTTACCAGTAACCCCCTATCTTAATGTACCTTAATCCCTGCATAACTGAGGCCCAGAGGGGCTGGCGAACTCTATATAAGCCACCCCCTCATCAGTGTAAAGGGTTCGCACCCCTGTAACTCATACACATATAATACAGTCGACCGCCTCCGGGCTCCGAGACGTAGGGCTATTACTTCCTCCAAGAAGGTCCTGAACTCGTAAACATCTTGCGTATACAACTACTTCATAGCTAGGATCTTGCCTCTCCATATCTACCCCCATTCTACTGTCAGACTTAGAACCACGACAGTTACCACTCAAGTAGAACAAGTACTTAAAGCTCAAAAAAGAAGTGCTTAATGAAATGCATAGTAAAAAAAATGATTATGCTGTTAGAGTGGCTACTAGAGCTGGTAGAATGACTCAGGAACCTTTGTATCCTGAAGGCCACCCTAAGAGAATCGAGCAAGATTCTCAGAGAAATAATATAGATATGCCTAGTTCTTCTAAAAGGAAGAAAAAGAAAAATGATGGAACTGTGCAAACTTCTAGTGAACCTGTTGCTGAACCACCTGAGAATCCAAATGATATCTCTATGTCTGATGCTGAAACACAATCTGGTAATGAACATGAACCTAGTGGAAATGTTAATGATAATGTTCATGATGATGCTCAACCTAGTAATGATAATGATGTAGAAGTTGAACCTGTTGTTGATCTTGATAACCCACAATCAAAGAATCAACGTTATGATAAAAGAGACTTCGTTGCTAGGAAACATGGTAAAGAAAGAGAACCATGGGTTCAGAAACCCATGCCTTTTCCTCCGAAACCATCCAAGAAAAAGGATGCTGATGATTTTGAGCGCTTTGCTGAAATGATTAGACCTATCTTTTTGCGTATGCGATTGACTGATATGCTCAAAATGAATTCTTATGCTAAATATATGAAAGATATTGTTACAAATAAAAGAAAGATACCGGAAGCTGAAATTTCCTCCATGCTTGCTAATTACACTTTTAAGGGTGGAATACCAAAGAAACTTGGAGATCCAGGAGTACCTACTATACCATGCTCCATTAAAAGAAATTATGTTAAAACTGCTTTATGTGATCTTGGAGCCGGTGTTAGTGTTATGCCTCTCTCTTTATATCGTAGACTTGACTTGAATAAGTTGACACCTACTGAAATATCTTTGCAAATGGCTGATAAATCAACTGCTATACACAGCCGGTATTTGTGAGGATGTGCTGTTGTGGTTGCAAATGTTACTATTTTAACGGACTTTGTTATTCTTGATATTCCGAGGATGATAGTATGTCTATTATTCTTGGAAGACCTTTCCTTAATACTGCAGGGGCTGTTATAAATTGCAACAAAGGCAATGTCACTTTTCATGTTAATGGTAATGAGCATACGGTACACTTTCCGAGGAAACAACCTCAAGTTTATAGTATCAACTCTATTGGAAAAATTTCATCGATTATATTTGGAGGTTTTGAATTTCCAATCCCTACTATCAAGAAGAAATATGATATACTTATTATTGGGGATGTCCATATCCCCGTTGAGGTAACATAGTGTTATTTGAAATTTCTCCGGTTCCAAGACTATCGGAATGAGTTTGTTAACAAGACTTGATCAACCTTGTTAGTGGATTCTTTTTGATGAGCATGAGACGGATGAAACTAGAAGCACAACCTTCTGTACCCTCTTTATATTCTCTGTTATTTAGTAAAAATAAAGTAAAATAGTATTTTTACATGCGTCTCCCGACTTATCCGTGCAATATAAAAATATCCCAAAATAAAAGTCCTCGAAATGCCATGCCAATTTAATATGATTTTTTAGAATATTTGAGGATTTTAGTGCAAAAATTACATGGGGAGCTGCCACTGCCACGAGGTGGAGGGCGCCCTACCACCGGGCGCGCCCCTGCCTCGTGGGCCCACGGTGGCCCTCCTCCACTTATCCCTGCACCCATCTTCTTCCTCTGCCTCACACAAACCCGAAAAACGAACTCAAGCTCGTGTTCCAGCCGCTTTTGCTGTGATTTTCGATCTCCTTGCTCAAAGCACCTCTCGCAAAACTGCTTGGGGAGATTGTTCCTTGGTATGTGACTCCTCCATTGGTCCAATTAGTTTTTGTTCTAGTGCTTTATTCATTGCAAATTTTTGCTTGCATGTCAAATTTATATGGTTCCAAGTAGTTCTAATGCTTGATATATGCTCTAGGCACTTATATGAGTAGTTGCTATCAGTTTTATTGAAGTTGGTTCACTTTTGTTTGAAGTTACTAAAAATTTCAGAATTAATTTTCAAAGAAGACAATATGCTTAGGAGGATGTTCCAAGGTGGTTTTTCAAGGAAGCAAGGTCCCAGGCTTGCAATGCGTGATGGTGATGAGGAACCACCAAGAGACGCTCTCGTGAGGCCCTGTGAATGGCCTTCGGAAAATTTTATGAATCAAGTGGGAATTAAAGAAGAATTCTACGCATATTTGCGTAATGCTGGTCTTGAGGACTTTGAAGCTGATAAATGCCCCCAGTATCGTGATCTCACAAGTTCATTTGTGGGGAGGTTTGATTTTCATCTTGGCGTAATTCTCCTTCACCATGTTTGACCTTTATGACAAATCTTATACCATGGACTTAGAGGATTTCACTCTTGCATGCAAACTTCTATCTTGGGGTAGTATCAGGGATCCCCCTAAATCTGAATATAGAGACTTTCTTGCTAGAATAACTGCGGGGGAATCTAGAGATATAGCGCAAGCCACTATAGGGAGCATTCACTTTCCTGCAATACATTATTTTGCTCTCTTCATTGGTAGATGCATAACTGCTAAGGATGAAGCATGTCACATGTGTGCCGCTGATCTCAGCATTCTCAGAAGTGCTGTGTTAGGGGACCAATCTTATCATTTGGGAGCCATTGTAGCTCGTATGTTGCATTAGAATAGGCATAACGGAGATTTCTTTGGAGGAATTTATGCAACCCGCTTAGCTAATTTTCTTGATGTAAACATTCATGAGGGTGATATCGAGTTACCTCCTTCTTATTTAGATCTTGATTCTATGTTTTCCCACCAGTTCATTGAGAGGACTGGACCACCTTTCCAGTATCAACTAATCTTTAACAAACGGCATGTTGTTCGTGTTACTCTCCCTGCTCCTGCCTTCTTTGATTTTCAGACGAGAGGAAAATATATTATTACCAGAGAGGAGGCAGATGAGTACGAGAGGAGAGCGGAGGCGGCTTGACGCCACGCTGCAATTCAGGAGGCGATAGCAGCTGCATCGCAGTACGACCCCAGCTTCACCTACAGGTATCAGGCTATCCCTGGCAATAGACCAACTTAGGCCAAAAGCCTAAGCTTGGGGGAGTACGTATTTCCCACCGACATTACATTTATGCTCACACACACTCATTGCTAGATGTCGGTGCTCATACTCTTTCACTGTTAATATCCATGCTAGTTATTTTCCTTTTTCCTGCTTTCTTCTTGTGTGTTTAATAAACCTTAGAAAAACCAAAAAAATTAGTAGTAGTTTATTTTTCCTGTTGTAGTAGTAATAATTAAAAAGAGAACCCAAAAATATTTCCTGTTCTTCTTTTGCTTGTTGGGAGCTTTCCCGTGTAAATAGTTTTTATTTCTTTTTCTTTCTTTGGGGGTCGAGAAGACCATATTGAAAATGCTTAGTGGCTCTCATATGCATGATCGTTTATTTAACTTAGAGCCCATATTACTTGTCTTCTCTCTTGAGTTGAATGCTTGCAGATTCCAGCTTAGTCCAATGCACGTGCACTCTTATTATACACACCGTTCTGTTGTGCAAGTGAAAGGCAATAATGATGATATATGATGGACTTATTGGGATGAGAAAAGCTGGTATGAACTCGACCTCTCTTGTTTTTGTAAATATGATGATTCATCGTTCCTGATTCAGCTATTATGAAGTAAACATATTTGCAATGACATTTAGAGATTATAGTTGCTTGTGCCATGCTTGATTAGCTATGATTTATAATGGTTTACCTTGCGTGCCAACATGCTATTAGAATGATTATGATGTGGTATGATGGGATGGTATCCTCCTTTGAATGAATTGAGTGACTCGACTTGGCACATGTTCACGCATGTAGTTGATCAAATCAACATAACCTTCATGATATTTATGTTCATGGTGGATTATATCCTACTCATGCTTGTATTCGGTGTAAATTAATTTTAATGCATGTTTATGACTGTTGTCGCTCTCTCAGTTGGTCGCTTCCCAGTCTTTTGCTAGCCTTCACCTGTACTAAGCGGGAATACTGCTTGTGCATCCAAACTCCTTAAACCCCAAAGTTGTTCCATATGAGTCCACTATACCTTCCTATATGCGGTATCTACCTGCCGTTCCAAGTAAATTTGTATGTGCCAAACTCCAAACCTTCAAATGAAATTCTGTTTTGTATGCTCGAGCAGCTCATGTGCAACTAGGGCTGCCTATATCTTCCATGCTAGGTGGGTTATTCTCAAGAGGAGTGCACTCCGCTCCTCATTCACGAGAAAGGGCCGGTAACCAGGATGCCCAGTCCCATGATCCAAAAAGATCAAAGCAAATCAAAATAATTAAACAAAACTCCCCTTGGGACCCGTCGAATGTTGGAGGCACTCGTTGTTTCGAGAAAGCCATGGATTGATGCTTGTGGAGGAGGGGGAGTATAAACCTTTACCATTCTGTTTGGGAACTGCCTATAATGCATGTAGTATGGAAGATAAATCCATCTCATAGTTGTTGTGTTGACAGTGAAAGTATGCCGCTTAAAATATAATATATCTCTATTTCAAAATCGAGCTCTCGCACCTCTACAAATCCCTGCTTCCCTCTGCGAAGGGCCTATCTATTTACTTTTATGTTGAGTCATCACCTTTCTTATTAAAAAGCACCCGCTGGAGAGCACACTGTCGTTTGCATTCATTATAATTGGTTTATATTGGGTATGACTTGACTAGTTCTCTTTTACCATGAATTACAATGTTTAGTCAGTCCTAGATCTTTAAAGGTGCTCTGCATTTATGTTTTGCGGTCTCAGAAAGGGCTAGCGAGATACCATTTCGTTATATCATGTTATGATTATTTTGAGAAAGTGTTGTCATCCGAGTTTTATTATTATGGCTCGCTAGCTGATTATGCTATTGATATGAGTAATTATGAGACCTACGTGTTATTGTGAGTATGGTTAGTTCATAATAATTGCTGAAACTTGAATGCTGGCTTTTCATGTTTACAACAACAAGAGCAAACAGAGTTTGTAAAAGTTTTTCTTTTTCTCTTTCAGTTTGTCAACTGAATTGCTTGAGGACAAGCAAGGGTTTAAGCTTGGGGAGTTGATACGTCTCCGTCGTATCTACTTTTCCAAACACTTTTGCCCTTGTTTTGGACTCTAACTTGTATGATTTGAATGGAACTAACCCGGACTGACGCTGTTTTCAGCAGAATTGCCATGGTGTTGTTTTATGTGCAGAAAACAAAAGTTCTCGGAATGACCTGAAACTCCACGGAATATCTTAGAATAAATAATAAAAAATCCTCGCCAAAGATGAAGACGAGGGGGCCCACACCCTGCTCACGAGGGTGGGGGGGCGCGCCGCCCTACCTACCTCATGGGCCCCCTGGTGGCCTTCCGATGCCAACTCCAACTCCATATATTGGCTTTCGGGGAGAAAAAAATCAGAGAGAAAGTTTCATCGCGTTTTACGATATGGAGCCGCCACCAAGCCCTAATCTCTCTCGGGAGGGCTGATCTGGAGTCTGTTCGGGGCTCCGGAGAGGGGGATTCGTCGACATCGTCATCATCAACCATCCTCCATCACCAATTTCATGATGCTCACCGCCGTGCGTGAGTAATTGCATCATAGGCATGCTGGACGGTGATGGGTTGGATGAGATTTATCATGTAATCGAGTTAGTTTTGTTAGGTTTGATCCTAGTATCCATTATGTTCGAGATTGATGTTGCTATGACTTTGCTATGCTTAATGCTTGTCACTAGGGCCCGAGTGCCATGATTTCAGATCTGAACCTATTATGTTTTCATGAATATATATGTGTTCTTGATCCTATCTTGCAAGTCTATAGTCACCTACTATGTGTTATGATCCGCAACCCAAGTGACAATAATCGGGACCACTCCGGTGATGACCATAGTTTGAGGGTTCATGTATTCACTATGTGCTAATGCTTTGCTCGGTTCTCTATTAAAAGGAGGCCTTAATATCCCTTAGTTTCCAATAGGACCCGCTGCCACGGGAGGGTAGGACAAAAGATGTCATGCAAGTTCTTTTCCATAAGCACGTATGACTATTTACGAATACATGCCTACATTATATTGATGAATTGGATCTAGTTACTGTGTCACCCTATGTTATGATCGTTACATGAAAAACCACATCCGCATAATTATCCATCACGATCCGGTGCCTCTGAGTTTTCCATATCTTGGTTTACGCTTATTTACTTTTCGTTACTCTGTTACAATCACTACAAAATACCAAAACATTACTTTTGCTGTCTTTACTTTTATTCTTGTTACCACCACTATCATATTACTTTGCTACTGAACACTTTGCTGCAGATACTAAGTTTCCAGGTGTGGTTGAATTGACAACTCAACTGCTAATACTTGAGAATATTCTTTGGCTCCCCTTGTGTCGAATCAATAAATTTGGGTTGAATACTCTACCCTCGAAAACTGTTGCGATCCCCTATACTTGTGGGTTATCAACTATGAAGACAGTCTTGTGATGAAGTTGAGAGGAAAAGTTAAGGACTCAAATGAAATAGGCATGCATTTCTTTACGATAGTACAATAGGCACTGCTGACATATTGGCCAACTCAGGTATAGCGTAACAACAAATAAGCATTCGAATCAAGCAATACAGCAAAGCAGACAACTGAACTATTTGTAATTCGGTAGGATTACACGTTGAGGGCACAAGCCAAGAAAGCAGCCCACTCGCATTACATTTCACATGTACTAAAAGACACTGTCTTACCATATGTTGCTGTGAAGCCTAGCTGCTGTTGCAATGTTCTTTGAAGATATCGTCAGCATCCCGTGGTTGCAAATCTAGTTGTTGTAGTTTATTCTGCACCATCTATTTAGGTAAAATTAATTTTAATCGCATGCACTGGTCCGAATTGATCATCAATGGTTCATCTAAACTAATGAAAGAAGGGTGTGTGCATACACGACAATACTCCCTCCGATTCTTTTTACTTTGCATATAACTTTTTCTCAGTTTTCTCGTATTAGTCTGCGCGTTGCCGATTCCTAGCGCTGGTTTCCTTTTGTGCCCCGCCCCATCCGTCTCTGCCCTAATTAATTGGTAAATTAGTCCAGAAAAATTAAACCAGTGCCCTCCTTGGTATGCGGGTCAAGAGTTATGCGCAGAGTAAATAGAATCGGAGGGAGTATATCTGCTTCCCTCTATTTTTATGCTTGTTCGAGGTGCCAGCCCCAAAAGAACAAATATTTGCTTGATGGGGTTGGCAGCTCCATAATTAATAGAAGCATCAAATTAGTCATGCAACTTGAGAAGATCAAGAACACACAAACAAGTAATGAACAGAGGCTCGGAGCAGTGATGTAATAGCTAGCATCAGAAAATGTAGGGTAAAACGAACAAAAAGCAGCGGGACCACATGCTAGTTTGCTGATGTGTAATTAAGCATAGAGAACATTAAGCAGTCTGATGGAACCAACAGGTGGCATCAGAACAAAACTAAAGCATATTTACTATATGTGTATTGGTATGTAATTTAGCACATGTAACATGTTCACTGCCAGAAGTATGGCCCTACAGGTGTAAGCAGAATAACGCGTCTCATGAAAAACTGAATGATGCCCTAAAGAAATTCAAAGGTGCGGTGCTTATGCTAGGAAAGTAAACGTAGGCGCCGGCCGTTGGATAATAGTACCTGATTCTCGGCGGCATATGGGTATCATTGTCATACTTGATAGCTAAGGATCGTCGACGGTGCTCGTGTTGCGGTTGAGTTTGGGCCGGCTGTCGCCGTCGCTGAAGCGGCTCCGGTGCTACGGTTGTGGCGCCTGTCGACATACAAGAAAGCTCATCTGTGGTAAGTGAACAGTTGCACGATAAAGAGAAAAACCGAAGGAGTACAAATCAAAATAACCTGATGAGGCTGCGGCATCGGTAAAGCAGGGCCGGTGAAGTTGAATATGGCGTCCGTGGAGCGGGTTCGTCGCGATGGGCGAAGGCTTGGCAGGGCACGTTATGCAGTGCTTTCGATGAGGCGGATCTGTTGCGGCGGACGAGGCTTGTATGAAGGGCCAGGCGAAGGGGCGGACGAGGAGTCAGTGAAGGGCCTACGCTGTGGTGGACGAGGGCGCCGGTTAAGCAGATCCGGTGCGGTGTACCATGATGGCGGTCAAGGAGATCTGGAGAGGTGGAAAAGCCAGTCTCTGAAGCGGCTCCGGTGAAGTGGTGAGTTGGCAGTTGGGGGTTCCAAGGTGCGGAAGGTAGATCTAGCGGGGTGTGAGGTCCACCGCTGCGGCGGAGGACTAGATTCGGTGGCTTGCCATGGTTGGGGGGTCGGGGAGGGAAGGGAGGGCTCAGGGAAGAATGTTGGGGCAAAGAGGGGAAAACAATGGAGTTACCAAAGCAGCCCTTTTCCGTTCATGTGGTAGGGGTAAAACAGGAATATCGCAGGGCTAAACTTTTGGGCGCGTCATATTTTGATGTGAGCGGGAAGTTTGAAAGCTTTTGGCGCCTAAAATTATAGGTATTCTGCTCTCGTACAACCGACTATGATATCATGGCTGACAATTTGTTGGTTTTGCACGCAAAAAAATGTGCAAGTTTTGAAAAGCAATGTCTCCAACTCGAAACTTAGATTGTCCATTCAATTCAAATATGGATCATTGAGCTACTACAAGCAAATACCATCATACGGTCCAATTCAAATGAAATTCCAAATGTGTTTATCCTAAATATGATGACAAAAGCAAAAATGTGTATGTGTATGAATAAAGTGGATGATTATAAAGTTTGAACATGCCCGTATGTGTATATCTCTAGGTTTGATATATGAATTTGAAATCACGAAATCCCGGCTTAAAAATGTACCTCCGTTTAAATGAATTACAAAATCTAATGATGGAGTCGAATTCCAAAATTCCAATCTTAGGTTTGTAATTCTGGTACATCAAGGTATATCACGCATGTTCAAAAGTATCGTTATCTCATAGTACAAACTGTGAAACAAATTGATCAACCATGAGTGCACAATATCTCAATTACGCTAAAGTCCCTCAAATATAGACACCTCACTCTTTATCTGAAGTCAACCCCCCCCCCACCACACACACACACACACACACACACACACACATAGAGAAGTCGTTCTCTCCCCCAAACACCAACACACGAGCACATTAACACCCCTCTCTCTTGTAATGTCCGGACCCCAACATAGGTCTCTATCACTTTGTCTCTCGGGCATGCACAAATCTCTTCCCTCACTCTCTAGGTCTCCCGCTATCTCTCTTACCCAAGCACACGCACTATGTAGAGTGTATATTTCCCATACACACAAAACGTCGCTCCCAAACGTCTATCTCCCTAGTTATGTGGTTCTCGCGCACTCACCTCACACACCACCCCCACTGCAAACAAGCACACTTTGTCTCCTTGTGCACCACTCTCCTCTTTCTATCTCTCCCACATGCGGACCGCCCCAGCTCCTTCCCTGTACATATATGTCGTGACTCTTTGCATAGCTCCCTAATGTATAATCGTTCTCGATTTCGCACATTGTTCTCTACACCATCTATTCTAGATCTCTCATGAAGTCCCTATCACACACACGATGACTCGCTTCCCTTGCGTCTCCGTTCATAGGCCAATTTCGGACAACATCAACATTGTCTCCCTATCTATACACCATTTATGGACACAAACGACCCCTCTCGCCCCCTCTCTTCCTCTCTCTCTCTCCGTCGCCAGCTCTCTCTTTCTCTCGCTCTCACACCCCTCTCCCACACACACACTCAATGTCTCTTCTAAATAGTCTGCTCCCCCCGCCCAGACCCGTGCTATCTCGCTACTACACATGTCACACCATTCCCCCTTCCCTTACACTAGGTTTACATCATCAGTGGTCTCTCTACTCCACATACACTCTCTCCCTCTCACACACAAACGCGTGCACATACACACACAGACACGCACAAACACCCATTTACCTTGATCCTCATCTCTCCTCATGTCCGCATGTCTATCTCACACACTCACTCTCTAATTATGTATATGTGTCTCCACGTTACACAACACAAAACCCCATGTACATGTCTCTCTCTATCCTCCACACACATAGACACAAAGAATCTGTTATCATTGCCTCAGTCTCTAACATATCACACACGCACACTGTCTCTCTCTCTCTCGCAAACACGCTCAACAAGGGTTTCCCCGTGAATAACTTACCGTCTATTCATCAACAGTCGTGGCAGTACGGCGAACACGAGACGTGAAAAATAATAAATCTACACGTGCTTAGACCACCTAGTATGACTACTAGGACTAGAGCAAGCCAAAAGCGCGCCGCCACCCCCCTCCTTGTCGGCGACGGAAAATCTTTGTTTTACACAATGAGAAGTCATTGTGCTAAGGCCCCACATGCCGAGGCGTTGAATAGAATGTAGATGCTAGTTTACGGAAGCAAGTATCGATAATACGTTTGTATCTCCATACTTATATTTCTTATCTTATAAAAAACCGAGTTGGTGATGATGGTACATGTGCCATCTTGCAATATAGACCGTCTGATCTATATCTGACGGATGGAAATTAAACTAAAATATACCCGCACCCCTCTCCACATTTGCAGACAAGGCCTTCCCTTGTTCATCCTTATCTCCAACAGACCTCATTGTTGAGCAATTAAGAAAGGAAGCCTCTAGAACAAACTGGCACAGGTGGCATTGCCGGCGTCGTCAATCCCCATGCCTCCGCCAGTCCGACCACCAACCACCACCACACCCCACTCCTCTTCACCTTATCTCATATTTCTCGAGATATCATTAGTTTTTACACATGGGATTACTCCCGCAAGGGGCAATCACAACAAGTGTTTTATAAAAAAATGCATCTTGATGTTCCGTGCAATGCACGGATCTTGCTAGTACTCCTACACAAGACTAAGTTGGTGATGCTGGTGTGTCTACCATCTGTCGTTTTTGACCATTAGATCTACATCTAACGATTGTGAGGTAAGTTGTTGCCTTTTCTCACCAACATCCCACTTGTCTACCAATTTGCAGAAAAAACCATAATTAGTATCTTAAAACCAACCACATCCCTCCCTGACCTCACCAAAACAGCCCAAGGAATATATTCTAATTGAAACATAAAATATCTCTAGTGACATATGTATATCAAAATTAGAGTGTTTTGTACCAAGTTTGTGAATAAGTATTATTCTAATTATGATTCGTTGCAACGGACATGAACATTGCTAGTATTTCCAACCATGCATTTCTTTTCCTAGTATTCCATAGTTTCGAGTTTTCCATCAAGATATTAGTCACTCATGGTTGATATTTACTTTCAATCATGTAGACATATGCACTATGTAACTAGCCTTGCTTATTGGCTTCCAAAGCTTAACTTTCACTCCTACTTACAATATGTAGAGTATTTAACAAAAAACTACAACTTTCAACCAGCCCTAGGAAGAATCTATTGTACAAAAAATAGCAAAAACATACCCAAAATTTCTTAATCCACGCCAAAAACTACCTAGTACTCCTACCGATTAGGTTCGTTTAAACCCATTTATGACAGGGTTGACCCACATGTCCGTGCTGACGAGGCAGCTTAAACCAACACATTTTGTTTGACCGTTGACACGAGGGACCCACATCTGACCTCCTATCCTGTTATTCCCCCTCAAATCATTATTTTTCCTGAACATTACTTCAAACAATACTGATGCATGCTCGTCGGTGGCGCCGGTGATGAGCGAGTTGGCTGCCGCTCCGCCGGACGGGCCGGACGCCGCGCTGGCCTCCGCACGGGTTGGCAGGCTGGCCCGAGCGTGACTCACGAGCGAGCAAGCCGCCGTGCTGGCCTTCACTCGAGCCAGATGGCTGGCCTTAGCGCGGCGCGCGCGAGCAAGCCGCCGCGCTGCCATGCCAATCTAGCTAGCAAACCTTGCAGACAAGCAGCTGGACGGAGCTATCTTGGCTAGCTAGCGGCCGTGAGCGCCGGACGGAGCTGACATCTGGGCTGCCGCAACATGGGCTCCGCACCGCCGGTGGTTTTGACCTCGCCTTCTGCCGGCGGCGGTAGCTGCGTCCCATGGCCGAGGATGACTAGGTGGACGGGCCGGAGGTAGGAGGTCGCTCGAGGATTTTTGTTGGTAAGAGCATGTACAATGGTTGATAAGGTAGTCTTATCTTAAGTCTGCCACATATGCAAGTGGTAGTAGTTTCTTGGCAGTTTAGTGGTTTCTTGCATTATTAGAGCAAGTACAATAGAGCTGAGTCAGCGGGCTATAAGAAATAAACTACTCCCTCCGTCTAGGTGTGTAAGTCATCTTACGAAAACCAAATAATCCCAAAACACTTAGGCGCGGTGCATTAACTTCTACCTCGTTTCTTGTTTCTTGACATATCAACCAATAAGAGATGTGGGTGTGCATGCTTTTAATGACTTGAAACTACCAAACACGACATGCAGTGGTTAATTCATTGCATGCAATGCTATTAATTATCAAATAAACATTAAGTTCTCTAGTTTTCCCCTCCTCCTTGGTCACGGTGCACAATCTAAGATGACTTATTCACCTAGACGGAGGGAGTACTACATGTTGGCTATAAGATGGGCTGTAGATGACATGGCACTGGCTTATAGCCAGCAGCTGGCTATACTATTAACCATGCTCTTAGGGGTTTCTTGTAAGGAACAATGTACGTACTACTAGCGACAAAAGGCGATTCTAGGCTGCGTTGTACTCCAACGAGTACTACTAGTGGTCGCGGGAGTGTATACCTCGTTTTGTGGGTTCGATCCCGGCCGAACGCACGGCGGTCTTTTTTTTAAATAGTACTACTACACTTCGCTGCGAGCCAATATTTTACACAGGTAGTTTGAGTTTTGAAGTCAAACGGACGTGCGACCCCACAATCTGGTTGCACTGGACAGCCTAGCCACGTGAACGGGTTTTCCTTCCCAGCATCCCATGGCTCGCGTGCTCGCCCTAGCCGCACCTCGCTTGCAGCTTCCAGCTAGTAGCATATTTAAACTAGCGCCTCCCAATTAAGTCCGAGGAGCCGGAAAAGCCTGGCGGGGCATTGGGAACTGTGCAATATGGCTTTGTACGTAAAGTGCTCTACTACTACTCTGTACCTTGTGGCATTGCATGCATGGACTTCACTCCATTATCGGCTCTACTATAAAAGAAATTCCTCTTGACGTGTTTTTTTGAAACGGAGGCAAAAGCTTTGCTTCATCTCATTCATAAAGAAGGAACTACTAACAAAGTTCGACGAGATCCATTACACCTCCACAAATGGAAGCGAAAAGCCTAGTCTCGCTGTATCAAATAACTCAAATGTTTTGCCCCCGCAGTAATCGTCGCTGATAAACAGGCTGCTAGTGTGTGCGCGAGAGGAGCGGCTGAGTAGGCCAGCTACGTGAGAGGAGCGGCTGAATAGAGCACCGAGAGTACCCACTAGGCCACTACGCAGGTGTACTTCCCCTGAATTGATAGTACATCGATGGTTCTAGAGAACAGTAGTACCCTCCACTTCCAACTGTAGCTCCTTGGCCCTGAGATTCAAGAGTTCAAAACTGGTGCACTATACTAGACTAGACTAGAAGTACAGTACATCGCACTACTAGTTGAGAAAAGTAGTACTAGTATCTGCTACTGATGACAATCGTACTCCTCCGTCACAGAATGTACGACGTTTTTTGACACTAGTTGGCGTGTACAAAAAATGGCAAAAACATACCCAAAATTTCTTAATCCACGCCAAAAACTACTACCTAGTGCCAAAATTTCTTACTAGTGCTATTATTTACAAGATAATGCAATCCCATAACGCTCCATAATGCTAGTACTAGTACTCCTCCTCTCCGGTTTATAAGGCTCAATTCAAAATTCTCACCAACCAAGGTAGATGGTGAGTGGTGGAATACTTTTTGTAGTTTGCAAAAGCACCCAATTAATGCTCTTGTTTTCCTCAAAAAAGTATGTTTACCAATGCATTAATTGCAATGCATGCATGCATAAATTACATGCATTGGTCAATTTTCTCTTTGTACTTGCATGAAATGACTTAATGCACCTTGGAATCTGAACATGTGATGGAAAACAACCAAATTGAGCCTTATAAAATGGAAAAACTAAAATTTTGAGATAAGCCCTATAAACCGAAAAGGGGGAGTAGTAAATAATAGCGTCACCCCTTCGCTGAGGAACGATCTACAGTTGGAAGGGACGAGGCCCTGCGGTTACTACGCTCTTATCTCCTCCTCGCCAGTTCCCCTCCCCCTGAAGAGAAGGAAGTTCGTCGCTGCTCCCATGGATTCGCCAGGAGGTTCTCCTCCTCGTCAGGGCTGGGAGACCTTGGACGATGATTCTCTGGGAGAAATCGCACGCCGCTCCGATGTTCTCACTGCTGCAAGACTCGGTGCTTCCTGCACCAACTTTTTCAAGACGCTGCTTAAACAGGCTTGGGAAAAGGCCATGCTTATTGGTCTTCCATGCGTCCTCGAGGAGAAGGTTCTTCTATGGAACAATTCTTCGAACAGTCCACCGCTCCCTGGCCATGGTTGCACGTTGACTCCGCTAGAGTTGACGACGTTGAGAGGTAGTCGGATTTTGTCCGATGAGCAGGTCAGTAATGGAGTTTGATCATGTAGTACTTAGTTATTCCATTTCCATCCCGTAATTTCTCCGCTGCCCACCGACTTATGTATAGGTCTGGGTCGGTGCCAATGAAGATTGGCTTGCATACCACCGGCCGGATACCACCATTATTTTGCACAACATCCACAGTAGTGCGGCCGTTCTGATAGACCCCTTCTCCACCATTGGGATCGACCTTCCGGGCTGGCTGGGCAAGAATACGTATGATGATGCCTACATGAGATTGAAGAAGATCGCAATTGCGGACCCGCTGACAAAGCGACGCGGCTACGACGATTACTATCTCATCGCGGTGTTCGACATAAGGATTGCCATCAATGCAGGAGGAAGTAACGGCAGAGGCTGGCGCATGTTGGCGGCGGCTGATTTGTACCCCTACACGTTCTAAGACGCCGTGCGCCATCTAGGCCGCATCTTCACAGTGACAAGCCAGCGGACTTGTTTCATCTGGTTGACATCCTATGGTACGGGAGATTACAAACGGAATGCACAAACCATCATTTGCATCCATAACGGTACTCCATTATTTTGCAGGGACCAGTCATCCCCCGATCAAAATAAGATCGTCGATCCTGGATGTGCATTTGCATCCGCGATTCGGTCTAACCTGGAACCTTGTAGCTGACTTTGGCATATTGGGATCAACTATCTTAGCAGTCGTTACCCATGGTACCACTGATGTGCAACATGGTCACACAATCTACCACGATCGGACCGTCACCATCTACCAAGGTATTCCATTTTTTAACCCTCTCGCCATCTCTTTCATTGTTATACTAGTAGTATGCTTTGTAGTACTAGTTGGAGTACTTTTTACCTTGGAGGACGCATATAGCTAGCTAGGCCCTTGAAGACTTGAACCCACTAGCTGCCACCATTTTTGTTTTTCCATGTCTTACTATCTCATCCATGTAGCCAAGAGTGGCTATATATAATAAGCCGGTTATTTTACTTCCTCTATACCGGAGTAGTACTATTTGTTGCACAGTATTACTGACCGCCACATTTGAGCACAACATTATTATGCATGGACCTTGACTATGTACGTCACCATGTGTCCAGATCTGGGATGCCGCGTGTACCAGATGAACGGCGCCGAGTTCGACCCCTGTGATGCTACGTGGGTGCCGAGGAACACTCTTTGAGAGTACTCGCTTTTCATTGGGGACAACTACCCCATTGTGAAGCGGATGCCACCTTCCGTGCACGACATGGAAGGCCTGCTGTTCATGAAGCATGGTTGTGTCTTCGATCGCATCACGGATGAACGACATGCTGGGACACGCTATCCCTGATTTATGCCGCTTCAGCTTGGATGAGTCTCCATCGTGTGGAACCGGACTAGAAAGTTGCGACAATGATTCCCGTTGCCCACCGCTATGGATCGTGCCATCCATGAAGAACACCTAGGACTGGAACCTAGAGGAGGACATGTAGCCCATCTATAACGTGTAAGTGGAGTATGGTAATTGTGAACGGTAGCGCTGTGAATATATGTAGACTAGTCGTGCACAAATTTATCACATGAGTTGGAGATGAACTTGTGTGGCATACTGGCGTTTGTCCTTTAGAATTTATTACTAGTAAATTTGTTATGTGTACGTGCAACTTGTGTGGTTGTTGCACGGGCTCCAACACGCTCTTTGAGGAAAAAAAAGGTGGCACAACTTTGGATATACGTGACGTGGCGGCATCATACAGTAGCATCGTTCGCTATAGTTGTACTAGTACACTCCTACTAGGACGACAACTCCTATAAAACCTTGCGCTTGGCTCTTTGCCTCTTCGGGAGGTTTAACAGTTCGTACTCGTGTGAACCTTGCACTTGGCTCTTCGCCTCTTCGGAAGGTCCAACAATGATGATACTACAGTACAATATGCTTCTGGCAATCTGACACCGATTGAACTGCTGCACGTCCACCGCGAGGGCGAGGGAGAGGGAGAGGGAGAGGGCGCTATAGTCAAAACCCTCTCCTCGTCCTATGAACCACCACGCGCGTGGGCGAGGGAGAGGCGTAGTAAGCAAGCTTCTCCTCCTTCGGCGAGTTGACGAGACACATCAAAGCAGTACTAGTACTAGTAGTAGTAGTCCATACTGCGTCCTTTCTGATTAATATGGCTTAATTTGAAACGAGAAAAATACACTGGCTTTCAACGTATGTAACAGTACGCTCTTTATGGTCACTATATATAGTTTTGCGGCGATTATACGATCACTAGCTCATCGTAGAGCACCGTATTGCACCCTACTGATCGGCCACATAGTCGACGTGGCACTTTGTTGACTGGTTAAATTGTCACCTGGTTTCTGGGTCCCACCTTTCAGTTGGCAGAGCAAAGAAATCAGTTAAACAAAACTTAACGCAGGCGCGACACGAGTCTAACCCTTGCACGCGAACCTCCCTCGGTCTTCCAACAAAGAGTGTACTACATGATGTACATCTACACTTCCAATGCATTTATCCTTTAATCTAAATCGATATTGATTGACTAATGCACCAACTTGTGCTGTAGGTATAGGCTACATGTCTATCCTTAATTACAGCATGCAACGGCCTTCATTTAATCTTCTTATCTCAATGGTCACATGCACACATAAGTCTGCTACTTTTGGGCGTTAATTATGCCCTGGTCAATGTGTAAATCTCTAAATGTACAGTCTTTCACGGACGTAGGGAGTAGGTTGAGCACTTGAGCGTGAGCGTGTGTGTTGCGTCGTGTGTTGTGTGCCGCATGGGTGCGTGAGTGTTGTGTGCGTCCGTGTGTACGTGTGAGTGTTGCATGTTGCATGCATGCATGGGGCTTACTCCCTCCCATTGACATGTTCATATTTCAAGCTTCCTTTGTTCCCTCCATATGGTGATACTCCCTCTGTTCCTAAATAGTACGGAGTAAAAGCCTCCCTCTGTTCCCAAATATGGAGTATTTGTCTTTCTACAGATTTCAACAAGTGACTAGGTACAGAGCAAAATGAGTGAAGTGAGCGTAGAGGCATAGGGATACTATGGAAAGGAAGTCCTCGCGATCCATTATTCCCCATCTCGGTCAGAGAGAACTATTCAACTAGTCTTCGCAGTGAAGTGACAATACACGCTACAGCAGATGGGACACGTAATTAATAAGCTGAACCAGCGTGTTGGTGTTACTAAATCAGCCTTACCCAGTACTGCCATCATGTTTGCCAGTAGAGCACACTTCCGCAAATACACCTACGCACCTCTGTCCTCCATTAACTGACATATGGCCCTGTTGTGGTAGACCCACATGTCATCGGTGTAACTATTTACACTCCAAAGGACGGTATATCCTGGTAGTAGTACTAGTAGAATTGAGATTGGATGCACTTTCTTCCCCGTCTTCCACTCTTCTTCCTCCTCTCTTCCCCATCGTCGGCCGGACACCATTTACCCCCGCTCACTGCTCGCCCGCCCGCGCCATCTTCCTTGGTAGCTCACGCGTACCATATCCCCCCGCTCACTGCTTGGCCACACGAGGAGAAGCTTCTTTGCTCGCCCGCCCGAATCCACTTCCCCGCTGGCTCGCAGGCACCAAAAACCCCAATGGAAGAACCGACTGACACGCAGAGCCGCGATTGGTATTCCCTCCCCGATGTTCTCTTGGAGCAGATATATAGTCGTATGGACCTATTCAGCACCGTCCGTCTGGCCGCGTGCTCGGTGTCTTTGTACCGTCTACTCGTCTGCAACCGGCCGGCTCTTTTCAAGATACCCTGCTTGCTGATGCCCGATCCTCGCAGGTGGCCCAGACACCGACTTGACGATCCTACGGAGGTTGTCGTGGTGCCCCTCGACATGCTACCACTACCCATCCACCTGTCCTTCATGCGCGGCCACTACTGGGCGGGCATGAAAGCCAACTAGATCGTCCTCATCCACCACACCGGTAGTCCGTGGCGTCTCATGGATATCTACACCCAGCGAGAGATCACCCTTCCATCATTGGATACCGCTGCCATCAAGCCTCGCGGCCCGCCGGACACTCCCGCCTACTACGCACGAGACGCGTCAAGCTTTTGGCTCGACCTCTGTTTGCAAAAAGTTGTAATCTGCAAAGTGCCCACACCATCAGAAGACTACATGGATTACAATCTCATTGCCTTGTTCAACAAGGGATTAGTCTATCTGGAATCCGGTCACCATACATGGTTATGGCTCATCATCAATCCTGTTGAGGAAACATTTCTGTCTGATGCTATAGTGCACGATGGCATCGTTTACGCGGTCGACGCACAGATTGGCTACATATACTGGTGGAATCTATCGTCGTGTAATTGTTCTATCTCATCTCATCTTTACCTTATGAATACGACTGCATGTTCATTTGTTACAAATTTAGAATGCATAGCATGTCTATAACCACATCATTGCTATATGTTCCTCTCATTTCCTAGATTTTTATGACCACACATGTTATTGTTAGAGTTGATATGAGAACAATTGGCATCTAATGATTGTTAGAATACATATTATGAGCATAACATCATGATTGCTATATGTTACTCCCGTTTACAAGATTTTTATAACAACGCATGTTATTGCTTAGAGTTGATATGAGAATAGTAGTAGTAAGTGCTATGGTAGAATATGATAGGCGCTGTCATAGATGTTTTCCTCTCATTGTTACATGATGTTTGAACCATGACATATTGCTAGAATAAGAAAGCCATTGGCTTATTTTTTTAACTTGGGGTATGATTATGACCACGACATTGCAATTCTCTCTCTATGATATGTGTCACTGTTATAATAATATTAATTCCACACATACTCTGAACATGATAGTTTATTTTTGTCCTTTTGGTCTCCAATTTGAATTGTTGCAGCAGACGCAAATGCGCTGGCCTTCATGATTCCAGGACCTGGAATCATACCAGCCGATGGGTGGTGATTTATCGCTCGTTCAGCTGACGGCGGTCATTTGATGCTCATTCGCACGTAACAAATTGACCAAACCATTACATCAAACCACATGCGAGTACAATGCGTATGCGTCGTGACATTGATGGCTATGGCTGCTTCGTGTTCGAGAAAGATCCCAACTCCGTTGGGCCAGGCGTATTCAACTGGAGGCGGGTTTACAACCTCGACAACCACTCCTTGTTCCTCGGGCTCAATTATCCGATCATCCAACCAATCATCGATCATATCATCGGCGATGATTACTGTGCTATGCAAGTTCCATTCGCGAGGGGGGCTGTGTTTACACATCATACCATGGGTTTCATGAATCACCATATCCGAGATTCGTCGACACAGCTTGTTGCCGATAATCTTCGCAGTGTGAAAAGCATCAAGCTTCCATGCGATGGATGGCTTTTGCAAACCCGACATGCGGCGATGTGGTTCATGCCAACAGCAAATATGCACAACTTGATTCGTGCTGATATCTAGATCGAGCCATGTATTCGCTCTTGTAGTACGACCCTCTTTTGTTGGATATTATGTACTATTGTTAGTTTGAAGCACTCCTCTGGTTTGAAGGATAGATACCTTCCGGGATCAAGTGCATCCTAACTCACCTGCGTAGGATGTACCGATAATGATGATGGAGATGCTGTGCGAGAGCACACACACACACACACACACACACACACACACACATATATATATATATATATATATATATATATATATATATATATATATATCAGTTAGGCTTCAAGTGCGTACTTGTTAGTTAAACCTATGTATAAATTGTGACACTAAATACGACTAGTAAGTAGTACAATTGCAGTACTAGTATACGTCGGTCAAATTATTCATCATGTCCACATATTGAATTGACGTGACAACACGTTGCACGTGAGGTGACACAAGAATCCCGGCAGCGTGTTCGGGTATTCTGGACTTCAGATTTGGAGTACCACTTATCTGTCGAAATCTTTCATCATTCACTTAAAACAGTCGATTGATCATACATTGAGTACCATATAACTGGAATTACCGATGCAAGTCGAAGAAGGATTGGCCGGTGCTGCCGGCTGGCGTCAAGTTCGATCCCACGGATCAGGAGCTGATCGAGCACCTTGAGGCCAAAGTGAGTGCTGACAGCGTGAGATTTCAGTCTCTCATCGATTTGTTCATACCAACCATCGACAGCGAGCACGGCATATGCTACATCCAACCTGAGAAATTTCCAGGTAAGACACTGATCGGTCGTCTACTTGCACAAACATATTCCTTTGTTTATAGCTCTATTTTTCTTTTTAGACGCAGACATGGTGAAGCAATTACAATTTGACAGTTAATAAAAAGTGAAACAAGTGACTGCAACATGCCAAAGATGTTATGAAAATGCCAACTAGGTACACTAAAACTTGAATTCCACAATACTGCAGGTATCACACTGAGTGGCCTAAGGAAGCATTTCTTCCAGCGCAATTCAGGTATTCAAAAGGGCACATGGACGCGTCGCAAGATACAGTCGGAGTGCGGCATGCACGCGATGTGGCACAAGACCGGCAATACCTTGCCGATGATGGTCAACGGCCGGCAGATGGGCAGCAAAAAAGGTTCTGGTGCTGCACACCAACAAGAACTTCGACCAGCAGAGGAACAACTGGGTGATGCACCAGTACACCTCAGGGACCTGGAGCAAGAGAAGGAGCGGGAGCTGGTCCTCTGCAAGATTTTCTACCAGACGAACACTAGGGACAGGAGTAGAAAGATTATAAGTTAGTTTGGTATTGGTAGTTGTACTACCTTGTCGTCCGCAAGTTGGTATTGTTGTTAACAATCTTTTGGTATGAACTTGCATTTTCTTCCAACCATCATGCCGAGGGTCGGCGTGGATATAAAGCTGAACCATTTGTTTCAAAACGAATTTTCAGGCACTTGATTTTTATTTGATGGGTAGCATAAGCACCCGCCGTTCGAATTCCCAGTTCTCCAATTTTTTTGAAACAAGTGCATGCACTTATTATCACGATAAAAAAACAATATCCGTGCTGCATCCCAGTTATCAGTCTGTACTTGTAGAATTCTCTCGTTTATTGAGCACGTATATTGTTTTTTCAGGTCGAGCAAGTTTCAACTGGGCTGTAGATTGCCCTGGCTTGGTTTTGTTTTTAACAGGCCCAGCCCATGACGACAACAGGGCACAAAGATCCAGCAGGTATATGCTAGCCTATGGCCCACCAGCGTTAGTTATATTTTGTCTTACAACATCCGCAGGCAGTTTTTTTTACTAAATCAAACACACAGCCCGGTATTTTCCTCTTGAAACGCATGTCCTACATCCGTTTTCTAATCTCTACCTATAGTTTTACTAGTTCATATACACGTATCATTATATTGAAAACACATAAAATTCCCTTTTCATATTTACATCCTTATTTTTGTTGTTTTTTCCCACCCAGCGCTGATTTTTTACCACTGGTTTTCCCTTAAACCAACTCAATTGTCCCACGTCTTATTTGCTTACAAAAACAAAACGATTTTTTTGGCAAATCAATAAGTTCTTAAAAAATGTTTATCATTTCGGGATTACAACAGTTCGGACTCCACCGAAATATGCAAAATAAGGTTGAACTTTTTGACCGTGGTCCTGGGCAGAAAATGGGCTGTAATAAATTACTTAAGAATTAACAAATGGGCTGCAAATTATAAAAAATAGCAAATGGGCTTTATGGTGTCTGCCACAGATTTGGAGGCTGACTTGTGGGCCTACTAAGTTCATGCGTACACAAGGTTTCTCAAAAAAGAAACTTAACAATCGACTCTACCAGCGTCAGACCGTTATATGACAATCTAACGACAATCGTGCTTCTTCAGTGTCTGATCTTCCTGCCCCAGCCGCCCAAACCAGCGCCGTCGGAACCACCTGCTCCCGCCTCCCGTGGCCGGCAGTGCTGCCGGGAAGGCCTCACGGCCCCATCATACACGCATCCCTGGCCTGTCTATCCCTCTACTCACCCACACCTCCTGTTATTTTCCGGCGACGGCAGCTGAACCAGTCAACCCTCGTACTCTCCACCGCGTGGGCAGCCACTGTCGTGTCTTCCCCGGCTTCGTGTCGTTCCCTTCGCAGGCCTCACCGTCGTCCACCGCGCTGGTGCTCTCGGCGTGGCGTGGTCAACGATGTCCATCCAACGGCCGTAGTGCTTCTTCCACCTCTGGTCTTCTTGCCCCAGCCGCCCAAAGCAGCGCAGGTCGTGCCGCATGCTCCTGCCTATCGTGGTCGGTTGTGCTGCCGCGGAGGCCTCACCGTCCCCATACTACTCCCACCGCTGGCCAGGCCATCCCTCCACTCACCCACTCCCCCTGTTATTCTGCGGCGACGGAAGCCTCACACCGCAGCCGAACCAGTGAACCCTCGTACTCCTCTCCGCGTGGGCATCCACTGCCGCGTCTTCCCCGGCTCTGCTTCGTCCCCTGCCTAGGCCTCGTCGTCGTCCACCGCCTTGGTGCTCTCGGCGCGGCGTGGTCAATGTGGTCAACGACCGACTTCCATCGGAAGAGTACTGTACGTGGAGAGGCTGATAGCTGGGTCCATGGCCACGGCCCAGTTTTTTTGTGATTTGCAAAGTAAGTAGCTTTGTCAGGCCTGTTGGGCTGCAAATCTTTGAAGACGAGGAGAGCTTCATTCGACTGGCCGAGAAAATGGCCCATCAGTAATGAGAAATGGGTTGTACATTTTTAAAACACATCAAACCGGCAATTAGTTTCAAATATCTTTTTTTCATTTCGAGATTTTAAATTACATTAATTTTTATGCGTGGAGAATTTGTTGGATTTTATATTGATATACATTTATTTTTAAAATCAGTTTGAATGTGAGTCAAATTTCGGATTAAAACAGTTCGGACCACCAAATATGCAAAATTTCATATAATTTTTTAACCGTGGCCACAATATGGGCAGTAATGCTAACAAAAAGAATATGGGCTAAAAAAACCTTAATAATTAGCAAATGGGCTGTAAATTATTAGAAATAACGGCAGATGGGCTGTATGCTGTTTTCCACAGATTTGAGGCTTTCCTAAAAAAGGTTGACGCCTTGGCGTTGATGTTGGATGGCCATGCAACGGCCATCGTGCTTCTTCAATCATCGCTCTTCCTGCTCCAAATTACCAAACAAAGGCCAAGGGACTGCTCGATCCCTCCCTCCCAGCGGCTCTGCTGCTGCAGAGCCTCACCGCTCCACCGTACTCCCATCGCTGGCCTAGCCATCCCTCTACTCACCCACACCTGTTGTTATTCTCCGGTGACGGCAGACGAACCAGAAAACCCTCAGACAACAGACTCCCCTCGGCGGGAAACAACTGCCGAGTCTTCCCTGCCTCCGTGTCGTTCCCTTCCTAGGCCTCGCCGTCGTCCACCGCCCTGGTGCTCTCGGTGCGGCCTGGTCAACGTGGTCAACGACCGACATGCATCTGAAGTGGACTTTACGTGGAGAGGCCGACAGCTGGGTCCACGGCCGCATGCAAGGAAATGCCTCCATATTACGTGCAAAATAATGATTCCTCTACCTGACATCAGGGACCCACCGAAAGGGCCTCTGTATTTCGTGAAAAAAACGTTACCGCCGCTGACAGCTCGGACCCACCAGCTATATCTTCGCGCGCAAGGAAGTGCCTCCTTATTAGGCACAAAAAATGAATACTCCCCATTAGCTGGGACCCAAAGATAGTGGCAGGCTGACTTGTGGGCCTACTAAGTTGACGGGACGGATGGCTTTGTCAACTTAGTCAATATGCACGATTCTAGCTCCGGTGACCGTACGATGTCCATCCAACGGCCGTAGTGCTTCTTCAACCTCTGGTCTTCTTGCTCCAGCCGCCCAAACCAGCGCCGGTCGTGCCTCGTGCTCCTGCCTCCTGTGGCCGGCTGCGATGCAGCGGAGGCCTCACCACCCCCTACTACTCCCACCGCTGGCCAGGCCATCCCTCTACTCACCCACACCCCCTGTTATTCTACGGCGACGGCAGCCTCACACCGCAGCGAACCAGTGAACCTCGTACTCCTCTACGCGTGGGCATCCACTGTCACGTCTTCCCCGGCTCCGCGTCGTCCCCTTCCTAGGCCTCGCCGTCGTCCACCGCCCTGGTGCTCTCGGTGCGGCGTGGTCAACATGGTCAAGGAACGGCTTCCATCGGACGTGGACTGTACGTGGAGAGGCTGACAGCTGGGTCCACGGCCGTAGCAAGGAAGTGCCTCCTCATTACGTGCAAAATAATTATTCCTCCACCTAACAGCGGGGACCCATCGGACGGGCCACCGTATTTCGCCCCCCTGACTGCTGGGACCCACCAGCTACATCTTCTCACGCAAGGAAGTGTCTGACAGTCGGGACCCACCTGGTCGAAGCGTACGTAGCATTGTCATTCCGGTCGCGAACGTGTACGTACATATATACTGGTGGATGTAGAGGCGCGCACGTGTCGTAGTAGAGGCGGCTAGGGTGCAAGAAAGAAAATACGGCCACGTATGTGTACATACGGGCAGGGTCTCGAACGCCTACTCGCGCATACATACGGCGAGGGCTCGTTGACATGGCTGGGTCGAACGGAGAAATAGCATCGTCGTCGTGTTCATGGGGAGGCAACAGAATGTGTCGTGTTCGTGGGGAGGCAACGGAATGCGTCGTGTTCATCGGGAGGCAACGGAACGCGTGGGAGCCAACCGGCTGGGTCGGAACGGAATGCGTGGACCTGTTCATCGCGAGGGCTTGGACGGAACAGGCGATGGAAACGAGGCCTGGCATACCGCAGAACGGAGGAAACGGACCTCCTACGGTCGAAACGGGGGTCCTGTTGATTGGGAGGGGTGTGGCCTACTGCAAAACGGACGAAACGGACCTCCTACGGTCGAAACGGGGGTCCTGTTGATCGGGAGGGGTGTGGCGTACCGCAAAACGGACGAAACGGGGGTCTTGTTCATCGGGAGGGGTGTGGCGTACCGCAAAACGGGACTCCACGGGATACTATTCCTCTCCACCGTCGACCCCCTCTAGCCTCCACGAGCTACTGTTCATCCACCGTCGACCTCCTCCAGCATCCACCTGCGACTGTTCATCCACGGGCTCCTGTTCATCCAGCCTCCACCGCGCTTCTCCACCGGCCATCGCTCAACCAGCCCTCTCCACGGGCTCATGTTCAACCACCCTCCACGGGATACTGTTCATCCAGCCATCCACCGCTCATCGCTCATCCTGCCCTCCACGGGGTGGTCCTGTTCATCCAGCCCTCCATGGGGTCCTGTTCATCCAGCCCCAACCGGCTCGATCGATCGGGGTCCTGTTCATCTAGAGGCAACACCACGGGGTCCTGTTCATCCACCCCCACCGGGAACTGTTCATCCAAACCCCCGCAATGCTCACTGTTCATCCAGAGGCAGCATCGATCGGCTTCAGATTAGCAGCGATAACGGCGAATCGCTCGATCGGGTTCGATTAACAGCCATCGATCGATCGCTCGGGTTCGATGTACGTAGCCTACAAAGCAATCGCCGGGTTCATTAGAGCCAATGCCTCGCACACACGCAGCGTAAGTGTACGAGAAAAGCAGCGCATCGCCGCCCCGACCTCCCACCGTAACCAGGAACTCCCGAAATTTTCCTCGCCTCGCTTCTACCACGGTTTTTTCCGTCATGGACGCCCAAAGAATGTCATGCAGCTGCGTCTCCGCCCGCCCAGGACGAAAAGCCCATTTTCTCATCATGATTTTTGTCATAGAAGTAGGAGCCCACCACATCTATGATGATACCGGGTTTTGTCACAATTATCGTCATACAAGTGTCATATGTATGACAGAAAAAAATTTCGTTCGGCCCAAAATGTCACGGATGTGTCTTTTTTTTGTAGTGATGTTACCCCTAGTATACAGAAAAATAACAACCAAACAAAACCACGGGATGGCGGGGAAATGGGTGCAGGGAGGGGCATTGTTGGAAAAGTCCCAAAAAAGACTCTACTTGAGAGTCTTCTTCATTTAGTCCCAAAAAGCAACTTTTAGTCCCTAGTAGTCCCTCCTGTTTGGTTAAAAAGTCTCTAAGAGGGACTTTTTCTAGTCCCTACACCAAAAATTCCCTGGAAACAAGCACCCCCTTACTTTCCCTTACAATAAAAGATCATACATATTTATGAGCATTGTTTATTGCTTTTGCACCGATGACAACTTACTTGAAGGATCTTATTCAATCCATAGGTAGATATGGTGGACTCTCATGACATGAAACTGGGTTTAAGGGTTTTGGATGCACAGGTAGCATCTGTACTTAGTGCGAATGTTTGGCTAGCAAAAGATCCTAGACAATCACCACATGTTAGAAGATCCTTAACAATATAACTTCTATGTGAATGTCAACAACCATAACTCATTACGTTGTCTTCCTTGTCCAATGTCAACTAATTGACATAGAATATTTGATGGGGGCTCACAATCATAAAAGATGTCCTAGATAGTATATTTATATGTGAGACCTCTCTCACTTTATTACTTTTTCATGGATTGCACCAATAACCAATGCTATTCTTGTCAACTTCCAACAAATTTTATCAACTATACTTCTTTTATGTGAAGTCATTGCTCCCCATCAGAGTAGCATATCATCTTTTATTATTTTATTTTCCATTGCTAAGATTGAAACAAGAAGGCAAAGCAAAACTCAAACTACTCTTTATTATGTATCTCACACACGATTACATAGATAGATAGATCACTAAGCAAGCACTCGAAAATAGATCATACTAAATCTTTATTCTTCTAGATCATGAAATAACTAAGGATCAAACTAACATACATAATGATGATAAAAGTGGTGGTGATACGATACCGGGGACCTCCCCCAAGCTTGGCACAAGCCAAGGGGAGTGCCCATACCCGTGTACTCAGGTCTCCTTTGGTGATGGCCGTGATGATGAAGTAGTAGGCTTGTCCTTCAGCCTTGGCAGATACTCCAGTGTACGGTTGATACTCTGAAGGGCGATGTCTTGCTCTTCCAACAAAATAAATTCGTGAGTGAGAGATGTATTCTGAGCGCAAATTGTTTCAAAGACTCCTTCAAAGAACACGGACCTCCTCCAGCTATCGGCACGCGCGACCGCCCCTCGAAGGCGCATCACGAGCCCAAAGAGGCTGGTTGGAAGGGCTTCAGCAGGCCACAGTGAGACACAGAGGTCTTGAAGTGCCGGTCTCGCCATGTGCAGTAATTCCGCCAGCTGCTTCATTCGATGATTCAGCAGCTGCAATGATGGAGACCCCGAGCACTACCCCCAGAAGGCCTTCTCCTCCTCATGACCCGCCAGCTGGTCGAAATGCGCAACACAATCCACCATGCTCTGCGGGAGGTCCATGAAGACTTCTATGGAATGCAACAGTTGAGTGAGCTCGATGCACCCTTTGCTCCAACTGCTGGAGCACCTCGCGATCTGTGCGGGCCACAGTCTTGAGATTAGAATGGGCAAGCTGGAGCTTTTCAAGCTCCTTCTTCGTTCGCTACCTTCCGCCTGAAGCTTGTCGCATGCTACAAACACGCCCTTGTCCCCAGCCACCTTCTCGGCGACTCGGGCCTCCTCCGCCTTTGCGGCCACAGCTTTATGCTGCTCGACCTCTTGCTAAACCTTTTTGAGCCCGGCCTTGAGCATCTCAAGCTCGGCTAACGCTGCCGCCATTAAAAAATTTTGGCCTTAGTTTTTCGCCCAACATAGATCTTTCACAACCTTGCCTATACAAAATTGCTTACCTTGAGACTGTTCAAACCTCTGGTTCACTAGGTTGAGGTCCTACTGGGACCCTCGAGCTTCCGGTTCATCTCTGCAATCTCCTTGGAGACGGAGTCCGGAACCGAGGTCGAGACCTGCCAGCAAAAACCCTTGTTACAAAGCCCGCAATCAAACTATTGAAATTCTAGGATGACTGCCTTAAGCAGTGCCTGGGGCTACACTACAAGCTCCTAACAAAGATATACGACCCCAACGCCGGTTTCTTAAAACTAGCTTTGGGCTCGGGGGCTACTCACTCACTACACCGTTTAGAAGGTCGTGATATCATGCCCTCGCACAAACATAAATCGAAAAGCTCAAACAAACAAGTTAATTTGGTGCAAGGATAGAAGCATACCTCGAAGCTTGTCACGAGGTTCTTGAAAACCTAATGCAGGCCGGCCCCCGTGTTCACGGGACCCCCATGTCCACGGGCCTCACGGACCCCGTGCCCACGGGCTCATGTGTCAGGTCTCTGGATACCCCGTGCGCACGAGCTCCACTTACCTTGTGCACACGGGCCCCCCTGAATGTTGCTGCGGGCTTTGCCCATGTAATGTCCATTTCTCCCCTGCTTACCCCTTCATCCCCTAGGACTACATATACTCCTTCATCTCCTCCATTTAGACTTAGCTAAGAATAGATCTAGACATTAGAGCTTAGCTCATGTACCTATTTTTGTGGGATTCCTCTTGAGAGAGAGACACTCACGGAGTTCAAGGCCTCCATTGGAGAAGATCCCTAGGGATTCAGGACCCCTTGAGGGAAGGATCTACCTAGATCACCAAGATCTCATCTCCTTTGGATTTGAGATGAACTTTACCATGTACCCATGTCCTCTTGTTGTTTATGTACCTTTGTGGATCTTGTGTGGATTTGAGTCTAGTGGATGTGTGATTGGACTTGTTCTTGAGTGTTCTCTTGTGATTTCCCCTTTGTGTTCTTCTTGTTATTGGGGATTTCCCCTCCAATTCATGAAAGATCTCCACTTAGGGTTCCACCCCTACAACATCTTAGTATCATGAGCCATGGTTTCTCACGAAATTGGAGCCCCCTCCTTGTTTTCTAGCCTAATTTTGCTTGTTCTTGCCCAATTTCGAAAATCCCCACAAAAATAGCCATACCGATTTTTTGTGATTTGTTGTTCCTTGTGAGTTTTTTGTTGATTTCAACCCATGGATCTGATGTATAGCAAGTAGATCCACCTCCAATTGCGTACCCATAGCCTAATTTTTCTTTATCCCTCTCAAATCTGACTTTGAAATCGTGAAATTTCTGCCTACCCCGTGCCCACGGGCCCCAGACCCCGTGCGCACCATTTGACTCCATCAAATTTTGTCCATTTTTGCATCTTTTGGATAGGCCTTCCGCCATAACTTTCGCACCACCACATAAAACTTCCGCAAACTAACCCATTTTGGTTCCTTTGGTATTTGTGATTGTTTCAGTTGTGATTTGAGTCTCCTATGGTGTTTCGGCTACTTAGGGACGGTTACATATTCATCAACCACCACGTGGAACGACACGAGTAACGCCTAACTCTATCGACTACATCCACCACGAGCTTCCACATCGACGACGACCATCCATCCTTTGAGACCATCTTCAACCGGAAGCAAGGCCGGTTACCCCCTGACTACGTGAAAGGTTAAGTGTGACGAAGGTATCCATTCTGTCATAAACTTTTCCTTCCTTGCTGAGGGAGTCCTGGATTAGGGGGTATCCGGACAGCCGGACTATATCCTTTGGACGGACTGTTGGACTATGAAGATACAAGATTGAAGACTTCGTCCTGTGTCCGAATGGGACTCTCCTTGGCGTGGAAGGCAAGCTCAGCAATTCAGATATATAGATCTCCTTCCTTGTAACCGACTCTGTGTAACCCTAGCCCCCTCCGATGTCTATATAAACCGGAGGGTTTAGTCCGTAGGACCAAGAACAACAATCATACCATAGACTAGCTTCTAGGGTTTAGCCTCTTCGCTCTCGTGGTAGGTCAACTCTTGTAATACTCATATCATCAATATCAATCAAGCAGGAGTAGGGTTTTACCTCCATCGAGAGGGCCCGAACCTGCATAAAAACATCATGTCCCCCGTCTCCTGTTACCATCCGCCTAGACGCACAGTTCGGGACCCCCTACCTGAGATCCGGCGGTTTTGACACCGACATTGGTGCTTTCATTGAGAGTTCCTCTGTGTCGTCATCGTCAGGCTTGATGGTTCCTTCGATCATCAATAGCGATGCAGTCTAGGGTGAGACTTTTCTCCCCGGACAGATCTTTGTATTCGGCGGCTTCACACTGCGGGCCAACTCGCTTGGCCATCTGGAGCAGATCGAGAGTTACGCCCCTGGCCACCAGGTCAGGTTTGGAAGCTTAAACTACACGGCCGACATCTGCGGAGACTTGATCTTCGACGGATTCGAGCCCCTGCCGAGTGCGCCGCACGGTCATGATGAGCATGATTTAGCTCTGCCGTCGGACAGTGTTCAGGAGATCGCACCTGCAACCGCTCCGACCCTTAATTCGGAGCCAATTGCGCCATCCGTGGACGGGTGGCTAGACCCCGCCACGGAGGCCGCACTCTCAGCGGTGATCGAGCCGAGTATCGACCTTACCCTTCACGAGAGCCGTGACTCCAAACTGTCAGATTCTTCTCCGGCCACGGACTCCTAACCGCCTGCGCCCGTGCCTATCGAATCCGACTGGGCGCCGATCATGGAGTTCACCTCCGCGGATATTTTTCAGCACTCGCCCTTCGACGACATACTGAAAACATTAAGGTCTATCTCCTTGTTAGGAGAGTCCTCGCCGAACTATGTCCGGCAGGATTGGGATGCGGATGACGAAGAAATTCGCCGCCCACCCACCACCCACTTAATAGCCACTGTCGATGATTTGAGCGACATGCTCGACTTCGACTCCGAAGACATCGACGGTATGGACGACGATGCAGGAGACGAACATGAACCACTGCCCACAGGGCACTGGACAGCCACCTCATCATATGATATATATATATATATATGGTGGAAACACCCAAAGAAGGCAATGGTGACGGGACAGCAGAGGATGACCCCTCCAAGAAGCAACCCAAGCACCGACGTCAGCGGCGCCGCTCTAAGTCTTGCCAAAGCAAAAGCGGTAATACCGGCACAGGAGATAATAGCACTCCGGACAGTGCCGAAGATGACGACAATCCCCTCCAGCAAGATTTAGAGCAGGAGGACGGAGAAGCCAGCCCTCCTGAGAGAGCGGCAGATGGAGAGGCCCGAGGATGATAATTACATGCCTCCCTCCGAAGACGAGACAAGCCTCGACGACGACGAATTTGTCATGCCTGAGGATCCCGTCGAGCAAGAGCGCTTCAAGCGCCGGCTTATAGCCTTCGAGGTGATCAAGACTTGCTAGCTGACAGATGGACTGAAGTCCTTGCGGCCGAGGAATATGAACTCGAACGCCCCTCCAAGAGTTACCCAAAGCGCAGGTTGCTACCCCGACTTGAGGAGGAAGCATTAAAACCTACATCTCCAGCGTACGACGCGGCTGATCGGCCACCTCATGGCCGCGACAGAGCGGCATTCCAGCCAAAGGCTCAGCCCGCACCCCGGCGCCACTCAAATAAAAATGTCACGGCACGGGGAAATACGCTAGACCTGCGAGACGTATTGGAGGACAAAGCAAAACACGCAGGATTGATCTATGGATCACGAGGGCGCGCCACCACGCGAGATGATAACCGTCACGCCCGATACAGTAAGAGTAAATCCGGCCGGGCCGAACACAGCAGACAAGACTCATTTGAGCTGCGTCGCGATATAGCCCAGTACAGAGGCTCCGCACACCCCCTATGCTTCACAGATGAAGTAATGGATCACCAAATCCCAGAGGGTTTCAAACCCGTAAATATCGAATCATACGATGGTACAACAGATCCTGCGGTATGGATCAAGGACTACCTCCTGCACATCCACATGGCCCGCGGTGACGATCTACACGCCATCAAATACCTCCCACTCAAACTCAAAGGACCAACTCAACATTGTCTCACCAGCCTGCCAGCATAATCCATTGGCCGTTGGGAAGATCTGGAAGCCGCATTCCTCGACAACTTCTAGGGCACTTATTAGCGACCACCAGATGCCGATGACTTGAGCCACATAATTTAGCAGCCAGAGGAATCGGCCAGGCAATTCTGGACACGGTTCCTAACCAAGAAAAATCAAATCATTGACTGTCCGGATGCAGAGGCCCTAGCAGCTTTTAAGCATAACATCCGCGACGAGTGGCTCGCCCAGCACCTTGGCCAGGAAAAGCCGAAATCTATGGCAGCACTCACGACACTCATGACCCGCTTTTGCGCGGGAGAGGACAGCTGGCTGGCTCGCATCAATAACATATCAAAGAACCCTGGTACTTCGGATACCAAGGATAGCAACGGCAGGTCACGTCGCAACAAACACAAGCGCCGCATCAATAGCGACAATACCGAAGATACGGCAGTGAATGCCGGATTTAGAGGCTCTAAACCCGGTCAGCGGAAAAAGCCATTCAAAAGAAGTACTCCGGGCCCGTCCAGTTTGGACCGTATACTCGACCGCTCGTGTCAAATACATGGCACCCCCGACAAGCCAGCCAACCACACCAACAGGGATTGTTGGGTGTTCAAGCAGGCCGGCAAGTTAAATGACGAAAACAAGGATAAGGGGCTACATAGCGATGACGAGGAGGAGCCCCGGCCGCTGAACACCGGAGGACAGAAGAGGTTCCCCCCACAAGTGCGGACGGTGAACATGATATACGCAACCCACATCCCCAAGAGGGGAGCGGAAGCATGCGCTAAGGGACGTATATGCGTTGGTGCCAGTCGCCACAAAGTTCAACCCATGGTCCTCCTGTCCGATCACCTTCGATTGCAGGAACCACCCCACTAGTATCCGTCATGGCGGATTCGCCACACTGGTCCTAGATCCAATCATTGACGGACTTCACCTCACTCGAGTCCTTATGGACGGCGGCAGCAGCCTGAACCTGCTTTATCAGGACACAATGTGCAAAATGGGTATAGACCCCTCAAGGATCAAACCCACAAAAACGACCTTCAAAGACGTCATACCAGGTGTAGAGGCCCATTGCACAGGCTCAGTCACACTGGAAGTGGTCTTCGGATCCCCGGATAATTTCCGAAGAGAAGAGTTAATATTCGATATAGTCTCGTTCCGCAGTGGCTATCATGCACTGCTCGGGCGAACCGCATTCACAAGATTCAATGTGGTACCGCATTATGCATACCTCAAGCTCAAGATGTCAGGACCTCGGGGGGTCATCACAGTCAATGGAAACACAGAGCGCTCTCTCCGAACGGAGGAGCACACTGCGGCCCTCGCAGCAGAAGCGCAAAGCAGCCTTTCAAGGCAATTCACCAGTTCGGCGATCAAACACCCGGACACCGTCAAGCGCGCCCGGAGTAATCTGCAACAAGACCGTCTGGCACGTTCCGAGCTTGCATAGCAATGCGGCCCCCACCCCACCCCCAGCCAAACGGCAAAATCCGTGCCACGCATACATAATTACGCATTGAAAATACCATGGGCATAGGTGGGTGGGGGGCACGACTACGGCACACCCCAAAACGCGACTCAACCGCACTAGGGGCTTCCCGTTTTGTTATTTTTTCTCTCTTTCAGGACTCTACTCTCTGGAAACCCCGTCCGGCAGTACAATTGCCGGACACACGATACAACAACCAAGAAGGCAGAAAGCTACGTCACACCATGGAATCCCCAGGTGGTCTCTGATAACGAGTGAAATACCTGCTTTAAATACTATTCCGCAGCTTGCCCTTGGAGGGGACATGTCAAATAGTCCTGTTTTTTGCTTATCGCATTACTTGTATCGTTATGCTTCGATGCACCTTTTTTGAATAAACAATGCATAGCACTAGTCTATTACTACATTCTCTATTCTTTCTTTTTTTATATACATATGTTCATTCATGACATTCAACACCCGTACACTCTAGTACGACCAATACGCCAGGGGCTTATGCGTACCCCATAATACGGCGTGAGAAGTCTGAACACTTTCGACAGTGCGGCACCCCGAACTTATAACATTACATGCATCAACTCCGAATCATGTCTTGGGTCAATAGTTGGGTTTTCCCGGCTCCCATGTTTTGGTACCTTACGTTCCGCTATATCGGCTAAGGTAGCACTGGGAGAACTACTGCGATTGTGCCCCGGTTCATCTGGGCAAGCACCTCAGTAGAGAAAGCTAAAACTGACTGTCATGATAAGGCGAGAGCTGGTCGCTGTTCGAGAGGTCTCGAGTCCCTAAAGACTTATGCCGCTTAGAGCGAGGAGTCGGCTTTGTCCGGCTTAGGCATGTATAGCGCCCCGAATTCGGCCTTCCGAATACTACGGGCTTCACCAAAATTTAAAATTGTAGACTTCTATGGCTAAGTGAGAGTGATAAAGCATTATAGTCCGATTGCCTTGTTCGTTGCGCTGAGCACCTCCCTCGAAGGACCCAAGAATGGGAAAAAGAGTGCTCAGATTTATCCCGAACACCCCAGCACTCGTGGCATGGGGGCAGAAGTCGACGACTCGCCATCTCTCAGATTTGATAAACAGCCGCACTGAAGGTAATATTTTAAATTCAAACAAGCGTTGCATAGCGCATATGAACAAGTTTTCATAATACAGGATCACACGAGCAAGTTCACTCAAAAAATACATCTTTTGAACACTCATCCGCCATAAGGCGGGCACCCTTCAGGACACCCTCATAATACATTTCGGGGTGGCGATGCTCCTTGCCCTACGGTGGTCCCTCCTTCACCAGCTTCTCAGCGTCCATCTTGGCCCAGTGTACTTTAACACGGGCAAGCGCCCTGCGGGCGCCCTCGATGCAGATGGACCGCTTGATGACTTCTAACCGAGGGCAGACATCCGCAAGCCGCCTCACCAGCCCAAAGTAGCTCCATGGCATGGCATCTCCAGGCCATAGCCGGACTATAAGACCCTTCATGGCCTGTTCGGCCGCCTTATGGAGCTCGACGAATTGCTTCAGCTGGTCGCTTAAGGGCACCGGGTGTTCGGCCTAAGTATACTGAGACCAGAACACCTTCTCCGTCGAGCTCCCCTCCTTGGCTCGGTAGTGCTTTGCGCATCCGACACGCTGCGGGGCAAATCTGCGAATGCTCCTGGAGAGCTCTGGACTCGGGTAAGTAACAAGTAATTTACTTTCACATGCTTGCTTTGCATAATGAAAGCCTTACCCGCCGCTATCTTCTTCATCGCCTCGATTTCCTAGAGGGCCTATTGGGCTTCAGCCTTGGCATGCTTTGTTCTCTCAAGGGCCGCGGCAAGCTCGGACTCTCGCGTCTTTGAGTCAAGCTCCAAAGTCTCGTGCTTCTTCACGAGGGCCTGGAGCTCTTGCTGCACCTCGCTCACCCGTGCCTCTTGTTTCTCCCGCTCGGTGCGCTCCTTGGCCGCTTTGTTTTCGGCCTCGTACAGCGCTTGCTTCAGGGCCGCCACTTCGGTCGTGGCCCCTGGCAAATTCATGATGATCCTATCATTTTGCAACCACATCTTTTTTTTCATATATATATAGACAAGGTATTGCTTACCTTTGTCCTCCTCGAGCTGCCTCTTGGCAAGCCCGAGCTCTTTCTCGGACCGCTCGAGGTTCTGCTTCAGTGCGGCAGAGGTCAGCAGCGAAGCCTGCATACGCATATAGACATACTTGTATTAGACTCCTGCAGATATTATTCGATCCTCTATTCGGCTTTTCTTTGTGAACCCCAAACAGAGCATCAGGGGCTATTGTCTATGCGGTAATATTTCCCTATATTTTAAACACTTACCTCAAAGCCTGTTAGAAGGCTGGCACAGGCTTCAGTCAGTCCGCTCTTGGCGGACTGAACCTTCTTGATCACCTCACTCATAATAGTGCGGTGCTCCTCGTCGATGGAAGCGCCGCTAAGTACTTCCAGCAAATTGTCCGGTGCCTCCGGATGGACGGAGGTCACCGGCACGGGCGGCTTGCCCCTCTTGGCAGGGGTCCGCCTGCCGGAGTCCGGAACCACTGGAGGTTCCGGCGCGGTGTTCGGCTGAGAGACGAACTTGGAGCCCTTGGGAATCTTTCTCCCTTTGCGCCTAGAGTCCGGAAGGTCGCCTTGAGGCGCCTCCAGGACTACCTCCCCTCGACTTGGTGCCCTTTGAGACAACACCTCGGTGTTGTCCGTAGGGCGAGGGGTGGAGGCGGTCAGAAGTGAACCGCTACTCATGGTCGACGGGTCCAAAGAACCGTCCGACGAGGACACGTCGATGCGGGCTCGAGACGGAGTGCATAATCATATTTGGCGTTAGGAGAAGCAGTGCGACAAAAGTATGCTATGAGTTTCTCTGGTATCCGAATACTTACGACTTCGCCAGGGGCTTGGCCCTGGGTACCCACTCGTCTTCGCTGTCGGCGGCGGTGGTGGAAAGTCCGGAGGGAGAGTCCTTCCCTTCTTGGACCCTTCAGCCCCCCCGGTTGGGGCGGCTTTCCTTTTCTTTTCTCCCCCGGCTAGAGGGGGAGAACCTTCTTTTTCCTCCTCCTCGTCTTCGTGGGAGGAGTGCGCTTTGGAGTGTTCGGACGACGAGTCCGATATAGCCTGGCGCCGGAGACCCTTCCTGGTCCCCATGGCCTTTTTCTTGGCCTTCTTCTCCGGCACCACGTAAGGTGCCGGAACCAGCATCTCCGCTAAGCGAGCGTCTGTTGGGTCTTCGGGCAGAGGGGCCGGGCAATCGATCTATTCGGCCGTCTCTAGCCATTCCTGTCAAAGGTATGGGAGCTTAGATCCCGCATATGGTTATACTGGGAAAAATAAATACCTTGTAAGTAATAAAAGAGCTTACCGCGCCGGCTTGGCGCTGCACGCTGAGCCCGCGATCCTCGGTGAGGGGTGGGGGAACCTCAGCACTCTTGAACAACACCCTCCAGACGTCCTTGTGCGTCATGTTGAAGAGCTCGCTCAGAGTCTGGTGCTGGGCCGGGTCGAACTCCCACAAATTGAACGCCTGTTGTTGATACGGGAGGATCCGGCGGATGAGCATGACTTGGACTATGTTGACAAGCTTGAGCTTCCTGTTTATCATATTTTGGATGCAGGTCTGGAGTCCGGTCAGCTCTATCGGATTACCCCAGGGCAGGCCCTTCTCTTTCCAGGAGGTGAGCCGCGTGGGGATTCCGGATCAGAATTCGGGGGCCGCCGCCCATTTGGTGTCGTGCGGCTCGGTGATGTAGAACCACCCCGATTGCCACTCCTTTATGGTCTCCACATAGGAGCCCTCAAGCCATGTGACGTTGGGCATTTTGCCCACCATGGCGCCTCCGCACTCCGCCTGCTGGCCGCCCACCACCTTCGGTTTGACATTGAAGGTCTTCAGCCATAAGCCAAAGCGGGGCTTGATGCGGAGGAAGGCCTCACACACGACGATAAACGCCGAGATGTTGAGGATGAAGTTCGGGGCCAGATCGTGAAAATCCAGGCGGTAGTAGAACATGAGCCCATGGATGAATGGGTGAAGGGGAAATCCCAGTCCATGGAGGAAGTGGGTAAGGAATACTACCCTCTCATGGGGCCTTGGGGTGGGGATGATCTGCCCCCCATCTGGGAGCCGGTGTGCGATATCCTCGGACAGGTATCCGGCTCCCCTCAGCTTTTTGACGTCTCCCTCCATGACGGAGGAGACCATCCACTTGCCTCCCGCTCCGGACATGTTTGGAGAGGTTTGAGGAGAAGGATGTGGACTTGGGCGCCGGAGCTCGAGTGCGCGAGAATGAATGAGCAAGGAGGAAGAAGGCGTGGGTAGAAAAAGGTGAATCCTTATCCCTTTATAAGGGCAGACGAAACTATGCATCCTCATCAGCCTGGTAAAACTCGCTTATCCCCCAAGCACCGTAATCAATGGCGCGGTTGGGTTACCCACGTCCGAATTGATGGGAATCCCGCAATAAGGGGACACGATCTCTACTTCGACAAGACGCGCCAAGGAAACCGCCTCGCGAAACACGCTGAGGTTGGTTTAAAAAAACGATTCGAATGGTGACCTGGCTGTGGTGTGATGACACACTGTGAAATACGTCAGCAGGTTAGATTTGTGGAACTATTATTCTCTCTATGGTGGTATGTGGAATCTGTTTTGCAGAGCCGGACACGATCCTCGTGTTCAAAATCTTCTATGACGTGTTCGAAGGAGGAACCCGCCTTGCAATGCCGAAGACAATCTGTGCGCCGGACTCATCGTCATTGAAGCCTGGTTCAGGGGCTACTGAGGGAGTCCTGGATTAGGGGGTATCCGGACAACTGGACTATATCCTTTGGTCAGACTGTTGGACTATGAAGATACAAGATTGAAGACTTCGTCCCGTGTCCGGATGGGACTCTCCTTGGCGTGGAAATCAAGCTTGGCAATTCGGATATATAGATCTCCTTCCTTGTAACCGACTCTGTGTAACCTAGCCCCCTTCGGTATCTATATAAACCGGAGGGTTTAGTCCGTAGGAACAAGAACAACAATCATACCATAGGCTAGCTTCTAGGGTTTAGCCTCTTCGATCTCGTGGTAGATCAACTCTTGTAATACTCATATCATCAAGATCAATCAAGCAGGAGTAGGGTTTTACCTCCATCGAGAGGGCCCAAACCTGGGTAAGAACATCGTGTCCCCCGTCTCCTGTTACCATCCGCCTAGACGCACAGTTCGGGACCCCCTACCCGAGATCCGCCGGTTTTGACACCGAAACTTGCCATTACATCTTGATAGCCCCACCATCTTTGCACATACCTTCATACCTATTGAGACTAGCTATCTGAGCATTGTCGGGCTTCGCAAAAACTTGTGCACCATAGCGATACGATATCATATTGTTGCGTCATTGGATATATCATATAGTGCCATTGCTTGCTCCCGTGCATATCTTGTGATACTTATCTCATGTGTTTGGTTGAGGTTCAATAAGCATAGTGGAAAGGAAGAGAAGAGCAAAAGAAAAAAGTCAAAAAAATCTTTTAAGCAAGAAAAGAAAGATCATAAGCTTAGAAGCAAAAGAGTGTTGAGCATGAAAAGAGATACTTGTGCATGAGGATACATGGAATAGGAAACATTTAGCTTGCATACAAATAGGTTAGTGCCAAGTGGTGAATCGTGCCCAAGTGTGCAATCAAGCTAGTGCTCTCCTAGTGTTTGTGCAACACGAGCTTAGTCTTCGTTAGGCAATTTTTTATTGCTCATCCCTATAGCTGCACAGGCCCCATTATCCCACCGTGTGTGTTTCTTTATTGCCCTCCTATATATTTGTGATAACTTGCTTTGCATTTTGACTCCTTTGGATTTATTTCAACATTTACAATATCTTGGACTTCAATTTGCATGAATTTGTGCCACTTATACTAACCAAGCCACTCGATAAGCTTTACTTTGTAGGTGTAAGTGCAAGGGTTCAAGAACTACCATCTTTGGCAAGTACACCCCGACATCGACACCGACAAGACCATGAAGAGCAACCTACTGGACGAGAGTTGGCTTCTCTGCCACACCCGTGCACACGGGCCTTCGACCCCCGTGCACACGGCCTCCTGCACCCCCGTGTGCATGGGCTATACAGAGCCGTGACATCAGCCCCAAGACTACGACTTCTTCAACAACATTAGCATCTTCGCCAAGTGACTTTAGGGCATCTTCGCCTGTACGGCATCTTTGCCTTCTCCACGAGCTCAAGTCCACTACTTCCACGAGCTACTTCGAATTCACCAACGACGATGAGATTCCATTCTTTGGGACTCATGACCCCGAAGAGTACCTCAAGTGGGAGTGCAAGATGGACGACTACCTAAAGCTACACCAAGTCCCCTCCGAAGATCAAGTGAAGTGCGCCACAAGTACCCTCCATAACTACGCATCAACATGCTGGCTTCATAGACCTTCAACAAGCTTCACCATGATGTGGCCCACGATGAAGAAAGCGATGAGGCGAGAATTTGTGCCTTCCACCTACATGGAACATCTTCAACGCCAATTGGAGAACACCATACAAGGATCCAAGTCCCTCGATGAGTACTTCAAGAATGTGAAGAGAGCCTTGCGACGAGCCGGTGTGGACGAACCCATTTGGATGAAGGTCTACTTTATGATGGGATTGAACAACGACATCTCCAAGACTATATTCCTCGAGAACTAGTAGTCCCTCGATGACAACTACATTGGTGCTCTCAAGGCGGAGCAAGAACTCATGAAGGCCAAGTCTACTCGACCCCAAGCACACTTCGCGACGACCACAATCCAAGACGGCGAGCATGAAGCTAGTACCACCGAGATGTCCAAGCCCGACGAACTCCAAGATGATGTTCCCAAGTTCGACTTCACCGCCATCCCTCTTTGTCGCATTGATGATGCCGAGTCCACTACGACTCTTTTTCAAGACGGTGCGGCAACGAGTATGACTATGGAGCAACTAAAGGACCAAGATTTGGAGGCGAGCGACACGGTGACGAGCAAGGATGATGCTTCCATATTTGGAGGCGAGATTGATGATGTGCCATTTTCGACATTCATCCAGGACGAGAGTGATGATGTGCCATCTTTCGCCTTCATCCACAACGAAGACTACGAGATGGTTGAGCATGGGATTTTCCCTTCGACCACGGTGACGTATGTTGACCTGAGTGACTTGTGCCACCATATTGAGAGTGAGAGTGACTTCACCACTAGCCCCATATATGACGAGTTTCCCCAATTCCCATGTGAGGAGAGCCACCACCACCACCACTACTTGAGTGATTTGAGTGACTCCACCATATGTGACATTGAGTGCACCTACCTTGAGGGAGTGAGTGAGCCACCACCACATAGAGAGAGTGAGGTAGTTGATAGGGCATGTGAGGCTGTTTAGATGTCTAACAACTTAACCTCTACCTCTATTGTGCTAGGTCCCATATATGATGACGCGCCGATACACGACGACTTCGTCCTTCCTTTGGGCAAGACGATGGCCATGGTGGACTATGATGCAGCCCCACATGGTTCCATCCCGACGATGATGTTGACCATGATTTGGTCCTTACCACTTCACCTACACCACATGAGTGGAATGAGAAAGGTAATATAGGTGAAGGTGATTCTCTAGTCCCACTAGTGGACATTCTTGATATTCATTGCTTGCATGATGTTGATCCACCTATTACCATGCTTCATAATAGTATGATTTCCCCATGCGATGATTTGCCCGTTTATGATGAGTATCACACGAAAGCACTTCTATAGCGCACCATTTATTGTCATGGAAGTGGACACTTCCGTGATGATAATTTTGGTATTGTCATGGAACACTTCTACGACAACACGAGTATGACTATCTTGATTCTGTCATAAAATCGTCATGGATGTGCATGCATAACAGAAAACGTGACCTACTAATGTCGCTTGAAGCTACGTCGGTATTTCCCCAAATAGGAAGGGATGATGCAACACGGCGGCGGTAGGTATTTCCCTCAGATATGAAACCAAGGTTATCGAACCAGTAGGAGAACCAAGCAACACAACTTAAACAACCCCTGCACACAGATAAAAAATCCACGCAACCCGACGTGTTAAAGGGGTTGTCAATCCCTTCCGGGGTACAGCGCCTCAAGATAGGCAAACATACGTGAGATAAATTGTAGTAGATTGATAGATCGAATGCCAAACAAAATAAATAGAAATAAAACACATCAAGGTATTTTTGTATTTTTGGTTTAATAGATCTAAAAACAAATGCAAGGAAAAAGTAGATCGCAAAGGCAAATATATGAAAAAGAAGACCCGTGGTCCGTAGGTTTCACCAGTGGCTTCCCTCGAGAAAAATAGAAAACGGTGGGTGAACAAATTACTGTTGGGCATTTACAGAACTTAGAATAATCATGACGATGTCCAGGCAATGATCATTATATAGGCATAATGATACGTCTCCAACGTATCCATAATTTTTTATTACTCCATGCTATATTATATTCTGTTTTGGACATTATTGGGCTTTATTATGCACTTTTATATTGTTTTTGGGACTAACCTATTAACTGGAGGCCCAGCCCAGAATTGCTGGTTTTTGCCTATTTCAGAGTTTCGCAGAAAAAGGATATCAAACGGAGTCCAAACGGAATGAAACCTTCGGGAACGTGATTTTCGGAACGAACGTGATCCAGAGGACTTGGACCCTACGTCAAGACATCAACCAGGAGGGCACGAGGTAGGGGGGGGCGCGTACCCCCCTAGGCATGCCCTCCACCCTCGTGGGCCCCATGTTGCTCCACCGACGTACTTCTTCCTCCTATATATACCTCGTACACTTCAAACTACCGACACGGAGCCAAAAACCTAATTCCACCGCCGCAACCTTCTGTACCCGTGAGATATCATCTCGGGGCCTTTTCCGGAGCTCCGTCGGAGGGGGCATCGATCACGGAGGGCTTCTACATCAACACCATAGCCTCTCCGATGATGTGTTCGTAGTTTACCTCAGACCTTCGGGTCCATAGTTATTAGCTAGATGGCTTCTTCTCTCTTTTTGGATATCAATACAATGTTCTCCCCCTCTCTTGTGGAGATCTATTTGATGTAATCTTATTTTGCGGTGTGTTTGTTGAGATCGATGAATTGTGGGTTTATGATCAAGTTTATCTATGAACAATATTTGAATCTTCTCTGAATTCTTTTATGTATGATTGGTTATCTTTGCAAGTCTCTTCGAATTATCAGTTTGGTTTGGCCTACTAGATCGATCTTTCTTGCAATGGAAGAAGTGCTTAGCTTTTGGTTCAATCTTGCGGTGTCCTTTCCCAGTGAGAGTAGGGGCAGCAAGGCACGTATTGTATTGTTGCCATCGAGGATAACAAGATGGGGTTTATATCATATTGCATGAGTTTATCCCTCTACATCATGTCATCTTACTTAAAGAATTACTCTGTTTTAATGAACTTAATACTCTAGATGCATGCTGGATAGCGGTCGATGTGTGGAGTAATAGTAGTAGATGCAGGCAGGAGTCGGTCTACTTGTCGCGGACGTGATGCCTATATACATGATCATACCTAGATATTCTCATAACTATGCTCAATTATGTCAATTGCTCAATAGTAATTTGTTCACCCACCGTAATACTTATGCTCTTGAGAGAAGCCACTAGTGAAACCTATGGCCCCCGGGTCTATTCTCCATCATATTAATCTCCCGTCAACAAGTTATTTCTAGCATTGTATTTATTTTGCTTTCTTTACTTTGCATCTTTATCATAAAAATACCAAAATTGTTATCTTATTAGATCTATCAGATCTCACTCTCGTAAGTGACCGTGAAGGATTGACAACTCCTTTATTGCGTTGGTTGCGAGGATTTATTTGTTTGTGTAGGTGGGAGGGAATCATGCGTGGCCTCCTACTGGATTGATACCTTGGTTCTCAGAAACTGAGGGAAATACTTATGCTACTTTGCTGTATCAGCCTTTCCTCTTCAAGGGAAAACCAACGCAGTGCTCAAGAGGTAGCAAGAAGGATTTCTAGCGCCGTTGCCGGGGAGGCTTACGCAAGGTCAAGTCGAGATTTGACTCCCGACAACGAGCCATTTCTGCCGCCGTTAATGGGGAGTCTACGCAAAAGTAAGCATACCAAGTACCCATCACAAACCCTTATCTCCCGCATTACATTGTTTGCCATTTGCCTCTCGTTTTCCTCTCCCCCACTTCGCCCTCTCTTTTCCGTTTTCCTCCCTCTTTCCTTTTTGCTCCTCGCATTTTCTGCCGTTATGTCTGAAATTGGGGAAACTATTGTCGATATGGACAATAGTAATAATATGGAAAATTCTGATGCTCCTGCTGAAGAACCCCCTATCTTGCATACAAAAAAATTCCGAATTGGTAGTGGTAATATTATTGGAAAAGGGGTTATTCAAGATTTCTTTACTTGTGCCGGTGCTTTGCCTTCTATGGGCAGTTCTATCCTTCATAGAACTAGCAGTCTTGCGGACGCTGTTGCCATGCTTGTAGTTGAACTTGAAAGGCAATTCATGCACATGCACCCTTGAATACAAAGGATTTTCCTAGAATTTTCTAATATTGAGCATTCCTCTGTTAAGCGTGCAGCTACTATCTTTTTGGCTCATGAGTTCAGATTTATAATAAAAGAGGCCAAAGAAATCTTTGCGCATTATAGGGTGGATGCTGGCCATCCTCCCATATAAACTATCCTATTTGATCAAGAGGAAATAATGCGTTTTCAATCTCTAGACTATGTTGCTTTTAATGAGAACCTTAGAAAAAAGGTTCCTACCAATGTTCTAATTGATAGAATTTCTGAACATAATAATGATTTTGCTATTCAAAATAATGAGCTAGGATATTCTCTCGAGTATAGGCTCACAAAGTTCTGTCAAAAGAATGCTTATAATGATGATTTGGTTGTGCAATACGAAGGGCCGAAGGAGGAACCTATACCTCCTAAAGTTGATCTTGGAGACTTTTGTCCCATTAAATTTAGCCCTTTTGATTACTTTTGCTTGCCTCAGAGAAAACTCGCTGCAGAACGTAGAGAATATGAAATGAGTTTTACTGATCTATCCTATTATTATGGCAATACCTAGATCTATCCTTGCTTTTATGCCTAGCTAGGGGCGTAAAACGATAGCGCTTGCTGGGAGGCAACCCAATTTTATTTTTAGTTTTTGATTTTTGCTTCTGTTTAGGAATAAATATTTGATCTAGCCTCTGGTTAGATTTGTTTTTATGTTTTAGTTAGTGTTTGTGCCAAGTTTAACCTATAGGATCTTGGATGATAGTTATGTGATCTTGCTAAAAATTCCAGAAACTTTCTGTTCACGAAAATAATTGTTAAGAATCACCAGAACGTGATAAAATATTGATTTCGATTTCTTCTGATAAATAAACAAATTATCTAGGTCTTCCTATTTTGGCTGAATGTTTGGAGTTCCAGAAGTTTGCGTTAGTTACAGATTACTACAGACTGTTCTGTTTTTGACAGATTCTGTTTTTCGTGTGTTGTTTGCTTATTTTGATGAACCTATGGCTAATAAAATAGTTTATAAACCATATAGAAGTTGGAATACAGTAGGTTTAACACCAATATAAATAAATAATGAGTTCATTACAGTACCTTGAAGTGGTGCTTTGTTTTCTTTCGCTAACGGAGCTCACAAGATTTTCTGTTAAGTTTTGTGTTGTGAAGTTTTCAAGTTTTGGGTAAAAGATTTGATGGATTATGGAACAAGGAGTGGAAAGAGCCTAAGCTTGGGGATGCCCATGGCACCCCAAGGTAATATAAGGACACCTAAAAGCCAAAGCTTGGCGATGCCCCGGAAGGCATCCCCTCTTTCGTCTATTTCCAACGGTAACTTTACTTGGAGCTATATTTTTATTCACCACATGATATGTGTTTTGCTTGGAGCGTCTTGTATGATTTGAGTCTTTATTTGTTAGTTTACCACAATCATCTTTTCTGTACACACCTTTTGAGAGATAGACACATGATTCAGAATTTATTAGAATACTCTATGCGCTTCACTTATATCTTTTGAGCTATATAGTTTTTGCTCTAGTGCTTCACTTATATCTTTTCGAGCACGGCGGTGGTTTTGTTTTATAGAAACTATTATTCTCTCATGCTTCACTTATATTATTTTGAGAGTCTTAAACAGCATGGTAATTTGCTTAAATTGGGAAATTAATCCTAATATGCTAGGTATTCAAGACTAGTAAAAAACTTTCTTATGAGTGTGCTGAATGCTAAGAGAAGTTTGATGCTTGATGATTGTTTTGAGATATGGAGGTAGTGATATTAAAGTTGTGCTAGTTGAGTAGTTGTGAATTTGAGAAATACTTGTGTTGAAGTTTGCAAGTCCCGTAGCTTGCACGTATGGTAAACATTATGTGACAAATTTGAAACATGAGGTGTTCTTTGATTGTCCTCCTTATGAGTGGCGGTCGGGGCGAGCGATGGTCTTTTCCTACCAATCTATCCCCCTAGGAGAATGCGCGTAGTGCTTGTTTTTTGATGACTTGTAGATTTTTGCAATAAGTATGTGAGTTCTTTATGACTAATGTTGAGTCCATGGATTATACACACTCCTACCCTTCCATCATTGCTAGCCTCTTCAGTACCGTGCTTTGCCCTTTCTCACATTGAGAGTTGGTGCAAACTTCGCCGGTGCATCCAAACCCCGTGATATGATACACTCTTTCACACATAAACCTCCTTATATCTTCCTCAAAACAGCCACCATACCTACCTATTATGGCATTTCCATAGCCATTCCAAGATATATTGCCATGCAACTTTCCACCGTTTCATTTATCATGACACGTTCATCATTGTCATATTGCTTTGCATGATCATGTACTTGACATCGTATTTGTGGCAAAGCCACCGTTCATAATTCTTCATACATGTCACTCTTGATTCATTGCTATCCCGGTATACTGCCGGAGGCATTCATATAGAGTCATACTTTGTTCTACTATCGAGTTGTAATCATTGAGTTGTAAATAAATAGAAGTGTGATGACCATCATTCATAGAGCATTGCCCCAATAAAATAAAATAAAAAGGGAGAAAGGACAAATAAAAAAGAAGGCCCAAAAAAAAGAAAAAAAGAGAGAAAATAAAAAGGTGCAATGCTACTATCCTTATTCCACACTTGTGCTTCAAAGTAGCACCATGATCTTCATGATAGAGAGTCTCTTGTTTTGTCACTTTCATATACTAGTGGGAATTTTTCATTATAGAACTTGGCTTGTATATTCCAACAATGGGCTTCTTCAAATGCCCTAGGCCTTCGTGAGCAAGCAAGTTGGATGCACACCCACTTAGTTTCTTTTGTTGAGCTTACATGCATTTATAGCTCTAGTGCATCCGTTGCATGGCAATCCTTACTCCTTGCATTAACATCAATCGATGGGCATCTTCATAGCTCATTGATTAGCCGCGTTGATGTGAGACTTTCTCCTTTTTGTCTTCTCCACATAACCCCCATCATTATATTATATTCCACCCATAGTGCTATATCCATGGTTCGCGCTCATGTATTGCGTGAAGGTTGAAAAAGTTTGAGATTACTAAAGTATGAAACAATTGCTTGGCTTGTCATCGGGGTTGTGCATGATGAGAGCATTCTTGTGTGACGAAAATGGAGCACGACTAAACTATATATTTTTGTAGGGATGAACTTTCTTTGGCCATGTTATTTTGAGAGGACATAATTGCTTAGTTAGTATGCTTGAAGTATTATTATTTTTATGTCAATATTAAAATTTTATCTTGAATCTTTCGGATCTGAATATTCATACCACAATTAGAAGAATTACATTGAAATTATGCCAAGTAGCATTCCACATCAAAATTATGTTTTTATCATTTACCTACCGAGGACGAGCAGGAATTAAGCTTAGATGCTTGATACGTCTCCAACGTATCTATAATTTTGATTGCTCCATGCTATATTATATTCTGTTTTGGACATTATTGGGCTTTATTATGCACTTTTATATTGTTTTGGGACTAACCTATTAACCGGAGGCCCAGCCCAGAATTGCTGTTTTTTGCCTATTTCAGAGTTTCGCACAAAAAGAATATCAAACGGAGTCCAAACGGAATGAAAGCTTCGGGAACGTGATTTTCGGAACGAACGTGATCCAGAGGACTTGGAGGGCACGAGGTAGGGGGCGCGCCTACTCCCCTGGGCGCGCCCTCCACCCTCGTGGGCCCCATGTTGCTCCATCGACGTACTTCTTCCTCCTATATATACCTCGCACCCCAAACTACCAGATCACGGAGCCAAAACCTAATTCCACCGCCGCAACCTTCATGACCGGTGAGATCCCATCTCGGGGCTTTTTCGAGCTCACGGAGGGGGCATCGATCACGGAGGGCTTCTACATCAACACCATAGTCTCTCCGATGATGTGTGAGTAGTTTACCTCAGACCTTCGGGTCCATAGTTATTAGCTAGATGGCTTATTCTCTCTTTTTGGATATCAATACAATGTTCTCCCCCTCTCTTGTGGAGATCTATTTGATGTAATCTTTTTTTGCGGTGTGTTTGTTGAGACCTATGAATTGTGGGTTTATGATCAAGTTTATCTATGAACAATATTTGAATCTTCTCTGAATTCTTTTTTGTATGATTGGTTATCTTTGCAAGTCTCTTCGAATTATCAGTTTGGTTTGGCCTACTAGATTGATCTTTATTGCAATGGGATAAGTGCTTAGCTTTGGGTTCAATCTTGCGGTGTCCTTTCCCAATGACAGTAGGGGCAGCAAGGCACATATTGTATTGTTGCCATCGAGGATAACAAGATGGGGTTTATATCATATTGCATGATTTTATCCCTCTACATCATGTCATCTTACTTAAAGCGCTACTCTGTTCTTATGAACTTATTACTCTAGATGCATGCTGGATAGCGGTCGGTGTGTGGAGTAATAGTAGTAGATGCAGGCAGGAGTCGGTCTACTTGTCGCGGACGTGATGCCTATATACATGATCATACCTAGATATTCTCATAACTATGCTCAATTCCGTCAATTGGTCAACAGTAATTTGTTCACCCATGTAATACTTATGCTCTTGAGAGAAGCCACTAGTGAAACATATGGTCCCCGGGTCTATTCTCCATCATATTAGTCTCCCGTCAACAAGTTATTTCTAGCATTGGCTTTATTTCGCTTTCTTTACTTTGCATCTTTATCGTAAAAATACCAAAAATATTATCTTATCATATCTATCATATCTCACTCTCGTAAGTGGCCATGAAGGGATTGACAACCCCTTTATTGCGTTGGTTGCGAGGATTTATTTCTTTGTGTAGGTGCGAGGGACTCGTGCGTGGCCTCCTACTGGATTGATACCTTGGTTCTCAAAAACTGAGGGAAATACTTACGCTACTTTGCTGCATCACCCTTTCCTCTTCAAGGGAAAACCAACGCAGTGCTCAAGAGGTAGCACATAACGTCCAAGATTAGTAGACCGATTCCTGCCTGTATCTACTACCATTACTCCACACATTGACCGCTATCCAGCATGCATCTAGTGTATTAAGTTCATGGAAAACGGAGTAATGCAATAAGAACGATGACATGATGTAGACAATATCTATCTATGTAGAGATAGACCCCATCGTTTTATCCTTAGTAGCAACGATACATATGTGTCGGTTCCCCTTCTGTCACTGGGATCAAGCACCGTAAGATCGAACCCACTACAAAGCACCTCTTCCCATTGGAAGATAAATATATCAAGTTGGCCAAACAAAACCCAAATATCGGAGAAGAAATACGAGGCTATAAGCAATCATGCATATAAGAGATCAAAGAAACTCAAATAACTTTCATGGGTATAAAAAGATAGATCTAATCATAAACTCAAAGTTCATCGATCCCAACAAACACACCACAAAAGAGTCACATCATATGGATCTCCAAGAGACCATTGTATTGAGAATTCAGAGAGAGAGAGAGATGAAGCCATCTAGCTACTAACTACGGACCCGAAGGTCTACAAAGAACTACTCATGCATCATCGGAGAGGCACCAATGGAGACGGTGAACCCCATTCGAGATGGTGTCTAGATTGGATCTGGTGGTTCTGGACTCTGCGGCGGCTGGATGAATATTTCATCGACCTGCCTATGGTTTCTAGAATATTGGGATATTTATAGAGCAAAGAGGTGGTCCGGGGGGCACCCGAGGTGGGCACAACCCACCAGGGCACGCCTGGGCCTCCTGGCGTGCCCTGGTGGGTTATGCCCCCCTCGGGGCACCCCCTAGGCGCAGCAAGGGCCCATTACATTCCTTCTGGTCCAAAAAAATCTCCATGGAGTTTCGTTGCGTTTGGACTCCGTCTGATATTGATTTCATGCGATGTAAAAAACATGCAGAAAACAACAACTGGCACTTGGCACTATATCAATATGTTAGTACCAAAAAATGATATAAAATGACTATAAAATAATTGTAAAACATCCAAGATTGATAATATAACGGCATGGAACAATCAAAAATTATAGATACGTTGGAGACGTATCAACATCCCCAAGCTTAACTCTTACTCGTCCTCGAGTAGGTAAGTGATAAAAACAGAATTTTTGATGTGGAATGCTGCCTAACATGTCATATCATAATCTTTTCTTTATAGCATGGACAATTGGAATTTTATGTGATTCCAAGCAATAGTCTAGTTTTGACATAATAATTTAAATACTCAAGCATATCAACAAGCAACCATGTCTTTCAAAATATCAACGCTAAAATAAGTTATCCCTAGCCCGTCATGCTCAACCATTGATCCATTCATGAAACACACTCGAATATTAGCTACACCCAATACTTAAGTACGATCATATTGCCTCCTAGTTGGTGCTTTTGTAAGAGAAGATGGAGACTCAAATTGAAAATAAAACTCGCATAAAGTAAAAGAAAGGCCCTTCGCAGAGGGAAGTAGGGATTTGTAGATGTGTATCCATCCCACCAAAGAAAACGACTTAGAGTTCCCAACACTTTCCATGCAAGATATATCATAGGCGGTTCCCAAACAGAAAATAAAATTTATTCCTTTTTCCACCGTACTTTCACTTTCCATGGCTAGCCGTATCCACGGTTGCCTTCCATACCAACACTTTCCAAGGAATTTATTATTTGAAAACATAAAGTAAATTCATTTTTGCATTTCGGGACTGGGCATCCCTAAAACCTTTGCCTTACTCTCGTGCAATGACAAGTGAATAAACACTCATCATGAGAAAAACACATCTAGCATGGAAAATATTAGCCACCCCTCACCGCTCCGCGAGTGAAACAAACACACAAAAGAGAAGTTTATTTTGAAAATTAGAGATGGCACATGAAAATTTGCTTAGAACGGCAAAAGAATACCGCATATATGTAGATATAGTGGACTCATGTGGCAAAACTGGTTTAAAGGTTTTTGGATGCACAAGTAGACATCATACTTAGTGCAAAACGAAGGCTAGAAAAAAGATTGAGAAGCGACCAACCAAGAAATGAATAATCTCATAAGCAAGCATTAAGCATAATTAACACCGAATAATGCACCACAAGTAGGATATAATTTCATCGCATGACTATTGACTTCCGTACTTGCATAGGGAATCACAAACCTTAACACCAATATTCTTACTAAAGCATAATTACTCATCAACATAACTCACATACCGCATCATCATATCTTAAAACTATTACTAAGAATCAAGTTTGTTTTGTCCAATGATCTTCATGAATTTTTTTACTATATCCTTCTTGGATATCTATCACTTTGGGACTAATTTTCATATGTTGCTTTTCATAAGCTCAAACAAATATAAGTGAAGATCATAAGCATAATTCTTTTCCTTTGTCTCAAAATAATTTAAGTGAAACAAGAGAGAATTTCTGTAATTTTTTTAATAACTCTCAAATAAATCTTAGTGAAGCAAGAGAGCATTTCTTCAAAAGTAATAAAGCACACCGTGCTCAAAATGATATAAGTGAAGCACTAGAGCAAGTCCATTGCTCATAAAAAGTTAAGTGAAGCATAGAGAGCAATTCTAACAAGTCATGACATAATTTTGGCTCTCTCAAATAGGTGTGTCAAGCAAGGATTGATGACTTAAAACACAAAATAAAACAAGCAAAGACTCATATCATGCAAGACGCTCCAAGCAAAACACATATCATGTGAAGAATAAAAATATAGTTTCGAGTAAAATACCGATGGTCGTTAGAAGAAAGAGGGGATGCCACTCAGGGGCATCCCCAAGCTTAGTTGGTTGCTCATTCTTTGGATAATAGCTTGGGATGCTGGGCATCCCCAAGCTTAGGATCTTCTATCCTTCCTTCATCCATCGTAAGATAACCCAAAACTTGAAAACTTCAATCACACAAAACTCAACAAAAACTTCGTGAGATCCGTTAGTATAAGAAAGCAAACCTCTACTATAAGTACTATACCAAACCAATTCATACTTTGTTTTTGCATTATATCTACTGTATTCCAACTTTTCTATGGCAAAAACTCATAAAGAAAACCATAGAGCCATCAAAATAAGCACACAACACAAAGAAAACAGAATCTGTCAAAACAGAACAGTCTGTAGCAATCTGACTTTTTTGAAAACTTATGGAACTCCAAAAATTCTTAAAAACCAGTACGTCCTGGGTAATTTGTATATTAATCTTCTGCAAAAAGAATCAGGGTAGAATCTCTTTCTGATAAAAACTGATAATTGTTTTCGTGAGCGCAAAGTTTCTGTCTTTTTCAGCAAGATCAAACAACTACCACCCAAGAAGTTCCTATTGGTTCTACTTGGCACAAACACTAATTAAAACACGAAACACAATCATAACAGTAGCATAATTGTGTTAACACTCAAGAATAGAAAGCAAAAAGCAAAAATAAGTTTTATTCGTGGGGTTGCCTCCCAACAAGCGCTATAGTTTTACGCCCTTAGCTAGGCATAAAGCAAGGATCTAAATTTTGCCATCTTTGGTTCGAGATCTATAAGATGCCCTCATGATTAATTCATAAGGTGGCTTAATTCTTGTTCTATGAAAGTGTTCCATACCCTTCCTCAAAGGAAATTGGAACTTAATATATCCTTCTTTAATATCAATCACGGCATCGATAGTGCGTAAAAATGGTCTACCAAGGATAATTGGATAAGACGGATTGCAATCAATATCAAGAACAATAAAATCTATGGGCACATAATTCCTATTCGCAAGAATAAGAACATCATTAATTCTTCCCATAGGCTTTTTAATAGTAGAATCCGCCAAGTGCAAATTCGAAGAACATTCCTCAAGATTAGTAAGACCAAGCACATCACATAAAGATTTCGGAATTGTAGAAACACTAGCACCCAAGTCACACAAAGCAAAACATTCATAATTTTTAATCTTGAATTTGATAGTAGGTTCCCACTCATCATGCAATTTTCTAGGAATTGATACTTCTAATTCCATTTTTTCTTTTAAAGCTTTCATCATAGCATCAACAATATGTTAAGTAAAAGCTTTGTTTTGTTCATAGGCATGGGGTGAATTTATCATGGATCAAGCACCTTAAGATCGAACCCACTACAAAGCACCTCTTCCCATTGGAAGATAAATATATCAAGTTGGCCAAACAAAACCCAAATATCGGAGAAGAAATACGAGGCTATAAGCAAGCATGCGTATAAGAGATCAAATAAACTCAAATAACTTTCATGGATATAAAAGGATAGATCTAATCATAAACTCAAAGTTCATTGATCCCAACAAACACACCACCAAAGAGTCACATCATATGGATCTCCAAGAGACCATTCTATTGAGAATTCAGAGAGAGAGATGATGCCATCTAGCTACTAACTACGGACCCGAAGGTCTACAAAGAACTACTCATGCATCATCGGAGAGGCACCAAGGGAGGCGGTGAACCCCATCCGAGATGGTGTCTAGATTGGATCTGGTGGTTCTGGACTCTGCGGCGGCTGGATGAATATTTCGTCGACCTGCCTATGGTTTCTGGAATATTTGGGTATTTATAGAGCAAAGAGGCGGTCCGTGGGGCACCCGAGGTGGGCACAACCCACCAGGGCACGCCTGGGCCTCCTGGCATGCCCTGGTGGGTTGTGCCCCCCTCGGGGCACCCCCCAGGCGCAGCCAGGGCCCATTACGTTCCTTCTGGTCCAAAAAAATCTCCGTGGAGTTTTACTGCGTTTGGACTCCGTCTGATATTGATTTCCTGTGATGTAAAAAACATGCAGAAAACAGCAACTGGCACTTGGCACTATGTCAATAGGTTAGTACCAAAAAATGATTGTAAAACATCCAAGATATATAATATAACAACATGGAACAATAAAAAATTATAGATACTTTGGAGACGTATCACCTACTGTGACAAACACGTATGATCACGGAAGTGTTTTTTTAGTGGTCTTACCTCTTCGAGAGGGCCCGAACCTAGGTAAACATCGTGTCCCTTGTTCAGCATGTTACCATCTAGCAAAGATCACCAGCTCAGGACCCCCTACGCGAGATCTGCAGCATCTAACCCCAAACTTGGTGGCCCATGCAGGTCCCGCTACGTGGTCAGAAAAGCTTGAAGGCTCATCTTCGGATTGACGACAACATTGGTTGTGGGAAGACCTTCTTCCTCGGTTAGGTCTATGTCATCGGCAGAGTCACGTTTTATGCCGATGCGACTAGTCATCGGCCCCCAGGGCCATATCATTCACTAGAGGCATCCCTCTCATGAGCATAAAACAGTGGATACAAAAATTACTATTGAGCAATTGATAGAATAGCGCATAGTTATGCCGATTCTTCATGGCGTGATCAATACATATATATAAATTACGTCAGAGATAAGTAGACTGACATCCATCTGCATCTATTACTACTACTCCACCATTCAACCACTATCCAGCATGCATCTTAAGGTATTAAGTTCATAACAAATAGAGTAATGCTTGAAGCATGATGACATAATGTAGACAAAACAAGATCAAATCATATGTTCGAGATCCATTATTTTACCCTTAGTAGCAATAATATAGATATGTGCCTTGCAACTCCTCTTGTCACAGAGTAAGGACATCGCAGGATTGAACCTCTACTACCAAGAACCTCTTCTACTAAACATAAATCGATCTAATTGGCCAAAAGAGATAGATAGATCAAATAGAAATACAAGGCTATAAAATCAAACATAATAAATTTCAGAAAAGACTCAATTACTTTCAATCAATAATCTGATCATAAACCCACATTTCGTCGGATCCCTACAAATACATCACAATAATTACATCGAATAGATCTCCGAAGAGATCATTGTATTGAAGATCGAAAAGTATGTGTGTGTGTGTGTGAGAGAGAGAGAGAGCCATCTAGCTAGTGTTATGGACTTGTAGGTCTTGCGGGAACTACTCACACATCATCATGGAGGCAACAAGGTTGATGAAGATGACCTCCGTGATCGATTCCCCCTCCGTCAGAGTACCGACGGAGGCCTCTAGATGGGATCGCGGAAGAACATAGGCTTGAAGCAGCGATAAAATTGTTTCGGGTCTCGCTCTGGGGGTTTCTGGAATTTAGGGAATCTATAGCACTGGAATTAGGTCAGATGGAGGCCTGTGGGCTCCACAAGCTCAGGTGGTGCCCCCTAGGGGCACGCCCCTTGAGCTTCTGGCATACCTACAGGTCTTCTGGCCTTCCCCCGAAGCTTCTAGGGTCTCTTCTGGTCCATAAAAAATCACCATAAAGTTTCATCATGTTTGGACTTTGTTCGGTATGGTTTTTTAGTGAAACAAAGAAACAGGCAAAAAAAAAAACAGAAACTGACACTGTGCACTGAGTTAATAGGTTAGTTTCCAAAAATAATATAATGTCAAAAATTATAGATACGTTGGAGACGTATCAGTATGCGCTCGTTAAAAGCGTGTCCTGCGCTCGGGCGTCCTATCATATTGGCATACCCCTTTTTACGCCTTTCATTGCATTTCATCGCAAATGTGCTTACCTTCCTTCGTTTTGCAGTGGTTGCTTCGTCAAGATTCATCGTTGGTGTTGCAACTCGCCTGACTTTTCCTCATGAGAGTTGCGTGTTCGTATTCTTCGTAGCTAGTGGTTCTATTCGTGTTGGTTCTCCTTGTGTCGTCGTCTGTCCTACGGTATGTTCTACCCATTGGTTAATGTTTGGATATATTATCCATTTTTCTTGCCGGTGATATGCTCTTCTCTCACATTCCTTTTCTCCTTCCCTCTTCGTGTTCAGAGGCATTCTAGTTTTCTACTTTGTACTTCTTTTTCGCTCATTGCTATCCCTTGTTCCTCACACCGACGAAGGTTCTAATTCGGTTTGCCCTTTACTTACATTTTTTACTCGTCGTTCTCTTCATCTATGTTGGTATATGTGTTCCATGGTATTGAGATGCGTGGGTAGGTGGTGTTGTCTGGGGCACATTGTTGCGTCTTAGACTAGGCGATTTTTCAAGGGTTATGTTTTTCTTTCACGTGTTTTTGAGGATACATCTTCGATCGGTTACAGAGTGTGTTTGTTTGCATGTGTATCAGCGTGTGAATGTGTGCTATGTTGATTTTCGATATGTGCTATGTTGATTTTTGATATGTGCTATGTAGATGAGTGAACGACATTTGTTGGGCACCCTTCTCGTGGAAGAGCGTGAGAAGGCTGTACAACGGGCGGGATGGCTGAGGAAGGCGATGTCCTTTTAGCTCCATGTTTTCCATGCTGCTCGTGGTGAGCTTCTGGAGGGGAAGCTAGACGTGATGCAGAAGGCACAATATAATGAACTCAACTGGCTTGCGACGTGCATCTTGGCAGAATCAACCGCCAAGGATATCAGGGAGATGTGTGAAGATAGGTCAATGCGTGTACCCAGTGCTGCTGCGGTGCTTCGTTGGGCTCTTCCGGAGGGCGGCTCTTCTATTTCGGAGAAGGCGGTGTTCTGGTCCTTCCTATCAAACCCCACTCCGGTGTTTTGTTCCCTGGGGGCGTGCTCGGTATTTCCACTTCTCTCCCGTCGACCCCAGGAACCACCGCGGTCAGGCTCTAAATTTAGCTAAATGTTTTCGTTATGCAGTGACAACGAAATGTCGTGCAAGGAATATGAAATGTGATGTTCTGATTGTATTGCAGTATCCAATTAGATGTCTGTAGGATCGAAAGTAGGTCTAGAGGGGGGTGATTAGACTACTTGAACAAATAAAAATCTAACATTTTCCCAATTTTAAGTCTTGGAAGATTTTAGCAATACACAAGTCAAGCAATCAACCTACACATGCAATTCTAAGAGTGTAGCAGCGGAAAGTAAAACATTGCATATGAAGGTAAAGGGAAGGGTTTGAAGAAGGCAAACGCAATGTCGACACGGAGATTTTTTGCGTGGATCCGATAGGTGGTGCTATCGTACGTCCACGTTGATGGAGACTTCTGAAGGAAATATGCCCTAGAGGCAATAATAAAGTTATTATTTATTTCCTTATATCATGATAAATGTTTGTTATTCATGCTAGAATTGTATTAATTGGAAACTTAGTACATGTGTGAATACATAGACAAAATAGAATGTCCCTAGTATGCCTCTACTTGACTAGCTTGTTTATCAAAGACGGTTATGTTTCCTGACCATAGACATGTGTTGTCATTTGATGAACGGGATCACATCATTAGGAGAATGATGTGATAGACAAGACCCATCCGTTAGCTTAGCACGATGATCCTTTAGTTTGTTGATATTGCTTTCTTCATCACATATACACGTTCCTATGACTATGAGATTATGCAACTCCCGAATACCGGAGGAACACTTAGTGTGCTATCAAATGTCACAACGTAACTGGGTGATTATAAAGATGCTCTACATGTGTCTCTGACGGTGTTTGTTGAGTTGGCATAGATCGAGATTAGGATTTGTCACTCTGAATGTCGGAGAGGTATCTCTGGGCCCTCTCGGTAATGCACATCACTATAAGCCTTGCAAGCAATGTGACTAATGAGTTAGTTGCAGGATGATGCATTATGGAACGAGTAAAGAGAATTGCCTGTAACGAGATTGAACTAGGTATTGAGATACCGACGATCGAATCTCCGGCAAGTAACATACCGATGGCAAAGGGAACAACGTATGTTGTTATGCGGTTTGACAGACAAAGATCTTCATAGAATATGTGGGAGCCAATATGAGCATCCAGGTTCCGCTATTGGTTATTGACCGGAGATGAGTCTCGGTCATGTCTACATAGTTCTCGAACCCGTAGGGTCCGCACGCTTAACGTTCGATGATGATTAGTATTATGAGTTGATGTGTTTTGATGTAACGAAGGTAGTTCGGAGTCCCGAATGTGATCACAGACATGACGAGGAGTCTCGAAATGGTCGAGACATAAAGATCGATATATTGGAAGGCTATGTTTGGACACAGGAATGGTTCCAGATGAGTTCGGGCATTTTCCGGAGTATCGGCGGGGTACCGGAACCCCCCGGGGAGTCAATGGGCCTTATTCGGCCTTATTGGAAGAGAGGAGGAGGCAGCCAGGTGGAGGGCGCGCCCCCCAAGCCCAATCCAAATTGGGGTGGGTGGCCGGCCCCCCTTTCCTTCTTCCTCTCTCCTTCTTCCTTCTTCTCCTACTCCTACTAGGAAAGGGGGAAACCTACTCCTAGTGGAAGTAGGACTCCCCCCCTTGGGCACGCCCCTATGAGGGCCGACCCTCTCCTCCCCCCTCCTTTATATGCGGGGGAAGGGGGCACCCCATAGACACACAAGTTGACAGTTGTCTTAGCCGTGTGCGGCGCCCCCCTCCATAGATTACCACCTCGGTCATATCATTTTAGTGCTTAGGCAAAGCCTTGTGTTGGTAACTTCATCATCACCGTCATCATGCCACCGTGCTGACGAAACTCTCCCTCGACCTCAACTAGATCAAGAGTACGACGGACGTCACCGAGCTGAACGTGTGCAGATCGCGGAGGTGCCATGCGTTCAGTACTTGATCGGTTGGATTGCGAAGACGTTCGACTACATCAACCGCGTTACTTAACGCTTCCGCTTTCGGTCTACGAGGGTACGTGGACACACTCCCCCGCTCGTTGCTATGCATCACATAGATAGATCTTGCGTGATCATAGGTAAATTTTTTGAAATACTGCGTTCCTCAACAGTGGAATCCGAGCCAGGTCTATGCGTAGATGTTATATGCACGAGTAGAACACAAAGAGTTTTGGGCGATAATAGTCATACTGCTTACCAGCATGTCATGCTTTGATTCGGTGGTATTGTTGGATGAAGCGGCCCGGACCGACATTACGCGTACGTTTACGCGAGACCGGTTCTACCGACGTGCTTTGCACACAGGTGGCTGGCGGGTGTCTGCTACCTCTTGAGCATGCGTTGGTTTTCCCTTGAAGAGGAAAGGGTGGTACAAAATAAACGGCGACAGAAATAGCACGTTGGCGGGAGATTAATATGATGGAAAATAGACCCGGGGCCATAGGTTTCACTAGTGGCTTCTCTCAAGGTAGCATAAGTATTACAGTGGGTGAACAAATTACTGTCGATCAATTGATAGAAAGCATAATTATGAGGATATCTAGGCATGATCATGTATATAGGCATCACGTCCGTGACAAGTAGACCGAAATGATTCTGTATCTACTACTATTACTCCGCACATCGACCGCTATCCAGCATGCATCTAGAGTATTAAGTTCATCAGAACAGAGTAACGCATTAGGCAATATGACATGATGTAGAGGGATAAACTCAATAAATATGATATAAACCCCATATTTTTATCCTCGATAGCAACAATACAATGCGTGCCTTGTGTTGGAGATATTCCCTAGAGGCAATCATCTATGATGATATTTCCTATGTGTTTATGAATAAAGATAGTCCTTGGACATTATCAATGATGTGTATCAGCAAGTATGTGACTTGTTTGTGGGACTATGCATTGTATGATGACTGTCCTAAAAGGTCCCTAGTCGAAAGGGCTGTGTGGACGCCAAGAGTCGACTAGACTGGCATATGACACGGTCGATGGCTTGGTCTCACTAGCCATGGAGCATTGGATGCTAACCGGATAATATGGACTTGGAAAGGTCTGGTGGGATTCGACGTAGTCGGATCCGTGTCGAGATAAGGTCCGAGTCGGACAGACCCAACTATGAGACGCAGCGATATGTCATCTGTGAGTCTCTAGTACAACATATGTTCTATGTCGTAAGACCTGAGCTGACGCATGTACTCGGGATGGTGACATACTTGCTTTGGGCTAACCAAACGCTACTCTGTAACTGGGTAGTTACAAAGGTAGGTTACAGGCTTGTCCAGACCCATGCTGCGAGACATGGTCGAGCAATATGGGATTTGCCCCTCCGATCAGGAGAGATATACTCTGGGCCCCTCATGTGATCCGACCAGGATAAGCATGGCCATGCAACAAGGATTATGAGATAATACGGATTGTGGTCGGTATCACTGGAACGAGAAAGAGGTCGGGCTAGCACAAGGATGACAGAATCGCCATGAGCTCGACAACGTATATCGTGTGGCAAAAGGAATGGAAGTGTGATGTACAGGTCCGCCTAACCAGCTTCATAGTCTGCTTGGTGGTCGGCACGCCTTGCTAGAGGCCGCTACCAACCGTGTAGGTCGGAGGTGATCCGAACTGTGACCAAGCCGACTTGAACCTAAGGGGTCGTGCGCTTAAGGGAAGGAACCTACGAGGTCGGTTCGTAGGACACTGGTCGGATGTGATCCGAACTGGACTAGGAATGTGACCGAGTAGACTTTGGGCTTTAGGGTCCGTGCGAGGCCCAAGTGTTGAGCCTGTGATGGACGCCCATATAAAGTGGAGGTGCGGCACACTCATGAGGTTGATCGCTTCGGCGCTGCAACTAGGGTTTGCATGTGTTGCGAATAGCCACCTCCATTCGCTGCCGACTGTGTGATCGGACCTAGCAGTCCGCCGCACGGTGTTCCTCCTACACGCGCGGATACCATTAGAGGCGGTGCACTTGCGCCGCTCCGGCGAACTCGTATGTGGGATCGAATGACCGGCTGTTCGAGGGAGATCGAACGAGGAGGCGCGCTGCCCCAACTCTTCTTCCGCTGCACGGCACCGCGCGTCTAGTGGTAACGAACTGTGATCCATCTCCGTAGCATGTTCCTGGATGTTCTGCGCGTATGTAAATTTTAATTTGCAGTCGACGCACCCTACTGTAGAACCCAACACCTTGCTGCCCCTGCTGTCACTGAGAAAGGACACCGCAAGATTGAACCCAAAGCTAAGCACTTCTCCCATTGCAAGAAAGATCAATCTAGTAGGCCAAACCAAACTGATAATTCGAAGAGACTTGCAAAGATAACAAATCATACATAAAAGGATTCAGAGGAGATTCAAATATTTTTCAAAGATAATCTTGATCATAAACCCACAATTCATCGGATCTCGACAAACACACCGCAAAAAGTATTACATCAAATAGATCTCCAAGAGAATCGAGGAGAACTTTGTATTGATATCCACAGAGAGAGAAGAAGCCATCTAGATAATAACTATGGACCCAAAGGTCTGTGGTAAAATACTCACACATCATCGGAGAGGCTATGGTGTTGATGTGGAAGCCCTCCGTGATCGACTCCCCCTCCGGCGGAGCGCCGGAAAAGGCCCCAAGATGGGATCTCACGGGTACAGAAGGTTGCGGCGGTGGAGATAGGGTTTCGTGGTGCTCTCGGATGTTTTTGGAGTATATGAGTATATATAAGTGAAAGAAGTCGGTCAGGGGAGCCACAAGGGGCCCACGGGGGTGGGGGCGCCTACCCCCTGGGCGCGCCCTTCTGCCTTGTGGCCTCCTCGTTTCTTTCTTGACGTCCACTCCAAGTCTCCTGGATTGCGTTTGTTCCAAAAATCACTCTCCCGAAAGTTTCATTCCGTTTGGATTACGTTTGATATTCCTTTTCTGCGAAACACTGAAATAGGCAAGAAAACAACAATTTGCACTGGGCCTTTGGTTAGTAGGTTAGTCCCAAAAATAATATAAAAGTGTATGATAAAGCACATTAAACATCCAAAACAGATAATAAAATAGCATGGAACAATCAAAAATTATAGATACGTTGGAGACATATCAAGCATCCCCAAGCTTAATTCCTGCTCGTCCTTGAGTAGGTAAATGATAAAAACAGAATTTTCTATGTGGAAAGCTACCTAACATAATTTTCAATGTAATTTTCTTTATTGTGGCATGAATGTTCAGATCCGAAAGATTCAAGATAAAAGTTTAATATTGACATAAAAATAATAATACTTCAAGCATACTAACTAAGCAATCATGTCTTCTCAAAATAACATGGCCAAAGAAAGTTCGTCCCTACAAAATCATATAGTTTGGTCATGCTCCATTTAAGTCACACAAGAATGCTCTCATCATGCACAACCCCGATGACAAGCCAAGCAATTGTTTCATACTTTAGTAATCTCAAACTTTTTCAACCTTCACGCAATAAATGAGCGTGAGCCATGGATATAGCACTATGGGTGGAATAGAGTATAATGATGGGGGTTATGTGGAGAAGACAAAAAAGGAGAAAGTCTCACATTGACGCAGCTAATCAACGGGCTAGTGAGATGCCCATCAATTGATGTCAATGCAAGGAGTAGGGATTGCCACGCAATGGATGCACTAGAGCTATAAAAGTATGAAAGCTCGACAAAAGAAACTAAGTGGGTGTGCATCCAACTTGCTTGCTCACGAAGACCTAGGGCATTTGAGGAAGCCCATTGTTGGAATATACATGCCAAGTTCTATAATGAAAAATTCCCACAAGTATATGAAAGTGACAAAATAAGAGACTCTCTATCATAAAGATCATGGTGCTACTTTGAAGCACAAGTGTGGAAAAAAAGGATAGTAGCATTGTCCCTTTTTATTTCTTTTCTCCTTTTTTTGGGCCTTCCTTTTTTTATTTGGCCTTTCTTCTTCTTCTTTTTTATTTTTTTATTTGGGACAATGCTCTATTAATGATGATCATCACACTTCTATTTATTTACAACTCAATGATTAGAACTCGATAGTAGAACAAAATATGACTCTATATGAATGCCTCCGGCGGTGTACCGGGATGGGCAATGAATCAAGAGTGACATGTATGATAAATTATGCATGAGAGGTGGATTCAACCCTCTCACTCATGGGGTGCCCAAATATAATTTTCATCTTTTCATAGGTATCTATCAGATCCCCTTCAAGAAAACCTTCTTCAAAAATAGAATCTAAAACTTGCTTGAACGAAGAGGGAAAGCCAACATAAAAGCTTTTTAGGTATATCTCAATTTGATATTGGGGAACATAGCTAGTCGGATCCTTAATAGCCTATCCCAAGCATCTTTCAAAGACTCATCAAGTAAATAACGAAAAATTCCGGGATCATCTTCATCGAAATTATTCAAACTCTCATTGATAACCCCGGTAGGTCTTCCCATAGCATCATTATTTATGAGCTTAGAGCGGATAGAGGGACTATCCAGAGTATTAAAACCCGGGAGAAAACCCTTAGCCCTTTTTGATTCGGCCATGGCGCAAGAAAAACAAGGGGAAAGAGGCGAATAAAACGGGAAGGTGAAGTGGGGGAGAGGAAAACAAGAGGCAAATGGCAAATAATGTAATGCGAGGGATAAGAGTTTGTGATGGGTACTTGGTATGTCTTGACTTGGCATAGATCTCCCCAGCAACGGCGCCATAAATCCTTCTTGCTACCACTTGAGCATGTGTTGGTTTTCCCTTGAAGAGGAAAGGGTGATGCAGCAAAGTAGCGTAAGTATTTCCTCAGTTTTTGAGAACCAAGGTATCAATCTAGTAGGAGACTACACGCAAATCCCTCATACCTGCATAAACAATTAAGAACCTTGCAACCAATGCGATAAAGGGGTTGTCAATCCCTTCATGGCCACTTGCAAAAGTGAGATCTGATAGATATAATAAGATAAATATTTTTTGTGTTTTTGGTGTAGAGATTGAAAAGTAAATATTGCAAAATAAACGACGATAGAAATAGCACGTTGGCGGGAGACTAATATGATGGAAAATAGACCCGGGGGCCATAGGTTTGACTAGTGGCTTCTCTCAAGATAGCATAAGTATTACGGTGGGTGAACAAATTACTGTCAAGCAATTGATAGAAAAGTGCATAATTATGAGAATATCTAGGCATGATCATGTATATAGGCATCACGTCCGTGACAAGTAGACTGAAACGATTCTACATCTACTACTATTACTCCACACATCGACCGCTATCCAACATGCATCTAGAGTATTAAGTTCATAAGAACAGAGTAACGCATTAGGCAAGATGACATGATGTAGAGGGATAAACTCAAGCAATATGATATAAACCCCATCTTTTTATCCTCGATGGAAACAATACAATGCGTGCCTTGCTACCCTAACATCCACCGGGAAAGGACACCGCAAGATTGAACCCAAAGCTAAGCACTTCTCCCATTGCAAGAAAGATCAATCTAGTAGGCCAAACCAAACTGATAATTCGAAGAGACTTGCTAAGATAACAAATCATACATAAAAGAATTCAGAGGAGATTCAAATATTGTTCATAGATAATCTTATTCATAAACCCACAATTCATTGGATCTCGACAAACACACCGCAAAAAGAATTACATCAAATAGATGTCCAAGAGAATCGAGGAGAACTTTATATTGAGATCCAAAGAGAGAGAAGAAGCCATCTAGCTAATAACTATGGACCTGAAGGTCTGTGGTAAACTACTCACACATCATCGGAGAGGCTATGTGTTGATGTAGAAGCCCTCAGTGATTGATTATCCCTCCGGTGGAGCGCCGGAAAAGGCCCCAAGATGGGATCTCACGGGTACAGAAGGTTGCGGCGGTGGAAATAGGGTTTCGTGGTGCTCTCAGATATTTTCGGGGTATATGAGTATATATAGGCGAAAGAAGTGGGTCAGGGGAGCCACGAGGGGCCCACAAGGGTGGGGGTGCGCCTACCCTCCTGCCACATGACCTCCTCTTTTCTTTCTTGACGTCCACTCCAAGTCTCCTGGATTGTGTTTGTTCCAAAAATCACTCTCCCGAAAGTTTCATTCCATTTGGATTCCGTTTGATATTCCTTTTCCGCGAAACACTGAAATAGGCAAAAAAACAGCAATTTGCACTGGGCCTTTGGTTAGTAGGTTAGTCCCAAAAATAATATAAAAGTGTATGATAAATCCCATTAAACATCCAAAACAGATAATATGATAGCATGGAACAAAAAAAAATTATAGATACGTTGGAGACGTATCAGCGTCAGTTTCTCCAACTTTAGTTGAATCGAGTGTGACTACGCCCGGTCCTTGTTGAAGGTTAAAACAACACACTTCACGAAAAATTCTTGTGGTTTCTGAAGCGTAGGTAAGAACGGTTCTTGCTAAGCCCGTAGCAGCCACGTAAAACTTGCAACAACAAAGTAGAGGATGTCTAACTTGGTTTTGCAAGGCATGTTGTGATGTGATATGGGACGTGATGATATAAATTGTTGTATGAGATGATCATGTCTTGTAACAGAGTTATCGGCAACTGGCAGGAGCCATATGGTTGTCGCCTTATTGTATGCAATGCAATCGCCATGTAATTGCTTTACTTTATCACTAAGCGGTAGCGATAGTCGTGATAGCAATAGTTGGTGAGACGACAACGATGCTTCGATGGAGATCAAGGTGTCAAGCCGGCGACGATGGTGATCATGATGGTGCTTTGAAGATGGAGATCAAAGGCACAAGATGATGATGGCCATATCATATCACTTATATTGATTGCATGTGATTTTATCCCTTATGCATCTTATTTTGCTTAGTTCGGCGGTAGCATTATAAGATGATCCCTCACTAAAATTTCAAGGTATAAGTGTTCTCCCTGAGTATGCACCATTGCGACAGTTCGTCGTGGCGAGACACCACGTGATGATCGGGTGTGATAAGCTCTACGTTCAAATACAATGGTTGCAAGCCAGTTTTGCACACGCAGAATACTCGGGTTGAACTTGACGAGCCTAGAATATGTAGATATGGCCTCGGAACACTGGAGACCAAAAGGTCGAGCGTGAATCATATAGTAGATATGATCAACATAGTGATGTTCACCATTGAAAACTAGTCCATCTCACGTGATGATCAGACATGGTTTATTTGATTTGGATCATGTGATCACTTAGATGATTAGAGGGATGTCTATCTAAGTGGGAGTTCTGAAGTAATATGATTAATTGAACTTTAATTTATCATGAACTTAGTAGCTGATTGTATTTTTCCCGTGCTACTATTCCTTTGAATTTTAATGCGTTCCTAGAGAAAGCTAAGTTGAAAGATGATGGTAGCAACTACACGGACTGGGTCCATAACTTGAGGATTATCCGCATTGCTGCACAGAAGAATTATGTCCTGGAAGCGCCGCTAGGTGCAAGACCATCTGTAGAGCAACACCAGACGCCAGAACGCTGGCGAGCAAAGCTGATGACTACTCGATAGTTCAGTGTGTCATGCTTTACGGCTTAGAACCGGGACTTCAACGATGTTTTGAACGTCATGGAACATATGAGATGTTCCAGGAGTTCAAGTTAATATTTCAAGCAAATGCCCGGATTGAGAGATATGAAGTCTCCAATAAGTTCTACAGCTGCAAAATGGAGGATAATAGTTCACAAGGTGAACATATACTCAAAATGTCCGGTATCATAATCACTTGACTCAGCTGGGAGTTAATCTTTCGGTTGATAGTGTCATTGACAGAGTTCTTCAATCACTGCCACCAAGCTACAAAAGCTTCGTGATGAACTATAATATGCAAGGGATGGATAAGACAATTCTCGAGCTCTTCGCGATGCTAAAGGCTGCGGAGGTAGAAATCAAGAAGGAGCATCAAGTGTTGATGGTCAACAAGACCACCAGTTTCAATAAAAAGGGAAAAGGGAAGAAGGGGAACTTCAAGAAGAATGGCAAACAAGTTGCTGCTCAAGTGAAGAAGCCCAAGTCTGGACCTAAGCCTGAGACTGAGTGCTTCTACTGCAAAGGGACTGGTCACTGGAAGCGGAACTGCCCCAAGTATTTGGCAGATAAGAAGGATGGCAAGGTGAACAAAGGTATATGTGATATACATGTTATTGATGTGTACCTTACTAATGCTCGCAGTAGTACCTAGGTATTTGATACTGGTTCTATTGCTAATATTTGCAACTCGAGACAGGACTACGGATTAAGCGAAGATTGGCTAAGGACGAGGCGACGATGCACGTGGGAAATGGTTCCAAAGTCGATGTGATCGCCATCGGCACGCTACCTCTACATCAACCTTCGGGATTAGTTTTAGACCTGAATAATTGTTATTTGGTGCCAGCGTTAAGCATGAACATTATATCTGGATCTTGTTTGATGCGAGACGGTTATTCATTTAAATCTGAGAATGATGGTTGTTCTATTTATATGAGTAATATCTTTTATAGTCATGCACCCTTGAAGAGTGGTCTATTTTTGTTGAATCTCGATAGTAGTGATACACATATTCATAATATTGAAGCCAAAAGATGCAGAGTTGATAATGATAATGCAACTTATTTGTGGCACTGCCCTTTGGGTCATATTGGTGTAAAGCGCATGAAGATACTCAATTCTGATGGACTTTTGGAATCACTTGATTATGAATCACTTGGTACTTATGAACCATGCCTCATGGGCAAGACGACTAAAACTCCGTTCTCCGGAACAATGGAGCGAGCAACAGATTTATTGGAAATCATACATACTGATGTATGTGGTCCATGTAGGTGCATCTAGTGCCCCTTAGTGATTTTGGTGTATTGAAGACTTATAGGTTAAGGGACTAATGTGTTTATGAGTGTATACAGGTCTATAAGTCTATGAGGAGTTTGATATTTACAGAGAAAGTCGACCCCTAAAAATGAAGTTCTTCGACTGAAGACTTTGGATTTCTGAAGACTTTCTGAAGACTTTGAAAGTGAAGAAATTGGTGTGACCTTGAAGACTTGGTATTCATTTGAGGAACATGAAGCGTGAAGACTTTTGTTTTTGTAGTTTCGTTTTCTATTTCTTGAGTCATAGGAAACACCGTACTGTTAAAGGGGGTCGAGGAAATACTAAGGAAAAATTTCCATGTGGTGCTCAACTCAAAATCCTACACCTACCAATCCCTTCGAGTGAAGCCATTGGAAATCTCATACAGTTCAGTCATATTCTTCAGTGACATAGATGAAGTTCTTCTGGTATCTGAGGAATTTGTTCTGACTGAGGAGTTAGGAATTCGCCAGTGCGGATTGCCTACACAATGAGGAACATGATAGCCCTGAGGAATTTGAACCTCAAATTTCCGACCGTTGCTGTGTTGCGCGCCAGCTGTTCCTAAATATCTTATCCACCTAACGGTCATATCATTGAAGGGCATTTATGTCTTATCATGTCGGGCTGCTCCCTAGGCTATAAATAGCCGCCCCCTACAACCACTAGCTGGTTGGCTACTCTGAGAGAAACTGACACTTGTCATTTGAGAGTATCCCATCCTCCGAGGACTTTGAGCGAAAAAATCATCAAGTGAGGAAAACCCAAACCCAAACACCTACAAACCCAAAGTGATTGAGCATCACTGAAGAGATTGATCCTGTGTGGATCCGACGCTTGTTACGTTTGAAGACTGTGCTTCTTCCAGACGGTTAGGCGTCAAGGTCTAGAGCATCCAAGAGGAATTGTGGATCGCCGAGTGGACGAGTTTGTGAAGGTTCGGAAGTCACCTGAATACTTACCACGAGTGATTGGGCGAGGTCTGTGTGACCTTAGCTCAAGGAGAATACAGTGAGGACCGTGTGTCCTCAGGTTTAAATACCTAGCCGCTCCAACCAGATGTACAACTGAGACAACAGTTGGAACTGGTCTACCAAATCATTGTCTTCACCAAGCCAACTGGTTCTATTTCCTCAACTCTTTCATTTCCTCGTAACTGTGTTGTGTGCTTGTCATATCTGTGTCTGAAGACTTTGACTGAAGACTTTCTCAATTTCCTCAGTTCAATTTCTTCAGTCTGTTTTGTCTTCATTCTGTTATCTTGTGATTACGCTTTTTGTACTCTGTGCTTGTCTTCATTTCATCATGATGACTATGCTTGTATTCTGTTGTGTTTACTTTTGAGTACTTATTCCGCTGCAAGTAGTTCTTCGTTAAGGAATTTCCTCACCGGCAAATTCCTTACTGAAGAATTCATATAAATCGCCTATTCAGCCCCCCCCCCCTCAAGTCGATATAACGCACTTTCAATTGGTATCAGAGCAAGGTACTCCCTTGTTCTGTGTGATTTTGGTTTAACCGCCTGGAGTTTTAGTTATGTCGACCACAGGTATGATCAAGGTCTCCGCTGGGTGTCCTACCTTTGATGGGACGGACTACCCCTACTGGAGGAATAAGATGCAAATGCATCTCGCATCTTGAGGCAATTGATAACGATCTCTAGTATGTTGTGGAAAATGGTGTTCCCTCAGTCACACCTTCTCTGAATGCTGCTGATGTGAAGAGATTCAAGCAGCTCGACTCTCAAGCGTAGAATATCATATGTGGTCATCTGAGCAAAGGACAGTATGGAAGAGTGAGTGCTTTGGAAACTGCTAAGCTTATCTGGGATAGGCTGTCCAAAGTAAATGAAGGAGTTTCAACTCAGCGTGACTCTCGAGTTGATGTTCTTCGCAATCTCTTCAACCGCTTCAAAAGACTCGACAATGAAAATGTTCAACAAACCTTCGATCGCCTCACTGACATCTCAAATGAGCTTCAAGCGCTTGGTGCCACTGACATCACCGACCATGAGGTGGTAAAGAAATTGTTGAGATCGCTTGATTCCTCATTTGATACTCCGGCATTGATGATACAAGAACGAGCTGATTACAAGTCACTTGATCCTTACCGATATCCTCGAGAGGCTAAATACTCATGAGTTCCAGCTTGTGAAAAGAGAGATCTTTATGGTTTGAGCTATGGCAGATCACGTGCAATCAAGGCCAAGGCAGATATCGAGTCCAAGATGAAGACTCGTAGTAGCCTTGGTGACCTCAAGAATCGAGCCATGAGCTAGCACCGCTCGTGAAGAAATTCCAAGTTCTCAAGACGTGGTCGCTTTGGAAGACCTCAAGGAGCAATGATTCCTCATCCAAAGGACTACAAGAAGAGGCTTTGTCACAAATGCAAGAAACCTGGACACTACATTCAAGATTGTCCTCAGTGGGAAAAGGAATCAAAGAAGAAGAAATACAAGGATTACAGTTCTGATGATGCGAAGAAAAAGAAGAAATCCTCAAAATCTTCGTCATCAAAATCCTCAAAGTCTTCATCTCACAAGAAGAGCAACTCCAAGAAGGCTCGGGCATTCATTGGCAAGGAAATGGACTCTGAGGCTGAATCTGAAGAAAATGAGGAAGAGGAGGCATCTGAGGAGTCCGAGTCTGGTGTGGCGAGCCTAACCCTCGCCACTGCATTCGTCAGCAAGTCTATCTTCAAATCTGAAGAAAATGACCTCACCAACAAGGCTGACGACGGCAATGATGACTACGCTCCCACCTATTGCTTCATGGAAAAGGGTGCCAAGGTACTCAAATATACCTCCTCTGAATCAAGTGAGAATGAATCTGATGAAAATCTTAAGCCCAGCTACTCTAAACTTGCTAAGATTGTTGTAAAACAACAAAGGGCTTTTGAAAAGGTTCAAAACATGCTAGATAAAAGTGATGATATGTCGGGTGAAGAAATGGATCGCACTAAAACCCTGACAGAAAATCTTCAGAGACTTCAGACCCGATTTGACAACCTTCAAGGTCATCATAACACTCTCTTATCCGATCATGAGAAGCTTTCTTATGAATTTCTTCAAAGAAAGCAAGATCTCGAAAAGCTAAGAGTGAGTTATGAAGATCTTCAGAAGGAGCGCGATTCATTACTTGCTCAACAAATCAGCGCTGCTCAGGAAGAATTTGTTCCTCCATGTTTGAAATGCATTGAACGTGAATCTGCTAATTCTTCACCTGAATGTTCAAATGCTTCTAATGTTACAAATTCTTCAATTGTCTCTGCTATCACTAATTCCTCATCTGAGGACATTGCTAGTATCACTGACGATGCAGGGATGAAGGAATTGTACATGACAGGCATGTAAAAAAGCCTCAAAGGGCATCAAACTCTTTGTGACGTGCTTAGAAAGCATATCCTCAACAGGAACCCTAGGAAAGAGGGTATTGCCTTTGAGAGGAAACTCAATGCTGATGGTACATATTGGAAGCCTGAGCAGTACCCCAAAACCTCATGGGTTGCTGCAAAGGGACCTCCAGTTGATCCATCTAATCTATCTGGCTTTACATGTGAATCTTCTCATTCTTCTGATGAGTCATTTGACTCCAATTATAAACTATTCAAAAATCAGAATGGTGAAGTATTTGCTAGATATGTTGGCACTAACTACAGGAACGGTTCCCCTATGAAGAAAATCTGGGTTCCCAAAAGGTGCCTTGAAAGTCTTCAGGTGAATGTCCACATGACACCACCTGTGAAGAACAGGAACCCCAGATCAAATTCCTCATATGGACCAAATTCTTCATATGGATCCAAGTCCTCATACGGACCAAATTCCACAAGTGGATCATATTCCTCAAAAGGATCAAAGTCCTCATATGATTATCATCGTGCTAACAACTCTGTTTTGCAGGGAAGAGCTAAGGGCTATGAATATGAGTATTATTCTTCTAACCATTATGTTCATAAGTCCTAGAAGAATTTCTCTACTTATTCATATGCTTATCCTAGCTCCTCTTATGTGAAACGAAATGGATTGGCTTCTATGCCACCTTTCTTGTATGGATCTCGCAGAGTGATGAACTCTTTGCCACCCCTTCAGATGTGGGTGGTGAAGAAAAAGAACTAATTTCTTCTGCAGGGTCAGGTCTCCAGACGTGCATGAACGTCTGAAGAATTTGCTGGAGACCTGAAAAGTGCCTGAAAGGACGCAGGCTAATCATGAAGAAATGAACTTTCATTTCTCACATCCTCATACTGCTATATCTGTCTTACTACTTGATGAAATTGGTCTGATGAATTGTGATGTCATATTCTTCACTGATGAAGTATATGAAGTTCATAAGCTGCACTAATTCATCTACAGGATGATCAACCCAAGGCCACTGAGTGGGTCCTCGATAGTGGATGTACAAATCACATGACTGGTGACAAGAATCTATTGATGGATGCTCCCTTATCTCCATCGCATCTGAAGCATGTCATCTTCGCAGACAAAGGCAAAAGTCAGGTATTGGGTCTAGGTAAGGTTGCGATCACAAAGGATCGACACATGGACGAAGTCATGCTTGTCGAGTCCTTAGGATACAACCTTATGTCTGTCTCAATGCTTTGTGATCTTGATATGGTTGTTGTCTTTGGAAAGTATCGTTGTGTTGTGGTTATGGAAGCTGACAATTCCAAAGTCTTCGAAGGCTTTAGGAGAGTAGACTTGTATGTTGTTGATTTCTCTACAGGACAGCAACCAGCCGTGTGCCTGATTGCAAAAGCTTCAGAAGGGTGGCTATGGCATCGACGACTTGGTCATGCAGGCATGAGGAATTTGCACACGCTTGCGAAGAAGAAGCACGTCATTAGCATTGAGAATGTAAAATTCATCAAGGATCACTTATGCGGAGCTTGTGAAGCTGGAAAGATGACCAAGGCTAAGCATCCAGCGAAGACTATCATGACCACTACTCGACCATTTGAATTGCTTCACATGGATCTCTTCGGTCCTAACCATTATTCTGTCGTTTCAAATGAAGCATCTCAATATGGTTTTGTTATTGTTGATGATTACTCTCGTTACACATGGGTACACCTTGTTACTTACAAACATGAAGTGCAGGAAGTCTTCAAACGATTTTCCTCGAGGGCTTCAACCAACTTTGGTGTGAAGATCAAGCACATCAGAAGTGACAATGGAACTGAGTTCAAGAACTCTAATCTTGATGACTATCTTGATGAACTTGGTATTACTCATGAGTTATCTGCCCCTTATACTCCTCAACAGAATGGTGTCGTGGAGCGCAAGAAGAGGACTCTTGCTGAGATGGCTCACACTATGCTTGATGAATACAAAACGCCTCGTCGCTTTTGGATTGATGCAATTGATACTGCGTGCCACATCATCAACAGAGTATATCTTCACAAATTCTTCAAGAAGACTGCCTATGACTCCTCACTGACAAGAAACCCAATGTGAGTTATTTCAAAGTCCTCGGTGCTAAATGCTAGATTAGAGATCCTCATCACAACTCTAAATTTGCACCGAAAGCACATGAAGGTTTTATGCTTGGTTACGGAGAGGACTCGCACACCTACAGAGTCTTCAACAACATTCTTCACAAGGTTGTTGAAACTGTAGATGTGCGGTTCGATGAAACTAATGGCTCACAAAGAGAGCCCCTACCTTCTGTCATAGATGAACCAGCACGTGAGGAAACTATCAAGTTCAAGGCTACTGAGGATGTCATTCCTACCGAAGAATCTGGTGAAGAATTCATTCTAGAACGTGAAGAACCTCGAGCTAATGCACTGAAGAAAATGTCAAGAAAATGGTGTCAAGAAAATGCTGATCAAATTCCTCGACGACAACCAGCTCATCCTCGCTTGCAAAAGAAGTGCAAGTTGAAAAGATCATCGATGACATTGAAGCACCGTGTCCTCTCACACGCCAAAAGCTTCACATTTATCTAAATTTTGTGGGCACTATGCTTTTATCTCTATCACAGAGCCCACTAAGGTAGATGAAGATTTCGAGCCCGAATGGATTCAGGCCATGCAAGAAGAATTACATCAGTTCGAGCTCAACAACGTCTGGGAACTGGTCAAACGTCCAGATCCTCGCAAGCACAATATCATTGGCACAAAGTGGATCTACCGCAACAAGCAAGATGAAAATGGCCTTGTGGTGAGGAATAAGGCACGACTTGTAGCTCAAGGCTACACACAGGTTGAAGGCTAGACTTGAGGCTATTCGCATATTACTTGCTTATGCTAACCATCATGATATCACTTTATATCAAATGGATTTGAAAAGTGCATTCCTTAATGATAAGCTTGAGGAAGAAGTATATGTTGCTCAACCCCCAGGTTTTGAAGATCCAAAGAATCCTGACAAAGTCTTCAGACTCAATAAGGCCCTCTATGGCCTCAAGCAGGCCCCTCGGGCGTGGTATGATACTTTGAAGGAATTCCTCATGAAGAAAGGCTTCAAACCTGGTTCACTCGACCCTACTATTTTCACTAAATCTTATGGTGGTGAACTATTTGTGTGCCAAATATATGTTGATGATATTATCTTTGGCTGTACTGACAAACGTTATAGTGATGAATTTGCTTATATGATGAGTGAAGAATATCAAATGTCTATGATGGGAGAGTTGAAATTCTTCTTAGGTCTTCAAATTAAAACAAAGGTAATGGCATATTCATATCTCAGGAGAAATACCTCAAGGATGTAATTGAGGAAATTCGGCATGCAAGATTGCAAAGGCGTCAAAATTCCTATGCCCACAAATGGCCATCTCTGCATTGATGAAAATGGTATTGACTTCGATCATAAGGTATACCGCTCCATGATTGGTTATTTACTGTACTTATGTGCATCTAGGCCAGATATAATGCTTAGTGTTTGCATGTGTGCCCGATTTCAAGCTACACCGAAGGAATCACACCATAAGGCTGTGAAGCATATTCTTCGATATCTAGCTCACACACCAACACTTGGATTATGGTACCCCAAGGGCTCGGCTTTTGATCTCATTTGATATTCTGACTCTTACTATGCTGGTGATCATGTGGACCGCAAGTCAACATCTGGTGCATGTCATTTCCTTGGACGATCCTTGATTTGTTGGTCCTCGAAGAAACAGAACTACGTATCACTGTCTACTGCTGAAGCTGAGTACATTGCTGCTGGTTCTTGCTGTGCTCAACTGCTATGGATGAAGCAAACTCTCAAGGACTACAGCATCAACGTGAAGAATGTGCCTCTCCTCTATGACAATGAGAGTGCCATCAAGATTGCTCACAACCCAGTTCAGCACTCGAAGACAAAGCACATTCAGATTCGTCATCATTTTCTTCCCGATCATGTGTTGAAGGGCGACATTTCTATTGAGCATGTGAAGACTGAAGACCAGCTACCCGATATCTTCACAAAGCCCTTGGATGAGAAGAGATTTAGCAAGTTGCGGTGTGAGCTAAATATCTTAGAATCTTCGAATGTTCTTTGAAAAGGACACTCATCCTAACACTTATGCAAAATTGATGACTTAGATGTGCAACACATGAAGAAACATTTTTCTTCAATCAATGAAGAATAACACTCTAAGTGCGAAGAAATTAACGAAGAATTTGATTCTCGAAACCCTACGACAATTGTACGCGGTGTCTGAAATCATCATTCTTATACGGTGGGTCACGCCGCCACCAAAGTTGAAAATTTTCAATTTGAGTTTTTCCTTAGTTTTTCAAATTCTTCAACTTTGCAAAATCTTCACTGTTTCCGTCGTTTTTCTTCATTGGCTATATATGAATTTATGTCCTCTACAGCATTCACTTATGGCTATTTCTTCAAGTTGCTTTTTCTGCTAAGTGAATGTGATCGGACCCTTCCCCCTCTATGCTAAACTCAACCCAATCTATTCACAAATTCTTCATGTGCGTTCTATTTCAAACTCGTTCAAAATCTTCACTGTGTCCTTGTCAGCTGAAGAATTTGCGAACGGAACGTTAAAACCTATCTTATCCAAACTTTCGTTTTGCCGCTCAAACCGTTCCGCATCCCACGATATACTTATCTATTCACCCACGATCTAACACGAGCTCCACTTCTCAGTTCGTGGGTGACACATGTCATGCGAATGAGAAGGGTCAGGGGCACGTTCGTCCAAATTCTTCGAGCGAACAATTTTTTCACCGTGGCTATAAATACCCCCTCTCCCTTTCCTCACTTCCTTTACTCGGCTCAACCTCTCTCTCCCGCTCGAGCTTCTCAAACCCTAGCGCCGACGCTATTTCATCATCGCCGGTGAGGAAGAGCTTCACTCCCTCGACCTTGTCGCTGTCAGTACTCGCTACCCGTCATGAAATCTTCATCCGCCATCGCCAGTAGCCGTCTTCCTCCGCCGAGTTAGGGCGTGGAAGATCTACACAGACGAACCTCACTTCTCCACCTCACTATTCGTCGTGTTCTTCGTTCAAGGTAATTAAAAGTTACTTTTACTGCCCTCTTTGATTCAAATGTTTTCTATAAAATCTTCAAAGGTGTTTTTTTAATCCTCACACACTAAACACCTCACAAGTCGTCTGTTCTTGATTCGTTTCTCTAAGCATCATTTTTCTTTAAGATTCCTCAATTGTGTGGATCTTCGATCTATACAACTCTGGAACCTAAGACAAAGAACGCTTAGTGAAATTCTTCAATACTCATCTGGTCAAATTCCTCAAACTTGTTCTTTTTGAAAAACCTTCTGAGAACGCATATGACCTCTCCAAATTCCTCGCAACTATACTCTGTTCACAAGTACTCATGTCCGCTGCTGAATCACTAGGTTCTCATCAACTTAACTCATTTGCAGCGTTCCTCGAAGAAAAGTTGCATACTTCTTCAGAGAATTCGATTGTTCAAATTCCTCAACTGAAGAAAATGGCAGACGGTAAGAAGCCACAAAAAGGAGGAAAGAAGTCTGAGGTCATGACTGCCTTTGAGATCCCTGATAACATATACAAAGAATATTCCACTCCTGATGAGGCCAAGTTTGGTAAGGAGAACAAAAATTAGCGCAAGATGCGCATCCAGAGGATAGAAAGAGATGGGCAAGAGAGTGGAGGGAGTACAGGTATGTAACTCCAAAGTACATGAGGAAATTCGCACTCAATCCTCCATGCCCAAGACCTCCATTGGCACCTGGCCAAGAAGCTGATCCCACTAGCCTCAAGCGCGGTGAGGATTATCCTGAAGAATGGGCCAAGCGCCAGGCCAAGTTGGCCAAACAAGCAAAAGAAGCAGTGAGGAAATTCAATGAAGACTCTGCTGGTACTGCTGCCACTAAGACCTCTGTCAAGCCGAAGAAATCTATGGCAAAGAAGCCTGCACGTAAGCCAAGTGCTTCACCTTCTGTGCCCTCAAGGACAAGTTCCTCAGCAATGCCCTCACGGCCAGTATCTTCAAAGCCCTCAAGGCCAATTCCTCATGCTGCTCCTGCTCCTCCAAAGTCCTCAGCCACTCCGACAAAGTCCTCAGCACCTGTGCATCTTGCCACGTGCCAAAGGACTTCAGGCATCTCTATTGCCTCAGGAGCCCACGAGTCGAATGAAGAAGAAGTCGTTGGCATCATGAAGAATGTGCTTTTCAATATCATTCATGGCGTTCCTGTCAACTTCCATGATTTCTTCATGAGGACTCTCGCCAATATCGCTATGTCACCATTTGAGTTGAAGCCTTATGCACCTTGGATTATGAGATTCATCAGATCAAGGTCTTCACTCAACTACAAAGCTGATACACTGAACCACTGCAGCTACTTGCCTCCGATTGAAGTCCTCAAACGGACATTTTTCTTAGCTGAAGACAAGGGCAAGGCCGCTGCTGTTATAGATGAAGGCATTCGTCCATTGGATGGTCAATTTCGGAAGGCTGCATCCTACTCAACCAATGACGACTCTCCACCAATGACTCTGCCGCCAACACTGCCAAGAAAAATCCTCAAGGCACAGAACCCAGGATGATGACTGATCGTGAGCTTCTCCTCAGTCTTCATCAGAAGGTTGATCGCAATCATAAATGGGTCAAGCGTCAGTTTGGTTCAATTCTTCACAACATGACCTCAACCCACAATGCAGTGAAGTAAAACCAATACTACCTCCATGAAACCTTCAACCGTACCTTGGATGTTCTGTCTCATGTCTATAGCGAAGAAGATTTGAAGAAAATGGGTCTCAAGGAAGACTTTGACTGGTCTGCACCTCCACCTAAGAAATTCAAGAAGGTCAAGGTTCCTTCCTTGGTGGTCAGCTCCTATTCTTCATCGCGCGACACCGATGAACATGAAGACTTGGACGACACTGCGGCAGGCCCTACTTCAACAAACGAACCCAACAATGCTGGTGCTCCTTCATCAACTTGATATTCTTCAGGGGCGTTAGTCCTCATTTTCGATCCTTTTGGTCATTCGATGACAAAGGGGGAGAAATTTGAGTTAGTCTTCAAGCGGGTCTATTATATGGGCGTTTTTTTTTGCTAAGTTACAACTCTCGTTCTTCTGAAACTTTATTGGATCGAGTTGTAAACTTAAACCCGATGGTGCTCTGATACTTTTGATGTGTTAGTCTGCATGCTTATTCCTTGTTAATATTAATGCACGCATGCTGAATTTCATCAGTCACCATATTTCATCATGCATTTCAAATTCTTCATATATTATGTCAAATGCATGTATGAATTACAAGATATAGGGGGAGATCTCCATGATTATACTCTTCAAGTGTGCATTGCTTCAAAAGCAAATTCCTCACTATGCACATCTTCTGGGGGAGTTCTTCTATATCTTGCAATCAAATTCCTCACTATCAGTATTTACACTTCATATGTTTATCCCCGTTGAAAACTTAACCTATATTGTCATCAATCACCAAAAAGGGGGAGATTGTAAGTGCATCTAGTGCCCCTTAGTGATTTTGGTGTATTGAAGACTTATAGGTTAATGGACTAATGTGTTTATGAGTGTATACAGGTCTATAAGTCTATGAGGAGTTTGATATTTACAGAGAAAGTCGACCCCTAAAAATGAAGTTCTTCGACTGAAGACTTTGGATTTCTGAAGACTTTCTGAAGACTTTGAAAGTGAAGAAATTGGTGTGACCTTGAAGACTTTGTATTCATTTGAGGAACATGAAGCGTGAAGACTTTTGTTTTCATAGTTTCGCTTTTCTCTTTCTTGAGTCATAGGAAACACCGTCTTCGTTAAAGGGGTCGAGGAAATACTAAGGAAAAATTTCCATGTGATGCTCAACTCAAAATCCAACACCTACCAATCCCTTCGAGTGAAGCCATCGGAAATCTCATACAGTTCAGTCATATTCTACAAAGGATGAGAGACGAAGTTCTTCCGGTCTCGAGGAATTTGTTCGACCGACGAGTTAGGAATTCACCAAAGGTCGGATTGCCTACACAAAGGAGGAACATGATAGCCCCGAGGAATTTGAACCTCAAATTTCCGACCGTTCTTTGTCTTCTTGCGCCACTGTTCCTAAATATCTTATCCACCTAACGACCATATCATTGAAGGGCATTTATGTCTTATCATGTCGGGCTGCTCCCTAGGCTATAAATAGCCGCCCCCTACAACCACTAGCTGGTTGGCTGCTCTGAGAGAAACTGACACTTGTCATTTGAGAGCATCCCATCCTCCGAGGACTTTGAGCGATAATCATCAAGTGAGGAAAACCCAAACCCAAACACCTACAACCCAAAGTGATTGAGCATCACTGAAGAGATTGATCCTGCGTGGATCTGATGCTTGTTACCTTTGAAGACTGTGCTTCTTCCAGACGGTTAGGCGTCAAGGTCTAGAGCATCCAAGAGGAATTGTGGATCGCCGAGTGACCGAGTTTGTGAAGGTTCAGAAGTCACCTGAAGACTTACCACGAGTGATTGGGCGAGGTCTATGTGACCTTAGCTCAAGGAGAATACGGTGAGGACTGTGTGTCCGTGACTGTGTGTCCTCAGGTTTAAATACCTAGCCGCTCCAACCAGATGTACAACTGAGACAGCAGTTGGAACTAGTCTACCAAATCATTGTCTTCACCAAGCCAACTGGTTCTATTCCTCAACTCTTTCATTTCCTCGTAACTGTGTTGTGTGCTTGTCATATCTGTGTCTGAAGACTTTGACTGAAGACTTTCTCGATTTCCTCAGTTCAATTTCTTCAGTCTGTTTTGTCTTCATTCTGTTATCTTGTGATTACGCTTTCTGTACTCTGTGCTTGTCTTCATTTCATCATGATGACTATGCTTTTATTATGTTGTGTTTACTTTTGAGTACTTATTCCGCTGCAAGTAGTTCTTCGTTAAGGAATTTCCTCACTGGCAAATTCCTCAGTGAAGAATTCATAAAAATCGCCTATTCACCCCCCCCCCCTCTAGTCGATATAACGCACTTTCAGTCCAATGAATATTGAGGCTCGCGGCGGGTATCATTATTATCTGACCTTCACAGATGATTTGAGCAGATATGAGTATATCTACTTAATGAAACATAGTGTGAAACATTTGAAAAGTTCAAAGAATTTCATAGTGAAGTGGAAAATCATCGTAACAACAAAATAAAGTTTCTACGATCTGATCGTGGAGGAGAATATTTGAGTTACGAATTTGAAACAATGCGGAATAGTTTCGCAACTCATGCCACCCGGAACACCACAGCATAATGGTGTGTCCGAACGTCGTAACCGCACTTTATTAGATATGGTGCGATCTATGATGTCTCTTACTGATTTACCGCTATCTTTTTGGGGTTATGCTTTAGAGATGACTGCATTCATGTTAAATAGGGCACCATCTAAATCCATAGAAACGACACCTTATGAAATGTGTTTTGGCAAGAAACCCAAGTTGTCGTTTCTTAAAGTTTGGGGCTGCAATGCTTATGTGAAAAAGCTTCAACCTGATTAGCTCGAACCCAAATCGGAGAAATGTGTCTTCGTAGGATACCCAAAGGCGACAGACACCTTCTATCACAGATCCGAAGGCAAGACATTCGTTGCTAAGAATGGATCCTTTCTAGAAAAGGAGTTTCTCTTGAAAGAAGTGAGTGGGAGGAAAGTAGAACTTGACGAGGTAACTGTACCTGCTCCCATATTGGAAAGTAGTTCATCACAGAAATCAGTTCATATGACTCCTACACCAATTAGAGAGGAAGCTAATGATGATGATCATGTAACTTCAGATCAATTTACTACCAAACCTCGTAGGTCAATCAGAGTAAGATCCGCACCAGAGTGGTATGGTAATCCTGTTCTGGAGGTCATGTTACTTGACCATGATGAACCTACGAACTATGAGGAAGCGATGATGAGCCCAGATTCCACGAAATGGCTTGAGGCCATGAAATCTGAGATGGGATCCATGTATGAGAACAAAGTGTGGACTTTGGTTGACTTGCCCGATGATCGGCAAGCCATAGAGAATAAATGGATCTTCAAGAAGAAGACTGACGCTGACGGTAATGTTACTGTCTACAAAGCTCGACTTGTTGTGAAAGGTTTTCGACAAGTTCAAGGAGTTCACTACGATGAGACCTTCTAACCTGTAGCGATGCTTAAGTCCATCCAAATCATGTTAGCAATTGCCATATTTTATGATTATGAAATTTGGCAAATGGATGTAAAGACTGCATTCCTCAATGGATTTCTGAAAGAAGAGTTGTATATGATGCAACCCGAAGGTTTTATCGATCCAAAGGATGCTAACAAAGTGTGCAAGCTCCAGCGATCCATTTATGGACTTGTGCAAGCATCTCGGAGTTGGAATAAACATTTTGATAGTGTGATCAAAGCATATGGTTTTCTACAAACTTTTAGAAAAGCTTGTTGCTACCTCTTGAGCTTGCGTTGGTTTTCCTTGAAGAGGAAATGATGATGCCGCAAAGTAGCGTAAGTATTTCCCTCAGTTTTGAGAACCAAGGTATCAATCCAGTAGGAGACTACACGCAAATCCCTCGTACCTGCACAAACAAATAAGAACCATGCAACCAACGCGATAAAGGGGTTGTCAATCCCTTCATGGCCACTTGCAAAAGTGAGATCTGATAGAGATAAATAGATAAATATTTTTGGTATTTTTATGGTATAGATTGGAAAGTAAAGATTGCCAAATAAAATAGATCGGAAACTTATATGATGGAAGATAGACCCGGGGGCCATAGGTTTCACTAGTGGCTTCTCTCAAGATAGCAAATTTTACGGTGGGTGAATGAATTATTGTCGAGCAATTGATAGAAAAGTGCATAGTTATGAGAATATCTAGGCATGATCATGTATATAGGCATCACGTCCGTGACAAGTAGACCGAAACGATTATGCATCTACTACTATTACTCCACACATCGACCACTATCCAACATGCATCTAGAGTATTAAGTTCATGTGAACAGAGTAACGCATTAAGCAAGATGACATGATGTAGAGGGATAAACTCAAGCAATATGATATAAACCCCATATTTTTATCCTCGATTGCAACAATACAATACGTGCCTTGCTGCCCCTGCTGTCATTGGGAAAGGACACTGCAAGATTGAACCCAAAGCTAAGCACTTCTCCCATTGCAAGAAAGTCAATCTAGTAGGCCAAACCAAACCGATAATTCAAAGAGACTTGCAAAGATATCAAATCATACATATAAGAATTCAGAGAAGAACCAAATATTGTTCATAGATAATCTTGATCATAAACCAACAATTCATTGGATCTTGACAAACACACCGCAAAAAGTATTACATCGAATAGATCTCCAAGAGAATCGAGGAGAACTTTGTATTGAGATCAAAAGAGAGAGAAGAAGCCATCTAGCTAATAACTATGGGCCCAAAGGTCTGTGGTAAACTACTCACACATCATCGGAGAGGCTATGGTGTTGATGTAGAAGCCCTCCATGATCGATTCCCCCTCTGGAGGAGTGCCGGAAAAGGACCCAAGATGGGATCTCACGGGTACAGAAGGTTGCGGTGGTGGAAAAAGTGTTTCGTGGTGCTCCTCGATGTTTTTAGGGTATAAGAGTATATATAGGCGAAGGAAGTAGGTCGGTGGAGCCACGAGGGGCCCACGAGGGTGGGGGCGCGCCTCCCTACCTCGTGGCCGCCTCGTTGCTTCCTTGACGTCCACTCCAAGTCTCCTAGATTGCGTTTGTTCCGAAAACGATCCTCGCGAAGGTTTCATTCCGTTTGGACTCCGTTTAATATTCCTTTTCTGCGAAACACCGAAATAGGCAAAAAACAGCAATTTGCACTGGGCCTCCTGTTAGTAGGTTAGTCTCAAAAATATTATAAAGGTGCATAATAAAGCTCATTAAACATCCAAAACTGATAATATAATAGCATGGAACAATAAAAAATTATAGATACATTGGAGACGTATCAAGCTTCCCCAAGCTTAATTCCTACTCGTCCTCAAGTAGGTAAATGATAAAAACAGAATTTTTGATGTGGAATGCTACCTAGCATAATTCTCAATGTAATTTTCTTTATTGTCGCATGAATGTTCAGATACAAAATATTCAAGACAAAAGTTTAATATTGACATAAAAATAATAATATTTCAAGCATACTAACAAAGCAATCATGTCTTCTCAAAATAACATGGCCAAAGAAAGTTATCCCTACAAAATCGTATAATATGGCTATGCTCTATCTTCATCACACAAAATATTTAAATCATGCACAACCCCGATGACAAGCCAAGCAACTGTTTCATACTTTTGATGTTCTCAAACTTTTTCAATCTTCACGCAATACATGAGCGTGAGCCATGGACATAGCACTATATGTGGAATAGAATGGTGGTTGTGGAGAAGACCAAAAGGAGAAGATAGTCTCACATCAACTAGGCGTATCAACGGGCTATGGAGATGCCCATCAATAGATATCAACGTGAGTGAGTAGGGATTGCCATGCAACGGATGCACTAGAGCTATAAGTGTATGAAAGCTCAACAAAAGAAACTAAGTGGGTGTGCATCCAACTCGTTTGCTCATGAAGACCTAGGGCATTTTGAGGAAGCCCATCATTGTAATATACAAGCCAAGTTCTATAATGTAAAATTCCCACTAGTATATGAAAGTGATAACATAGGAGACTCTCCATCATGAAGATCACGGCGCTACTTTGAAGCACAAGTATGGTAAAAGGATAGTAACATTGTCCCTTCTCTCTTTTTCTCTCATTTTTTTGTTTGGGCCTTTCTCCTCTCTTCTTTATGGCCTCTTTTCTTTCCTTTTTTCTTTTTAGTCTGGAGTCTCATCCCGACTTGTGGGGGAATCATAGTCTCCATCACCCTTTCCTCACTTGGGACAATGCTCTAATAAAGATGACCATCACACTTTTATTTACTTACAACTCAAAAATTACAACTCAATACTTAGAACAAAATATGACTCTATGTGAATGCCTCCGGCGGTGTAACGGGATATGCAATGAATCAAGAGTGACATGTATGAAAATCATGAACGGTGGCTTTGCCACAAATACGATGTCAACTACATGATCATGCAAAGCAATATGACAATGATGGAGCGTGTCATAATAAAAGGAACAGTGGAAAGTTGCATGGCAATATATCTCGGAATGGCTATGGAAATTCCATAATAGGTAGGTATGGTGGCTGCTTTGAGGAAGGTAAATGGTGGGTTTATGGTACTGGCGAAAGTTGCGTGGTACTAGAGAGGCTAGCAATGGTGGAAGGGTGAGAGTGCGGATAATCCATGGACTCAACATTAGTCATAATGAACTCATATACTTATTGCAAAAATCTATTTGTTATCGAAACAAAGTACTACGTGCATGCTCCTAGGGGGATAGATTGGTAGGAAAAGACCATCGCTCGTCCCCGACCGCCACTCATAAGGAAGACAATCAATAAATAAATCATGCTCCGACTTCATCACATAACGGTTCACCATACGTGCATGCTACGGGAATCACAAACTTTAACACAAGTATCTCTCAAATCATAACTACTCAACTAGCATGACTCTAATATCACCATCTTCATATCTCAAAACAATCATCAAGTATCAAACTTCTCATAGCATTCAATGCACTCTATATGAAAGTTTTTATTATACCTATCTTGGATGCTCATCACATTAGGACTAATTTTTTTAACCAAAGAAAATTACCATGCCGTTCTAAAAGACTCTCAAAATAATATAAGTGAAGCATGAGAGATCAATAATTTCTATAAAATAAACCATCACCGTGCTCTAAAAGATATAAGCGAAGCACTAGAGCAAAATTATCTAGCTCAAAAGATATAAGCACATAGAGTATTCTAATAAATTCCGATTCATGTGTGTCTCTCCAAAAGGTGTGTACAACAAGGATGATTGTGGTAAACTAAAAAGTAAAGACTCAAATCATACAATATGCTCCAAGCAAAACACATATCATATGGTGATAAAAATATAACATCAAGTAGAGTTACCGATAGATGAAGACGAAAGAGGGGATGCCTTCCGGGGCATCCCCATGCTTAGGATTTTAGTTGTCCTTAAATTTTACCTTGGGGTGCCTTGGTCATCCCCAAGCTTAGGCTCTTGCCACTCCTTGTTCCAAAATCCATCAAATCTTTACCCAAAAACTTGAAAACTTCACAACACAAAACTCAACAGAAAATCTCATGAGCTCCGTTAGCAAAATAAAACAAACCACCACACTAAGGTACTGTAATGAACTCATTATTTATTTGTATTGGTGTTAAAACCACTTTATTACAACTTCTCTATGGTTCATACCCCCCGATACTAGCCATAGATTCATCAAAATAAGCAAACAACACACGAAAAACAGAATCTGTCAAAAACAGAACAGTCTGTAGTAATCTGTATCAAACGCAAACTTCTGTATCTCAGAAAAATCTACCAAAATAGGAAGACCTAGATAATTTGATTATTTATCTAATGCTATTGGAATCAGTATTTTCTCGCTTTCTGGTGATTTTTAACAATTGTTTTTGTGAGCAGAAAGTTTCTGTCTTTTTCAGCAAAGATCAAATAATTATCACCCAAGAAGATCCTATAGATTTTACTTGGCACAAACACTAATTAAAACATAAAACCACATCTAACCAGAGGCTAGATGAATTTTTTATTACTAAACAGGAACAAAAAGTAAGGAACAAAAATAAAATTGGGTTGCCTCCCAACAAGCGCTATCGTTTAACGCCCCTAGCTAGGCATAAAAACAAGAATAGATCTATGTATTATCATCTTTGGTATGTAAATCATAAGTGTCTATCATAATAGATTCATAAGGTAATTTAATCTTCTTCCTAGGAAAGTGCTCCATGCCCTTGCTTAATGGAAATTGGAATCTAATATTTCCTTATTTCATATCAATAATTGCACCAATCGTTCTAAGGAAAGGTCTACCAAGAATAATAGGACATGAAGGATTGCAATCTATATCAAGAACAATGAAATCTATGGGCACATAATTCATATTTGAAATAATAAGAACAACATTAATCCTTCCCATAGGTTTCTTAATGGTGGAATCCGCAAGATGCAAATTTAAAGAACAATCATCAAATTCACGGAAACCTAACACATGACACAAAGTTTTTGGAATCGTGGAAACACTAGCACCCAAATCACTCAAAGCATAGCATTCATGGTCTATAATCTTAATTTTAATAGTAGGTTCCCACTCATCATAAAGTTTTGTAGGGATAGAAACTTCTAATTCAAGTTTTTCTTCATAGGATTGCATTAAAGCATCAACGATATGTTTAGTAAAGGCTTTATTTTGACTATAAGCATGAGGAGAATTTAACACAGATTGCAACAAGGAAATACAATCTATCAAAGAGCAATTATCATAATTAAATTCCTTGAAATCCAAAATAGTGGGTTCATTGCTATGTAAAGTTTTGACCTCTTCAATCCCACTTTTACCAATTTTTGCATCAAGATCTAAAAACTCTGAATCACTGGGACGCCTTCTAACTAAAGTTGACTAATCTCCAGTCCCATCATTATCAAGACTAAAATTAGAAAACACAGATTTAATAGGGGACACATCAATCACTTTTAGATCTTCATCATTATTATCATGGAAACTAGAAGAACACACTCTCACAAAGCAATCTTTTTTAGCACGCATCCTAGCAGTTCTTTCTTTGCACTCATCAATGGATATTCTCATGGATTTGAGAGACTCATTGATATCATGCTTAGGTGGAATAGATCTAAGTTTCAAAGAATCAACATCAAGAGAAATTCTATCCACGTTCCAAGCCAATTCATCAACCTTAAGCAATTTTTCTTCAAGCAAAGCATTGAAATTCTTTTGCAGAATCATAAATTATTTGACACTAGTCTCAAAATCAGAGGGCATCTTATTAAAATTTCAATAAGAGTTGTTGTAGAAATTACCATAATTATTAGAGGAACTACTAGGGAACGGCCTAGAATTAAAAATTCCTCTATACGCGTTGTTACCAAAATTGTTCCTACCAACAAAATTCACATCCATAGATTCATTATTATTCTCAATCAAAGTGGAAAACGGCATATCATTTGGATCTGAAGAAACACTCTTATTAGCAAACAATTTCATAAGTTCATCCATCTTTCCACTCAAAACATTAATCTCTTCAATCGCATGAACTCTTTTACTAGTAGATCTTTCGGTGTGCCATTGAGAATAATTAACCATAATATAGTCTAGGAGTTTAGTAGCTTCCCCTAAAGTGATTTCCATAAAAGTGCCTCCCGCGGCCGAATCTAAAAGATTTCTAGAAGAAGAATTCAATCCAGCATAAATATTTTGTATAATCATCCATAAATTCAAACCATGTGTAGGGCAATTACGTATCATTAATTTCATCCTCTCCCAAGCTTGTGCAACATGCTCATGATCAAGTTGCTTAAAATTCATAATATCGTTTCTAAGAGAGATGATCTTAGCGGGAGGAAAATACTTAGAGATAAAAGCATCTTTGCACTTATTCCATGAATCAATACTATTTTTAGGCAAAGACGAAAACCAAGTTTTAGCACGATCTCTAAGCGAAAACGAAAATAGCTTCCATTTGACAATATCATTATCCCCATCTTTCTTATTTTGCATATCGCACAAATGAACAAAGTTGTTTAGATGAGTAGAGGCGTCTTCACTGGGAAGGCCAGAGAATTAATCTTTAATGACAAGATTCAACAAAGCAGCATTAATTTCACAAGATTCAGCATCGGTAATAGGAGCAATAGGAGTGCTAACAAATCGTTGTTGTTGGCATTGGAAAAGTCACACAATTTAGTATTGTCTTGAACCATCGTGACAAACAATCCAACACACAAGCACACAAGAAGCAAGCAAAAAGAGATGAATGGAAAAAGGGAGAATAAAACGGCAAGGGTGAAGTGGGGGAGAGGAAAACGAGAGGGAGATGGCAAATAATGTAATGCGAGGAATAAGAGTTTGTGATGGGTACTTGGTATGTCTTGACTTGTGCGTAGATCTCCCCGGCAACGACGCCAGAAATCCTTCTTGCTACCTCTTGAGCATGCGTTGGTTTTCCCTTGAAGAGGAAAGGGTGATGCAGCGAAGTAGCGTAAGTATTTCCCTCAGTTTTTGAGAACCGAGGTATCAATCCAGTAGGAGACTACACGCAAATCCCTCGTACCTGCACAAACAAGTAAGAACCTTTCAACCAACGCAATAAAGGGGTTGTCAATCCCTTCACGGCCACTTTTAAAAGTGAGATCTGATAGAGATAAATAGATAAATATTTTTGGTATTTTTATGGTATAGATTGGAAAGTAAAGATTGCAAAATAAAATAGATCGGAAACTTATATGATGGAAGATAGACCCGGGGGGCATAGGTTTCACTAGTGGCTTCTCTCAAGATAGCAAATTCTATGGTGGGTGAATGAATTACTGTCGAGCAATGGATTGAAAAGTGCATGGTTATGAGAATATCTAGGCATGATCATGTATATAGGCATCACGTCCGTGATAAGTAGACCGAAACGATTATGCATCTACTACTATTACTCCACACATCGACCGCTATCCAGCATGCATCTAGAGTATTAAGTTCATGAGAACAGAGTAAGCATTAACAAAGATGACATGATGTAGAGGGATAAACTCAAGCAATATGATATAAACCCCATCTTTTTATCCACGATGGCAACAATACAATACGTGCCTTGCTGCCCCTGCTGTCACTGGGAAAGGACACCGCAAGATTGAACCCAACGCTAAGCACTTCTCCCATTGCAAGAAAGATCAATCTAGTAGGCCAAACCAAACTGATAATTCGAAGAGACTTGCAAAGATATCAAACCATACATATAAGAATTCAGAGAAGAACCAAATATTGTTCATAGATAATCTTGATCATAAACCCACAATTGATCGGATCTCGACAAACACACCGCATAAAGTATTACATCGGATAGATCTCCAAGAGAATCGAGGAGAACTTTGTATTGAGATCCAAAGAGAGAGAAGAAGCCATCTAGCTAATAACTATGGACCCGAAGGTCTGTGGTAAACTACTCACACATCATCGGAGAGGCTATGGTGTTGATGTAGAAGCCGTCCATGAACGATTCCCCCTCCGGCGGAGCGCCGGAAAAGGCCCCAAGATGGGATCTCACGGGTACAGAAGGTTGCGGGGGTGGAAAAAGTGTTTCATGGTGCTCCTCGATGTTTTCAGGGTATAAGAGTATATATAGGCGAAGGAAGTAGGTCGGTGGAGCCACGAGGGGCCCACGAGGGTGGGGGGCGCGCCTACCCCCCTGGGCCGCATCCCTACCTCGTGGCCGCCTCGTTGCTTCCTTTACGTCCACTCCAAGTCTCCTGGATTGCGTTTGTTCCAAAAACGATCCTCGCGAAGGTTTCATTCCGTTTGGACTCGCTTTGATATTCCTTTTCTGCGAAACACTGAAATAGGCAAAACAACAACAATTTGCACTAGGCCTCCTGTTAGTAGGTTAGTCCCAAAAATAATATAAAAGTGCATAATAAAGCCCATTAAACATCCAAAATAGATAACATAATAGCATGAAACAATCAAAAATTATAGATACGTTGGAGACGTATCACCTGTATTTACAAGAAAGTGAGTGGGAGCTCTTTAGCATTTCTAATATTATATGTGGATGACATATGTTGATCGGAAATGATATAGAATTTCTGGATAGCATAAAAGGATACTTGAACAAGAGTTTTTCAATGAAAGACCTCGGTGAAGCTGCTTATATATTGGGCATCAAGATCTATAGAGATAGATCAAGATGCTTAATTGGACTTTAACAAAGCACATACCTTGATAAAGTTTTGAAGAAGTTCAAAATGGATCAAGCAAAGAAAGGGTTCTTGCCTGTGTTACAAGGTGTGAAGTTGAGTCAGACTCAATGCCCGGCCACTTCAGAAGATAGAGAGAAAATGAAAGTCATTCCCTATGCTTCAGCCATAGGTTCTATCATGGATGCAATGCTGTGTATGATACATCTCCAACGTATCTATAATTTTTGATTGCTCCATACCATATTATCTAATGTTTTGGACAATATTGGGCTTTATTATCCACTTTTATATTATTTTTGGGACTAACCTATTAACCGGAGGCCCAGCCCAGAATTGCTGTTTTTTGCCTATTTCTGAGTTTCGAAGAAACGGAATATCAAACGGAATGAAACCTTCTGGAACGTGATTTTCTCACCGAATATGATCCAGGAGACTTGGACCCTACATCAAGAAAGAAAGGAAGTGGGCACGAGGTAGGGGGCGCACCCACCCCCAAGTGGCGCTCCCTCCATCCTCGTGGGCCCCATGTTGCTCCACCGACGTACTCCTTCCTCCTATATATACCTCGTACGCACTTCAAACGATCGATCACGGAGCCAAAACCTAATTCCACCGCCGCAACCTTCTGCACCCACGAGATCCCATCTTGGGGCCTGTTCCGGAGCTCCGCCGGAGGGGGCATCCATCACGGAGGGCTTCTACATCATCACCATAGCCTCTCTGATGAAGTGTGAGTAGTTTACCTCAGACCTTCGGGTCCATAGTTAGTAGCTAGATGGATTCTTCTCTCTTTTTGGATCTCAATACAATGTTCTCCCCCTCTCTCGTGGAGATCTATTCGATGTAACCTTCTTTTTGCGGTGTGTTTGTTGAGACCGATGAATTGTTGGTTTATGATCAAGATTATCTACGAACAATATTTGCATCTTCTCTGAATTCTTTTATGTATGATTGGTCATCTTTGCAAGTCTCTTCGAATTATCAGTTTGGTTTTGCCTACTAGATTGGTTTTTCTTGCAATGGGAGAAGTGCTTAGCTTTGGGTTCAATCTTGCGTGTCCTTTCCCAAAGGATGAGGGGCAGCAAGGCACGATTGTATTGTTGCCATCGAGGATAACAAGATGGGGTTTTATCATATTGCATGAATTTATCCTCTACATCATGTCATCTTTCTTAAGGCGTTACTCTGTTTTCTTGAACTTAATACTCTAGATGCATGCTGGATAGCGGTCGATGAGTGGAGTAATAGTAGTAGATGCAGGCAGGAGTCGGTCGACTTGTCTTGGACGTGATGCCTATATACATGATCATACCTAGATACTCTCATAACTATGCTCAATTCTGTTAATTGCTCAACAGTAATTCGTTCACCCACTGTAAAATACTTATGCTCTTGAGAGAAGCCACTAGTGAAATCTATGGCCCCGGGGTCTATCTTCATCATATCAATCTTCCTACACTTTATTGTTGCCTTCGCTTTTTTACTTTTCTTTTATTTTACTTTGCATCTTTATCACAAAAATACCAAAAATATTATCTATCTTATCTATCAGATATCACTCTCGTAAGTGACCATGAAGGGATTGACAACCCCTTATCGCGTTGGTTGCCAGGAGTTATTTGCTTTGTGTAGGTACGAGGGACTCGCGCGTAGCCTCCTACTGGATTGATACCTTGGTTCTCAAAAACTGAGGGAAATACTTACGCTACTTTGCTGCATCATCCTTTCCTCTTCAAGGAAATCCAACGCAGTGCTCAAGAGGTAGCAATAAGAATTTCTGGCATCGTTGTCGGGGAGTCTACGCAAAAGTCAACATACCAAGTACCCATCACAATCCCTTATCTCCCGCATTACATTATTAGCCATTTGCTTCTCATTTTCCTCTCCCCCACTTCACCCTTGCCGTTTTATTCGCCTTCTTCTTTTCGCGCCTTTCGCTTTCTTGTCGTCATGGCTAGTCTTATATCTTCTCCGTTGTCTCCCGAGAATGAAGGTCTAAATTTTAAGCAAAGGGAGGGAGAAAATCTAAAAGACGCTTGGTATAGAATTTGCAATGCTCAAAATAGATCTACAAGGAAGCAATCTACTTCAGTTCTTCTTCGCAATTTTTATGTAGGTGCTAATCCTTGGTATAGATATATCCTTGATACCATTACCGGAGGGAATTTCTTGGGTAGCCACACTTTTGACTCTTATAATGCTATGATAGATTTATTTGGCTCACCACCTCTTTTGGTTAATGGGACTATGTTAACTTTGGAGCATGTAATGCAAAGACTTGAAATTATTGAAAATAAAGTTGCTACCGTTGAGTTGATTGAAAATCTAGATAAAAAGATCCACAATCAAATTACCCAATATGGATCTAAGGTAGGAGTAAGTTTGAAAAATATTAAGGAGAAGGAACCCATAGTTAATGAGAGAATAAATCAAGATTCCACTAGAATCGATAAACTTGAGGGTATCGTTACCAACTTGGGAACCGCTTTTTCTTCCGTAAAGAATACTCCAAGTCCTCCTACTAAAATTTACAAGCTTATGTATGTTCCTAAAAATAAGGGTGAATCCTCTAGTAAGGAAACTGCGGATCTTAAATCTATAAGTATTCATCCCAATCTTTTTGCTATCATTAAGGAACCATTTGCTACGAATGAATTTTTCGATTTTGTTCCTAAAAGTTTGATAATTACTAAAAAGAAAGAAATTTCTAAGGAAGATAGATGTCTCATTGAAGAATTGCCTACCAAAGATGGCAATACCTAGATCTATCCTTGCTTTTATGCCTAGCTAGGGGTGTTAAACGATAGCGCTTGTTGGGAGGCAACCCAATTTTATTTTTAGTTTTTTTTTGTTTTTGCTTCTATTTCAGAATAAATCTTTGATCTAGCCTCTGGTTAGATGTGTTTTTATGTTTTAATTAGTGTTTGTGCCAAGTTAAACCTATAGGATCTTCTTGGATGATAGTTATTTGATCTTGCTGTAATTTCCAGAAACTTTCTGTTCACGAAAACAATTGTTAAAAATCACCAGAACGTGATAAAATAGGTATTCCAATTTGTTCTGATCAATAAACAAATTGCCTAGGTCTTCCTATTTTTTCTGATTTTTTGGAGTTCCAGAAGTTTGCGTTAGTTACATATTACTACAGACTGTTCTGTTTTTGACAGATTCTGTTTTTTTCGTGTGTTGTTTGCTTATTTTGATGAATCTATGGCTAGTAAAATAGTTTATAAACCATAGAGAAGTTGGAATACAGTAGGTTTAACACCCATATAAATAAATAATGAGTTTATTATAGTATCTTGAAGTGTTCTTTTGTTTTCTTTCGTTAACGGAGCTCACGAGATTTCTGTTGAGTTTTGTGTTGTGAAGTTTTCAAGTTCTGGGTGAAATCTTTTGATGGATTATGGAACAAGGAGTGGCAAGAGCCTAAGCTTGGGGATTCCCATGGCACCCCCAAGATAATCTAAGGATACCAAAAAGTCAAAGCTTGGGGATGCCCTGGAAGGCATCCCATCTTTCGTCTACTTCCATCGGTAACTTTACTTGGAGCTATATTTTTATTCACCACATGATATGTGTTTTGCTTGGAGCGTCTTGTATGATTTGAGTCTTTGATTTTTAGTTTACCACAATCATCCTTGCTGTACGCACCTTTTGAGGGAGCCATACATGATTTGGAATTTGTTAGAATACTCTTTGTGCTTCACTTATACCTTTTGAGCTATATAGTTTTGCTCTAGTGCTTCACTTATATCTTTTAGAGCACGATGGTGGATTTGTTTTATAGAAACTATTGATCTCTCATGCTTCACTTAGATTATTTTGAGAGTCTTAAATAGCATGGTAATTTGCTTAAATAATCTTAATATGCTTGGTATTCAAGATTTGTAAAACTTTCTTTTGAGTGCGTTGAATACTAAGAAAAGTTTGATGCTTGATAATTGTTTTGAGATATGAAGATGGTGATATTAGATTCATGCTAGTTGAGTAGTTGTGAATTTGAGAAATACTTGTGTTAAAGTTTGTGATCCCCGTAGCATGCACGTATGGTGAACCGTTATGTGATGAAGTCAGAGCATGATTTATTATTGATTGTCTTCCTTATGAGTGGCGGTCGGGGACGAGCGATGGTATTTTCCTACCAGTGTATCCCCCTAGGAGCATGCGCGTAATACTTTGCTTTGATAACTTGTAGATTTTTGCAATAAGTATATGAGCTCTTCATGACTAATGTAGAGTCCATGGATTATACACACTTTTCTTCCTTCCACCATTGCTAGCCTCTCTAATACCGCACACTTTTCTCCAGTATCATACACCCACCATATACCTTCCTCAAAACAGCCAACATACCTACCTATCATGGCATTTCCATAGCCATTCTGAGATATATTGCCATGGAACTTTCCACCGTTCCGTTTATTATGACGCGCTCCATCATTGTCATATTGCTAGCACTATCATGTAGTTGACATTGTATTTGTGGCAAAGCCACCGTTCATAATTCTTTCATACATGTCACTCTTGATTCATTGCATATCCCGGTACACCACGGGAGGCATTCATATAGAGTCATATTTTCTTCTAAGTATCGAGTTGTAATTGTTGAATTGTAAGAAAATAAAAGTGTGATGATCATCATTTTTAGAGCATTGTCCCAAGTGAGGAAAAGGATGATGGAGACTATGATTACCCCACAAGTCGGGATGAGACTCCGGACGAAAAAAAAGAGGCCATAAAAAAAAGAGAAAAGGCCCAAATAAAAAAAATGAGAGAAAAGAGAGAAGGGACAATGTTACTATCCTTTTACCACACTTGTGCTTCAAAGTAGCACCACGATCTTCATGATAGAGAGTCTCTCATTTTGTCACTTTCATATACTAGTGGGAATTTTTCATTATAGAACTTGGCTTGTATATTCCAATGATGGGCTTCCTCAAAATGCCCTAGGTCTTCGTGAGCAAGTGAGTTGGATGCACACCCACTTAGTTTTTTTTGTTGAGCTTTCATATACTTATAGCTCTAGTGCATCTGTTGCATGGTAATCCCTACTCACTCACATTGATATCTATTGATGGGCATCTCCATAGCCCGTTGATACGCCTATTTTATGTGAGACTATCTTCTCCCTTTTTGTCTTCTCCACAACCACCATTCTATTCCACATATAGTGTTATATCTATGGCTCACGCTCATGTATTGCGTGAAGATTGAAAACGTTTTGAGAATGTCAAAAGTATGAAACAATTGCTTGGCTTGTCATCGGGGTTGTGCATGATTTAAATACTTTGTGTGGTGAAGATAGAGCATAGCCAGACTATATGATTTTGTAGGGATAACTTTCTTTGGCCATGTTATTTTGGGAAGACATGATTGCTTTGCTTGAAGTATTATTATTTTTATGTCAATATTAAACATTTGTCTTGGATCTTTCGGATCTGAATATTCATACCACAATTAAGAAGAATTACATTGAAATTATGCCAAGTAGCACTCCGCATCAAAAATTCTGTTTTTATCATTATCTACTCGAGGACAAGCAGGAATTAAGCTTGGGGATGCCTGATACGTCTCCAACGTATCTATAATTGCTCCATACCATATTATCTACTGTTTTGGACAATATTGGGATTTATTATCCACTTCTGTATTATTTTTCGGACTAACCTATTAACCGGAGGCCCAGCCCAGAATTGCTGTTTTTTTGCCTATTTCAGAGTTTCGAAGAAACGGAATATCAAACGGAGTCCAAACGGAATGAAACCTTCGGGAACGTGATTTTCTCATCGAATATGATCAGGAGACTTGGACCCTACGTCAAGAAAGAAAGGAGGTGGGCACGAGGTAGGGGGCGCGCCCACCCCCCCAGGGCGCGCCCTCCACCCTCGTGGGCCCCATGTTGCTCCACCGACATACTCGTTCCTCCTATATATACCTACGTACCCCCAAACGATCAGATACGGAGCCAAAAACCTAATTCAGCCGCCGCAACCTTCTATACCCATGAGATCCCATCTTGGGGCCTGTTCCGGAGCTCCGCCGGAGGGGGCATACATCACGGAGGGCTTCTACATCATCACCATAGCCTCTCCGATGAAGTGTGAGTAGTTTACCTCAGACCTTCGGGTCCATAGTTAGTAGCTAGATGGCTTCTTCTCTCTTTTTGGATCTCAATACAATGTTCTCCCCTTCTCTCGTGGAGATCTATTCGTTGTAATCTTCTTTTTGTGGTGTGTTTGTTGAGATCGATGAATTGTGGGTTTATGATCAAGATTATCTATGAACAATATTTGAATCTTCTCTGAATTCTTTTATGTATGATTGGTTATCTTCGCAAGTCTCTTCGAATTGTCAGTTTGGTTTGGCCTACTATATTGGTTTTTCTTGCAATGGGAGAAGTGCTTAGCTTTGGGTTCAATCTTGCGGTGTCCTGTCCCAGTGATAGTAGGGGCAGCAAGGCATGTATTGTATTGTTGCCATCGAGGATAACAAGATGTTTTTTTTATCATATTGCATGAATTTATCCTTCTACATCATGTCATCTTTCTTAAGGTGTTACTCTATTTTCTTGAACTTAATACTCTAGATGCATGCTGGATAGCGGTCGATGAGTGGAGTAATAGTAGTAGATGCAGGAAGGAGTCGGTCTACTTGTCCTGGACATTATGCCTATATACATGATCATACCTAGATACTCTCATAACTATGCTCAATTCTGTCAATTGCTCAACAGTAATTCGTTCACCCACCGTAAAATACTTATGCTCTTGAGAGAAGCCACTAGTGAAATCTATGGCCCCCGGGTCTATCTTCATCATATCAATCTTCCTACACTTTATTGTTGCCCTTGCTTTTATTTTACTTTGCATCTTTATCACAAAAATACCAAAAATATTATCTATCATATCTATCAGATCTCACTCTCGTAAGTGACCGTGAAGAGATTGACAACCCCTTATCGCGTTGGTTGCGAGGAGTTATTTGCTTTGTGTAGGTACGAGGGACTCGCGCGTAGCCTCCTACTGGATTGATACCTTGGTTCTCAAAAACTGAGGGAAATACTTATGCTACTTTGTTGCATCATCCTTTCCTCTTCAAGGAAATCCAACGCAGTGCTCAAGAGGTAGCAGTGTACCAGACCTGATGTGTGCCTTGCTATTAGTTTAGCAGGGAGGTACCAAAGTAATCCTGGAGTGGATCACTGGACAACGGTCAAGAACATCCTGAAATACCTGAAGAGGACTAAGGATATGTTTGTTTATGGAGGTAAGAAAGAGCTCGTCGTAAATGGTTACGTTGATGCAAGCTTTGACACTGATCCAGATGACTCTAAGTCACAAACCTGATACATATTTATATTGAATGGTGGAGCTGTCAGTTGGTGCAATTCTAAGCAAAGCGTCGTGGCGGGATCTACGTGTGAAGCGGAGTACATAGCTGCTTTGGAAGCAGCAAATGAAGGAGTCTAGATGAAGGAGTTCATATCCGATCTAGGTGTCATACCTAGTGCATCGGGTCCAATGAAAATCTTTTGTGACAATACTAGTGCAATTGCCTTGACAAAGGAATCCATATTTCACAAGAGAACCAAGCACATCAAGATACGCTTCAATTCCATCCGCGATCAAGTCAAGGAGGGAGACATAGAGATTTGCAAGATACATATGGATCTGAATGTTGCAGACCCGTTGACTAAGCCTCTCTCACGAGCAAAAAATGAGCAGCACGAAGACTCCATGGGTGTTAGAATCATTACTGTGTAATCTAGATTATTGACTCTAGTGCAAGTGGGAGACTGAAGGAAATATGCCCTAGAGCCAATAATAAAGTTATTATTTATTTCCTTATATCATGATAAACGTTTATTATTCATGCTAGAATTGTATTAACCGGAAACTTAGTACATGTGTGAATACATAGACAAAACAAAGTGTCCCTAGTATGCCTCTACTTGACTAGCATGTTTATCAAAGATGGTTATGTTTCCTGACCATAGACATGTGTTGTCATTTGATGAACGGGATCACATCATTAGGAGAATGATGTGGTGGACAAGACCCATCTGTTAGCTTAGCACGATGACCGTTTAGTTTGTTTGCTATTGCTTTCTTCATGACTTATACATGTTCCTATGACTATGAGATTATGCAACTCCCGAATACTGGAGGAACACTTAGTGTGCTATCAAACGTCACAACGTAACTGGGTGATTATAAAGATGCTCTACAGGTGTCTCCGATGGTGTTTGTTGAGTTGGCATAGATCGAGATTAGGATTTTTCACTCCGCTTGTCGGAGAGGTATCTCTGGGCCCTCTCGGTAATGTGATACGTCCATTTTGCATCATTCTTTTATATCGATATTTATTGCATTATGGGCTTTTATTACACATTATGTCACAATACTTATGCATATTCTCTCTTATTTTACAAGGTTTACATAAGGAGGGAGAATGCCGGCAATGGAATTCAATTGGAAAAGGAGCAAATATTAGAGACCTATTCTGCACAACTCCAAAAGTCCTGAAACTCCACGAAAATTGTTTTTGGAAATAATAAAAATACTGAGCGGAAGAAATACCAAAGGGGGCCCACACCCTGGCCACGAGGGTGGGGACGTGCCCTACCCCCCTGGGAGCGCCCCCTGCCTCGTGGGCCCCCTGTTGGCCCTCTGGTGCCCATCTTATGCTATATGAAGTCTTTCGTCCAAACAAAAATCATAAGAAAGCTTTCAGGACGAGACTCCGCCGCCACGAGGCGGAACCTTGGCGGAACCAATCTAGGGCTCCGGCAGAGCTGTTCTACCGGGGACACTTCCCTCCGGGAGGGGGAAATCATTGCCATCGTCATCACCAATGCTCCTCTCATCGGGAGAGGGCTAATCTCCATCAACATCTTCACCAACACCATCTCCTCTCAAACCCTAGTTCATCTCTTGTATCCAATTCTTGTCTCCAAGTCTGGGATTGGTACCTGTAGGTTGCTAGTAGTGTTGATTACTCCTTGTAGTTGATACTAGTTGGTTTATTTGGTGGAAGATCATATGTTCAGATCCTTTATTCATATTAATACTCCTCTGATTACGAACATGAATATGCTTTCTGAGTAGTTACGTTTGTTCCTGGGGACATGGGAGAAGTCTTGCTATTATTAGTCATGTGAATTTTGTATTCGTTCGATATTTTGATGAGATGTATGTTGTCTTTCCTCTTGTGGTGTTATGTGAACGTCGACTACATGACACTTCACCATTATTTGGGCCTAGAAGAAGTCATTGGGAAGTAATAAGTATATGATGGGTTGCTAGAGTGACAGAGGCTTAAACCCTAGTTTATGCGTTGCTTCGTAAGGGGCTGATTTGGATCCATCTGTTTCATGCTATGGTTAGGTTTACCTTAATACTTCTTTTGTAGTTGCGGATGCTTGCAATAGGAGTTAATCATAAGTGGGATGCTTGTCCAAGTAAGGACAGCACCCAAGCACCGGTCCACCCACATATCAAATTATCAAAGTACCGAACGTGAATCATATGAACGTGATGAAAACTAGCTTGACGATAATTCCCATGTGTCCTCGGGAGCGCTTTTCTTCACGTAAGAAATTGTCCAGGCTTGTCCTTTGCTACAAAAAGGATTGGGCCACCTTGCTGCACCTTATTTACTTTTGTTACTTGTTGCTCGTTACAAATTATCTTATCACAAAACTATCTGTTACCTATAATTTCAGTGCTTGCAGAGAATACCTTGCTGAAAACCGCTTGTCATTTCCTTCTGCTCCTCGTTGGGTTCGACAATCTTACTTATCGAAATGACTACGATAGATCCCCTATACTTGTGGGTCATGAAGACTCTTTTCTGGCGCCGTTGCCGGGGAGTGAAGCGCCTTTGGTAGGTGGAATTTGGAAAGGAAAATTTTATATAGTGTGCTGAAATTTATTGTCACTTGTTACTATGGAAAGTAATCCTCTGAGGGGCTTGTTTGGGGTATCTTCACCCCGAACAGTAGAGCAAAGAGTTGCTCCTCAACCTACTGAACCTACTGAAAATGAAAATGTCTACTTTGAAATTTCTTCGGGTATGGTAGAAAAACTGCTAGCTAATCCTTTTGCAGGAGATGGAACATTACATCCTGATGAGCACCTAATATATGTGGATGAAGTTTGTGGATTATTTAAGCTTGCAGGTATGCCCGATGATGTTATCAAGAAGAAGGTCTTCCCTATTATCTTTGAAGGGAGATGCATTGACATGGTATAGGCTATGTGACGGTATGGGGTCATGGAACTACAAACGATTGAAATTGGAATTTCATCAGAAGTTCTACCATATGCATCTTGTTCATCGTGATCGCAATTATATATATAATTTTTGGCCTCGCGAAGGAGAAAGCATCACTCAAGCTTGGGGGAGGCTTAAATCAATGTTATATTCATGCCCCAATCATGATCTCTCAAGAGAAATGATTATTCAAAAATTTTATGCTCGGCTTTCTGATAACAATCGCACCATGCTCGATACTTCTTGTGTTGGCTCTTTTATGATGAAGACTATTGAATTCAAATGGGATTTATTGGAAAGAATTAAACGCAACTCTGAAGATTGGACCTCGACGAAGGTAAGGAGTCAGGTATGACACCCAAGTTTGGTTGTGTTAAATCTTTTATGGATACCGATGTTTTCCGTAAACTTAGCACTAAATATGGACTTGACTCTGAGATAGTAGCTTCTTTCTGTGAATCTTTTGCTACTCATGTTGATCTCCCTAAGGAGAAGTGGTTTAAATATCATCCTCCCATAGAAGTAAAAGTAGTTGAACCTATTAAAGTTGAAGAAAAGACTATCACTTATAATGATCCTATTGTTCCTACTGCTTATGTTGAGAAACCACCTTTTCCTGTTAGGATAAAAGATCATGCTAAAGCTTCAACTGTGGTTCGTAAAAGCAATATTAGAACTTATACACCTCCTGAGCAAGTTAAAGTTGAACCTAGTATTTCTATTGTTAAGGATCTCTTGGCTGATAATATTGATGGGCATGTTATTTATTTCTGTGATGAAACTGCTAGAATTGCTAAACCTTGTGCTAAAGATAAACATAGACCTGTGGTAGGCGTGCCTGTTATTTCTGTTAAAATAGGAGATCATTGTTATCATGGCTTGTGTGATACGGGTGCTAGTGCTAGTGCAATACCTATTGACTTATACAAAGAAATTATGCATGATATTGCACCTGCTGAGTTAGAAGATATTGATGTCACAATTAAACTTGCCTATAGAGATACTATATCACCAATTGGAATTGTTAGAGATGTTGAAGTCTTATGTGGGAAAACTAAATATCCGGCTGATTTTCCCGTTCTTGGTTCCCCACAAGATAGCTTTTGTCCCATTATATTTGGTAGACCCTTCTTGAACACTGTTAATGCTAGGATAGACTGCGAAAAGGATGTTGTTACTATTGGTCTAGGTGATATGTCTCATGAGTTTAATTTCTCTAAATTTCGAAGACAACACCGAGAAGAGGAATTGCCTAGTAAAGATGAAATTATTGGTCTTGCTTCTATTGTCGTACCTCCTAGTGATCCTTTAGAAAAATATTTGCTAGACCATGAAAATGATACGTTTATGAATGAAAGAAGGGAAATATATGAAGTGTTCTTTAAACAGGGTCCTATTCTGAAACACAACTTGCCTGTTGAAATCTTAGGGGATCCTCCTCCACCCAAGGGTGATCCCGTGTTTGAGCTTAAACCATTTCCTAATACTCTTAAATATGCTTACCTTGATGAAAAGAAGATATATCCTGTTATTATTAGTGCTAACCTTTCAGAGAAGGAGGAAGAAAAATTATTGAAAACTCTGAAGAAGCATCGTGCTGCTATTGGATATACTCTTGATGATCTTAAGGGCATTAGTCCCACTCTATGTCAACACAAAATAAATTTGGAGAAGGATGCCAAACCAGTTATTGATCATCAACGAAGGCTAAATCCTAAAACGAAAGAAGTGGTAAGAAAGGAAATACTAAAGCTCCTTGAGGCAGGTATAATCTATCCCATTGCTGATAGTCAGTGGGTAAGTCCTGTCCATTGTGTCCCTAAGAAGGGAGATATTACCATCGTTCCTAATGATAAAGATGAATTGATTCTGCAAAGAATTATTACAGGTTATAGGATGGTAATCGATTTCCACAAATTAAATAAAGCTACTAAAAAAGACCATTAGCCCTTACCTTTTATTGATCAAATGCTAGAAAGATTATCCAAACATACACATTTTTTCTTTCTAGATGGTTATTCTGGTTTCTCTCAAATACCCGTGTCAGCTGATGATCAAGCTAAGACCACTTTTACTTGTCCTTTCGGTACTTTTGCTTATAGACGTATGCCTTTTGGTTTATGTAATGCACCTGCTACCTTTCAAAGATGCATGATGGCTATATTCTCTGACTTTTGTGAAAAGATTTGTTAGGTTTTCATGGACGATTTCTCCATTTATGGATCCTCTTTTGATGATTGCTTGAACAACCTTGATCGAGTTTTGCAGAGATGTGAAGAAACTAATCTTGTCTCTACCTTTCAAAGATGCATGATGGCTATATTCTCTGACTTTTGTGAAAAGATTTGTGAGGTTTTCAAGGATGATTTCTCCATTTATGGATCCTCTTTTGATGATTGCTTGAACAACCTTGATCGAGTTTTGCAGAGATGTGAAGAAACTAATCTTGTCTTGAACTGGGCGAAGTGTCACTTTATGGTTAATGAAGGCATTGTCTTGGGGCATAAAATTTCTGAAAGGGGCATTGAAGTTGATAAAGCTAAAGTTGATGCTATTGAAAAGATGCCAAGTCCCAAGGACATCAAAGGTATAAGAAGTTTCCTTGGTCATGCCGGTTTTTATAGGAGGTTCATTAAGGACTTCTCAAAAATTTCTCGGCCTCTGACTAATCTATTACAAAAAGATATACCATTTGTGTTTGTTGATGATTGTGTAGAAGCATTTGAAATACTTAAGAAAGCATTGATTTCTGCACCTATCATTCAACCACCTGATTGGAATTTACCCTTTGAAATTATGTGTGATGCTAGTGATTATGTTGTAGGTGTTGTTCTAGGACAAAGAGTTGATAAGAAATTAAATGTTATTCAATATGCTAGTAAAACACTAGACAATGCCCAGAGAAATTATGCCACTACTGAAAAAGAATTCTTAGCAGTTGTACTTGCTTGTGATAAGTTTAGACCTTATATTGTTGATTCTAAAGTAACTATTCACAAGGATCATGCTGCTATTAAATATCTTATGGAAAAGAAATATGCTAAACCTAGACTTATTAGATGGGTTCTCTTGCTACAAGAATTTGATTTGCATATTATTGATAGAAAGGGAGCTGAGAACCCCGTTACATACAACTTATCTAGGTTAGAAAATGTTCTTGATGACCCACTACCTATTGATGATAACTTTCCTGATGAAAAATTAAATGTCATAAATGCTGCTCATACTGCTCCACGGTATGCTAATTACGCTAATTACATTGTTGCTAAATTTATACCACCTAGTTTCACATACCAGCAAAAGAAAAACTTTTTCTATGATTTGAGACATTACTTTTGGGATGACCCACATCTTTATAAAGAAGGAGTTGATGGTGTTATTAGACATTGTGTACCTGAGCATGAACAGGGACAGATCCTACGCAAGTGTCACTCCGAGGCTTATGGAGGACACCACACTGGAGATAGAACTGCACATAAGGTATTGCAATCCGGTTTTTATTGGCCTACTCTCTTCAAGGATGCCCGTAAGTTTGTCCTATCTTGTGATGAATGTCAAAGAATTGGTAATATTAGTAGACGTCAAGAAATGCCTATAAATTATTCACTTGTTATTGAACCATTTGATGTTTGGGGCTTTGATTATATGGGATCGTTTCCTGCCTCTAATGGGTATACACATATTTTAGTTGTTGTTGATTATGTTACTAAGTGGGTAGAAGCTACTCCAACTAGTAGTGCTGATCATAACACTTCTATTAAGATGCTTAAAGAAGTTATTTTTCTGAGGTTTGGAGTCCCTAGATATTTAATGACTGATGCTGGTTCACATTTTATTCATGGTGCTTTCCGTAAAATGCTTGCTAAGTATGATGTTAATCATAGAATTGCATCCCCATATCACCCACAGTCTAGTGGTCAAGTAGAATTGAGTAATAGAGAACTCAAATTAATTTTGCAAAAGACTGTTAATAGATCTAGAAATAATTGGTCCAAGAAACTTGATGATGCATTATGGGCCTATAGAACTGCATATAAAAATCCTATGGGTATGTCTCCGTATAAAATGGTTTATGGAAAAGCATGTCACTTACCTCTCGAACTAGAACATAAGGCTTATTGGCTATTAAAGAGATCAATTATGATTTCAAACTTGCCGGTGAGAAGAGGTTATTTGACATTACCTCACTTGATGAATGGAGAACCCAAGCCTATGAAAATGCCAAATTGTTTAAAGAAAAAGTTAAAAGATGGCATGACAAAAGAATACAAAAGCGTGAGTTTAATGTAGGTGATTATGTATTATTATACAACTCTCGTTTAAGATTTTTTGCAGGAAAACTTCTCTCTAAATGGGAAGGTCCTTACGTTATCGAGGAGGTCTATCGTTCCGGTGCCATAAAAATCAACAACTTCGAAGGCACACATCCGAAGGTGGTGAACGGTCAAAGAATCAAACATTATATCTCAGGTAATCCGATAAATGTTGAAACCAATGTTATTGAAACCATAACCCGGAGGAATACATAAGGACACTTTCCTAACGTTTGCATCTCGAAAAGGAATAGGTATGTGGTACGGTAAGTAAACCGACTCCAAAACAGTTCTAATGGAAATTTTTCTCCGTTTTGGAATATTTAGAAAAATAGAAAAATAAGAAGCAGTCCGGGAAGGACACGACGCCTCCACGAGGGTGGAGGGCGTGCCCTACCCCCTGGGCGCGCCCCCTGTCTCGTGGGCACCTTGTGTGCTCTCCGGACTCCGTTTTCTTGCACGATACGTATTTTGGTCGGTAAAAATTCATTATATAATCTCCCGAAGGTTTTGACTCCTGTATCACGCAAATACCCTATGTTTTCGTTTCGAGCTATTTTCCTGACAGATCTAGATCATCATGACGTCTCCAAGCGCCCCCAAGGACAAGTTCTTCGAGAAGGTCATCAACCCTTACCTCGCGGAGGTGCTGCGACACTGTAACATCCCAAAATTCTAAATTTTGGAATGTTCTAATAAATAGATTGATTTGATTGATTGTGTGAAATTGAGTGAAATTCGAAACTTTTTGGAAGTTAAATGAGAGGGAATAAAAGGACTTTCCCAAACATTCATTTTGCATTTTATGATCTCTGTGAATTCAAATTCTTTTCACCACAAAACCCTGGAGAGAAGATGACATGACTTCTTCCATTTATTTAAATGACAAGGGGTGTTGAAAATATTTGAATTTCATTTGGAAAATAGTTCCAACCCAGGAACTTTATGCAACTAAATGATTTTCACGAGCGAAGATAAAATGACTTCTTCAAAACATATGAAATATGAGTTGGGAGTTTCAAAGAATTAAATTCAAAGTTCTTTTGAATTTATTTTCAATTTGGAGTTATTTGAGTTTTATTCAAATTATTTTTCTCCAAAAATAAAATATATGGAAAATAGGGTAACATGATTCCCTACATAAGAAAATTGGAGAAAAATAAATTTGAATTAATTTTGGTATTTTTAAAATGATTTTCGTTGGATTTTATTAGAGCAGCAGCAGTGTTTGATTTATTTGAATTTGTGTGGATTTTATATGATGCTAGAAAAATGTTCAAGTCGTAGAAAATCTTTTTCTGAAAATTTTGATGTATTATATGCCTATATAAGTTTTTTAATTATTATTTCTGTTTGTTTGAAAAAAAATGTTAAAAAAACTTCTAGGCCACCGAACTGGGCCGGCCCAGCAAATCGCCAGGCCACGGCCCAGCCGGCCCGACACCGCGCCTCGCACGTCTTCCAGCTCGGGACGGAGTCCCGAGCGAGCATGCACCACCGCCGCCGTGCCCGACCTCGCCACCTCGCGCCTTGCCCCCTCCTCCACGCCTCGGAGCCGCCCTCCCCCTCCTATAAAGCGCGCCCCGGGACCCCCTGGATCCCATTTTCGCCGCCGCCTCGAGCCGCATCGCATCACCGCCGCCGCCCCAATGAGATCCTCCGCCAAGCACTCCCCAGCGCCGGCCGAGCCGCACCACTGCCGCTCGCAGCCACCGCCGCCACAGCGCCGTCCCGTCCCGCCTCGCCGTTGCCATCACCGGAGCTCGCCGGAGTCCGCCGCCGCCGCCCGGCCTTGCCAGAAACCGTCGTCGCCATCGGTTCACTTGGTCCGGTAATACCCGATCCCGGATCACCGGTTTTATTTAGGGTATAATTTTTTTTCCGGTTTACCGTTTAAAAACCCGGTTTTTCTTTTTAAGTCTAGTTATTTAACGAACGTTCTCCGGTTAGATTTCCTTAGCGAACAGTTTCCATTAGTTAGCGTTCGGCAGCGAACGTTCGCTTTTTAGCCTTTTTCTTTTTCTGTTAATTTTCGGCCAGGGACCCGTCTGTGAATATTTTATTTATGGATTAGCCCCTGGACTTCAAACGACCACATCTTTTTACTCGTTTATCCAAATCTAACGAAACCAACGCCCACGTCTTCGTTATGATCCCCTCTATCCAGTAATCCAACTCAAACATGTTTTTGAAAGTTTAAAATTTGAATTAGATCAGAATTGAATTTGAACTTCGTTTGATCATAACTTGAGTTTTGTAACTCCGATTTAGTTGGTTCTTTTTGCAAATCGAAGCTCTTGACCTAAACTTTCTGATAAGGACAAATTCACATAATTTTGGTACTGTTAGAAATTGTTTTATGTTGCAAGAGTTATTTGCTTGGTTTGATGTTTTCCGAATTGTTTTTCTTCGTTCTTTCCGATCTTTTGAGTGATTGCTTATGTGTGGTTACTATTGCTTGCTTACGATAGATTGACCGGAGTGTGACGAGTAGAACTATCAAGAGTTTTGAGTGTGTATCATCTTCATCAACATTGCAGGCAAGTTCACACTTTGATCATACTTTTCATTACCCAGTTTTTATGCATTAGTTTCAATCCTCAAACAATTGCATGATTAGGATCTGATTAGTATGTGGGTTTTGGGAAGTAGATGAGGTAGTACCTATTACATGTTTCATTATCAAACCCTTGGGAGTTACTTCCACGTTTGCTTATATTGTCATGCTATGCTAGTAGACGTGGATTGGGTGAGTGAATTTCCATGACAGATGTGAGATTGATAATTAATGGTTTATTTAAGGTGGCAACTTTAATACACATCTGGGTGGATTGAGGTACCTGGTTATTCCAGGATTGCCTGTCTAGGCACCTGGGTAGACCAGGATTGCCTATTTTTTATGGACCGCCACCCAGGCTCAAAGGGATCATGAGATTATTCATGCTAGAAACTTCCGTGTGCATCCACAAACTACTATGGGCTCTAGCATAGTTGACTAAGTCGTGCGAACTCTTACAGTGGTAGACTAGCAGATGTAGGGGATGTCGGTTGGTACGGTCTACCAATTCGTAAGGTGCGAGCGCTTCTGAAAGACTATGTCTCGGTCATCCGTTTCTCAAACACCATGTAGTGCGAGAATCTTAACGGAGGAGATCGAGTCTTGTGGGGAAAAGTGCACAAACCTCTGCAGAGTGTATCAAACTAATCATGGTTAGCCGTGTACCCGGTTATGGACATCTTGAGTATCTAGTTCTTGGATTATCCTGTTGATCTCATCACGTTACTTAAATAATTTGTTGGGTTTTAATGATGATGCTTAATTGGGATTGAGAATGCTGTCAACCATTCTCAATGTTTAACAACCACCATGATAGTTAAATAAAATATATTCCTTTGCAGTAGGGAAAAATTGGCTTTACGCAAAACCTTATAACCATAGAGCTTTTCCACCAGCCATATATGCATGTAGTGAGAGCCATATTTCAGCATTGCTCTACAGTGTGAATTTGCCATTACATTCAATGTACTGACCCTTTGTGGCTGCAAGGTCTCATGTTGCAGGATTATCTTACGATGAGTAAGTGATACGTTAGGGTTACGATTTCTACACTCAACTTTGCCGTTGGTGTTGATGGGAATCCACAACCTTGTTACTTCCGCTATTTTGGATTGAGGTAATAGTATTTACGTTACTTTATACATGTGATTTACCTCTATTATAAATCCTCGAGTACTGCGTGAGTCAGCATACCGATCCAGGGATGACACTTAAGCACAGAGACTTGATCCATCCGGGTCAGGTTGCTACAAGATGGTATCAGAGCACATGTTGACTGTAGGACGTGACCCCTAGAAACTAGCAAGCCCATAGGAAAAGATTTTTCTCTAAAACTTTCTTTTCAAAAGGATCTTTTACCTCTTTTCTCTTCTGAGCTTATTCAAAAAAATTCCCTTTTAGAGAGACCATACCCTTTTCCCTTTTGACCACTCAAAGATTTGACTGATGAGACCACTCCAAGGAGTACAAGATATCAGGACAACCACGACCACTACGGAATGAAGGAGATTTTACCGTGCATCTGAATAATGGAAACTACAACGGTTGAAGATTCCGAAGACTAGGAGAATTTGAGGGATATGAAGAATTTCCAGATTTAGTATGACCTAGGAAGGCTACCCTTATGGAACCGGGCAGACTATGGAAGCTGTCAATACCCGAGATCAAGGTGTATCGGAGAAAGACCGGAATATGGAGCCTTAGAACTCAAAGTTTTTTCAAGAAACCTTAAGGCAGGAGATATCAACTATGGAATGATAGCTCATGGAAAGGGCAAGAGCAGAAACTGTGCTGGGTCAAGCATGCATATGCATGGAAGGATTGGATAGTAGAAGTCTGATGGAGCACCTATCAGCAAGATGAAGTTTTAACCTTGGCCGGTGTATCACCAGGATTTGGAGTACTACATCAGGAGTTTTTAGATGGACCTTCAGGAAGCCGTATTTGAAAAGGAAGCATTTCGTGAAGAACTCAGGACCTGGAAGCTGAAAGTAGCCAAGCTGGAGGAGCAAAACCTCGAGATACCGGAGATTCGTCAGGAACTGAAGGACAGTAGGACCATGGTTCATGCCAATGATGTTGAAACCCAGAAGTTTGGAACGCAACTCCAGAAATATTAAAGGACGTCATGATAGACTTTGTGACAACAGAGATGATTTGGAAAAAGAACTTGAGTAGGACAAGCATGATCGGAAGAAGCCATCGGAGACATGAACAAGAATCGAAGAGTTTGATGACTTTGAAGATTTATTGACCTTTAGAATACCAAACCCATGTATATACCAGCGTTAGATGCGACGATTGTGAGCTGTCATTTGTTTGATGTTTTTTTCGACAGCCACAAATAAAATCTGTCTTTTCAAAACTCTTGTTTGTATTGTTTGTATCCCTCTCTATCTCTCTTATCCCACCCAAAAACCCATGGACCCCATAGAGGATGAATGGAGATGAGCTTGTATTATTGGACCAATGAGTCAATTGGAGACAGACCAATGGATTCAGAACATGGAGGATCATATGAAGAATAACCCTATAGTTAGAAAGGATATGGCCCAGCATGCTATTCCGTTCTTTGAAAGAGGTGCTGCTACCTGGTGGAGGATGTACCAAACCATCAATGGATGGCAAGGAGTAACCGTTTGGGAAGAATTTAAGTTGACTTTGCTAAAGTATTGGCTTGTGTCCCAGAAGTTGAAGCCTTATGGAAATGGTATGGAGAAAGTGCATGCAAGCTTTGTGGAGAAATAGGACACAACCATAAAGAACACCAGGATGAATACCCTCATAAGTGGGGGATTACCAAAGGAGTTAGCCGAGGATCTCAGGGAACTTCGGTTGGAGATTGTTCCCAAAGGTTTTGTTGCAGCAATGGAAGTTCAGTCTACATTGTTGGGAAAGATCTGTGAAGCTCAGAAGGATGACAAAGAGATTGCTGAGGTAAAAGAGAGAATGAACAAAGGAAAGGCCAAAGGTTTTCGTAAGGATGAGCATGACACCTTATGGTTCGAGGAACGTGTATATGTGCCCAATGATGCAAAGATCAGGAAGTAAATACTTCAGGAGGCTCATGACTCACCATACTCGATTCGCCCTGGAAACACCAAGATGTATTTGGATTTGAAGGAGCGTTTCTGGCGGACTGGTATGAAGAAGGATATTGCGGAGTATGTAGTCGTAGGTGATGTATGCCAGAGAGAGTAAAAGGAGAGCATCAGAAGCCAGCAGGATTACTATAGCCTATGTCGATACCCGAATGGAAGTGGGATAAGCTTGGCATGGATCTCATTACCGGATTTCCCAGAACCCGAACTGGACATGATTCTATCTGGGTATTAGTTGATTCGCTTGACCAAAGTGGCTCACTTTATCCCAGTGAAAACCACCTATACAAGTGCGAAGTTGGCCAAGATATATACGACCAGGATCGTATGTCTGCATGGAGTTCTGAGGACCATCGTATCAGATAGAGGAACACAGTTTACCTCAAGGTTTTGGAATCAGCTGCACCAGACTTTGGGTACTAGGCTAGAGTTCAGTACAGCCTTTCATCCGTAGACAGATAGATAAATCGAGAGGTCAATCAGATTCTAGAGGACATGTTGAGAGCGTGTGCGCTAGATTATGGATCTAGTAGGGATGATAATCTACCTTACGCGGAGTTCTCATACAACAACAGTTACCAAGCCAGTTTGAAGATGGCCCCTTTTGAAGCTTTGTATCAGAGAAGGAGCCAGACACCGTTGATGTGGGATGAAGTTGGAGACCGTCAGTTGTTTGGACCAAATGTGATCAAGGAGTCATAAGAGAATGTTAAGTTGATTCGAGATAGACCGAAGGTAGCTCAGTCCTGGCAGAAGAGCTATGCAGACTCAAAAACGCAAGGAGGAAGTCTATGAAATTGGAGATAGAGCATGTCTTCGTGTGTGCCCTCTACGAGGAATTAAACGACGTGGAGTTAAGGAAAAGTCAGCCCCAAGATTTGTAGGACCATACCGAGTTTTGGAGCATATGAGAGAAGTGGCCTACAAGTTGGAGTCACCCGAAGGACTGTCAGGAGTTCATGACGTGTTTCACGTTTCCCAGTTGAAGAAGTGCCGTGCAGAGATGGCCAAATATTCCCCTGCAAGGACGCTTGACCCTGGAAAGGATAATGATGTTCCACGAAGTGGAGTATGGATTTCATAAGTATAAGTTTTTATCTCGGTATGTGGGATATCCCACGAGGATGAAGAGATGAATTACTATTGGATATAAAGGAGGTATGATGTTGAAAATATGGATCAAGGTAAATTCCATGATGAGTCTGAGTAATCATGTCCTAGTTTGGTGCCAATAGAAGGAAGGAAGACAGTACAATTGGATGGATTTAAGAATACTAGGAAGTTGGAAGTTGGAATAATGATCGAAGCCGAGGATAAGTTCAAGGACTACAAGTGATGAGATGGGCCATAACCCACAGGCCCCAGGACACAATGTAGCGACCGCACCGAATGGATCCGATCTACGTGCTCGATGTCATCCTGGATCGAATGTCTTGACACCACACAAGTACTTTGAAGGATTTATAGCAGAGTAGCAATCACACACTCATTACAGCGTTGTCCAAAGGGGACTTATTACAATAAATATGGCTTAAGGCCATCTAATAACGATAACAGCGGAAGGCTTGGAAGATAAGTGAGTCCATCAACTCCATCGGCATCACTGAGTATAGAACCACGACCTAACACCTTACTCGTCGTCTGAAAAGTCTGCAACATGAAAGTTGCAGCCCGAAAACGGGTCAGCACATGGAATATGCTGGCAATGTAACACATAGAGAAAAATGAAGGAATAAGCCTATACTACATGCATATATGGCTGGTGGAAAAGCTCTACGATTACAGTTTTGCATAAAGAAAATTTTTCCCTACTGCAAAGGAATAATTTTATTTAACTATCATGGTGGTTGTTAAACATTGAGAATGGTTGACAGCATCCTCAATCCCAATTAAAAAGTACTCATTAAAACCCAATAACATTAACTAGAAGTAACATGATGAGATTCACATGATATTCAATTACTAGATACTCAAGACGTCCATAACCGGGGACACGGCTAATCATGATTAGTTTATACACTCTGCAGAGGTTTGCGCACTATTCCCCACAAGACTCGATCGCCTCCGTTTGGTTCTCGCACTACATGGTGTTTGAGAGACGGATGACCGAGACACAGTCTTTCAGAAGCACTAGCACCTTACATGTGGGTAGACCGTACCAACCTACATCCCCTACATCAGCTAGCCTACCCGTAAGAGTTCGCACAACTTACTCAGCTATGCCAGAGCCCATAATGGCTTGTGGCTGCACACGGAAGTTTCTAGTTTGAATAATCTTATGATACCTTAGAGCCTGGGTGGCGGTCCGAAGAAATACAGGCAAGTCCTGATAGAAACCAGGTGCCTCAATCCACCCAGATGTGTGTTTAAGTTGCCACCTTAGATAAACCATTAATTAACAATCTCACATCTGTCATGGATATTCACTCACCCAATCCACGCTCATCGGCATAGCATGGCATAATAAGCAAACGTAGAAGTAACTCCCAAGGTTTCATAAGTAAAACAGGTAATAGGTACTACCTCAATCTACTTCCCATCCCACAATTTAAGTTGATCCTAAACATGCAAGTGTTCGAGGAATAGAGCTAATGCATAAAACTGGGTAGTAGAAGAGGTATGATCAAGTGTTACTTGCCTTGCTGACGATCCGCGAAACCTAGAGACTCGAAGTAACAAGCGGCGCACTCCGGGTGATCTAACGCAGACAAACAACAAGCATACAATAAGTACTCATCTAATGCACAGGGAAAATCTCGAATAAAAGATCTAACCAGAAAGTTCAACTTAAGAACCCTGGTTGCAAAAAGAATCGAATAAAATAAAGCAACGAAAGTCGAATGTCAAAAGAAAACGACTCGGTTTTAGCAATTTGAAACTAGGTCAAATTTTACTGTAGCAAAACTTTGTTTAAGTGGATTAGTCGGAACGGCAGTTTCGAAACGAAACTCCAGGCGCTTGAATCACCTGATTCCGATAAACGAGCGAGAAAATAAAATGATTCGAAGATTGGATCGGAAATCGAAATCGGAAAATAACGGGTTAAATCCGATTAAAAGAAAGACGACGAACGGTTAAACGAACAGGCGTTCGTTAACAGAAACTAACCGGCGAACGCGTTCATTAGAACGAACGGATCGGTGAACGTTCACTAACTAACTAAAGCGAGAGAAAGAAATAAACCAATCTAGGGTTTAAAAAAAACCGAACAACGAAAGAAAACCGGACGGGTTTTAAAACAAAACCGGCCGGGGTGACGCGTGGCTACCTCCGCGAGGTCGCCAAGCGGGCTCAGGGCTCCGCGGGTCGGGTGGGCTCGGCGGGCGGCGGCGGGTCGGCGATGGCGGCGACGGCGACGGGCGGCGTCGACGGCGGGCGGCGGCGGCGGCGTCGAGGCGGCGGCGGGCGGCTCGGGTTAGGCCCCATGGCGCGGGTTGGGGAGGAGAGGGGGCGGCTTATAAGGAGGGAGGGTGGGGTTGCTTGGGGAGGGCAACGGCGGCGACGGGCCGAGCCGGACTCGGTGGCGGCGGAGGCGGGACTCCTCCCAAGGGGGAGCGCGCGAGGGGGAGGGGCGCTGGGCCGGCGGCTTGGGCCGGCTGGGCCCTTGGCCCAGGCGGGGCGCGGTGTTTTTTTTAATACAAAACGAAACGAATTAAAATAAATCTAAACGAACTCCGAATTAAACAAAATTAATTTTCCCCGACTCTTAAAAATGAGTTGAACAAAATGAACTTTAATACGGGGCCAAAATGCATATTTTTTAAAATACTCATTTTTTTCCCTAAAGCAAATATACTTCAAAAAAACCAAAATTTGATTTATTTATTAAATCTTCATTTTTCCTAAATGTTGGGAAAGTCATATTATTCCCTCTCTTATTTTTTTATTGGAAAAAAATTTGAAGATAAAATAAATAAATCCAAATGATCCTATTTTCAACATTTGAGAAAACCCAAATATGAAAATCATGAAATCTCCAACTCTCTCCGAGGGTCCTTGAGTTGCGTGAAATTTTCTAGGATCGGGAAAAATGCAAGAAAATATGATATGCATGATGACTTAATGTATAACATTCCAAATTGAAAATTTGGGATGTTACAACCTGCCAAGAAGAAAGCACATTCTTGCTGAAGGAAAAACCCTGGAAGAAGTTACGATTTTATCAACCGACGATTCTATAGGAGTTTACGCAAAACCTGAGAGTTGTTAAGGAATGATAGATGTTTGTTTGGCTTGCAAAATCAATGGATTTATCCGAACTTGGTTCGTCGACAAGAAAAATTCGCAATGCTTGTGAGGATGACCGAGTGTTAGAATGTGAGATTCGCTAAACCATGTACAAGGTAATGATTTGGGTGCGGGATGGATTGATCACCATACCGACTTACTCTTATTATTCGCCTTGCTATATGGGATGGTAAATCTGAGTGACTTACCTATAGTAGAGAGACGACGATCAAAACCTTGTTTGAACCTTAGAATGGTATAAGTATTTTCCCTTGTACACGGCAGCTGTTGCCAATCGTAGTATAGCGACCCGACCCGAATGGATCAAGTCTCTGTGCTTTCGTGTCATCCCTGGATCGGTATGCTGACACACACAGTACTCGAAGGATTTATAACAGAGGTAAATCACATGTATAAAGTAACGTAAATACTATTACCTCAATCCAAATATATAGCGGAAGCAACAAGGTTGTGGATTCCCATCAACACCAACGGCAAAGTTGAGTATAGGAAATCGTAACCCTAACGTATCACTTACTGTCGTTCGAAAAGTCTGCAACATGAAAAGTTGCAGCCCGAAAACGGGTCAGCACATGGAATATGCTGGCAATGTAACACGTAGAGAATAATGAAAGAATAAGCCTATACTACATGCATATATGGCTGGTGGAAAAAGCTCTATGGTTATAAGGTTTTGCGAAAAGCCAATTTTTCCCTACTTCAAAGGAATAAATTTTATTTAACTATCATGGTGGTTGTTAAACATTGAGAATGGTTGACAGCATTCTCAATCCCAATTAAAAGTACTCATTAAAACCCAACAATATTAATTAGAAGTAACATGATGAGATCAACAGGAAAATCCAAGTACTAGATACTCAAGATGTCCATAACCGGGGACACGGCTAACCATGATTAGTTTGTACACTCTGCAGAGGTTTATGCACTTTTCCCCACAAGACTCGATCGCCTCCGTTTGGTTTCTCGCACTACATGGTGTTTGAGAAGCGGATGACCGAGACATAGTCTTCGAAGCGCTAGCACCTTACATGTGGGTAGACCGTACCAACCTACATCCCCTACATCTGCTAGTCTGCCCGTGAAGAGTTCGCACAACTTAGTCAACTACGCCAGAGCCCATAATGGCTTGTGGCTGCACACGGAAGTTTCTAGTTTGAATAATCTCATGATCCCTTTGGGCCTGGGTGGCGGTCCGAAGAAATACAGAGCAAATCCTGTCTACCAGGTGCCTTGACAGCAAGTCTGGACTAGCCAGTGCCTCAATCCACCCAGATGTGTGTTTAAGTTGCCACCTTAGATAAACCATTAAGCAATAATCTCACATCTGTCATGGATATTCACTCACCCAATCCACGTCTACTGGCATAGCATGGCATAATAAGCAAACGTAGAAGTAACTCCCAAGGTTTCATAAGTAAAACAGGTAATAGGTACTACCTCAATCTACTTCCCATCCCACAATTTAAGTTGATCCTAAACATGCAAGTGTTTGAGGAATAGAGCTAATGCATAAAAACTGGGTATGAGAAAGTATGATCAAAGTGTTACTTGCCTGCAAAGTTGATGAAGATGATTCGCACTCAAAACTCTTGATAGATCTACTCGTCACACTCCGGTCAATCTATCGTAATCAAGCAATAGTAACCACACATAAGCAATCACTCAAAAGATCGGAAAGAACGAAGAAAACAATTCGGAAAACGTCAAAACCAAATCAAATAACTCTTGCAGCATAAAACAATTTCTAACAGTACCAAAATTATATGAATTTGGCCTTATCAGAAAGTTTAGGTCAAGAGCTTGATTAGCAAAAGAATCAACTAAATCGGAGTTCTGAAACTCAAGTTATGATCAAGCGAAGTTCAAATACAAATCTGTTTGAATTCAAATTGTAAAACTTTCAAAAACATGTTTGAGTTGTATTACTAGATAGAGGAGATCATAACGAAGAAGTGGGCGTTGGTTTCGTTGGATTCCGACTTCGAGTAAAAAGTTATAGCCGTTTGAAGATTAGGGACTACGGATAGGTCCATGACGGAATTAAAAATAAAAGAAAAATCTATCGAGCGAACGCCGCTAAACAAAACCGGAAAGAAAAACGTGAGAAAACCGATCTAGGGTTTGGAAAGGAAACCAAACGAAAAACCGATCTAGAAAACGGGCGAAACCGATCTAGAAAGCGTGGCCTGAGGCTAGTACCTCGAGGCGAGGGGCTCGGCGGTGGCGGGCGTGGCGGCGGCGGCGGTAAGTGGCGGCGGCGGCGCTGGTGAGGGGGGCGGCGAGGGCGGCGGCGGCGCTGCTATGGCGGCGGGCGGCTATGTGAAGCGGCGGGCGGTGGCACTGGCAGCTTCTTCTTCTTCTGCTGTGGAGGAGAGGAGAGGAGAGGAGAGTTGATTTGATGTGTTGGAGGGGGGTGCTTGGGTATTTATATTGGGGAGGGAGGGTTTTGCTTGAGGTAGGGGGCAAGAAATAGATTAGGATTAGGAAACAAGAGGAATAGATCTAGGAATAGATACAGAATAAGCAGTAGGAAAGGAGTCCTACTAGGACTTGGGAAAAGGAAAAGGAAGCGGCTCCTTGCTCCCTTTGGTGCGTCTTGTGATGGCCTTGTGGCCTTGGCGGCGGCTGACTAGCGGCTTGGGCCTTTAGCCCAAGGCGCTGCTGATTTTTTTTTTTTTTAACAGAGACAAATAAAATAATAAATCCAAATAAATAAATATATTATATAGGCATATAATATATCAAAATTTGCTGAAAAAGATTTTCTACAACATGGACATTATTATAGCATTAAATAAAATACACACAAATTTAAATAAAGTAAAGAGTGCTTCAGCTCTAATAAAATCCAATAAAATCATTTTAAAAATACCAAAATGAATTCAAATTTATTCCTCTCCAATTTTCTGTTGTAGGGAATCATGTTACCCTATTTTCCATATATTTTATTTTTAGAGAAAATAATTTGAATAAAACTCAAATAACTCCAATTGAAAATAATTCAAAGGAACTTTGAATTTAATTCCTTGAAACTCCCAACTCATATTTCATATGTTTTGAAGAAGTCATTTTATCTTCGCTCGTGAAAATCATCGAGTTGCATAAAGTTTCAGAATTGGAAATGTTTTCAAATGAAATTCAAATATTTTCAACACCCTTGTCATTTAAATAAATGGAAGAAGTCATGTCATCTTCTCTCCGGGTTTTGTGATGAAAAGAATTTGAATTCCAAGATCATAAAAACAAAATGAAAGTTTGGGAAAGTCCTTTTATTCCCTCTCATTTAACTTTCAAAAAGTTTCGAATTCACTCACTTTCAGTCAATCAATCAAGCAATCAATCAAATCTATCTATTTGTTTATAACATTCCAAAATTTAGAATTTTGGGATGTTACAAACTACCACCCTTAAAATGAATCTCGTCCTCGAGATTCGGAGAAACTAACAAGAAATAGGTTAGGGTTTGGGGTCTTCTCAAAATCCATTGATCGTCTCCGGGTCTCGGGTGCTACCACCCTTAGAAGCATTGTTACGGTTCCATCAAAACTCAGATACTCCATCCTTATTGCTGACAGTGTCGGTCTTCTCAGATATTAAGGATAATTCCTTCTCTGGGCTCTTCCGGTAGTGGCATAACCTTTTCCTCAAATCTTTTGCCCTTTACTCTGGGTAAGGTTATTCCGAAATTGGGTCTTCTTAGCTGACGGGTCTGGCGCCAATTCTAAACAAATATCGGTATCTCATGGTGGTCAACGATTTATGGTTTTCTCCTGCAGAAAACGGGTCTGGGTTGAACCTCACCGTATGACCTACGGTTGGCAACAGCTGCCGTGTACAAGGGAAAAAATGCTTATACCATTCTAAGGTTCAAACAAGGTTTTGATCATCGTTTCTCTACAATAGGTAAGTCACTCAGATTTACCATCCCATATAGCAAAGCGAATAATAAGAGTAAGTCGGTATGGTGATCAATCCATCCCTTTTAAATCATTACCTTGTATATGGTTTAGCGAATCTCGCATTCTAACACTCGGTCATCCTCACAAGCATTGCAGAATTTTCTCTTGTCGACGAACCAAGTTTGGAAATCCATTGATTCTGCAAGCCAACAAAACATCTATCGTTCCTTAACAACTCTCAGGTTTTGCGTAAACTCCTATGAATTCGTTGGTCGATAAAATCGTAACTCTTCCGTTTTTTCCTTCACAGAAGAGTGTGCTTGCTTCTTGGCAGTCCTGGGCCACGTGGGTTATAGCCCATCTCATCACTTGCAATCCTTGAACATATCCTCGGGGCAACTGATCGTTATCCCGACATCCAACTTCCTGGCATACTTAAAATCCATCCAAATGTACTGTCTCTTTTCCTTATATTTGCACCAAACGGGGACATGATTACTCAGACTCTTCATGGAATTTCCATTGATCCATACTTCCAACATCATACCTCCTTTATATCGAATAGTAATTCATCTCTTCATCCTCGTGGGATGTCCCACATACCAAGATAAAAAGAACTTATACTTATGAAGTCCATACTCCACTTCGTGGAACATCATTATCCTTTCCAGGGTCGAGCGTCCTTACAGGGGAATATTGGCCATCTCTGCATGGCACTTCTTCAACTAGGAAACGTGAAACACATCATGAACTCCTGACAGTCCTTCGGGTGACTCCAACTTGTTGGTAACTTCTCCCATACGCTCCAAAACTCGGTATGGTCCTACAAATCTCGGGGCTAACTTTCCCTTAACTCCAAATCGTTTTAAATCCTCGCAGAGGTGGCACACAAAGATATGCTCTGTCTCCGATTTCATAGACTACCTCCTTGCATTTTGAGTCTGCATAACTCTTACACTGGACTGAGCTATCTTGATCTATCTCGAATCAACTTAACATTCTCTTCTGACTCCTTGATCATATTTGGTCCAAACAACTGACGGTCTCCAACTTCATCCCACATCAACGGTGTCTGGCTCCTTCTCCCATACAAAGCTTTAAAAGGGGCCATCTTCAAACTGGCTGGGTAACATTGTTGTATGAGAACTTCGCGTAAGGTAGATTATCATCACTACTAGATCCATAATCTAGCGCACACGCTCTCAACATGTCCTCCGGTATCTGATTGACTCTCTTGATTTATCCATCTGTCTGCGGATGAAAGGCTGTACTGAACTCTAGCCTAGTACCCAAAGTCTGGTGCAGCTGATTCCAAAACTTTGAGGTAAACTGTGTTCCTCTACGATGGTCCTCGGAACTCCATGCAGACATACGATCCTTGTCAAATATATCTTGGCCAACTTCACACTTGTATAGGTGGTTTTTCACTGGAATAAAGCGAGCCACTTTGGTCAAGCTAATCAACTACTACCCAGATAGAATCATATCCCAATCGGGTTCTGGGAAATCCGGAAATGAAATCATGCCAAGCTTATCCCACTTCCATTAGGGTATCGGCATAGGCTGTAGTAATCCTGCTGGCTTCTGATGCTCTGCTTTTACTTTCTCTGGCATGCATCACTTACGAATACATACTCCATAATATCCTTCTTCATACCAGTCCACCAGAAACACTCCTTCAAATCCAAATACATCTTGGTGTTTCCAGGGCGAATCAAGTATGGTGAGTCATGAGCCTCCTGAAGTATTAACTTCCTGATCTTTGCATTATTGGGTACATGTACACTGTCCTCAAACCATAAGGTGTCATGCTCATCCTTACGAAAACCTTTGGCCTTTCCTTTGCTCATCCTCTGTTTTACCTCAACAATATCTTTGTCATCCTTCTGAGCTTCACGGATCTTTTCCAACAATGTAAACTGAACTTCCATTACTGCAACGAAACCTTTGGGAACAATCTCCAACTGAAGTTCCTTGAGATCCTCGGCTAACTCCTTTGGTAATCCTCCGATTATGAGGGTATTCGTCCTTGTTTTATTTATGGTTATATCCTATTTCTCCACAAGGCTTGCACGCACAAGGTTTCTTCATATCCTTTCCATAAGGCTTCAACTTCTGGGTCACAAACCGAGACTTTAGCAAAGTCAACTTAAATTCTTCCCAAGTGGTTACTCTTTGCAATCCATTGATGGTTTGGTACATCCTCCACCAAATAGCAGCACCTCTTTCAAAGCACTGAAGAGCATGTTGGGTCATATCCTTTCTGGCTGTAGGGTTATTCTTCATATGATCTTCCATGTTCTGAATCCATCGGTCTGTCTCCAATTGACTCATTGGTCTCGAAATTACAAGCTCATCTCCATCCATCCTCTAATGGGTCCATGGGTTTGGGGTGGGATAAGAGAGATCGAGAGGGATGCACACAATACAAACAATGGTTTTGAAAAGACAGATTTTATTGTGGCTGTCGGAAAACATCAAACAAATGACAGCTCACAATCGTCGCATCTAACGTGGGTATGTAACAGGGTTTGGTCTTCTAACGTTCAATAAATCTTCAAAGTCATCAAACTCTTCCAATCTTGATCATGTCTCGATGGCTCCTTCGATCATGCTTGTCCTTCTCAAGTTCTTTTGCGGATCATCTCTGTTGACGCCAAGTCTCTCGCGACGTCCTTCAATATTCACGGAGTTACGTTCCAACTGCGGTTTCAACATCCTTGACATGATCCATGATCCTCTGTCCTTGATTCTTGTCAAATCTCCGTATCTCGATGTTTTGCTCCTTCATCTTGTCTACTTTCAGCTTCGGGTCTGAGTTCTTCACGAACTGCTTCCTTATCAAATCTGCTTCCTGCAGATCCACCTTAAACTTCATGTAATACTCGAGATCCTGGTGATACACCAGCTAAGGTTAAAACTCCAACGTTTGCAGATAGATGCTCCATCAGCTTTCTACCATCCAATCCTTCCATGAATCTGCATGCTTAACTCCATACGGTGACAATAGCATAGGCGGGCGATAACATCATGGATAGCGTGTTTTCTGTTCTTGTCATTTTCATGAGCTATCATTCCATAGTTGATATCTCCTGCCTTAGGGTTTTCCTGACAAAGCTTTGAATTCTAATGCTCCATGTTCCAGTCTTTCTCCGATACACCTTGATCTCGGTTATTGATAACTTCCATAGTCTGCCAAGTTCCATAAGCGTAACCTTCCTAGGTCATACAAATCTGGAATTTATTTGGAGCCTTCAAATCTCCTAGTCTTCTGAGTCTTCACCGTTGTAGTTTCCGTTTACACGGTAAAATCATCTTCATTCCAAATGGTCTTAGTTGTCCGATATCTTGTCTCCTTGGAGTGGTCTCATCAGTCAAGTCTTCGAGTGGTCAAAAGGGAAAAGGGGCATGGTCTCACTAAAAGGAATATTTGAATAAGCTCGAGAAGAGAGAGGTAAAGATCTTTTGAAAATGAAGTTGTAGAGAAAATCTTTCCTATGGGCTTGTCGGTTTCTAGGGTCACGTCCTCAGTCAACATGTGCTCGATACCATCTTATAGCGACCTGACCGAATGGATCAAGTCTCGTGCTTCGTGTCATCCACGGATCGGTATCTTTGACACACAATTACTCGAAGGATTTATAACGAGAGGTAAATCACATGTATAAAGTAACGTAAATATTATTACCTCAATCCAAATATATAGCGGAAGCAACAAGGTTGTGGATTCCCATCAACACCAACGGCAAAGTTGAGTATAGGAAATCGTAACCCTAACGTATCACTTACTGTCGTGCGAAAAGTCGCAACATGAAAAGTTGCAGCCAAAAATTCAGCACATGGAATATCTGGCAATGTAACACGAGAGAATAATGAAAGAATAAGCCTATACTACATGCATATATGGCTGGTGGAAAAAGCTCTATGGTTATAAGGTTTTGCGAAAAGCCAATTTTTCCCTACTTCAAAGGAATAAATTTTATTTAACTATCATGGTGGCTGTTAAACATTGAGAATGGTTGACAGCATTCTCAATCCCAATTAAAAGTACTCATTAAAACCCAAGAATATTAATTAGAAGTGACATGATGAGATCAACAGGAAAATCCAAGTACTAGATACTCAAGATGTCCATAACCGGGGACACGGCTAACCATGATTAGTTTGTACACTCTGCAGAGGTTTGCGCACTTTTCCCCACAAGACTCGATCGCCTCCGTTTGGTTTCTCGCACTACATGGTGTTTGAGAAACGGATGACCGAGACATAGTCTTTCAGAAGCGCTAGCACCTTACATGTGGGTAGACCGTACCAACCTACATCCCCTACATCTGCTAGTCTGCCCGTAAGAGTTCGCACAACTTAGTCAACTACGCCAGAGCCCATAATGGCTTGTGGCTGCACACGGAAGTTTCTAGTTTGAATAATCTCATGATCCCTTTGGGCCTGGGTGGCGGTCCGAAGAAATACAGGCAAATCCTGTCTACCCAGGTGCCTTGACAGGCAAGTCCTGGAATAGCCAGGTGCCTCAATCCACCCAGATGTGTGTTTAAGTTGCCACCTTAGATAAACCATTAAGCAATAATCTCACATCTGTCATGGATATTCACTCACCCAATCCACGTCTACTGGCATAGCATGGCATAATAAGCAAACGTAGAAGTAACTCCCAAGGTTTCATAAGTAAAACAGGTAATAGGTACTACCTCAATCTACTTCCCATCCCACAATTTAAGTTGATCCTAAACATGCAAGTGTTTGAGGAATAGAGCTAATGCATAAAAACTGGGTATGAGAAAGTATGATCAAAGTGTTACTTGCCTGCAAAGTTGATGAAGATGATTCGCACTCAAAACTCTTGATAGATCTACTCGTCACACTCCGGTCAATCTATCGTAATCAAGCAATAGTAACCACACATAAGCAATCACTCAAAAGATCGGAAAGAACGAAGAAAACAATTCGGAAAACGTCAAAACCAAATCAAATAACTCTTGCAGCATAAAACAATTTCTAACAGTACCAAAATTATATGAATTTGGCCTTATCAGAAAGTTTAGGTCAAGAGCTTGATTAGCAAAAGAATCAACTAAATCGAGTTCTGAAACTCAAGTTATGATCAAGCGAAGTTCAAATACAAATCTGTTTGAATTCAAATTGTAAAACTTTCAAAAACATGTTTGAGTTGTATTACTAGATAGAGGAGATCATAACGAAGAAGTGGGCGTTGGTTTCGTTGGATTCCGACTTACGAGTAAAAAGTTATAGCCGTTTGAAGATTAGGGACTACGGATAGGTCCATGACGGAATTAAAATAAAAGAAAAAATCTATCGAGCTGACGCTTCGCTAAACAAAACGGAAAGAAAAACCGCGAGAAAACCGATCTAGGGTTTGGAAAGAAACCAAACGAAAAACCGATCTAAAACGGGCGGAAACCGATCTAGAAAACGTGGCCTGGCTGAGGCTAGTACCTCGAGAGGCGAGGGCTCAATGTGGCGGCGTAGGGCGGCGGCGGCAAGTGGCGGCGGCGGCGCTGGTGAGGGGCGGCGTGAGGGCGGCGGCGACTATGGCGGCAGGCGGCGGCTATGTGGGCGGCGGGCGGTGGCTGCTTCTGCTTCTGCTTCTTTGTGGAGGAGAGGAGAGGAGAGGAGAGTTGATTTGATGTGTTGGAGGGGGTGCTTGGGTATTTATATTGGGGAGGGAGGGTTTTGCTTGAGGTAGGGGCAAGAAATAGATTAGGATTAGGAAACAAGAGGAATAGATCTAGGAATAGATCTGAATAAGCGAAGTAGGAAAGGAGTCCTACTAGGACTTGGGAAAAGGAAAAGGAAGCGGCTCCTTGCTCCCTTTGGTGCGTCTTGCGATGGCCTTGTGGCCTTGGCGGCCGGTGACTAGCGGCTTGGGCCTTTATTGGCGCTGCAGATTTTTTAATTTTTTTAACAGAGACAAATAAAATAATAAATCCAAATAAATAAATATATTATATAGGCATATAATATATCAAAATTTACAGAAAAAGATTTTCTACAACATGGACATTATTATAGCATTAAATAAAATACACACAAATTTAAATAAAGTAAAGAGTGCTTCAGCTCTAATAAAATCAATAAAATCATTTTAAAAATACCAAAATGAATTCAAATTTATTCCTCTCAATTTTCTGTTGTAGGGAATCATGTTACCCTATTTTCCATATATTTTATTTTTAGAAAATAATTTGAATAAAACTCAAATAACTCCAATTGAAAATAATTCAAAGGAACTTTGAATTTAATTCATTGAAACTCCCAACTCATATTTCATATGTTTTGAAGAAGTCATTTTATCTTAGCTCGTGAAAATCATCGAGTTGCATAAAGTTTCAGAATTGGAAATGTTTTCAAATGAAATTCAAATATTTTCAACACCTTGTCATTTAAATAAATGGAAGAAGTCATGTCATCTTCTCTCAGGGTTTTGTGATGAAAAGAATTTGAATTCCCGAAGATCATAAAAGCAAAAATGAAAGTTTGGGAAAGTCCTTTTATTCCCTCTCATTTAACTTTCAAAAAGTTTCGAATTCACTCACTTTCAGTCAATCAATCAAGCAATCAATCAAATCTATCTATTTGTTTATAACATTCCAAAATTTAGAATTTTGGGATGTTACACGTAGGATATACAGTGAGGTTCAACCCAGACCCGTTTTCTGCAGGAGAAACCATAAATTGTTGACCACCATGAGATATCGATAGCTGATTAGTATTGGCGCCAGACCCGTCAGCTAAGAAGACCCAGTTTCGGGATAACCTTACCAAGATGAAAGGACAAAAGAATTGAGGAAAAGGTTATGCCACTACCGGAAGAGCCCAGAGAAGGAATTATCCTTAAGATCTCAGAAGACCGACACTGTCAGTAATAAGGATGGAGTATATGAGTTTTGATGGAACCGTAACCATGCTTCTAAGGGTGGTAGCACCAGACAACCCCGGAGACGATCGATGGATTGTTTGGGAAGACCCCAAACCTAACCTATTTCTTTCTAGCCTCTCCGAATCTCGAGGACGAGATTCATTTTAAGGGTGGTAGGTTTGTAACATCCCAAAATTCTAAATTTTGGAATGTTATAATAAATAGATTGATTTGATTGATTGTTTGATTGATTGTGTGAAATTGAGTGAAATTCGAAACTTTTTGAAAGTTAAATGAGAGGGAATAAAAGGACTTTCCCAAACTTTCATTTTGCATTTTATGATCTTTGTGAATTCAAATTCTTTTCACCACAAAACCCTGGAGAGAAGATGACATGACTACTTCCATTTATCAAAATGACAAGGGGTGTTGAAAATATTTGAATTTCATTTGGAAAATAGTTCCAACCCAGGAACTTTATGCAACTCAATGATTTTCACGAGCGAAGATAAAATGACTTCTTCAAAACATATGAAATATGAGTTGGGAGTTTCGAAGAATTAAATTCAAAGTTCTTTTGAATTTATTTTCAATTTGGAGTTATTTGAGTTTTATTCAAATTATTTTCTCCAAAATAAAATATATGGAAAATAGGGTAACATGATTCCCTACATCAGAAAATTGGAGAGAAATAAATTTGAATTAATTTTGGTATTTTTAAAATGATTTTCGTTGGATTTTATTAGAGCAACAGCAGTGTTTGATTTATTTGAATTTGTTTGGATTTTATTTGATGCTAGAAAAATGTTCAAGTCGTAGAAAATCTTTTTCTGAAAATTTTGATATATTATATGCCTATATAAGTTTATTTTTTTATTATTACTATTTCTGTTTGTTTGAAAAAAAATGTTTAAAAAAACTTCTAGGCCACCGAACTGGGCCGGCCCAGCAAATCGCCAGGCCACGGCCCAGCCGGCCCGACACCGCGCCTCGCTCGTCTTCCAGCTCGGGACGGAGTCCCGAGCGAGCACGCACCACCGCCGCCGTGCCCGACCTCGCCACCTCGCGCCTTGCCCCCTCCTCCACGCCTCGGAGCCGCCCTCTCCTCCTATAAAGCGCGCCCCGGGACCCCCTAAATCCCGTTTTCGCCGCCGCCTCGAGCCTCATCGCGTCACCGCCGCCGCCCCAATGAGATCCGCCCGCCCGCGCCGCTTTCGCCGCGCCGCCGAAGCAGCACCACTGTCGCCCTCGCAGACCACCGCCCCACCCACAATGCCCGTCCCGCCTCGCCGTTGCCATCGACGGAGCTCGCCGGAGTCCGCCGCCGCCGCCCGGACTTGCCAGAAAAAGCCGTCGCCATCGGTTCACTTGGTCCGGTAATACCCGATCCCGGTTCGCCGGTTTTATTTAGGGTTTAAATTTTTTTTCCGGTTTACCGTTTAAAAACCCGGGTTTTCTTTTTAAGTCTAGTTATTTAACGAACGTTCTCCGGTTAGATTTCCTTAGCGAACGGTTTCCATTAGTTAGCGTTCAGCAGCGAACGTTCGCTTTTTAGCCTTTTTCTTTTTCTGTTAATTTTCGGCCAGGGACCCGCCTATGAATATTTTATTTACGGATTAGCCCCTGGACTTCAAACGACCACATCTTTTTACTCGTTTATCCAAATCCAACGAAACCAACGCCCACGTCTTCGTTATGATCCCCTCTATCCAGTAATCCAACTAAAACATGTTTTTGAAAGTTTAAAATTTGAATTAGATCAGAATTGAATTTGAACTTTGTTTGATCATAACTTGAGTTTCGTAACTCTGATTTAGTTGGTTATTTTTGCAAATCGAAGCTCTTGACCTAAACTTTCTGATAAGGCCAAATTCACATAATTTTGGTATTGTTAGAAATTGTTTTATGTTGCAAGGGTTATTTGCTTGGTTTTGATGTTTTCCGAATTGTTTTTCTTCATTCTTTCCGATCTTTTGAGTGATTGCTTATGTGTGGTTACTATTGCTTGCTTACGATAGATTGACCGGAGTGTGACGAGTAGAACTATCAAGAGTTTTGAGTGCGTATCATCTTCATCAACATTGCAGGCAAGTTCACACTTTGATCATACTTTTCATTACCCAGTTTTTATGCATTAGTTTCAATCCTCAAACAATTGCATGATTAGGATCTGATTAGTATGTGGGTTTTGGGAAGTAAATGAGGTAGTACCTATTACATGTTTCATTATCAAACCATTGGGAGTTACTTCCACGTTTGCTTATATTGTCATGCTATGCTAGTAGACGTGGATTGGGTGAGTGAATTTCCATGACAGATGTGAGATTAATAATTAATGGTTTATTTAAGGTGGCAACTTTAATACACATCTGGGTGGATTGAGGTTCCTGGTTATTCCAGGATTGCCTGTCTAGGCACCTGGGTAGACCAGGATTGCCTGTTTTTTTATGGACCGCCACCCAGGCTCAAAGGGATCATGAGATTATTCACGCTAGAAACTTCAGTGTGCAGCCACAAGCTACTATGGGATCTAGCATTGTTGACTAAGTCGTGCGAACTCTTACAATGGTAGACTAGCAGATGTAGGGGATGTAGGCTGGTACCGTCTACCCATTCGTAAGGTGCGAGCGCTTCTGAAAGACTATGTCTCGGTCATCTGTTTCTCAAACACCATGTAGTGCGAGAATCTTAACGAAGGAGATCGAGTCTTGTGGGGAAAAGTGCACAAACCTCTTTAGAGTGTATCAAACTAATCATGGTTAGCCGTGTCCCCGGTTATGGACATCTTGAGTATCTAGTTCTTGGATTATCCTGTTGATCTCATCACGTTACTTAAATAATTTGTTGGGTTTTAATGATGATGCTTAATTGGGATTGAGAATGTTGTCAACCATTCTCAATGTTTAACAACCACCATGATAGTTAAATAAAATATATTCCTTTGCAGTAGGGAAAAATTGGCTTTACGCAAAACCTTATAACCATAGAGCTTTTCCACCAGCCATATATGCATGTAGTGATAGCCATATTTTAGCATTGCTCTACAGTGTGAATTTGCCAAGACATTCAATGTACTGACCCTTTATGGCTGCAACGTCTCATGTTGCGGGATTATCTTCTGACGAGTAAGTGATACGTTAGGGTTACGATTTCTACACTCAACTTTGCGTTGGTGTTGATGGGAATCCACAACCTTGTTACTTCGCTATTATGGATTGAGGTAATAGTATTTACGTTACTTTATACATGTGATTTACCTCTGTTATAAATCCTCGAGTCTCTTGTGTGTCGACATACCGATCCAGGGATGACACTTAAGCACGAGACTTGATCCATCCGGGTCAGTCGCTACAAGATGGTATCGAGCACATGTTGGTATGGGGACGTGACCCTAAAACTGGCAAGCCCATAGGAAAAGATTTTCTCTAAAACTTTCTTTTCAAAAGGATCTTTTACCTCTTTTCTCTTGAGCTTATTCAAAAAAATCCCTTTTAGAGAGACCATACCCTTTTCCCTTTTGACCACTCAAAGATTTGACTGATGAGACCACTCCAAGGAGTACAAGATATCAGGACAACCACGACCACTACGGAATGAAGGAGATTTTACCGTGCATCTGAATAATGGAAACTACAACGGTTGAAGACTCAGAAGACTAGGAGAATTTGAGGGATATGAAGAATTTCCAGATTTAGTATGACCTTGGAAGGCTACCCTTATGGAACCGGGCAGACTAGGGAAGCTGTCAATACCCGAGATCAAGGTGTATCGGAGAAAGACCGGAATATGGAGCCTTAGAACTCAGAGTTTTTTCTAGAAACCCTAAGGCAGGAGATATCAACTATGGAATGATAGCTCATGGAAAGGGCAAGAGCAGAAACACAGCTATCCATGATGTCATCGCCCGCTTATGCTATTGTCACCGTGTTGGGTTAAGCATGCATATGCATGGAAGGATTGGATAGTAGAAGTCTGATGGAGCACCTATCAGCGAGATGAAGTTTTAACCTTGGCCGGTGTATCACCAGGATTTGGAATACTACATCAGGAGTTTTTAGATGGACCTTCAGGAAATGGTATGGAGAAAGTGCATGCAAGCTTTGTGGAGAAATAGGACACAACCATAAAGAACACCAGGATGAATACCCTCATAAGTGGGGGATTACCAAAGGAGTTAGCCGAGGATCTCAGGGAACTTCGTTTGGAGATTGTTCCCAAAGGTTTTGTTGCAGCAATGGAAGTTCAGTCTACATTGTTGGGAAAGATCTGTGAAGCTCAGAAGGATGACAAAGAGATTGCTGAGGTAAAAGAGAGAATGAACAAAGGAAAGGCCAAAGGTTTTTGTAAGGATGAGCACGACACCTTATGGTTCGAGGAACGTGTATATGTGCCCAATGATGCAAAGATCAGGAAGTAAATACTTCAGGAGGCTCATGACTCACCATACTCGATTCGCCCTGGAAACACCAAGATGTATTTGGATTTGAAGGAGCGTTTCTGGCGGACTGGTATGAAGAAGGATATTGCGGAGTATGTAGTCGTAGGTGATAAAGCAGAGCATCAGAAGCCAGCAGGATTACTACAGGCTATGCCGATACCCGAATGGAAGTGGGATAAGCTTGGCATGGATCTCATTACGGTTTCCCGAACCCAGGCTGGACATGATTCTATCTGGGTATTAGTTGATTAAGCTTGACCAAAGTGGATCACTTTATCGATGAAAACCACCTATACAAGTGCGAAGTTGGCCAAGATATATATGACCAGGATCGTATGTCTGCATGGAGTTCCGAGGACCATCGTATCAGATAGAGGAACACAGTTTACCTCAAGGTTTTGGAATCAGCTGCACCAGACTTTGGGTGCTAGGCTAGAGTTCAGTACAACCTTTCATCCGTAGACAGATAGATAAATCGAGAGAGTCAATCAGATTCTAGAGGACATGTTGAGAGCGTGTGCGCTAGATTATGGATCTAGTAGGGATGATAATCTACCTTACGCGGAGTTCTTATACAACAACAGTTACCAAGCCAGTTTGAAGATGGCCCCTTTTGAAGCTTTGTATGGGAGAAGGAGCCATACACCGTTGATGTGGGATGAAGTTGGAGACCGTCAGTTGTTTGGACCAAATGTGATCAAGGAGTCAGAAGAGAATGTTAAGTTGATTCGAGATAGACCGAAGGTAGCTCAGTCCTGGCAGAAGAGCTATGCAGACTCAAAAAACGCAAGGAGGAAGTCTATGAAATTGGAGACAGAGCATGTCTTCGTGTGTCCCCTCTACGAGGAAGTCTATGATGTTGGACAAGGAAGACAACGTAATGGGTTATGTTTTCTTATATCTGAGATAAAGTATATTGTCATGGATCATCCAACATGTTGAGCTTGCCTTTCCCCCTCATGCTAGCCAAATTCTTTGCACCAAGTAGAGATACTACTTGTGCTTCCAAATACCCTCAAACCAGTTTTGCCATGAGAGTCCACCGTATCTACCTATGGATTGAGTAAGATCCTTCAAGTAAGTTGTCATCGGTGCAAGCAATAAAAATTGCTCTCTAAATATGTATGATTGATTGGTGTGGAGGAAATAAGCTTTATACGATGTTGTGATGTGGAAGAAATAAAAGCGACGGACTGCATAATATAGGTTCATATCACAAGTGGCAATATAAAGTGACGTTCTTTCGCATTAAGATTTTGTGCAACCAACCCTGAAAGCGCATGGCAACCTCTGCTTCCCTCTGCGAAGGGACTATCTTTTATTATTATATTCTACCTTATGCAAGAGTCATGGTGATCTTCACCTTTCCTTTTACATTTTATCCTTTGGCAAGCACGAGGATGTTGGAAAGATCTGATATATATATATATATATATATATATATATATATATATATATATATATATATATATATATATATATATATATATATATATATATATATATATATATATATATATATATCTAATTGGATGTAGGTTAGCATGAACTATTATTGTTGACATTACCCTTGAGGTAAGAGGTTGGGAGGCGAAACTATAAGCCCCTATCTTTCTCTGTGTCCGATTAAAACTCCGTAACCACAAGTATTGCGTGAGTGTTATCAATTGTGAAAGATTAAATGATAGTTGAGTATGTGGGCTTGCTAAAAATCTCTGACATAGCCTCTTTTTGATGTTATGATAAATTGCAATTGCTTCAATGACTGAGATTATAGTTTGTTAGTTCTTAATAAATTTTCTGATTCATACTTGGCACTGTGAATAGATTATTACTTGAGCATAAGAAATCATATAACAATATCCATATATGTTGCTATTATAAGATTAACCATGATGCCCTCATGTCCGTATTTTATTTTATCGACACATCTACCTCTAAACATGTGGACATATTTATCGATATCGGCTTGCGCTTGAGGACAAGCGAGGTCTAAGCTTGGGGGAGTTGATACGTCCATTTTGCATCATGCTTTTATATCGATATTTATTGCATTATGGGCTGTTATTACACATTATGTCACTATACTTATGCCTATTCTCTCTTATTTTACAAGGTTTACATAAGGAGGGAGAATGCCGGCAGCTGGAATTCTGGGCTGGAAAAGGAGCAAATATTAGAGACCTATTCTGCACAACTCCAAAAGTCCTGAAACTCCATGAAAGTTGTTTTTGGAAATAATAAAAAATATTGAGCGGAAGAAATACCAAAGGGGGCCCACACCATGGCCACGAGGGTGGGGGCGCGCCCTACCCCTTGGGCGCGCCGCCTGCCTCGTGGGCCCCCTGTTAGCCCTTCGGTGCCCATCTTCTGCTATATGAAGTCTTTCGTCCAAAGAAAAAACATAAGCAAGCTTTCGGGACGAGACTCCGACGCCACGAGGCAGAACCTTGGCGGAACCAATCTAGGGCTCCGGCAGAGCTGTTCTTCCGGGGACACTTCCCTCCGGGAGGGGGGAATCATTGCCATTGTCATCACCAACGCTCCACTCATCGGGAGAGGGCTAATCTCCATCAACATCTTCACCAGCACCATCTCCTCTCAAACCCTAGTTCATCTCTTGTATCCAATTCTTGTCTCCAAGTCTGGGATTGGTACCTGTAGGTTGCTAGTAGTGTTGATTACTCCTTGTAGTTGATGCTAGTTGGTTTATTTGGTGGAAGATCATATGTTCAGATCCTTTATGCATATTAATACTCCTCTGATTATGAACATGAATATGCTTTGTGAGTAGTTACGTTTGTTCCCGGGGACATGGGAGAAGTCTTGCTATTAGTAGTCATGTGAATTTGGTATTCGTTCGATATTTTGATGAGATGTATGTTGTCTTTCCTCTAGTGGTGTTACGTGAACGTCGACTACATGAAACTTCACCATTATTTGGGCCTAGAGGAAGGCATTGGGAAGTAATAAGTAGATGATGGGTTGCTAGAGTGACAGAAGCATAAACCCTAGTTTATGCATTGCTTCGTAAGGGGCTGATTTGGATCCATATGTTTCATGCTATGGTTAGGTTTACCTTAATACTTCTTTTGTAGTTGTGGATGCTTGCAATAGGAGTTAATCATAAGTGGGATGCTTGTCCAAGTAAGGACAGCACCCAAGCACCGGTCCACCCACATATCAAATTATCAAAGTACCGAACGCGAATCATATGAACGTGATGAAAACTACCTTGACGATAATTCCCATGTGTCCTCGGGAGCGCTTTTCTTCATATAAGAAATTGTCCAGGCTTGTCCTTTGCTACAAATAGAGAAAGGGGTGGAGGGGTATATATAGCCTCCACACAAAATCCAACCGTTACGCACATTTGACCCAACTCGGTCTGACCGAATAGAAGAACTCGGTGAGAGCGATTTAGTTCAAAATGTGAACATTAGGAATCTCGGTGGGACCGACATGATCAACTCGGTGGGACCGATGTGCTAGGGTTAGGGCAAAACCTCATCTCGGTGAGACCGATTGCATAAACTCAGTGAGACCGATTTCAGCAATGAGCAAATAGAGAATTGGTCAAGCAAACTCGGTGGGACCGATTGCACATTTCGGTGAGACCGAAATAATTACAACATGCAACAGAGAGTTTGCAAGGCCATCTCGGTGAGATAGAGATCCCGATCGGTGAGATCGAATTGTCTAGGGTTTCTGGCAGTGGCTGGGTCAAATGAACTCGGTGGCTCCGGATAGATCAAATCGGTGGGGCCGAGTTTGACTTTTAGGTTTTGGACATATGTGGAAATGAGAAAATGCCTGAGGGTTTTGGAGCAATATCATTAAGCACTTTGAGCAAGTAGACTGAGGGAGTCCTGGATTTTGGGGGGTGTCCGGATAGCCGAACTATCACCGTTGGCCGGACTCCTGGACTATGAAGATACAAGATTAAAGACTTCGTCCCGTGTCCGGATGGGACTTTCCTTGGCGTGGAAGGCAAGCTTGGCGATACGGATATGTAGATCTCCTACCATTGTAACCGACTCTGTGTAACCTAACCCTATTCGGTGTCTATATAAACCGAAGGGTTTTAGTCCGTAGGACGAACAACAATCATACCATAGGCTAGCTTCTAGGGTTTAGCCTCTCTGATCTCGTGGTAGATCTACTCTTGTACTACCCATATCATCAATATCAATCAAGCAGGAGTAGGGTATTACCTCCATCGAGAGGGCCCGAACCTGGGTAAAGACATCGTGTCCCTTGTCTCCTGTTACCGTCCGCCTAGACGCACAGTTCGGGACCCCCTACCCGAGATCCGCCGGTTTTGACACCGACATTGGTGCTTTCATTGAGAGTTCCTCTGTGTCATCACCTATAGGCCCAATGGCTCCTTCAATCATCAGCAACGACGCAGTCCAGGGTGAGACTTTTCTCCCCGGACAGATCTTCGTATTCGGCCGCTTTGCGCCGGGCCAATTCGCTAGGCCATCTGGAGCGGATCGAAAAGTGCGCCCCTGGCCATCAGGTCAGATTTGGAAGCTTGAACTATCGACCGATGTCGCGGAGACTTGATCTTTGATGGATTGAGCCACGGCCGGCGTGCCGCCTTGTCTCGATGGAGTGCGATCTAGCTCTGCCGCCGAGCGATTGCCACGGAGGCCGCACCGATGCTGCTCCGACCCTTAATCCGGGCGGTTTAGCGATCGAGGGCGGTTGGTTGGACACCGCCTCGGGGCTGAAATCTCTCGGCGATTGAGCGAACACCTTCCTGTCATCTTTGCGAAGCTCGTAACTCCTAGGTGCGGACTCCTTTACGGACTCCGAACCTCCAGCGCCTCTACCGGTCGAATCCATTGGGCGCCGATTATGGAGTTCACCGCCACGGACATCTTTCGGCACTTTTCGCCCTTTGGCGATATCCTGAACTCATTAAAGTCTCTCTCTTTGTCGAGGAGCCTGGCGAACTATGGTCGGGAAGGTTGGGATTCGACGACGAAGAAATTCAACGCCCACCACCACCCACTTTGTAGCCCTGCCGATGATTTAACCGACATGCCGACTTCGACTCGAAGACATCGGCGGTATGGACGGCGGTGCGGAGGCGATCAAAGCCAGCGCCCACGGGCACCGGAAGGCCACCTCGTCATATGACATATACATGGTGGACATCCCAAAAGATGGGAATGGCGATGGAGCAGCGTGGGATGACCCCTCAGAAACAACCCAAGCGCCGGCGTCGTGGCGCCGCTCTAAATCCGCCACGGTAAAAGCGGCGATTCCGGCACGGGAGACAATAATACCCGGACGGTGCGAAGGCGACCCCTCTAGCGGGACTCGGCGCGGGAGGAGGGAGAAGCAAGTCCGCCTGACGGTCTTGGCGAAAAAGAGGTAGAGGGCGATAATTATCGCCCCCCTCCGAAGCGAGGCAAGCCTCGGCGACGGCAATTAAATCGTGCGGAGGACCCGTCGAACAAGGCGTTTTAAGCGCGGGCTCATAGCCACGACAAGCAGCCTCAAGAAAAAGCAGCAACAACTTAGAGCTGACCAAGACCTGCTAGGCGACGGATGGTGAAGTCCTTGCAGCGAAGAGTATGAACTCGAGCGCCCCTCAAAAGCTACCCCAAGCGCGGGCCGTTGCCTCGTCGGAGGTGGAAGCACCCACGTCACCGGCGCCGCGACATGGCAGACCGGCCACCCGTGGCGCGACGGAGAATCCTCTCGGCCCTCCGCTCAAGCCACGCCCGGCGCGCTCAAAAGTACCAAGACACGGAAAAGCGCGCGGACTTGCGAGATATATTGGAGGATAAGGCAAAGCATACAAGATCGATCTACAGATCGCGTGGGCGTAGCGACTGGGATGATTACCGTCACGCGGATACAACAAACCCGGCGGGCGAACCACGATGAACAAAGCTCATATGAGCTACGTCGTGATATAGCCCAATCTGAGGCGCCGCACACCCACTATGATTCACGGATGAAGTAATGGATCATCAAATCCTGAGGGCTTCAAACCCGTAAACATCGAATCATACGATGGTACCACAGATCCTGCGGTGCGGATCGAGACTATCTCATCCATATCCACATGGCCCTTGGTGATGATCTACATGCCATCAAATACCTCCCACTCAAGCTTAAAGGACCAGCTCGGCATTGGTTCAACAGCTTGACAGCGAAATCAATCGGTTGTTGGGAGGACACGGAAGCCGCATTCCTTGATAACTTCCGGGGCACATATGTGCGACCACGAGCGCCCGATGACCTTAGCCATATAATTCAGCAGCGGAAGAATCGGCGGACAATTACGGGCGCGGTTCCTAACAAAGAAAAATCAGATCATCGATTGTCCGGATGCGGGCGCTAGCAACCTTCAAACACAACATCATGACGAGTGGCTAGCCCGGCACCTAGGACGGGAAAAGCCGAAATCCATGGCAGCCCTCACCACACTCATGACCGCTTTTGCGCGGAGAGGACAGCTGGCTAGCTCGAAGCAACAACAGGCCAAACACCACGGTAGTTCGGATACCAAGGACAGCAATGGCGGTCGGCGTCGCAACAAGCATAAACACCGCGTGCGGTGATAATGCTGAAGATCTGACGATAAATGCAGATTCAGAGGCTCTAAACCGGTCGTGGAAGAAGCCATTCAAAAGAAATACCCGAGGCCCGTCAACTTGGACCGAATACTCGATAAACTGTGCGGATACATGGCACCCCGAAAAACCAGCCAACCACACCAGCAGGGATTGTTGGGTGTTCAAACAAGCGAGCAAGCTAAGCGCGAAAACAATGACAAGGGGCTGCATAGCGATGGCGAGGAAGAGCCCGACGCCGAACAATAGAGGACGAAGGATTTCCCACACAAGTGCGGACGATGAACATGATATCGCAACCCACATACCCAAAGGGGAGTGGAAGCACGCACTAAAGGGGCGTATCTGCGATGGAGCCATGGTCTTCCTGCCCGATCACCTTCGATCGAAGGACCATCCCACTAGCATCGATCCACGGCAGTTTCGCGCATTGGTTCTTGACCCAATTATCGGCGGTTTCACCTCACGGGGTCACGATGGGCGGCGGCGGCAGCCTGAACCTGATTTATCGGGATCGGTCGCAAAATGGGCATAGACCCGTCAAGGATCAAACCCACAAAGCGACCTTTAAAGCGTCATTCCAGTGTAGAGGCCAACTGCACAGGCTCCGTTACACTTGAAGTGGTCTTGGATCCCGGATAACTTCGGAGTGAGGAGTTAATCTTGACAAAGTCCCGTTCATGGCGGCTATCACGCCTTTGCTCGGACGAACCGCATTGCAAAATTCAATGCGGTGCCGCTTTCGCGTACCTCAAACTCAAGATGCCAGGCCCTCGGCGTAATCACGGTTAATGGAAACACCAGCGCTCCCCGAGCGGAGGAGCATCGGCCACCCTGCGGCGAAGTGCGAGAACAGCCTCTTAAGGCAATTCTCGATCCGGCCAATAAACAATCGGACAACATCAGCGCGCCGGAGTAACCTAGACAAAGACCGCTGCACGTTCGAACAAGCGTAGTAATGCAGCCCCAACCCCAGCCCTCGCGAACTCGCGAAGCCAGTACTACGCGCACGTAATTGCGCTCTGAAGCACCATGGGAATAGGGGACGGGCCACGACCACGGCACGCCCATAATGCGGCTAGACAGCACTAGGGGCTCCCGTTTGTGCCATTCCTTTTTTTCTTTTTCTTCCTTTTACTTTCAGGACTCTGTTCTCCAGAAGACCTGTCCGGCATTCGCGCCGAATACACGATGCAACAGCCAGGGAAGCAGAAAACTGCGTCGAGTGTCCAGGTGGTCTCTATTACGAGCAGTATACCTGTTTTACATACCACACCGCAAACTTACCCCTGGAAGGGGGACATGTCAAAAGTCCCATACCTTGCTTATCGCACAATTTGTATCGCTCTGCTTTTATTTGCAGTTTCTTTTGAATAACCAATATATAGCTCTTGCCTATTATTGTTCTTTCCCATTATATATGTTCATTTATGACATTGTGCAACCGTACAATTTGGTACGGCCAATACACCAGGGGCTTATGTACCCCGAAAACATGGTGTGACAAGTCCGAACACTTTCACAAGTGCGGCACCCTGAACTTTAGCATTATATGCATCGGCTCTGAATCATGTCTTGGGTCAATAGTTGGATTTGCCCGGCTCCCATGTTTCGGTACCTTATGTTCTGTTATATCGGCTAAGGTAGCGCTGGGAGAACCACTGTGATTGTGCCCCGGTTGAGCTGGGTTGAGCACCTCGGTGGAAAAGCTAAAACTGACCGTCATGATAAAGGCGAGAGCGATCGCTGTTCGAGAGGTTTCTTGAGTCCCTAAAGACTTATGCCGCTTAGGCGAGGAACCGGCATTGTCCGGCCAAAGGCGTGGATAGCACCCGAACTTCGGTCTTCGAATACTAGGGGCTTCGCGAAATTTAAAATTATAGAATTCTATGGCTAAGTGAGAGTGTTCAAGCATTATAGTCCGGTTGCCTGGTTCGTTGCGTTGAGCGCCTCCCTCGAAGGACCCAAGAATGGGAACAAGAGCGCTCAAGTTTATCCCGAACACCCCAACACTCGTGGCATGGGGGCTGAAGCCAACGACTCACCATCTCTCAAATTTGATAAACGGCCGCACATAAGGTAATATTTTAAATTCAAAAGCGTTGCTTAGCGCATATGAAAAAGTTTTCAGCGTACAGGATAACAAATGCGAGTCTACTCAAATATTACATCTTTGGAGCATTCACCCGCTATAAGGCGGGCACCCTTGAGGGCGCCCTCATAATACTTCTCGGGCTTGCGATGTTCTTTGCTGGCGGCGGCGATCCGTCACCAGCTTCTCCGCGTCGGCTTGCCCAGTGCACCTTAGCACGGGTAAGGCCCTGCTGGCACCTTCAATCTGAGCGGCGCTTGATGACTTGATCCATGGACGAGCATCCACCAGCCGCCGCACTAGCCCGAAGTAGCTCCCAGGCATGGCCTCATTTGGCCACAACCGAGCTATAAGGCCCTTCATGGCCTGTCCGGCGACCTTGTGGAGCTCGACCAATTGCTTCAGTTGGTCGCTCAAGGGCACCGGGTGTTCGGCCTCAGCATACTGAGACCAAAACACCTTTTCCATCGAGCTCCCTTCTTCGGCTCGGTAGAAAGCGGCGGCATCGGAGACACTCCGCGACAGATCTGCGAACGCTCCTGGAGAGCTCCGGATTCAGGTAAATACTAGTTAATCGACTTTTACATTCTTGCTCTGCATAAAGAATGCCTTACCTGCCGCGATCTTCTTTATTGCCTCAATCTCTTGGAGGGCTTTTTGGGCCTCGACCTTAGCAGCTTTGGCACTCTCAAGTGCTGAGGCAAGCTCGGACTCTCGGATCTTCGAGTCACGCTCCAAACCCTCGTGTTTTTCCACGAGAGCCTGGAGCTCTTGTGGTACCTCCGCCAGCTGCGCCTCCCCCTTCTCTCGCTTGGTGTGCTCCGCGGCCGCTTTGTTTTCGGCCGCGGACACTGCCTCCTTCAGGGTCGCCACCTCGCTCGTGGCCCCTGCAGTACCCATGTTATTCTTGTTATCTTTTGCAACCACATTTTTTAAAATTCCATAAGGTATTACTTACCTTCCTTGTCCTCGAGCTGCTCCTTGGCTTGGCCGAGCTCATTCTCGGACCGCTCGAGGCTCTCCTTCAATGCATTGACCTCCATGGTCGGTCTGGCGAGAGTCAGCAGGGCAGCTGCATTCCCATATTGACATAATTATGTTAGACTCCTGCGTATATCTCTTTAGATCCTCAGTCCGGCTTTTCTTTCCGAACACGAACTAAGCATCGGGGCTCTGTTTATCACGGTAATCTTCTTACATATATTGAAAACTTACCTCAAAGCCTGTTAGAAGGCCGTTGCGAGCTTGATCAGCCCACTCTTGGCGGACTAAACTTTCAGATCACCACACTCATAACAGTGTGGTGCTCCTCCTCGATGGGCGCTGTTAAGCGCCTCGATGCTTATCCGGTGCCTCGGTTGGGCGGAGGACACGGCGTCTTACCCTTCCTCTGAAGGGCGCTTGCGGACTTGGAACAGTGAAGGTTCGGTATGGAGTCGGACAAGGGTGGGGCTTAGAGCCTGAGGTCTCGCTCCTCTCGCGCTGGAGTCCGGGAGGCTGCCTTGCGGCGCCTCCTGCGCCACCTCCTCTTCACCAGGCCCCCTTGGGGCCCCACCTCGGCGTCGTCGGCAGCGTGAGGTGAGGCGGCGGCCAGAGTGAAGTACTCTCCACTTCCGGCGAATTGAGGGACCCGCTCGGCCAGCGGCGAGCTCGTCCTTAGGCGGGCTGCATGATTGTTCGGCATTAGAGAACACTATGCAATGAAAAAAAGCCATGGGTATCCGGACACTTACGATCTCGCCGAGGCTTGGCCTTGTTGGCCCTCCTCCTCGTCGTTGTCGGCGTTGGTGGAGAAGTCGGAGGAAGGGTCCTTCCTTCTTGGACCCTCCGGCCTCCCGGTTAGGCGGCCTTCCTTTCTTCTCTCCCCGGTGGGGAGAGGCTTCTTCCTCCTCCTCTTCCTCGGAGGAGGATTCCGCCTCGGGGTTGTCGGGCGATGAGTCCGACAGGCACTGGCGCTAGGAGCTCCTTGAGTTCCGTGGCCTTCTTCTTGGCCTTCTTCTCGGCACCACGTAAGGCGCCGTAGCCAGCAGCCGCCAAGCGGGCGTCTGCTTGAGTCTTCGGCAAAGGGCGGACGGTTAATCTGTCCGGACGTCTTCACCGATCTGTCAAAGGTTAGGGAGTTTTAGATCCCACATAGAGTCAATCTATGAAAACAAGAGTCCCATAAAGGGTAAAATAACTTACCTCGCTGGCTTGATGCTGCGAGCTGAATCCGCGATCTTGATGGCGGATGTAGAACCTCGGTGCCCTTGAACAGCACCTTCCGAGCGTCTTCGTGCGTAGTGTCGAAGAGCCTTTTCAGAGTTAGGTGTTGTGCGGATCGAACTCCCACAATTTGAAGGCCCGTTGTTGGCATGGGAGAATCCGGCGGATGAGCATCACTGGATTACATTGACAAGCTGAGATTCTTGTCCACCAGGTTTCGGATGCAAGTTTGGAGTCCGGACAGCTCATCTGAATCCCCCCACGTCTGGCCCGTCTCTTTCCATGATGTGAGCCGTGTGGGGAAGCCAGATCGGAATTCAGGGGCCGCCGCCCATTGAGAGTCGCGGCTCGGTGATGTAGAACCACCCGATTGCCACCCCTTTATGGTCTCCACAAAGGAGCCCTCGAGCCATAGGACTTTGGCCATCTTGCCAACCATGGCGCCTCCACACTCCGCTTGGCGGCCGCCCACTACCTTCGGCTTGACATTGAAGATCTTCAGCCATAAGCGAAGTGGGGCTGGATGTGAAGGAAGGCCTCGCACCACGACGATAAGCGCCGAGATGTTGAGGATAAAGTTGAGGGCGGATCGTGGAAATACAGGCCGTAGTAGAACATGAGCCCCGGACAAATGGGTGAAGTGGAAAACCTAGTCCGTGGAGGAAGTGGGTGAAAACACCACCCTCTCATGGGGCACTGGGGTGGGAATGAGCTGCCCCTCGTCGGGTAACGGTGCTTGCGATGTCGCTGGACAAGTATCCGGCCTTCCGCAGCTTTTGATGTGTCCCTCCGTGGCGGAGGAGGCCATCCACTTGCCTCCGCTCCGGACATAGTTGGAGAAGGTTGAGGTGGGGTGTGCGGAACTTGGGCGCTGGAGCTCGAGTCTTGTGGGAATGGATTAGCAAAGGAGGAAGAAGGCGTGGGTGAAAAGGTGGATCCTTATCCCTTATATGGATGAACGAAGCTATCGTCCCCCGCCACTGGTAAAACTCTCTTATCTCCCAAGCTCCGTAATCAATGGCGCGGATGGGTTACCCGTCCGTATTGATGGGAATCCGGAATAAGGGTCACGATCTCGCTTTGATAAGGCGTGCCAAGAAACCGCCTCGCTAAATGCACTAAGGTGGAGCAGTAAAAAGCGATTAGTATAAAGGCTGGCCGTGGTGTGATGTCACGCCGCGGAATACGTCAGCAGATCTGTGCAAAGGTTATTCTTTCTACGGTAGTATGTGGAAGTTGTTTTGCAGAGCTGGACACTATCCTTGTGTTCAAAATCTTCTATGAAGTATTCGGAAGAGGAACCCGCCTTACAATGCGAAGACAATATGCGCGCGCGGACTCGTCGTCATTGATGCACTGGTTCAGGGACTCTTGAGTGAGTCTGGATTAGGGGTGTCGGGATAGCGAACTATCACCGTTGGCGGACTCTGGACTATGAAGATACAAGATTGAAGACTTCGTCCGTGTCGGATGGGACTTTCCTTGGCGTGGAAGGCAAGCTTAGCGATCTGGATATGTAGATCTCCTACCATTGTAACCGACTCTGTGTAACCCTAACCCTATTAGGTGTCTATATAAACTGAAGGGTTTTAGTCCGTGGGGCGAACAACAATCATACCATAGGCTAGCTTCTAGGGTTTAGCCTCTCACGATCTCGTGGTAGATCTACTCTTGTACTACCCATATCATCAATATCAATCAAGCGGGGTAGGGTATTACCTCCATCGAGAGGGCCGAACCTGGTAAAAACATCGTGTCCCTTGTCTCCTGTTACCATCCGCCTAGACGCACAGTTCGGGACCCCCTACCCGAGATCCGCCGGTTTTGACACCGACATAGACCATTAAGCAACACCTCATCCCCTTTTAATAGTATTGGGTTTCCTATGGACTCAATGTGATCTTGGATCACTAAAATGAAAATGAAGAGTCTTGAGCCTTTGCCAATCTTTGTCCTTAGCATTTTGAGGGGTCCACATCTCTAGTCCATGGCATGCCAATCATTGAACTTTCTGAAATGTTTAACTTGAATAGATATTAGTTCAATGAGCTATATGTTGTTATGAATTATCAAAACCACCTGGGGCTTAGTTGCACTTTCAATCTCCCCCTTTTTGGTAATTGATGACAACATATAGATCAAAGCTTCGACAAATGATAATATGAATGAAATACATAGTCGCTTTGAGAAGTATGTGATAAGCAAGAGCTCCCCCTAAATTTGTGCATTATTTAAATTTTGCTTTTGAATGCAAATGCACAATCGATTAGGATCATGGGTCACTCTTGCATGTCACATACATCTTGGTGGAGCGCTCGAAATGATAAGATATAAGAAACATGCACTCATCACCAAGGGAAAACATGATTGATCATACACAAATTTCATAGATATCATCATGCAAGCACACATTAACGCATAGTATGATCAAACACATGATCACAAGAGTATCTCACAAACAAGCACAAAATACTGTAGCATGAATCAAACAAGAAAATGATCAAAGTAGCAAGAGAGGCAACAAAAGGCAAAACACACTCTCTCTCGAAGCCTAATGATCTATACACTTTCTCCCCCTTTGGCAACAAGTTACCAAAAAGCTTGAAAATGCATAGTCATATGCGGCACTCTAGGCACGATCTCCGGGAGCTCCTGAAGTGTCTTCTGGCTGGTTGCTCCGGTGTGCGTAGAAGGCGTAGAGAGGACATCATCTGCAAACACTTCTGAAGATGTCTGAGGAGCTAGAGGTTTTGAAACTGGAGGGATGACTGAGGCAGTTGCTGCAGGTGCTGAAATGGCAGTCTTGGTGTCACTAACAATTGGCACAGCGGCAGACCTTTGTGCCCTTGGCACTCTCTGAAAAGTGTTTGTGGTAGGTTTGTCACTCTTGTCCTCAACTTCTTCCTGGAGCTTCTCCACAATAGTCTAGATCTTTGTGACCTTCATATTTAGATCATGGAATTTGGTCTCAATGATCCTCTCAAGACTTTCTTGATTCTGAGTCAGGGTGGCCAAGCGTTTCTCAATCCTCACAGTAGCCTCAAGCAGATAACTGAGTTGATCTTGCTTGGTCTTGAGCATCACTTGTGAAGCATCTGGTAGACTAGCTGCCTTTGCTGCTTTAGCAGCCATTGCTCTCTCTCTCTCTCTCTCTCTCTCTCTCTCTCTCTCTCTCTCTCTCTCTAGGGCATCAGCACATGTTGGATGTGAGGCATCCATGACAATCTCATTGTCCTCAAATTCCGGCCTCAGGGGAAGATGCTCTTTATCAAGAAGATATGTCCCTGTCCCCATCTTGGAGTTGATCAACATCTGTATGTGAGGGGCATATCCACATGATCTCTTCTGATCAGCTGCAGTTCTCTTCACTGTTTCAACTATCAAACTCATCACTTTGAATTTTATGGCACATAAAACATATGGAGCAAGTTGATGGAGTGACCACGGATCATCCTATGATCTCCTGACTTGCGCAACAGAGTGTGCCACAAGATGGTGTTGATGGTGGTCAATCCTGACAGCAGATAATATATGGACCCAAGCTTGTGCGTCTCCAAGGCATCATCTGGGATAGTCTTGTACATGTTTGCCATGGAGTTGTGATCCTTCCTAGGCTTGGCATATACATCTGTGTCATTCTCATCTTCCTTTGCCTAGTAGCAGCCTTAGGCAAGTTTCTTGGAGTACTTCTGCTACCATCATCATAACTGTTGTTGGAGGGACTAGTGCCCTCACTGAGATTCACTTTCTCCTCAGACCTGTTCTGATTGTCAATGCCCTCTGAAATCTCTGGAACTGACCCTGTGAATAGATAGGTATAGTAGAGTGGATGAGCATCACAAAGCACAACTATTTTGCAAAAATATTGAGACAAAAACTTAACTTTAGTTTTCTGCAGAAAGCATTTCAGAGCTACCGATATGACAAACTCGGTGACACCGAAGCATTAACAGAATCTAAACATGCAATTTCGGTCAGACCGAAATGCAGTTCGGTGACTCCGAGATGCTAGGGTTTCATAGAGTAAGTGATTTCGGTCACACCGATTAGTACTCTTCGGTCAGACCGAGATGTACTTGTGCAATGGCCTGAGCCAAATCGGTGAGACCGAGATCCTCAGATCGGTCGGTCCGAGATGAGTTCGGCGGAAACCTAACCCTAAGTTTTTGCATCAAATCTATTCTAATGGAACTTTTCGGTGGATAGATTGATCTCATTCGTGGTAAGAATAATGGAAATGATCTTTGTGCAAGAATCAGAAAAAGAGAACAGACAAAGAGGTCGAGTTAGTACCCTAACTTGGCGACGAACTCACTACGGGGACAACGGTGGTGAAATTTCCGTTGACGGCGACGGAGACCAGCGGCTGTAGGACACTAGCGACGACGGAGACGATCCGGAGACCAAGGCGGCGGCAGAGCTGGGAGGCGCAGACGTGTGATTTGGAGGAATTTCCAAAATTTCAACCCACGGTATATGTACCCAGTCACTATCGGTGTGACCGAGTGGAACTACTCGGTGGCACGGAGATGCAAAACTTCTGGTAGTTACAGTAAATCGGTGTGACCGAATTGTTCAAATCGGTTGCACCGAGATGAAAACCTAGGTCAACTTAATGAATTCGGTGAGACTGAGTGTGATGAGTTGGTCTGACCGAGATGCATCAAGAGGTTTTGGAAGTTTAAGCCCCTGACGGATCGGTGGCTCCGAGTGCTCCTCACCCGGAGGGTCCAAATTCAAGTTGTTCAAGCTTTGTGATGTAGCATGAAAAGAGTTTGAGATGAGAAAACCATAGATAGCAAGAGGGAGTACTTAGGCATTTTTGTCCATCCATTTGGCAACAGAAAAACCAAACAATCAAAGCAACAAATGGATGTCCTCGAATGGAGAAAATTATGCAACCAACATGCTCACACAATAAGATATCAAATCAAATATGTGGCAAAGCATGAACAATCACTCTAGCATCTATCAAGCAATTGGCGATGACTAGGTCATCAATATATGAGTATATTGACTGAGGAGTCAAATGAGAACATTTGATCATAGGTCATACTCATTGTTTAAGCACAAGTTGGGTTACCACTTTTACATAAAGCATTGTTGTGTTCACATCATTTGAGTTGCTTTAGCTCAATTCTTAAAGCAAAGCTCCCCCTAGATGTGATATCCCCCCTAAGAGGGATGAACTAACCTTGGGTTTTGTCGATGATGACTTCATGTAGATGTTGAAGATGTGGATGCTCAATGTTGATGTAGATCATTTGGAGCAATCCATTGGAGTGAGTTGCACTTTCAATACCTACATAAGTTAGTCCCACAAGGAACACACAAGGATATCCATAGACATAGAGTGAAACACACATATGATGATGTCCATGAAAGCATTAGGTTACCTTGTCCCTTGTCTTACCAACAAGAGGGTTTGTGACTCCTTGAACTAGTGCAAGATATGGAAGTTGACTGCACTTGTCCTTGCCAAAATGAATATGAGTGAAGTATGTTGGCGGAGTCACCCTCAAGAACTCTCTAGTTCTTATTCTTTGGGACCCACATCAACTTGATGGGAATCCTTGGAGTTGTAGTCGTACTTGATGAAGTAAAACTTGATGTAGTCTTGGGAACACACTTAACCAAGGCCTTTGGAGCTTATTCAAATGAATCAATCTCTTCTTGAAGCTTGTCCTTGCCTTTTAGCTTGTGGTCTTGTGGTGGAAGATCATCTTGAGCTTGTGTTCCCTTGAAAGAAGTAGGGTCATACTTCTCTTGTTGAGGAACAAACTTCGTCTTGGGGTATTGATCTTCTTCCCACTCAACTCCATTGGCATTGAGCTTTCGTTCAAAACCAACACCTTGATTCTTCCGGTGCCTTCCTTGCTTGCGTACAATTTCCTCAAATTGCTTACTTCCGGCAAGGCTCTTGTAAACACCTTTCTCTATAATTCCCTTCAATAAGCCATTTTCTTGCTCAAGTGTAATTTGGTTAAAAGAATCATTAGTGGAATCAAGAGAACTACTAGAAGCAACAATATTGGATTTAACATGATTATTGTTACTACTAGAAGAAGAATCTTTCTTGCTCTTGTTGCTAGATTTTACTTGTGGCATGTAAGTAGACAAGAGTAAACGCTTGGCAATGTAAGAAGAACTTTTCTTTTTAAGATCATCATTGATTGCTTTTGAGAACCCATGCTCTTGCTCTAGGTTGAGCTTCTCAAAGTGTAACTTCTCATGAGTCTTTTAAAAGCTCTCGATGATCCTCTAAGGTAGTTTCATGAGCTGACTTAAGAGTGTTTAGTTCTTTCACAAAAAAAACTTAAGAGTGTTTAGTTCTTTAGTTAGACGCTCAATCTCCTTCTTATCATTGTCATTCATTTTATCTTGATTAGCATGATTAATAGCAGTTTCATCATAGCTTTCATCACTAGTGTTGTCAACAAGTAAATCATCATCACCTAACAAATCATCTTCATCACTATTGAAATCAACATACTCGGGGTGTGATACCTTAGGGCCTTTAGCCATGAAGCATCTTCCAATTCCTTCATTTGGTGAATCGAATATGTCGTAGGAGTTGGATGACACAGGTGCAAGACTAGAAACACCTTCATCTTGAGTATATTCAGAGTCGGAGTGATAACTTCTCTCGGAGTAGTTGTCGGAGTCGGAACCGGGTACCCATTCACCAACGTGATCTTGACGTCTTCGTCTTGTGTAGCTCTTTGATGACTTGTCCTTCCTTTTCGAATCATTGCTTCTACGAGAGGGTCTTCATCCATAACGATCATCTCTACTCCTTCTCTCTCTTGAAGGTGATTCCTCTCTTTTACTTCTCTTTTAGGTGGGTCTTCTCTTCTTTTGTAGGGAGCCGTACACTCACTAGAGTAGTGTCCGGGTCTTCCACAATTGTAGCAATTGCGATCACGACTAAAAGATCTTTTGTCAATGTAGGACCTTGACTTGGAACTTCTCTCTTTGCTTCTACTCTTGTAGAACTTGTTAAAGTTCTTCACCATTAAGCTCAATTCTTCATTGAAAACTTGTTTCTCACTTGATGTTGTAGGAGCATCACATGAAGCTTTGTAAGCACCACTAGACTTGTTGTGAAGCTCTTCCTTATCCTTGAGTGACATCTCATGAGCAACAATTCTTCCAATGACTTCTGTTGGCTTGAGATCTTTGTAATTGGGCATCATTTGGATCAAGGTTCACACGATATCATATTTTCCATCCAAGGCTCTTAGGATCTTCTTGATGATGAATCTGTCGGTCATCTCTTCGCTTCCTGAGCAGGCAATCTCATTTGTGATGAGAGCAAGCCTAGAGTACATTTCAACGACTCCTTCACCATCCTTCATTTTGAACTTGTCAAGTTGACTTTGAAGCACGTCCAATTTGGATTCCTTTACGGACTCGGTACCTTCGTGCATATCAACCAAAGTATCCCAAATTTCCTTTGCATTCTCAAGACGGCTAATTTGTTGAATTCTTCGGGGCACAATCCGTTGAAAAGAATATCGCAAGCTTGAGCATTATATTGCAACATCTTCAATTCTTCCGCGGACGCTTCAAGATCCGGTTCTCTTCCATCCTCGAAGTATTCACCTTGCAAGCCAATATGCACAATAGCCCAAACGACGGGGTTATGACCAAGAATATGCATTTTCATCTTATGCTTCCAACTAGCAAAATTAATACCGTCAAAGTAAGGACATCTACGGTGGTAATTTCCCTCGCTAGACACCATACTCTCCTAGGTTGTGAAACCAAGGCTATGATCACCAAATCTATGGAAATCAAGGCAAATGGAGAACAAAGCTCTGATGCCACTTGTAGGATCGAAAGTAGGTCTAGAGGGGGGTGATTAGACTACTTGACCAAATAAAAATCGAACATTTTCCCAATTTTAAATCTTGGCAGATTTTAGCAATTAACACAAGTCAAGCAATCAACCTACACATGCAATTCTAAGAATGTAGCAACGGAAAGTAAAGCATTGCATATGAAGGTAAAGGGAAGTGTTTGGAGAAGGCAAGCGCAATGTAGACACGAAGATTTTTGGCGTGGTTCCGATAGGTGGTGCTATTGTACGTCCACATTGATGGAGACTTCAACCCACGAAGAGTAACGGTTGCGCGAGTCCACGGAGGGCTCCACCCATGAAGGGTCCACGAAGAAGCAATCTTGTCTATCCCACCATGGCCATTGCCCACAAAGGACTTTCGTCACTCGGGTAGATCTTCACGAAGTAGGCGATCTCCTTGCCCTTACAAACTCTTTGGTTCAACTCCACAATCTTGTCGGAGGCTCCCAAGTGACACCTAACCAATCTAGGAGACGCCACTCTCCAAAAGGTAACAGATGGTGTGTTGATGATGAACTCCTTGCTCTTGTGGTTCAAATGATAGTCTCCCCAACACTCCACTCTCTCTCACAGATTTGGCTATGGTGGAAAGATGATTTGAGTGGAAAGCAACTTGGGGAAGGCTAGAGATCAAGATTCTTGTTGTTCGATTGCAATGTCTTGGTCTCAACACATGAGTAGGTGGTTCTCTCTCAGAAAATGAGTAGTGTAAGTGTAGGCACATTCTGATGGCTCTCTCTCAAATGGAGAAGGGGGTGGAGGGGTATATATAGCCTCCACACAAAATTCAACCGTTGCACACATTTGACCCAACTCGGTTAGACCGAATAGAAGAACTCGGTGAGACCGATTCAGTTCAAAATGTGAACGTTAGGAATCTCGGTGGGACCGACATGATCAACTCAGTGGGACCGATGTGCTAGGGTTAGGGCAAAATCTCATCTCGGTGAGACCGATTGCATAAACTCGGTGAAACCGATATCAGCAATGAGCAAATAGAGAGTTGGTCAAGCAAACTCGGTGGGACCGATTGCACATTTCAGTAAGACCGAAATAATTACAACAGGCAATAGAGAGTTTGCAAGGCCATCTTGGTGAGACCGAGATCCCGATTGGTGAGACTGAATTGTCTAGGGTTTCTGGCAGTGCCTATGTCAAATGAACTCGGTGGCTCCAGATAGATCAAATCGGTGGGGCCGAGTTTCACTTTTAGGTTTTGGACATATGTGGAAATAGAAAATGGTTGAGGGTTTGGGAGCAATATCACTAACCACTTTGGGCAAGTAGACCATTAAGTAACACCTCATTCCCTTTTAATAGTATTGGCTTTCCCACAGACTCAATGTGATCTTGGATCACTAAAATGAAAATGAAGAGTCTTGAGCCTTTGCCAAACTTTGTCCTTAGCATTTTGAGGGGTCCACATCTCTAGTCCATGGCATGTCAATCATTGAACTTCCTAAATTGTTTAACTTGAATGGATATTAATTCAATGAGCTATATGTTGTTATGAACTATCAAAACCACCCGGGGATTAGTTGCACTTTCAATGTATAGGATTTTTCTTTGCATGTGTAGTACAAGACCTCTTATTCATGTGAACTGCTGATTTTGGTGCTTGGCTGTCTGGCTCCAACGCGTCGGGTACGGCCGTTCAGCCTGGTATGTAATTGTCATGACCTTGTGGAGTCGTCGAGGCTGTTCGTATACATCTGGGCGGCCAGCCACTTGATGCTGGATAAGAAATCACTTTCGCTGACACCAACAGGTTAGGGGGCGCAGTTTCTGAGGTCAGAAAGTCCTTGCTTATTCAACGAAGACCATTGGGCGAAGCTACCGCGCACTACCCTTGTCGGACTCCAACTGCCCTTGTCGGACCCCAGCGGTTAAAAAAGGTAACACGGATAACGTCGATGATGGTAGGACTCCGAGTAGGCAATGGCCCATCGCATCTGTAAGAGACTTAGGCCAACTCCACCGCGCGACCCTAAACGGACGTCCGTTTTGTCTGGTTTCTGTCCGTTTGGGTAGGGATTTGGGGTCATGTCTGGGCCTGTCCTGGGATGCAGTGGCCGTGCACCCAGAGCTCGGCCGCATCCATTTTCCCCATCCTGTCCGTCAGGGCCAAAAATGCCCAAATTTGCATCAAAACTAGTTTCCAACCCAAATATTTGTCTGAAAATTGAAATAGTTTTACAACCCAATTGAAATTGTCTTTAATAAAATAGTTATACAACCAAATCGAAATTGTCTTGACTGAACATAAAATGGACCAATACATCTATTGGTTGCCAATGTGATCCCAGACGTGCTCAACCAAGTCATTTTGAAGATTCAAATGAGTGTGCCAATCACGCATCTCATGGTGGAATTGGACAAACTATTCAAATGTGGTCGGGTCTTGGTGCAGGGGCTCAATATTTTCACCTTGATAATCAAATCCTTGGTCGAAGATACTCTCATCACGCTCGTCCTCGATGATCATGTTGTGCATGATCACACAAGCAGTCATCACCTCCCAAAGCTTCCTTTCATCCCATGACGGTGCAGGGTTTGAGCGATACCCCACGGGATTGAAGCACACCAAAAGCACGTTCCACATCCTTTCTAACACTCTCTTGCATTTGGGCAAATCTCTTTATCTTCTCACCTTGGGGTTTGAGATTGTCTTCACAAAGTTGACCACTGAGGATATATACCATCTGCTAGATAGTATCCCTTGTTGTACTGGTGGCCGTTGATCTCAAAGTTGATAGGTGGGGAGTAGCCTTCTGCAAGCCTCGCGAAGACTGGAGAACGCTGCAGCACGTTGATATCATTGTGAGAACCTGCCATGCCGAAGAAAGAATGCCATATCCAAAGATCTTGCGATGCCACCGCTTCTAATATGACACTCACCCGTTAACTTGCCCCTTGTACTGGCCCTGCCAAGCAAATGGACAGTTCTTCCACTCCCAATGCATACAATCTATGCTGCCAAGCATGCCTGGAAAGCCTCTAGCTGCGTTGGTCGCCAACAATCTCTCTGTATCAGCGGCAGTTGGCTGCCTCAAGTACTCTGGGCCAAACACCTCGATCACAGCCTAGCAGAACTTGTACATTGACATCAGACATGTTGTCTCACTCATACGCACATACTCGTCCACCAGATCGCCTGGAATACCATATGCAAGCATGCGGATGGCCGCGGTGCATTTCTGGTAAGAGGAGAATCCAAGCTTGCCAAGGGCATCCGTCTTGCACTCAAAGTATGGGTCATGAGCAACCACTCCCTCTCGGATACGATTGAACACATGCCTTGCCATACGAAAACGATGATGAAATTTATCCGGCTTGAAGAGCAGGGTGTTGGCAAAGTAATCGGCATAGAGCAGGGCATGGCCTCTCTCCCTGTTGCGGTTCAGGTTGGGAGCACGGCCAGGGAGTGATCCCCTGTACCGAGGAAGCTGCCGTTGAATATGGTCGTGAACGACCAGTGCAGCCACCACAAGATCATCATCATCCGACGACGAATCGTATGATGAAAAAAGGAAATGATGGAAGAAAAACTCGTCTCCACTGTCCATACCTTTGTTGGCAAAAGGTCGAACACCTTGCGGTCATGGTGGCGAAGAGGCCGCGATGATCACCTCGACGCGGCAGGGGTGGTTGCCGGCCGGCTACTGGCCGCTCTGGAGCTCTCGTCGGAATCTGCCTCGGCCGCCGTGGTCCGTCGCCGGCAGTCGTGTCCCCTCCGCCACCGGCAAGGACGGCGAAGGCCAAACCTCCCCCGATAGACGACCAAAACTACGGCGAAAGCGCGGGCGTGGTGCCGGCCATGTCGAGACGTGGTTTGGTATGGATGGCGGGGGGCTGCACGGTGAGGAGGCGGCCGGAGAATAGCGGCGGTGCCGGCGGCGAGGCGGGGCGGGGAGAGAGGGTGAAGTGTTGGGAACGGAGGGACTGCTAGTGTCCCCGACAGGTGGGCCACGGGGGGGACAAGGGCGTGCGTCGCGGCCGTCCGCGCGCGTCCGTTTCACCCCAAACCGAGCGCAAGTTTGGGCCGGGGATGGGTCGAAAACAGATGGAATCCGGACATTTGTCCATTTGAGGCCGTGCGTTGGGCCGCCTCTTTTGTCCCTTTTACCCCAAACGGACGGAGCCGGACAGGATAGGGTCGCGTGGTGGAGTTGGCCACTTGTCCTTAAGAGCATCTCCAACAGCCGCGCAAAGCGCCGCGCGCGCTTCGGCATGTTTAGCGCGGCCGCCAGCGCTGGCTCCAGCAGCCGCGCTATAATGCAGCGCGCGCGCCGCTCCAGCAGCGCGCAAAAATACAGCCCGCGACTCGCCGGGCATTAAACATATATGATATTTTGGACACAAAATGAGTTTGAAACATTCATAAAAATGCAATGAACATGTGAAATTTGACACAAACAAGTTGATGAATAAAAGTTCATGCCCACAAGTTCAAAATCATGCCCACAAGTTCATCCAACCAAGTTCAAATGCAAACTAAAGTTCAAGACATGGAAGACACATCAATCATCTTCCTCGTCTTCGTCCTCATCTTCCGAAGACGATTCTTCCGCCTCCGAAGATGAATCTTCCTCCCTCTCCTCATCATGCACCGCATCACGTGAAGCTCCGACGGTGTTGGCAAGATCTTCAACGGCATCTTCATGGGAATGTGTATGAGAAGACATTCCACCAATGGCGGCCGGAGGTGCACCCATGCCTCCCATGAGAGAAGCAAAACTCATGCCTCCCATGGCGGCCATAGCGTCGGAGGGTGCTCCAAAGCCACCCATGCCGCCGAGGCCACCGCCACTCATGCCGCCAAGGCCACCGCCACCCATGCCGCCAAGGCCACCGCCACTCTTGCCGCCGAAGCCACCGCCACCCATGCCGCCGAGGCCACCGCCACCCATGCCGCCAAGGCCACCGCCACTCATGCGGATCATGGCTCTTTTTTGGATCAACACTTCTTCACGGGCATGATTGACATATTCCTTTTGCGCTTCATTGAGGTTGGATGTGTCCAAGAAGAACAAGTGCTTCTCCCATTCCAACAATCTAGTTCGCTCCTCATTGCTCACTTTCCTCTCCTCCAAAGCCACCTTCCTCTCCTCGGCCACCACCCTTCTCTCCTCGGCCGCCAACCTCCTCTCCTCGGTCGCGGCATCTTGGTTCCTTGCCATTTTCCTCACCTCATTGGCTTTGACCCTTGCCTTCACAATAGCTTCCATAGCATTTTTGAGCTCATCATCTCCTTTCCTCTTCTTCTTTTCGGTTTTGTCTTTCTTGCACCCATCCGGTCGTTTTGGCTTCGAGTATGAAACCGAGTTGGGTGTGGGGCTTCTCTTGCCGTCATCACTTGATGCATCATCCTCCTCCTCATCATCGTTCAACTCAATTGTTCGCTTGCGTTTGTTGCTCAAATGCAAATCATCCAAACCATCACGCTTCTTCCATTTCTCATCATCCGTTAACACTTAATAGCAATGAGGCAAGGTAAAGACCCTTCCTTTCTTGATCTTCCCCTTCTTGGTTGTCCTCCTCTCTTCTTTGAACAAGTTTTGTGCAATGTTGTACTACAAGAAAAACAAAACAAGTTAGCACTTCGGTCACCAAAAACAAGTATGATGAACATATATGAGATGCCACTTACTCGATCATCCTCATTTGTGCCACTTGTGTTAATCTTGTCAACCGCCTTTTGACAAACCGCCCACTTTTGACAATCCGAGTTGATTGTCGACCATCGGGACCGAAGTGATCTCTCGGAGCGGTCAATTCCACTCACGTTGTGAGCATCAAAGTGTTCTTTCATTCGCCCCCAATACGCGTCTCTACTTTGATCACCTCCAATGGATGGATCCCTCGACACTTGCAAATAAGTATTGCATAGTAATTTGTCATCGTTGGTGGTGTAATTGCCCGCTCTTCCTTTCGGCGCCTCGACAATGCCCTCACCCTCCCCGTCCACCTCAAACTCATGGTCTTCGAAATGGATGTCATTGGTTTGAGACCAATGCAATTGTTGGACCCAACACCCATAGTTGACATGTATGTATCATCGTTGAGACTACAAAGTTTTTGAACAATGCAAATAATCTATCTATATGTGATGATGCATTGAAAAATAACAAGAAAAGAAAAGTTGGAAATTTTTTCACCTTGGGGCATTTAAATCGAACACGTGGTGCGCGTTGGCGGCCGGCTGTTGAGTGAGCTTCGCCGGCGCTTGGTAGCCGCCAAGACCGTCGAGCATACAAAGCTTCTTTCCCTTGCCTTCGTGCTACGAGCCGTCCGCCGCCTTGTTCTTCTTCGCGGATGTTTTGCCTTCTTGGCCGCCCGTATTGGGGACCTTCGACGGTGCGCCGGCGGCACGGACGGCGCCGCGCGCACGCCACCAGCGTCGTGGTCATCCGCGGCGGCAAGAAGAGGCTCTTGTGAGCCGGCCTTCGGCGAGCTCGGCGATGGCGGCGCTAACGCTCCCAGCTAGGGTTTCCGGCGGGGCGGGGTGGGGTCAGCGGTAGCCTACAACAGGTGAGCATGGTGCGGTGTCTTGGCGTCCATGGGTGGATGGCGGCGCGGGCGCCCGGCCTGTGGGCGTGGGAGGAGGAGAGGAGAGAGAGTCAGGGCGGCCGAGTGTGCCGCGCGCTTGTAGTGGACGCCTGAAATACACCGCACGCGAGAGTGTTTTCGACCGTGTGCCCAACTCGTTATAGCGCGCGCGCAGTTTTTACGCGCCCGCTGGAGCGACCCACCGTGTTGCGCGCGCGCTAAAACAGACCAATTTGCAGCGCGGCGCTAGTTTAGCGCGGTTGTTGGAGATGCCCTAACGATGTACAATGGCTTGCGGGGCCAAGCCACGCGTTACTGGCTAAGGACTGTTAGGGCAAGAGTCCAGATAGGCAAACACCTTCCTCATCATAGCAAGACCAACGAGTGAATATGCCATGAATTGCCATTGGTTTCGCACTAGTAATATGTTCTGGGGTGTCATTGATAGACAACTTCAAGAGCTTATTAACAGGTTTGCTGAGGAAAACACGGAGCTACTTAGATGCTTGCCATCATCCCGTCCAGCCAAGTCATTTCTTACTTTTAACATTCTATATATTTCAAAATTTGAGTACACGGTCTTTAATTCCTGGTCCGCCTCTGTTTGAGGCAGCATCGAGGTAAGCTCACAGCGCATCGTCGATGGGTGCAGAAAAAAATAGGCTTCAGCACCACAAAGTTTTTGGATGTATTTCTATTTTTCTGTAATGATGTGTTTGCAATGGCTTTAGGCCATTTTAAAAAATAATCCAAACAGTACGAAAACGTGGACCAGAGCTTACGGGAACCAACTCTCTCGCGCCGAAGACAGGTGGGCCGATCGGTGTCAGCGAGGCCAGGGCACACTTTGCATGAGAAAATCCGACGACAACCCCCAGGCCCTGGTCTCGCAACGCACGACACGATCAAAAGCCGGAGGAAACCCGCAGGCAGCGGCAGCGGCGCCCCGTTTCATTATCCCTTCGCCCGATGCTGCGAGAGCAGCGGCGCTGCGGGGCCGCAGTGCTTCACGCCTGCGGCTGCGCGCGTCAAGCGTCAACGCCCGTTGAAGTCTCTCTCCCCCTTCTCGCGCTTGGTTATTCGAAAGCCGTGACCAACCACAACCAGGGAGACGAGCGAGGAACAGGGGATTGATTGGCATGGGCGCGCTGCCAGCCAGCCAGCCTGACCGACGGGCGCACGGCGTTCCGGTAGATGCGGTGGCCGCCTGCATGCGCCGCCCAACGGCGCAGAACCCCGCGCGACTTCAAAATTCATTTACAGCTGGGGCGCGCGCGGAGGGACAACGAGACGCGCGCAGGAGGAGGAGGGAGGAGAGGCATAAATGGACGAGCAGGACAGCGCGTCCATCCATCAATCGAAAGCCGGACGAACGGAGGCAGGCCACGAACGGACTGCGCGGCGTCAGCCCGAGAACCCAGGCGGCACGCCGGGCTGACTTCCGGGAGTACGGACTGCAGACGGAGTGGGCCCCGCGCGGACACGTTACATCTTCCAGGCCCAGCGCCAACACCAATAATTTGCCCCTCCTCTCGACTATGCCGACCTACTCCCTTTTTCGGTTTATACGGTTTATCTTAAAATTTTAGTTTTTTCATTTTATAAGACTCAATTTGATTGTTTTTGTCACATGTTCAGATTTCAAGGTGCATTAAATCATTGCATGCAAGTACTAAAAAAAAAATTGACCAATGCTTGTAATTTATGCATGCATGCATTGCAATTAATGCATTGATAAACATACTTTTTGGGTCGTGATAACTGCCACACGTGTGGCATGGATGCGAACCCGCACACAGGCCTCGTGTGACGTGAACAGGAACCCGCCCGCTGACCGCGTCGGTAGCGCAATTACACACACCCCGACGTCCGGTGTGTGGCAATCCGCCCGTCTTGCCCGTCCGGGCAGACGACCAGCCCCCGCCACGACCCGGCCGTTCCGACCTTGATCCATCCCTCTCTCTCGCGCCATCGTCCCCCACCTCTCGAACCCGACCTCCGTCGCCGACCATCTCTGGTTGCCATGGCAACGAGGCGGATCTGTAGGGCACTCCCACATAAACCACACCCCAACCCTCCCCACCCCAAACCCCCACTCCAACCCAGCCCTTGAGAGCGATCGGCTAAAACCGGTGAAATCTCGATCTCATCCTTCTCATCCTTAAGGCTGAAAATCTCCCGATCTTGTCTTTGGGTCCATGCTATAGGGTTAGAACCTTTGCATGGTTCGGTGTATATTCATAATTGCCGGCGAAATACACGGATCGCCATGTACTACGTTTGAGATTAACTTAAGTTCCTAGTTTGATTGACGCAAGTAGTTGGGTATGAAATGGATGAGTAGGAATCCCTAAAAAGGAGAGGAAGGACAATTTTAATGAAGGGGTGGGAAAAATTAATTGCCACTTGTGTATAACGACGGTTGCCACCTTTCGTTGTCGATGCGCCACCTATTTGACTGTTGCTTGCCATCCCTATCTTCTATGTGCAAGCGCGGAAGAATACAATTCTTGTGGATTGTTGATGCGTTCTTGTTAGTGCAGCGATTGAGAACACATTAGAAAGAAGCGGGACAGGAAGAATGAATCACGAAGATGGCGATACTTGGGGTTCTCAAAGGCGAAGCGCCCCTTGGGATGCATCGAGTCTGATCAACTCATCTCTGCGGGGCCGTTCTGCCACTACTAGAACACGATGTCGAGCGTTGGTATGATGCGTGATAACAAAAGAAGAGAACAGTTGCCATCTTACATAGCGATGAAGATGGCATTCTACTATGTCGTACTTCGTCATTTTTTGCGAGTTCTTATGACGAAAACACTCTTAGGGCCCCCCGTGGCAAGTTCGATGCAAGGCGCTAACAACGACAAATGTACGGGCAGCCAACTTCAACTAGCTAATATGACTAATCAAGGTAACGCAAACGAAAAAAGAGCACATACTGGTGTGGACATGAAAAATGAACATGCAAAAAAATTGGCAAAAGGACTCACGAGTTATCACGGGTGAAAATGTAGAGCCTTCATGCAACACGTGGCATCAGGCAGCACCCATGTACCTGCCATCGACGTCATACATAGGTGAGTCCATAAAAAAGTGAAGTTGCGGATGCGCACTTAACAGAAGGAGCATAGTTGACAACTGCAATTGCCATGACTAGACATCTACAATTGCCATGTGTAAAAACTGCGGTTGTCATCCACGGACAACTGTTGTTGCCATCCTCGACAGCTGCGATTGCCATGGAGGAACAAGCTGCGATTGCCATGCAAGTGCAACTACGATTGCTATGCCATGACAACTGCGGTTGCCATGAAGGAACAACTGCGAGTTGCCATACCGTGCAACTACGGTTGCCATGCCGGAAAACTGCGGTTGCCGCGTCGAGGCAATCTGCGATTGCCGTCTAGCACAAACTGCATTTGCCATGAATTGACCAACCACTACTATGCTTACAGGTTATTACGGTGGTGGTAACCCGGCAAACGTCTCGTGGCAAGCTTCACAAATTGCAGGTGGAGCACGTCATTTTGGTGTCACAGACCACACAAGATGGTCACATGCAGCACAACAAGGTAAGGAAAAAAACTGAACCACAAAACAACACTACATTTGTTTTTCTGGCAAAAAAAACGCACGTGCCGAAAAAAAAGAATTGAAGCAGTGATGGTGGACAAAAACCAAGCATAAAACGCTGACAAGTGGTTGCGTGTAAATGAGTCATGTATTGTCTTTGAAAAATGCCAACTGCTAAAAGCATGTGTGCATCACTAATGGTTGAACGCATTTCGCCTAGTGATATCAATCTTATAATGCAGTAGTTTTGTTGCTAGAACACAGTGGTTGTCATTTGTTGGTAGCAGTGTTTGCCATGTATGCAGGACTGTAGCTGCCATGCATATAGAACCCAAGTTTTTGTACTAAAATAAAGGAGCTTGTTGTCGTGCATTGGCAAACAATAGTTGCCATGTTTGTTGAACCGTAGCTGCCATGACTAGACAGCCACAGTTGCCATACATGTCCACGCACAGACTCACGGCTTGCTGTTTGAAATGATGTCATGCCAAATCACTCGAATTTGATGTGATCCGTTGCGATAAACATGTTATTCAAACAAAAATCTTACTCTCGTACCTGTTTTTTCTATTACAGGGCCTACAACTACAATGAACAGCGGCGCGGTGACATCTACTGCGGGGAGCTCGGCGCCGCGGAAGACGCGTTCCACCAGCCGCAGACAATCATGCCACAAACAATTTGGTCGAGTCGGAAATGGCAATCATTCCAACAATGCCGACAAGCACCCTTTGAACACAAGCAGGGCAACATTCAAGTAGATGGAACTGCCGCCCGATCTTGAAGTGAATGATGAAATGCCGACGACGACGCACAAGGGATGAAGATGGTGGGCAATCGAGAGATCGTGGTACCTCGACCACCGTCGTTGGGCGAGATTTGAATCGTTCAAAGAAGCAAAGAAATTCTACCAGACATATGCAAAGTTCCATGGATTTGCGGTCAACACCGAATACCATAGGAAAATTAAGAAAACTAATGAGTGCAGCAGAGGTGAGATGAGGTGCCACAAGGCACGAAGGAACAAGAAAGGGAAAGGTGTTGCGCCTGTCGTTCCGGAAGGAAAGAGAGGTATCATTCTCAAGACTGAATGCCCTGTCCGGTGTAAGCTAAACGTAGATGGTACACAGTTGGTGGTCACTGATTATTTTGTGAGCACAACCACAAACTCATAAAGAAGTTCGACACGTAAAATTTCGACCGCCCACGGAGGTTCACCCGTCGAAGGCAATTAAATAAAGCTGCTACATGATTGTAGCGTCGGTCCATCAAGAATGGTCCGGATACTATCGCTCATCCACACAAAAGGGGACTCGAGTAGCATGCCGTACATACCGGTGATGTCACAAACCTACATGCCAAATACCGTAGAGAGAAAAGTTGGGCGACATAGAGGCCACAATGGCCTACTTCGATGAAAGCGAAGGAAGATCCAGATTTCTTCTCTGGGATAAGGTTGGACGATGAGGACCGTGTCGAGAACACGTATTGGGTGGATGGTGCTGCAAGGAGAGCCTACAAACATTTCCGAGATTGCATTTCGTTCGACGCGACGTACCTCACCAATATGTACAAGATGCCATGCGCTCCGTTCATAGGAATAAATAACCGCAATCAGTCATTGCAGTTCGGCTGCGGGCTCGTTCGGAACGAAGACACGGATGGGTACGTTTGGCTGGTCAAGACCTTATTGGAGTGCATGGATGGACTTGCTCCAATGAACATAATAACAGACCAAGATTTCAGCATGCTTGCGGGCATAGAGGAGGTCTTTCCGTTGGCGATTACCACGAACCTTTGCGGTGGCACATTATAAATAAGGCTGAGGAGACGCTAGGACCGTTCTTTGCTGACCGTCCAGAGCTGCACAAGGCGTTCGAGCTGTGCATGGACCACAGCTTGACGGTGGAGGAGTTTGAAAGGAGCTGGATGGCCATGGCTGAAACACATCAAGTCCAAGACAACGAGACTCTTGTTAGCACATGGGAGAAGCGAATGTCTTGGGTTCAATGCTTCTTCCCTTTTCTGCAGAACTACTGCAGTAGCGACGAGGGTTCAATGCTGTTTTGAAGCGACACGTGAGCCACGGCAACTCATTGCTACAGTTTGCCAAGCGGTACACAACTTTGCAACAAAAATTCAGGGATCGAGCTACTGACAGAAGCTACCACCGCTAAAGCGGCCGAGATTGCTAACGTATTTACCGATGGAGAGGCAAATGAGCAAGATATACGAAACAAGATCTTTAACAAGTAAGTCGATTCGTTACCGTCTTATTTGCACAAAAAGCACTAAGGCGATAGGTTCCTTATAGAGTGCAATGCAGATTGCCATGATATCAGATTGCCATGTTTAATGAAATCTTGTTTGCCATGCTTAATCAATTGCATTGCCATGTTCAATGAAAATTCATTTGCCATGCTTGCTCGGATGCATTTTCCATGTTCAATGAAGTGCAGTTGCCATATTTAATGCATTGTGCTTCCCTTAGGGCATGTTGGTATGCAAATGCCAATGTCAAGCTGAAAAATGTTATATTATCGACACTTATCTTTGAAATGCGGTTGCGGGTTTACTAAAATGCAAGCTGCCATGTTTGTTGAAATGCAATTGCCATGTTTAATCAGCTGTAGATGCCATGTTTAATAAAAATGCAGTTGCCATGCTTTATGCAATGTGCTTCCATTGGGGAATGTTGGTGTAGGAATAGCGATGTCGATTGAAAATGTCTTGCGATTGCCATATGCGGTGTCTTGCATTTGCCATGTCTAATGTCTTGCATTTGCCATGTTCAATGTACTATATTTGCCATGTTCAATGTACTATGTTTGCCATGTTCAAACAAAATGTATTTCTATTTCCATGACAACATAAGGTGGTACAAAAAAGAGCGAGCGATAGTTTAACGAAAAAACACGAAAATTGCAGATTCGGGGAAGAAATAAAGCGTGCGGCATGTTCACGGCTTTCGGTGGGCGAACATACATTCAAGGTGTGTTCTATTTTGGGCATGTCGATTCGAACACGAAGACCGGACAAAGGAAGGAACTACTTCGTCAAAGCCTCGATAGGCGGCGAGTACTCTGCCAATGCTACAAGTTGAGCAGGGCGACATTGTGTCTTTGTCACATACTAAAAGTAATGGACATGAGCGGCTGTGACACGGATGCCCGCCATTTCATAAAGCGGCGATGGACTTGGGACAACGGCGGCGTTTACGCTACAGGACAACAAACGCGATTACGGCATGCATGACGAGAGACTGAGGCAACCATGGAAGCCATGAGGCACGTTATCGCGACAAAGAACTATCTTGAGCTAATGGATGAAGCATGCAAGAGTGATGAGACAGCGAGTCGCGAGAAAAACACAGGAAGGCGAAAAGAGAGCTTGATGAGATCAAGAAGAGGAAAGCTGAGGAAGCCTTACACCAGTTCCCCCGCACATCAAGTGTGCCTTCATCCACGGGGCCATCATCTAAAAACTCGGAGATAGGATCTGGAACAGCAAGCACACAGACCCAGGTCAGGAACCCACCCCGTTCCATCACAAAGGGTCGTCCAAGAGAGATAAGGTACAAGTCGGGATTGGAGATTCAAGCAAAACACAAGAAAACGAAGAAAGGGGCGGGCAATCCATAAGCAAAAATTGGGGCGCTGTGATATGGTCCTTGTGGACATTTTGTTTTGTACCCTAGATGATGAGAATTTTTTTTAAAAAAATTGGGAGAATGACTCTTGAGGGGCATCAGAAGTGGAAGGAAAATTCATTGAATGGATAAATCACGATTGCCATGTTATGGGTACTTAATCTGCCATGTTATGTGTAGTTAATCTGCCATGTTATGTGTAGTTAGTCTGCCATGCTATTTTATACTAAATATGTCATGCTATTATATACTAAATATGCCATGCTAGCTGTACTGGATCTGCCATGTTAGTTGTACTGGATCTGCCATGTTAGTTGTACTGTATCTGCCATGTTAATTATGCTGGATCTGCCATGTTGTTTGTACTGTATCTGCCATGTTAGCTGTACTGAAAATATGCCATGGTATTTGTAATGACTCTGCATGGCATATATTTCCATGACAATTCGACGCGGTTTAGTGACACATAGTGTGTTGTGTGTAATGTATGGGAAACAAGTTGGAAAAAGCATAACGTGCATAAACCGCAGCAAAGGTTGTGGCTATATGATCAACCTACCCATGCTAGCCGGTGCAATTAGCGATGAAAAAGAAGAAGCAAAACAGCCAAAATGAAAAACGATGATGACTTTCACTACCCATTTCTGATGAACTACATTTGCCATCTTTTTTAAAACATCATAGACGCATTCAAAACAACAAACCGGTGCTAGAAACGATGAAACCATAGTAATAATGATAAACATAAAAACATATCTGTTGTAACGCCTAAAAAGGTTCACGTCCACACATATATTACAGAGACTATTCAAATGTCGCTCACACACCACCACTACATAGTAGGCTACGCGGGGTTGCAGTCATAACATAGCACACAAACATAGTTTTCGACAAGAACAAAGAGATAGTACCTTACATTCCTCGACAGCGAGAATGTAAGGTATCGTCGATAATGTAGCATGCGTGATCACTTGTACTTCTTGATGACTTTATTGATAGCTTCCTCCACGAACTCGCGTGCTCCGACCGCTTGTTGAAATCTTCATTCGTCAACCAGTTCCATGTGTAGATTTTCCGGAGCTCAACGACCGTTGCATTTGTGATAATGAGGACAAGTCTACCTTCCCACTTTGCAAAGTATTCCAATGTGTGAAAGCCACAATCCGTCTGCACAAGAAAAAGAGTCGGTGAACACGCAAAAAGGACGGACATAGCAAAGATAGACTTCAATTCAGATGTGACAACAAAGAGGGTTGGATTGATGTAAATGGCACATGAAGGAGGGGGTAAGAAATTACGTGTTCCTTGCTGCGATGCCACGTACTCGATCGGAAATGCCCGATCTGGACCTTTGAGTGTTAAGTAGTGGCGTTTCCATGTCTCTTTGAGGTTGTTGATGAAGAATTCAGCATGCGTAGTAAAGTGCTGCATCGACTTCGAACAAATTGAATCAAGCACCTCAAAGCGTTGGTTCTTGGTCAAGACAGATCGCATAGTGGTGACCACACTTGTCGTGTGGGTCATGTGGTGCAAGGTCTGGAACATGGGGAACATGACCTGCATTTAAAAGTGAAGGAAATGAAGCGAGTTCACATGAAGAACAGCGGAGGGACAAAAAATTAGAATCATGTAGAATGTTTGGTTATGGGTGGGGTAGTTGAAAGAAAGTTGCCGTCCATGTATGAACAAAATTTGCCGTGTATTTTACTATGAAGTTGCCACATAGTTTGCACGGGATGCAAAAATCAAAAAGTCGATGTGCACGGCATTTGTTGCCGCATGAAAACATCTGCCACATAAGCGAGTGCGATGATGGCAAAAAACCATACCATGTGAAAAAATAGTGCAAACAGGGAAGGAGTACTCACATATTTCTTCAATGTGAGCTTGAATTCACCGTGTTGAGCAAAATTCTTCCTCAGGATTTTGTGGTGGAAGTCACCATCCCATATTTTGCAGGTCACACTGTAATGCATGATTATCTTGTCGGCACACACATCGGTGTGATTGTTGATGTAGTCGATCCCGCATGCAACTACATTCGTCGACATTTTACCGTTTAGCCTCACGGACTCAGGTCGACGTACGTCGCTTCGCATTGAATGACCTTGGTTCTGTCCAAACATGAGCTGTATGAAAACGATATAACATGAAAGAATCATGCCTACTAAGTAAAAAAAATGAAAGAACTAAAACGTAAGCGGATCGTGTATAGAAAGTACGAAGAAGATGAATGGTAAAAAAGGAGCAAAGCAAAATGAGAGATTATGGGGTGTGGTCATTTACGCTTTCAGCTCCTTCATGTGCTTGCTGCTGGCCCTCACATTTCCAAACCACTTGACAATATCGTACAGCTGGGTCTGTTCCTTAGTGGCCCTGAATTCGGGCTCGTAGTCTTCCGCGGGAGGTGGGTGAACTACCCTCTGCTGCCTCCACAGAACCAGGGTGGCACTCCTAATGGTATCCTCGGATCATCGTCTGCGAGCACGTTGGAACTTGATTGCCCTTGCCCTCGTGAGGACCTCCTCTGCAATGCTGCCTCCTCGATCCTGCGGTAAGCTTCATCAAGTGATGGTGAAATCTCCTCGGGGTGGCTGCAAGGATAAAAAAGTGGATTAGGATACCTAGAAATCAAAAAGCAGATGGATTGTGAGAACATAGGGTGCATGATGTGAGATGTAGGTACAAAAGTGGGCGGTTGCCATGTGTGGTCCAACTACAGTGTCCATGTCATAGCAACTACAGTTGCCATGTAGTTGCCTTGTGGTTGCCATCTAGTTGGACCATAGTTGCCATGTCACAGCAACTACAGTTGCCATGTTGTGTCAACTCCACTTGCCATGTGCTTGCCGTATGAAAAATGCAGCATGGAAACAAAAATGCAGGTGACATGGTGCGGCAAATCCGGTTGCCATGTGTGATGCCTTTGTATTTGCCATGTGGCGGCAACTTCTGATTGACATGTTGAATCAACTTCGGTTGCCACGTGGTTGCCCAAATGTGAAATGCAACATGGCAGCAAAAAAAATGTAGGTGACATGGTGCATCAAATCCAGTTGCCATGTCATCACATGTCAGTTGCCATCACAAGTGAGAACCCCCAAAAAATATGATTGGGACAAAATTCAAACTACAAAGATGTATACAAGAAAATCATAAGGACATGATAAGTGTACCTTGCACTATCGGCTCTGCGAACTTGACAGCCTTCCTGCCCTCGACCATTGGCTGCGCCATCATTGCGGGCATGCCTCCCGAGAAAGCAAAGGCAAGCGGCATAGGATCTTGCACCACGGTTGATCTTGGTGATGCCAAGGCTGAAGCTTCGGTGGGGTGAAGGCCATTGGGTGCCTCTCATGCCTCTTGGCGGACCACGAGCGACTTGCGGGGCAGAATCCAAGGGTGAAAGATCGACAAACATATCTGAATCAGCCGCTCTGAGAATGATCGGGCTTATTTGTAGGGCGGGCGTGTTGTCGGTGATGTCATTGCAGCTTTCATGACAATCTTCTTGTTTGGGCTGTGGGGGACACCCACATTGGTAGGGAGCACAGAAGTGCACAGATTTAAGTGAGGGATTTCCACTGCGGGTAAAGCCTTGATCTGCTCGGGCGTTCACTGCGTCACTCGTGCCCGGCTTGACACCTGCATCGGTTGTGCTCCGGTCTTCGGTTTCTCCATCACATTGCTTTTGGCGGTGGCGGGAGCAGTGTGGATCTTGGGAACATAGCCGAGACTCGTCTCTCCTGCTCCTAGCTTCTGCCGGTGCGTTGGGTATGTCTGTTGGTTGCTTGCGGGGCTCTGACGCCTAGGTGGAAGACCAGCTGCTAAAGCGATCATATAGCGATATCTGCACCGGCAGGAGCTGGAGCTGTTGTGCGGGACTCTCACCTATAGATGGCATATCATTGTGAACTGCCGCCTCGGCCGCTTACATCGTGGACACGGAGTGCCACCACGCACGCGCTTGGAATCGATGTCGGATGGCGGGAATCTTCCTTGCTTAGGTTCGTCTCGGGCGTCCACTTCAGCGCTTGCGATGGGGTGGCATGGCTCACAGCAGCATCCTTCATTGCGGAAGAGTTGGCAATATTTCAGCTATCTGGCGAGATACCGACTCGTCACTCCCGATGTCACGGATGCTGTTGTTCTAGCTTTGCACATCTGCAGCCGGCGGAGATGGTCGGCCACTTGCATCAGAGTTGGTGGGAGCGGTTGACGGTGCAGCAGCAGTATTGTCGCCTGGCGCCTCATGTACATTTGTGTTGCCCCCCGTTGACAACTTTGAATGCAGGCGTTCGAGCGGGTCCTTATTGATATGCTTGGCCCCGCGCGTAGTAGTCTTCTTCACCCTACAAAAAAATAGAGCACATGAAAAAGGTATTAAAAATGAACAAAAATATGTTTCCATGGTAGAAATCTTAAAAAAAATGAAAAACAAGTGGAAAAGCTGGTAGTTGCCATGTAAGGGGAACGTGAGTTGCCATGTGTCATAGTTAGCAGTTGCCATACAAAATCCAGCAGCAGTTGCCATGCTAGCCCACTTGAAGAATGATAAAAATGTCTGATCTGCCATGAATGAATTTCAAACCTAGGTGTGGGATGAGCTCACAAGCCAGCGGTAAAGATGGCGATTGCCATTAGAGTGCGATAAAGTTACCATTTGGCCTAGATGCGGTTGCCATGTAAAAACCAATAGGAGTTGCCATACACTTAAAAAGGAAGGAAAAATCATTTGGAAAACAGCGGTTGCCACGTGAAGGCGATGACGAAGACAATGTGACAAGCTAAGCGGATGCATTGGAAAATCAAGAAAATATAGCGCTATGTCAATGAAAGCGCATGGAAAAAACCTACTTCTTGACTGCCTTCCTCAGGTCTGGCAACACGAGAGGATCCCCGGTGTTGGTCGTAGTCGTGCGAGGAGATGACCTGGTGGAAGGGGTGTCACCGGCAATGGGGGCGCCTTTGTTCAACCGAGCAGAAACACGGGTTGGCGTTGGCGCCTATTTCTTCGTAACTGCTCGTCCACCAGCTGTCAGCTCGCTGCATGTATGAGATGGAGGAAAAAAAGGTGGCAATTGTCATACAACAAACTCGTTGCCGCGCTTGACAAAAACAAGTGCAAAAAAAGGATGAGTCTATTCAAAGAAAATAGACAAAGCAAAAAAGTAAAATAGAAATCGAACCTCTTCCTGGCAGCTACGGGATCGGTCCTAGACCTCTTGCCAGGAGAACCCTGCCAACACCCTGTGGAGCCCTCCCCCTCTTTGATGGCAAAACCCCCTCGCCTCTCGTAGCCGTATGTTCTTTGACTTTCTCCGGTTGGGGGACATCTGTTGCATCCTTGCCCTTGTTACCACCTGCGCGAACTTCAGCATGTTCATCATCATCGGTGTCCTGTTGCACATTCTCCAAGTCATCGTCGTCATCCTTGCTGAGACCAGCATCTCCACCTAGTTCATCTTGTGTGTCAGTAGGCTCTTGGGAACTGTTGCGGTCATACCGGCCACGGCAACGGTTGGCGATGTATGCGTTCTGGGACAAATGAAGTGAACTACCTGCAACAGCGTCATTGCTGTCGAGCCAGCGAGGGCGTCCACCCTCAACCAACTTCCGAGCAAGCGGTCATTCCGGATGCAAACTGCCCTATTAGATGCTCAACAGGTGCCCTCGCTTGTGCACGAAACAAAGAAGCATCAACAACCACCCGTATTGCAATCACTTGCACGACATCAAAAAATACTCCACGGCAAACCATAGATGTAGATCTTTTGATTACCTCGGCAGGGCAAGACGGAGCTGAGTGCATGTCCATCCACTTTCCAAAGTTTTGAGTCCCCCCAAACACGCTGTAGTCTATAGCATGCTTGGCCATCAGCTGGAAAGAACAAAAAAATAGCTAGGACGTAAGAGAGAATGTAAGTTTCAGCATGAAAGAAAAGAGTTGCCATGTGGAGTGAGACATGGATACAGTACTCAGACAGCCATGGATAACAAAGGTAGTCATCTCTTATGAACCACAGACGGTTGCCTCATGCCAAATTGTAAGCATGCCGTGTGGACAAAGAAACTAGAACTAACCTGCAGTTTTCCATATGTGGTGTCAGTAGCCTTGTCTGCGGCAAGCACAACCTTGACATCGTTGATAGTCCACGCAGAAACAACAAACTTGTGTGCAGGCAGCGGGCCTCCTGTCCCAGTGAAATCCACGGTGGACAGATCAAGACAGTCGACGTACATGAGCTGATGCAAAACAATTTTAAAAAGAAAGAAATATCAGTTGCCATCATGGGTACCGTGTGGAAAAAAACAGGATAATATATGTTCCCATGATAATCAAGTTGATGTGCATGAAGAAGAGAAGAAAAGAAAAAGTTGCCATCTGCATGTGCTAATTGCCATCATAGTGTGATAGCAGTTGCCATGTTCTTTGTTGCCATCATAGTATGATGACCGTTGCCATAATAATATGATGGCGGTTGCCATATTGTCATTATGCGGTTGCCATATTGTCATTATGGCGGTTGCCATCTTGTTATGATCAGGTTGCCATCTTGTTATGATCAGGTTGCCATGCATGAATAAAAGTGTGTTAAAAATAGTGTTCCGAAAATAAGCGGTAAAAATACCATTAAATGCGATCGACAACCCTTTTGGTACATCTTGCTTGAGAATGCATCGTGCAGGAAGTCGGTGATAAACTTACACCAATTCATGTTCTTCACATTTTCCATCCGCCTGCACCACACAAAATTTCAGGACTAAAAAGGTTGCCGCATCAGAAATCAAATGGAAAAAAACATCGAAAAACACCGGCGGTCACTAGCTTTACACATGACGCCGGAGCCAAAAGATTGAAGGAAAATAAAGTAGTAAAGATGGATCATTCACGGGATGGGGAAGCATTTGTTGCTTAGGCGAAGAGAAGTGGTCGGTAGCGAAAACAGCTGAGATGAGGTACATGAGTAGCTTCATCTTGAAAACATCTCCATGCGTCGTCATGGCCTGCAGCGAATCTGCCACTGCAGACGTGTTTGGCATGGATTCCGACCCAGGAAACAAACGGGGGAACAATGCTTCCTCGATCTCGTTATTGACCTCATACGGGACTTTGATATGTCCACGAGGCACACCCAAAGTGCAGAACACAGATTCCTCGTTCAACGGTAGTCTTCCACGTCCTGGAATCATGAATTCCCTGGAGGCGGGGTTGTAGATCTCACCAAGCCAGTCGCATACAGGGTTGAAAAGGTTCGTGCACCGGACATCCATCATAGCCTGCATACCCATCTCAGCAGCAGCTCCCTTCTCATCGTCGGTGAATTTGTCAGTCAACGCAGTCATTCGTTCTTGGGAGGCTCTGTTGCGAATACGTTTCTTCTTCTGCAAAAAACAGACAAAAAGTGATCAGTTGTTGCCATGTTTTGCAAAAAAGTGATCAGTTGTTGCCATGTTTTGCAATGTCATGAAATTTTAGTTAGTGTCGAGACATTGCAAGCTCGAGGTGTCAACCAAGAACATAAAGCGGGGAGGAGGGGGATGTGTGGACATTTACCTCATCACCCTCTTTTCTCCGTGCGATTGCCCGATTACGTTGTGGTGGATCCATGAAATCATCATCATCATTTTGATGATCGCCACGAGCCATTCTGCTGAGATAGGAACAGACCAAATTGTCATGGTGGAAATGTAAATGCAATAGGTAAGCATCTAATCAAGAACCTGAAAAAATTGCCACGATGATAAGCGCCACAACAGCAGAAATGTGCTAGGGTGAAATTGCCGTGCTGAAATGCAACACATACTACAACAAAGCGATGAAACCACATCTAATCAAGAACCTAGAAAATTGCCACGGTGTGTTCGAGATATCACAAAGTCGTTGTGGCAAAAACAAAAAAATTTGCGCTGCGATACAATGAATTTGCCACATTGTCTTGACCGTAGCATGGCAACAAACATGATGTGGTCAGCCAAAAACTTGCCACATGCAAAGCATATGTATGGCATCGACACAATTGATATGCAAATTTGGTTGCCACATTATGCAGCCAATTTGCCACACTGTCCTATCTGCGGTATGGCAGCAGACGGTGTATTCACATTCTATTTGCCACATGAATATACTATCCAAGTGGCAACAGACACACTTGATGTGCACATTAGTTGCCGTCCAGTGCAGTTGGCTGCTGAAACTGCATTGACTACCGATTGTGGCAACTATCACAGTGTGGCAACTATCACAAATCATTCAGAAAAATTAGTTCCCATAATGAAAAAACATGTTTGTGGCTACTATCACAGTAATTCAGCAAATTTAGTTGCCACATGGAAGAGCGTGTGTGTGGCAACTATCACAGTCATTCAATAAAATAATTGCCGCATGGGAAAGCTTATTTGTGACAACTATCACAGTCATTTCAGTAATTTGTTGCCGCATGGGAAAACACGTTTGTGGTAACTATCACATTTGTTCAGGAAGTTAGTTGCCATACAATCATGATAGTTAATCAAACTACCAAGTTCGCCTCATACTACAGTTTCAAAACCCAACTAACTAGATCTAGGGTTCAATGGAAACTACAACGATTTCAAATTCAACCTCAAAGTTCTCCCCCGAACTGATTGCAAACACAAATTCGAACCAATGCGCATCAAAGAAACCGGGAGACACCTTCCCAATCCAAAGGCAAGACTAGTGCGTGCCTCCGGACAGGCATAACCACACCGGCGATGCACGCGCCCGCATGACAAACTACCTAGTGCCACCAAAAGCGGCTAGCGGCGACTTCGCCGCCCGGCGAAACGCCGACGCATCGCCGAATCGCTGAATCTCTGAACCTCGATCGAGGAATCGAACAGGAAGGAAGGGGAAAATGCAGGAAGGATTGCGAGAGTTGTAGCGAGCATTACCTTCAACCCTTGCGCTCGGCGAAGCCGCTCCGTTCAGCGAGCACCACCGGCGACGCGAACACCGTCGATTCTTCCGCCTCGCCGTCGCCTTCTCCTTCGCCTTCTCCTCCAATGGTTTGAAATCACGAGTGGGTTGTGCCAGATAAATGCGGTGCGGGGTGAGTAAATGGAACCGCGAGGAGAGGGGCAGAGGTGTGCGGCGTGTTTGGCGTCAACCGTGGTTGGGCGTGGCGTCTTGGGTGCATAGCAGTTCCACCGCGCGCCCAGTGGCAACCGCTAACAGCGGGAGGGCAACCAACATCTTGGCGAACTGTCTCGCACTTTACCGCACGCGCCTCGTCCTCGTGGCGTAGAAAACCGACCGGATTGTGCCAAGATTCGTGCACAAAGTTGCCAACGGTGATGCTTGCGTGTGGTCGAGATGGTGAACGCCCACACGTGTGGGCGTTAGCATTTCCGTACTTTTTTAAGGAAAACAAGAGCATTAATTGGGTGCTTTTGCAAACTACAAAAAATATTCCACCACTCATCATCTACCTTGGTTGGTGAGAATTTTGAATTGAGCCTTATAAACCGGAAAGGAGGGAGTAGTAGCATAGTGGTAGCGCAACCATACAACCCAATAACGGTGGCGCAAAGAGCGCATCCTGGCGACGTCCACGTCGGATTAGCTAGAAGACAAAAAGGTTTACTTCGAGAAAAAAGAGAGAGAGAGGGATTGACCAGCGATGAGAGAAAGGGATTGGCCCCCAGTCCCAATTCCCCGATTCCTCTCCCTCTACCTTGCTGCCGCCACCGGCGACCTCCCTGCAGCCGCCGCCATCAGCCACGCCCTCCCCAACGGTGACTCTCCGACCCCTTTTCTCCTCACCATCGGCGACCTCTCCTCCCCCTCGCAGCAGATCGAGTAGCATGTCGGGCAGGGCAGAGCGGAGCAGGGATGGGAGGAGACAGGCAGACGGTGGCGGCGGCATCCTCCTCGCCCATCGGCATGCAACACATGTCAGAGCCCAGTCGGCTCCGTCGATCTGCCAGACCTAGGTCGCCGGCGTGGCTGCTGTCTCGGGCGATAAGAGGAGTGGTCGCGTTAAGACGCGGGGAGGGGGAGCAGCCAACCGTGCTCAAGGCCGTCCGCGGCGGCTGCAAATCGAGGTGGCGGCTACAAATCGAAGGTCGGTGCACGGCGGCCCTCTCTCCTTCTCATTCCCTCTCGCTCGAGCGAAAGTTGCAGACATATTGGCGGTGGTCCGTCCACGGCGTCGTCCTCAGCCAGAGAAGGGAAGAGGAGGGCGAGATGAAGAGAGGAGGGAGAGGGAGATGGTGAGTCCACGGAGTAGCGCCACCGGAAACAGATCTGGCCATCGGTGGCAAGAAGGCCACGCCCCCTCTACCTCTGTACCGTCACCCAGGTACTTATCCATCTTCCTTCTCTACCTGCTAATGGTTGTTTAAGTGTGTATCATATACGTGTGTTCTGGTGTCATGTGGTATTAGGTTCAGGCATAGCATACTGATGCAATTGAGGTGCATCCGCTTGTGCCGAACAAACAACATAAAAGCCATCTTCAACACCAAACCATCTATGCATCGATTGGTTAATTATCAAGTGATCTTTGTCTATCAGTTTATTTGTTGTTAGTCTAACATTTAGTGAAGTGTCAAGACTGATTATTAATTATTAATTAGCAACGAAAAACTCCATGTTTATATGTACACTTTTTTATGATTGACACCAACATGTTTGTTTGCGTCAAATTCAGCATGATTTTCTTACTGGCAAGTCTCCCATCTTCTTCAAACTATATAACAAAATCAGATCTTTACTTTCAACATTCACCCAACTGGACACCGTTATTTCTATTGCAAAAAAGAAAGGATTTTGTCGTGGAATGTTCCAGTCAATTGTTGAAATGTACTGAAGGATATTTTGTTATTGACACTCCCTTTTCCTATGTGGTAGATGCCTCTGGTAATTTTGGCACACAGTTGCATATTACTCATGCATCTAGAAGTTCATTTGTGTGATAATGTTTGCTTATGTTTACATGCCCAGTTGACCAATATTCCAAAACTTATATAGGGTGTTAATTTTCCTTGGTTGCTCAGTGACTGAATGAACTGGTGCACTCTACTATGGCTAGAAGTAGGCAAGGTGGACTAATCGCGGGAGCTTCAGCTGCAATGATGTTTGCTGGATTGAATGGTAACGATTTCATTCTCATATCCATCAGAATGGTAGTATTTTTTCGGAGTTATGTATTAGAACTACATTCCTGATGTGGCCTGGCTCTGTTGCTTGTTTTCCAGGTTACTTGGAAAGTACTGGTCAAATCATGGAAGTCTCGAAGAAGATACTAAAAGAGTAAAAAACTGTTTGATTATCGTGCTTGAAAGGTTCCTAAAAAGTACACACCGATCTGTATAAGGACTGACGCTAGCAGGGGTTTGCCATTTTTCCTGAGCATTTTCCAAATAAAAATGTTTCTATAGAAGTAATATGTGTCCTTCTCGTAAATGTGCTGCAATTGGATCCTTACAATTCTCTATTTTTTCAGTTGTACTAACAATAGTTGTTTGTGCAAAATGAAGGCCTTTGTGATGCGGGTTGAGGAGGAAGATGACTCGGAAGAGGAAGATCATAGATCATGAGCTATACAATACTAATCCATGGTTGGTTCACATCATCCTCTTTGTTTTTTTATGCTCTTATTTTCAGATTTCCCCCCCATGTATGGTTGCTTCCCTAGTGATCATGTTTGTTGTGGTTGGTGCTTAATGTTTGCTCCTACTCCCCTCTTCCACAAGATTTTCCCCAGTGAATCATGTAATGGAGGACCAGTGCTTCATTGAGTCCATCCCGCCCCTTGGCACTGCCATTGGCGTCTTCAACGACCTCGCTGGGTACGACGTAGCATGCTTCGACGTATAAAGTAATTTGTGCCATCATCTTTGCCATCTATTTATGTTTAGGACTGTGACATGTTACTACTAACTGATTATGCATGTTGTTAGTACATGATCTGTACAAGATCAACGCCTAAAAGGGTGTCTACATCGCAGTTGAGTTGGATACCTGAAGCTCGAGTATGTTTAAGTTCTTTCCTGTGCAGTTTCTTACTATTGCAGTAACACTGTAGCCTTTCTTAGTAGTGCCTAACATTTGATTGATGTGTGTGCATAAAACTTGAACTTTTGGGATTGATACCGACATACCGTAAGTTTGTCTGTTGGGTAATTTTTCTCTTAGACACTAAACTATTTAGTATAGGTTTTAAACAACAACATCTTTGAATAGCAGTAGCTCCTCACAATTTTTGTTTATTTAACAGAGTATTTGGAGCTAAGATACAATTTGCCTTTGAAAGGATCGATATAGTTGACTAGAGGGGGGGTGAATAGGCAACTAACAATTTTTAGCTTTTCTTTAACAATTTAAACTTTGCATCAAAGTAGGTTGTCTAGATATGCAACTAAGTGAGCAACCTATATGATGCAACAACGATAAGAACACAAGCAAGCAAGAGATACAACACAAATAAGCTTGTACAAGTAAAGGCACGAGATAACCAAGAGTGGAGCGGTGGAGGCGAGGATGTGTTGCGAAGTTCCTTCCCTTTGAGGGAAATGCGTCTCCGTTGGAGCGGTGTGGAGGCACAATGCTCCCAAGAAGCCACTAGGGCCACCGTATTCTCCTCATGCCCTCACACAATGCGAGATGTCGTGATTCCACTATTGGTGCCCTTGGAGGCAGCGACCGAACCTTACAAACAAGGTTGGGGCAATCTCCACAACAATTGGAGGCTCCCAGCGACACCACGAAGCTTCACCACAATGGAATATGGCTCATGGTGACCTCAACCGTCTAGGGTGCTCAAACACCCAAGAGTAACAAGATCCATAAGGGATTAGTGGGGGGAATCAAATTTCTCTTGGCGGAAGTGTAGATCGGGGCCTTCTCAACCACTCCTGAGCAAATCAACAAGTTTGATTGGCTAGGGAGTGATATCGGGCGAAAATGGAGCTTGGAGCAACAATGGAGCTTAGGGTTGGAAGAGGTGGTCAACTAGAGGTAGGAGACACCCCTTTTATAGCTGTGGACAAAATCCAACCGTTATCCACTTAACCAGCCCACGACAAGCAGTACTACGCTCGGTAGCGGTACTACCGCAAAACCCGCAGCGGTACTACCGTGGGGACCACATACTACCGCTCGGTGCGGGGCTATAACATGCCTGACAGAGTGCAGTACTACCACGAGCGCGGTACTACCGCTCCCCCTTGCGGTACTACCGCAAGGCAGGAGAGTCCTAGCTTGGGAAGGGCGTGGAAGAATAAAATTACGTCCGTGCCTACTTCCGCTGGAAAAAAATCGATGCAAAAATCCGAAACGGTACTACCGCTGGGAAGCGGTACTCCCGCATGGCAGCTGGATCAGGCCGCGCACGGTACTACCGTGCACAAAGTGCGGTACTACCGCGGAGGCGCGGATGTAAAAATTTACATCCGCCCCTACTACCGCAAACAGGCGGCACTAGGCCTGGGGGCCACGGCACTACGGCTCCACAGGAGCGGTACTACCATGGCCTCCCGCGGTACTACCGCGCCTTGGCACGGTACTACCGCAGGTGCCTGCGGTACTACCGCTCCAAGGAGCAGTACTACCGCAAGTACAACACCAGCAGCCAGGACAAACGCATGGAGAATAAACGGGGGATGCTCCAAAGTGCAAGAGAAAGGTGGAGACAAGGAAGGAAACGTGTACGTGATGATTCCACCCAAACCTTTCTGACGCGGACCCCCTCTTAATAGTACGGCTTTCCTACGACTCAAATCCACCAAAAAGAACCGTAGAAAAACGCCGTCTTCAATAATCTTCGAGGGGCACCAAACCGTCTTGTGCCTAGCGATAAAACGTCTGAGAAACTCAAGGCACACGATTAGTCCGCAAATGCATTGTCATCAATCACCAAAACACCTTAGGGATAAATATGCCCTTACAATCTCCCCCTTTTTGGTGGACTGATGACAATACGGGATTTGCACAAAGGGAAATAAACTACAAACCCCTCCTCTCTGAAATATAGACGGGCTCCCCCTAGATGTGTGCAATCTAGATGGATGCTTTGGACTGCACAGCACACAAACTAGGATCAACAACCCCCCTATATTTTAGAGACAAGGCATATCTTGAAATAGTAAAGCTATCATCTAAACAAGAGCATAAAACATAGGTAGCACAATATAACATAAGCTCACTAAGATAGGATAAAGTGCATATGTCTTACACCATATGAAGGATAAGTCTCAAACCAAACCAAAGCAATTGAAACAAGGTTTAAACGAGAAAGCAAACACACCGAACACAACGACACACGACAGGCAAGCACGGGCAAATCCCTACACTCTCTCCCCCTTTGGCATCGAGACGCCAAAAAGGCAGAGAGGACACCTATACACACGGGGTGGCTCAAGCAGAGAAGTCATCCCAACGCTCCCCGTCAGACTCTGCAGCAGGGATGTCCTCCTCGATGTCCTCGTCAGAATCAGTCCACTTGAAGCCTTGCTTCGCCATTCACTCGGCCTCAGGGGTGATGACCTCCTCAGAACCGCCGGAAACGTCCTCTCCAAAGACCTTCACAATCTTCTTGTCGCGGCGGCGACTCTCCTTGGACGCCACGTGAGTCCTGTACTGCCCCTTCGCTTGCATGCAGAAAAGAGCCTTCATCTTGTCCTTCAGATTCTTGGCCCACAAGGGCTCAGAGGAACTATGGGAAGACCCAGCAGCACGGTCCTCAGCAGTATCCTCGGCTCCATCCTCCTCCTCACCAACAGCCCTCCTAGCAGCAGACGCCTCAGCACGAGTAGTAGTGTTGGCCCAGTTGGGTTTGACACGGAGACTGATGGAATCATGCCGAATCCAGTCTGGAGCAAGGAACTCATCACCAGGGTACATCTTCTCCCAAGTCTTAGAGATCAACAGAAACAAGTATGGTCCATAGATAGGCACCTTGCGGTTGAACACCGCAAACCGAAGCTCACACCACATGATGTGTGAGACATCAAGTGGCTGAGACTGAGACATACATGCCTCCTCGCACATGAGCATCATATCCACCATATAGGCATGTACCTTGTCCTTGTCATGTCTGAGGGAATAGAGAGTTGCGGAAGATGCGATACATGATATCCAGAAAGGAGTTCAGCACCCAAGCCGACTTGCCATTGGGAAGCACCTTCTCAACATAGTACTGCTGGAGCTTGTTCTTGTTAGCTGACTCAGGATTGGCACGGGGACGAACACCAACAGGTGTGTTGAGCCCGTCATCAGGAACATGCAGCAGATCCATGAAATCCTTCCAGGTAGCAGTCAACTGACAGCCATTTGACATCCACGTCATCCTCCTCTCCTCCCCAGGATGAAAGTAAACAGAGGCGAAGAACTGACAGACAATCTCAGGATCATAGTCCAGATGGAAGGAGATCACATGTTCAATACCAAACTGCTCCACCAAATCCAGAGCCTCTCCAAAGAACTCACGAAACTTGTCCTTCCTCATGTGATGCATGTCTATCCACTTGACCTCCACGTAGGTATTTTGCTTGTTCTTGATGACATCCAGATAAGTGAGAGTCTGCTGCTTGGTCCAAAACAACTCACAGCCTCTGATGGTAGCACGAGGATTCACATACGGGTTGATCTGCCTGAGACGGATGAACTCAGAAAGGGGAATCTCGTCCATCCCCTTAGTGGGTTCCTTGTTCTTGCTAGCTGAGGTCTTGACATGGCGCTTGGGGGCATTGGAGCCCTCTGGTGCTTCACCTTGATTGCGCAAACGCTTGGAGCCAGTGTCATGACTGGGATTGGAACGGCGAGAGCCACCACCTGAGAAACAAAGCGCAAAACACACACGACAAGCAAAAAGGATCAATGCGAAGACCACGGTAAAGCAAAAGAAACACGTAGGAAGCATACATGGTAATTGCCATGAGAGAGATTGGACCCAACGGTAGTACTGCCAGGTGCTGCGGTACTAAAATTTTAGTACCGCCCCAAGTCGCGGTAGTACCGTGTGCTGTCACGATAGTACCGTGTGTGGGAGCGGTAGTAAGATCGTAGTGTCGCAGCTCGTGCGGTAGTACCGCACCGGCCGGGCGCTAGTACCGGACGAGCGGTAGTACCGCACATGTGGCGCGGTAGTACCGCACCGCGTCAGATCCGAACAAGATTTTGAATCTGAGAAGAACCACGAAACCACGGCGGTACTACGGTTGATCAAATCTATCACAAGACAACATATCAAGTATAATCCCTACACAATACTACTCTACTACATCCTACTCTTGCAAAGATTTAGCCTAAAATCTCAAGAACACATGCATCTCCCCAAATACCTAGAGGCAAAGAAAACAACCAAAAGAGAGAGGGATTTGGGGAAATACCTTGTTCCATGGCAAGAGCACGTGGTGAAACGATCCCACGGTCGGAATCGAAGGAGAGCAGGCGAGGCGGAGATCCGCGAGGACTCCGGCCCCATTCTTGGCGAGAGAGAGGCGAAGTGGGTAAAAGCGACGAATGGGTATGGGGAGTTAGAACTCCCCTGCCGTCCTATCCCCAGCGTCTGCGACAGTGTGAGTAGTACCGCATGTCATCGCGGTAGTACCGCTTGGGCTGAAGTACCGCACTAAAGCGGTAGTACCACTCTTCCAGGCGGTAGTAAAAAATTACTGCCGCACTAGGGCGGTAGTACCGTGCTCTCCAATCGCGGTAGTACCATAGCAGGCTGCGGTAGTACCGTGAGCTCAAGAAAAACATGTTTCTAACACACGAAAAAGAGGTCTTCGCACGGAAACTTTGAGCACAAGAGACACCACAAGAACACTCTCAACACAAAGGCAGACAGGCAAACGACAATAAGAAACAACCTCGCGACACCACCTCTCCAAGGAGAGGGCGGTGGCCGGAGCCACCTATGTTTGAGTCAATTGGTATGGCACCGCGAAGAATTATCCTTGGGCCCATGACCAAAACTCCTCTTTGAATCACAAGTACCATAAAAAATGGCTAATGTGAAAGAGTTGATCGATTTATGCATAATGGGGGGAGGGAGAGTTCATTGAGAGAACAACACTCCCCCTATGTTCATGCCTACACCTAAATAAGACAACAAGTTGAGTATGGTGGGGTGTGCAAGGGTTCAAGCAACATTGCTCGAATCAATGATATTTAGCTCATGCCTTAACTCGCGAAATCTTGCTTCTTCCAAAGGCTTCGTGAAGATGTCTGCAAGGTTATCATGAGTGTTGACGTAGTTGAGCTCGATCTCTCCTTGCCTAATGTGATCCCGGATGAAGTGCTACCGAATCTCAATATGCTTCGTCTTGAAGTGTTGCACCGGGTTGAGAGAAATCTTGATGGCACTTTCATTGTCACACCAAAGAGGCACTTTGTCACAAATGACACCGTAATCCTTTAAAGTTTGCCTCATCCATAGGAGTTGTGCACAACAACTACCGGCCACTACATACTCCGCTTCGGTGGACGAGAGAGACACACAACTTTGCTTTTTGGAAGACCAACTTACCAAAGAGCAACCAAGGAATTGGCACCCTCCGGAAGTGGACTTCCTATCCACTTTGTCTCCCGCCCAATCGGAATCCGAATATCCTATAAGCTTGAAGTTTGCTCCTCTTGGGGTACCATAAGCCAAAGTTTGGGGTATGAGCCAAATATCGAAGATTAAACGACCGCCACAAAGTGGCTTTCCTTAAGTCTTGACTTGAAACCGTGCACAAATTCCCACACTCAACATGATATCCGGCCTAGATGCACAAAGGTAAAGCAAGGATCCAATCATGGAGCGATATACCTTTTGATCCACCACTTTACCATTGGGATCAATGTCAAGTTGGCACTTGGTAGGCATTGGAGTGGAAGCCGGCTTGACATCGCTTAGCTTGAATATCTTGAGCATGTCTTAAGTGTATTTGGCTTGGTTGATGAAGGTACCTTCTCTCCTTTGCTTCACTTCGAAACCGAGAAAGAACTTCAACGCTCCCATGGAAGACATCTTGAACTTTGAGGTCATTAGTGCGGCAAATTCCTCATTGAAAGCTTTGTTAGGGGAACCAAAGATAATGTCATCAACATATAGTTGGCACACAAACAACTCCCATTTGACCTTCTTAGTAAAAAGCCCAACTTCAAACCCGCGATCTTGTAGCAACTCGGTAAGGTGGTCATACCACGCACGTGGGGCTTGTTTAAGGCCATAGAGTGCCTTATCGAGTTGATACACATGATCAGGAAAGTAGGGGTCCTCGAACCCGGGGGGTTGTTTGACGTTAACCAACTCATTAATAGGACCATTTAGAAAAGCACTGTTCACATCCATTTGTTGCAACTTAAAGTTGTGATGAGAAGCATAAGCAATCAACAAACGAATGGATTCAAGACGAGCAACGGGAACAAAGGTTTCACCGTAGTCGATACCCTCGACTTGGGAGTAGCCTTGTGCCACCAATCTTGCCTTGTTGCGAATGATGGTCCCATGAGCATCTTGCTTGTTCTTGAAAATCCACTTAGTCCCAATGACATTGTGGTTCCCCGTTGGCCTTGGCACCAACCTCCACACCTTGTTGTACTCGAAGTTGTTGAGTTCTTCATGCATGGCATTAAGCCAATCCGGATCTTCAAGTGCTTCATATACCTTTTGGGGTTCAACACAAGAGACAAACGCGTGATGTTCACAATAGTTTGCCAATTGTCTACGAGTGCTTACCCCCTTTTGAATGCTTCCAAGTACATTCTTCATGAGATGACCCTTGGTGGAGAGCTTGGAAGCAATCTTGGCGGCACGACGCTCTAATTCCTCCTCGGTGGTGAGTTGAGGAGCGGTCACTTGATCATCTTGAGCACCGTCTTGAGCTTGTTCTTGATCTTGAACTTGCTCGGGGGAGAGAACTTGACCTTGGGCATCACTTGGTGTGTCAACATCGTCTTGAGCATGATCTTGCCCTTGGTCTTGTTCATGAGGTTAAGGGCCTTCACTTTGTTCTTGGGAAGCATGTGGGCCTTGGGTTGGTGATGGCTCCACTTGAGTGGAGCATTGTCCTTCTCCTACGGCCACAAGGGGTTCCTAAATGGGTAGGATAAAACCAACACCCATTCTTCTTATGGCTTGAGGAGGAATTTCATCACCTACATCACAAGTGCCACTTTGCTCCACTTGGGAGCCGTTATTCTCATCAAACTCCACGTTACGTCTCCTCAATAAGTCCGTGGATTTATTGAGGACACGATAACATGAGAGTTTGTAGCATAACCAACAAATATGCCCTCATGAGCTCTAGCCTCAAATTTAGACAACCGAACACCTTTCTTGAGAATGAAACACTTACACCCGAACACCTGAAAGTACTTGAGGTTTGGCTTGTGACCGGTGAGTATCTCATATGGAGTCTTGTTCAAGCCCTTGCAGAGGTAGAGCTGATTGGATGCATGACATTCGGTGTTGATGGCTTTGGCCCAAAAGTTGTATGGAGACTTGAACTCCGCCATCATGGTCCTTGCCGCATCCATCAACGTCCGGTTCTTCCTCTCCGCAACACCGTTTTGTTGAGGGGTGTATGGTGCGGAATATTGATGCTTGATCCCCTCATCACTAAGAAACTCATCCAAGGTGTAGTTCTTGAACTCGGTGCCATTGTAACTTCTTATCGTCAATATCTTTGCATTGTGTTGACGTTGTGCTTCATTTGCAAAGTTAATGACGGTTTGTTGGGTCTCGCTCTTCCTCTTGAAGAAATACACCCAAGTGTATCTTGAATAGTCATCCACAATCACCAAGCAATACTTTCTACCCCCAAGACTATCAAAGGATGGAGGCCCAAAGAGATCCAAGTGAAGGAGCTCCAAAGGCCTCTTCGAGTAAATCATAGTCGTGGGAGGGTGAGCCTTCTCATGAAGCTTTCCTTCGATAGAAGCACTGCAAGCACGATCTTTAGCAAAACTAACATTCGTTAGTCCACGGACATGGTCCCCCCTTGAGAAGACTTTGCAAAGATCTCATATTGACATGGGCTAAACGGCGATGCCAAAGCCATCCCACGTCAACTTTAGCCATTAGGCATGTCGCGGTCTTAGTGGGTCGCTCCGTAAAGTTAATCACATATAGACCGTTCTTGACATGCCCAACAAAGGCTACTTTAAGAGTCTTGCTCCACAAGAGGGCCACAGTATCAATATCAAAGAAAGTGGCAAAGCCCATGATTGCAAGTTGACGAACGGAAAGTAAATTGTATGCAAGGGACTCTACAAGCATGACCTTCTCGATCGTGAGATCATGAGAAATGACAACCTTGCCGAGTCCCAATACCTTAGAAGACGAGGCATCACCCCACTCGACATTGGTGGGCATAGATGGAATCTTGTGGACGTCCACCACCAAGTCCTTGCTTCCGGTCATATGATTTGTAGCTCCACTATCGAGCAACCATGATCCCCCGCCGGAAGCAAACACCTACAAGAGATCAATGCTTGGTTTTAGGTACCCATTTTGTAATGGGTCCTTTGATGTTAGTAACAAGGGTCTTAGGAACCCAAATAGACCATTAAATGTATTCATGAGGAGGACCAACAAATTTGGCATAAACATGCCCATCACTAGCACTGCATAACACATAAGAAGGATTAAAATCGCCGACTTTGTTGGGAGGGGTGGCATTGCCCTTATTGACACCGCCACCCTTCACATTGTTCTTCTTCTCCTTGGAATCACCCTCTCCCTCCTTCACAAAAGTTTGCTTGAGAGGAGGAGGTCGTTTGGTCTTGTCATTCTTCTTCTTGTTCTTGGGCTTGGGTGCGAACCCAATCCCCTCCTTGGCCACAACTTCCTTTTAATTGCTCAAAAGGTCGTTGAGGTTCTTCTAACCTTGTATGCATGTAACAAGGCCTTTCTCAAGTTGCTCCTTCAACTTAGCATTCTCCTCAACAAGATGCACATGCTCACAACAAGGGTTATTAACATTTGCATTATCAATCAACACCATATGAGGAAAAGTGGCTTTCTCCTTGGTTAGCTTCACTTGGAGTTGATCATGAGACTCTTTGAGGCTAGCATGAACACCCTTCAAGACTTTGTGAGCCTTGTCGAGAATGTCAAACTCCTCTTTGAGTCTAGCAAGATCAACCCCAAGCTTTGCCTTCTCAGAGCTTAGCACACGAGAAACAACAAGAGCATGATCAAGATCTTTCTTTAATTTAGCATGATCATCGTTGTATGACTCCTCAAGAGCCAAACGAAGACCACGCTCTTCCTCAAGAGCATTGGAAAGATCCGAAATCTCATCGGCATAGTCACGACTATGCCCCTCCATCTTAGAGATGGTATCTTCGTGAGCCTCGATCATGTCATTGGCTTCACCAAGTTGTTCCAAGAGAGCAACAAAGTGCTTCTTGGATTTACCCTTGAGTTTACCCATAAAGGCCTCAAACTCATTCTCCTCCACATTAGTTCCCTCATGTTCATCAATGCTATCCGTCGAACAAGGATGATTAATGATGGTAGTTTTGATGTTGGGGGTTACCTTGTTGGTGGCTCTCGATGTCAAAACCGGCGGATCTCGGGTAGGGGGTCCCGAACTGTGCGTCTAGGCGGATGGTAACAGGAGACAAGGGACACGATGTTTTACCCAGTTCGGGCCCTCTCGATGGAGGTAAAACCTACTCTGCTTGATTAATATTGATGATATGGGTAGTACAAGAGTAGATCTACCACGAGATCGGAGAGGCTAAACCTAGAAGCTAGCCTATGGTATGATGTTGTTAGTCCTCTGGGACTAAAACCCTCCGGTTTATATAGACACGGAGAGGGCTAGGGTTACAGAGTCGGTTACAATGGGAGAGATCTACATATCCGTGTCGCCAAGCTTGCCTTGACGCCAAGGAAAGTCCCATCCGGACACGGGGCGAAGTCTTCAATCTTGTATCTTCATAGTCCAGTCGGCCGAAGGTTATAGTCCGGCTATCCGGACACCCCTAATCGAGGACTCCTCGGTAGCCCCGAACCAGGCTTCAATGGCGATGAGTCCGAGAGCGGTTGTCTTCGGCATTGCAAGGCGGGTTCTTCTCCAAATTCCGTGTACACAGTTGAATAGTGTCCGGCTTCTCATGAATATTGCGCTACTTGGCTTCCACGCCAATAATGGCCATCTTCCACGTGTCGAGCCGAATGCAAAAAGGCGGGGTGTTTTACATTTACCCCCTAGCGGTGTAAATGAGCTGCCTTTTAAAGAGACGAGATCTAGATCCAAATCACACCATCTTCCCTTTGCGAGCATTCATCGGGCGCATCCAAGCGAGATCCATTCCATCATGGCGGTCGGCGCAGCTCCTCCTCTCGCCCTCCCAGCCCTCGGTCTGGGATTGGGAGAGATGCTCCATCCCGCACAATGAGCTAGTGGCGCTCAAGCCAAGGGTTTCTCCCCAGCCTACATGGTCCCGGTTCGAGCGGGCTTGCCACCTATAATGGTGGAGAGCAAGCGGAGGCGTCCCCAATCCCTCAAAGTAGGCGTGTCGCCTTGTCCCTTATTTGATAAGAGGCTCGGTTTCCAATTCATCCGTTTCTCCAAGGGCTTACGGAGTTCTCGGCCTCGGTTGCACAACCTTCGCCTTGCCTCCATATTGCATATTGCGGGCTTCATAGCCCTTTGCGAGCTGTTTTTGGGCATCGAGGCTCATTTCGCGTTGTGGAAGAAGCTGTTCTGCCTTGTGCCCCGTTCTCAGAAGGGGTCAATATATCAAGTGAGCGGAGCCAAAGTATGGCGCATCGCCGGGACCAGATATCTATCCGGAACCCCAAAGAAGGCATCCAAAGACTGGCCTTCAGAATGGTTTTATATAGAAGATGTCCCCCTGTCGAATCCTGTTCGGATCGGCCTCCCTGAGTTTGATAATGCTCCCTTGAAGAAGCGCTCCCGCGCTGGTCTTTCCTGCCGTGGTCGTCCGCTTCCATCTCTCGATCTCGGATGTACTGGTCGCTGGTGCTGATCTTGCTAGCTACCGTTTTCTCCCAAAAGCTGCCATGAGGCTTGTTAGCTGCCATTGTTCTGGCTTCTTGGTCGAGGTGTTCAAGCAGCCATCTGCCCTCGGATGTTGTGTTTAGCTGCTAGGGCTTCAAGGTCCGGACAATGACTATTTGGTTCTTTTTGGTAAGGAACTCATTCCAGACTTATGCGACTCTCAAGTTGTTGGGTTATATGACTCAGATCGCTCAGATCCTGAGGGCGGACATAAGTCCCTTGAAAATTTGTTTAAACGCTGCCCTCAAGCTCTTCCCAACTTCCAACAAGGTTTTCGGGAGGCTTTTGAGCCAATGCCGAGCCGCCCTTTGAGCTTGAGGGGTAGGTATTTATGCGTGGAGATCATCTCTCTCTAGCCATGTGTATGTGTAGTATGTAGTCTTCTATCCGCACTGCGGGCCTGTTGTGCCGTGTGCCTCTATGTTTATGGGTTTGAAACCTTGAAATTCATGATCTAGCACCATCGGGTAAACATAGCGGTGTGCGGCTTCAGATTTGGGTGTGCCACCGTCTTCTAACACTTGTCTTGGTGTGTTACTTCCTGGGTCTCTTTTTTGGCCCAGATGGACCTGTGGGCCGTCTGCTTTCCTGTGATTATAATTCGCTTGTGCAGCCCTCGCTTGTCGCTTGGCTCGCTATCCGCCGCCTATCCGACCAAAGTGCTCTTTATTTTTTTTGACCGTGAAGGCTCTATGGCTTCCTCACAAATTCTCGGCAGCAATTTCGTATTCGGTAGTTTTAGTTTGATGGCTATTGCCATATTTTTCGCGGTCTTGAATACTTTGCTCCACTTCATTCTCGAGCGTGTCTTCGCTGTTTTGAGCTTCCGTCGCTTTCTTCAAACTTCTTCTTGCAGCATGACGAAGTTTGTGTATGTTCTTATGTTCGTGTTGCGTCTGACCGTTGATTGCCTGAAGGGGTTGATTATCCGCTCGCCCCGTTTCGCCGTCTCGCTGGTTTGCCTCGCTTATCGCTGGTCGTTAGGAAGGTTTTGATCGAGGCGGACTTAGGGGCGCTACTCACGCCGCTTTGGTTCTTTATCGCAGATTATCCTCCGCCGCTGTTCCGTTGTTCCTCGTTATCGCCTCTTCGGTGTCCACCATGTATATGTTGTAGACGAAGGTGGTCTTCAGCGTTCCGTAGGCATCGGTTTCTGTAGTCTCCGCATCGCCGCCCATACCGCCGATGTCTTCGAGTCGAGTCAAGCACGCTTGCTAACCGCCGATGGTGGCTACGAGGTGGGTGGTGGTGGGTTCGAATTTTTCGCCGTCTGATCCAACCATCCTAGCCGTAGTTCGCCAGGCCTGCATAGCGAATTTATGATATCGCCAAGGGCGAAAAGCCGAAGATGTCCGCAGCAAATTTTATGATCGGCGCCAATGATTTGATCGGCAGGGCGCAGGAGGTTCGGAGTCCGCACTCGGAGTCATGAGCTTTATACAGACAAGGTAAGGATCGCCCATCGCCGAGAGTTGCGGCCCCGAGGCGGTGTTCCGCCATCCGCCCTCGATCCGAGCGGTCGGCTCCGGACTATGGGTCGAAGCGACTCGCAAAGGGGCCTCCAGCCAGTCGGCAGAGTTAGGTCATGCCCATCGGACAGCGCTGGGCCGGTTGTGGCTCGATCCATCAAGATCAAGTCTCCGCGGATATCGCCGTGAAGTTTAAGCCCAAACCTGACTCGACGGCCAGGGCGAAGCTTTCGATCCACTGATGGCTGCGAAGTTGCCCGCAGCGCGGGCCAATACGAAGATCTGGTCCGGAGAAAGGTCTCACCTGTGATTGCGCCGTTTCATTGAAGAGGCCATCACGCTATCGGTGACGCATACGCAGGAACTCTCAATGAAAGCACCAATGTCGGTGTCAAACCGGGCGGATCTCGGTAGGGGGTCCCAACTGCGCGCTCTAGGCGGATGGTAATGGAGACAAGGGACACGATGTTTACCCAGGTTCGAGCCCCTCAGTGGAGGTAAAACCTCACGCCCTTCTTGATTGATATTGATATTGTGGATGTTTACAAGAGTGGATCTACCACGAGATCAAGGAGGCTAAACCCTAGAAGCTAGCCTATGGTATGATTGTAAGGGTTGTTAGGATGATAGTCCCACGGACTAGAGCCATCCGACGATATAGACACCGGAGAGGGCTAGGTTACATAGAGTCGGTTACAATGGTAGAGATCTACATATCAGATCACCAAGCTTGCCTTCCACGCCAAGGAAAGTCCCATCCGGACACGGGTGAAGTCTTCAATCTTGTATCTTCATAGTCTTGAGTCCTCGATGATGATAGTCCCCAATGATAGTTCGGTCGATGATGGTAGTCCCGCTATCCTGACACCCCCTAATCCAGACTCCTCATCGGTCCTGCTACCTAAGCCCATATTTTGGGTGCAACGTGCTATACTATCGGGCCGTGATCACTTGGGAGGTGATCATGGGTATATACTATATACTTCATACATGATACATGTGGTGACTAAAGTCGGTCGGCTCGAGGAGCACCCGCGAGTGATCCACTTGATTAGCTGAAAGGACCTTTGTCCCAACGGCCCTCTGTGGATCTTTGTGGTGGAGCGACAGGCAGGTTGAGACTACTCGGGTGAGAGGTGGGCTGGCCCTGCTCGGCATTCGCGGATACTTAACACGCTTAACGAGATCTTGGTATTTGATCTCGTTGGGTCGTTGACCTTATGCGCACTAACCGCCACGGGACAAGATATGGGCAACCGCGTTGTGGTATCACCGGCACTTCGTGACGCCACGATCGAGCGACACGCCGGATTGACCGAACGCTCGCTAGGCTAGGTCTGCTTCCGGCCACAGACGCAACGTGTGTGTGCTAAGGCGATGGGCCTGCACTTCGCAGGCGCTTAGGTTTAGACCGGCGTGTTGACCTCTCTCACAGCCTAGGTGGGCTGCGACGCTTTGATCTTCCGCGTCGGCATGACCTGTAAAAGTGTGTCCGCCAAATGTGTAACACCTTGATGTAACTTTCCATATTTGTAACTCCAACTCTTGCCATTTTCGCATTGTGATATGATATTCCTCCGTGGTTGGGTTTTTTCATTTTTGCATTTTGTTCATGTCATGCATCTCATATCATGTCATCATGTGCATCTCATTTGCATACGTGCTTCGCCTCATGCATCCGAGCATTTTCCCCGCTGTCCGCTTTTGCAATTCGCACTCCTATGTCCCCCAAGCGCCCCTTTTACATTTTTTCCGTGAGCGGTACTAAACTTTCTCGAATGGACAGAGGTTTGTCAAGTGGCCTTGGTACACCACCGTAGACCACCTGTCAAGTTTCGAGTCATTTGGAGCTCGCTTGGTACTCCAACAGCTAACCGCACTCTCAAGAAGGCCTCTTTTGGGTTGCAGTCCAACACCCCTCCAAAACAGCCCAATAACCCATCTAAGTCACTTCCATGCTTTCCGTCGTCGGATAACGATCGTGTGGGCGAAAACTACACCTCATTTGGAGCTTCCTAGCTCCTTCTACCTATAAAAACACCTCCTCCCCCGAAATTCCGGATCAACTCCACCCCTAACCCTAGTCTTCTTCCACCTCACACCGGACACGTCCGTCCGCCGGACAAAATCCCACCTTGCCGCCTAATCGGGCACGCCACGCCGCCACCTGGCCGCTTCGCCATCAAGGCCCACCACTGGGGCCCGCTGGCCGTGGCCGCCCTCCCCGCCGCCGTCCGGGCGAAGGCAAGCCCTCCGCCATTGGACCTCGCCATTGTCGCCTCGCCGGCCGCCCCAGCTCACCACCACGCCTCGGCCTCGCTTCGACGCGCACTGGCCGCTTTGCTCTCCTCACGGCTGCCGTCTGCCAGCCGCTGCCGCCCGCCTGCCTGCCCCTGCCCTCCTTCCTCCTCTCCGTGAGCCGCCCACGAACCTCGAGTCAGCAAGGCTGGATCCGATCCGATCTCGCTTGACTTCTCCTCTCCCGTATTTTCTCTAAGTCATTTACTTCGTGATTATTTTGTTGCATTTTCATCATGCCGTAATTTTGCACCCGTGGTCTGATTTGGGCGTAGCATACCAAATGTTCGCCGATGAGTACAACATTTCATCTCATTGCATCATTTTCATTTGAGCTCATCTTGATGCCCGAAATGCTGTTAGAAGAGGGCTATGTGATGTTAGTTTCAGATTCTTATCAGAACATGCACTTTTGTCATTTTTGCCATGATTGATGTGTGCACGCTATGATCTTGAGTCCTACATGTGTTTTGTAATATGCCATGCCATATTTACAGGGGTGTATGCCATGTATTTTTATGATCTCTATGGTGACTAGCACAAGCATGCAAACTAGGCTTCATGATGTTGCTGTTTTCAGCCCCTGTTTTGCTGATATTTTTATGCCATGTAAACTTGATGCTACAGAGAGATCCATGCATATTTTGAGATACTTCAGTAAGGATGTTTTGAACATATGGTTATGATTTATCCATCCATGCCCTTGTTTGCAATTATGGAGTGCCATAGCTTGAGTCAATCGAGCTCTACTTTTGCTATAAAATGTTTCCTGGCAGATTGTTTACATGTTATTCAATTTTGCCAAGGTTGTTGTAGTTGATCCGTGTATGCTATGATGTTGTTCTTGCCATGTATAACTTCTATGCCATGCCTTCTTGATGTATGTATGCTTGTTTTATCATGTAATGCTCTGTAGTGAGTGCATCGAGCTCGCGAAGATGCCTTCATAATTCTGTCAATTTCATGCCCTGTTTGCTGAATCTGCTAACGAAACTTGCTATGTTTACGTGGGTGCCATCATATCTTCTGATCCTTTTTGGCTCATGGTCAGTAAGGGACTTTTGTTCTATGCTTTGAGTAGATTCATGCCATGCCTTGTTTTGCTATTATAAGTTCCTGTAGCATGTCGTTTGCTTGCTCTGAACATTGCTTCCTGATGCTGATTCTGCCATGTTCAGTATTTTCACCAAGTCTGTGAAGCTGATATATTTTGTACTTTTGCCATGATTGTTTAGACCTGTTATGGTGTGATTTAGACGTAGCTCAGTGTTCATCTTTTGTCAAGCATCTTGAGTAGATCCCTGCCATATGCTTTGTTGGTAAGTCTGGGTGCAGTAGCTTAATTCCTTTTTGCTTGCTAAGTGGTATCATGCTGTTAATGACAGATTTGTGCCATTCTTGTTTTGCTTGTCATTTGCAAACCGTGCATCCGATTCCGGTGATCTTTATATCGATTTCAAACGAAATCATCTCACCTTTCCAGCGGCATACTTGTTTTGCCAAGTTGATGCCTGGTTCATCATTTTCCTTCCGGAGCACGCATACGCATTGCATATCACATCTCGCATATCATGCCATTTATTGCATCATGTTGCTTGTGCATTGCACCGTGATTTATTTTGGTTCCTTTGTTTGTGTTCTTGCTTTGGGTAGAGCCGGGAGACGAGTACGTGAACGAGGAACCTGTTGAGAACGCTTACGAGGATCAAGCTTTCGACAACTCGAGAACTTTGCAGGCAAGATGAACATACCTCGAAATCACTTCTATCTTTGCTTGCTAGATGCTCGCTTCTTTCGCTATGCCTATGCTATGATGCCTATCAGCTTGCTTATCATGCCTCCCATATTGCCATGTCAAGCCCCTAACCATCCTTTCCTAGCAAACCATTGTTTGGCTATGTTACCGCTTTGCTCAGCCCTCTTATAGCGCTGCTAGTTGCGGTGAAGATGAAGTTTGTTCCTTGTTGAACATGGAGATGTTGTTCCTTGTTGGAACATGTTTACTTGTTGGGATATCACAATATATCTGCTATAATTAATGCATCTATATACTTGGTAAAGGGTGGAAGACTCGCCTTATGCCCGGTGTTTTGTTCCACTCTTGCCGCCTTTAGTTTCCGCCATACCGTGTTATGTTCCTTGATTTCGCGTCCCTTACACGGTTGGGTGATTTATGGGACCCCTTGACAGTTCGCTTTGAATAAGACTCTCCAAAGAAGGCCCAACATTGGTTTTACCATTTGCCACCTAAGTTTTTTTCCCCGGTTTTCGCGAGCCCGAGGGTCATCTTTATTTACCCCCCGCCAAGCTCCTTCGAGCGTTGGTCCGAACTGAGCTCCAAGGGCCACCTCGGGAAACTCAAGCTTGGTTTTACTCAGAGCCTGCCTCATCCGGATGTGCCCGAGAACGAGATATGTGCAGCTCCTATCGGGATTTGTCGGCACAATCGGGTGGCTTTGCTGGTCTTGTTTTATTGTGTCGAAATGTCTTGTAGTCCGGGATTCCGAGATCGATCGGGTCTTCCCAGAGAAGGAATATCCTTCGCTGACCGTGAGAGCTTATAATGGGCTGTTGGGACACCCCGCAGGTATTATCTTTCAAAGCCGTGCCCGCGTTATGAGGCAGATGGGAATTTGTTAAAGTCCGTTGTAGAAAACCCGGTTGACCTTAATTAATACACATCAATCAAGGTGTAACTGTGATGGTCTCTTCTCGGCGGAGTCCGGAAGTGAACACGGTGTTGGAGTTATGTTTGATGTAAGTAGTTCAGATCACTTCTTGATCGCTACTAGCTTCACGACCGTGCCTTTTGCTTCTCTTCTCGCTCTCTTTTGCGTATGTAGCCACAATATATGCTAGTCGCTGCGCAGCTCCACCTCACAACTCTGTCCTTCCTATAAGCTTAAATAGTCTTGATCTCGGTGTGAGATTGCTGAGTCCCCGTGACTCACAGATTCTACCAAAACAGTTGCAGTGCCGCCGACGATGCCAAAGCAGGTGATGCAACCAAGCTCAAGTGGGAGTTCGACGAGGAACGTGGTCGTTACTATGTGTCTTTTCCCGATGATCAGAGTGGAGCTCAGCTTGGGACGATCGGGATCCGTGTAGCATTTGGGGTAGTCTTTTTTATTTTGGTTCCGAGTCGGACCTTGAGTGTAATCTGGATGATGGATGTTTATTTATGTATTGTGTGAAGTGGCGATCGAAGCCAACTATGTATCTCTTTCCTTATGTATTACATGGGTTGTGTGAAGATTACCTCACTTGCGACATTGCTTTCAATGCGGTTATGCCTCTAAGTCGTGCTTCGACACGTGGGAGATATAGCCACATCGAGGGCGTTACAAAATGGGATCGAGCGTGTCGGGTAATGTGGTGCACCCCTGCAGGGAAGTTTATCTATTCGAGTAGCCATGATCTTCGGTAACAGGACGACTTGGAGTTGTACCTTGACCTTATGACAACTAGAACCGGATACTTAATAAAACACACCCTTCCAAGTGCCGACACAACCCGGTGATCACTCTCTAACAGGCATCGAGGAGGGATCGCGGTAGGATTATGCTATGCGATGCTACTTGGAGGACTTCACCACTCTCTTCTATATGTCGCAAGATGGAGGCTGCTGTAAGCGTAGTCTTCTACGGTGATTAGCTATCCTCTCTTATTCTCGCATTCTGCAGCTCACCCACTAATATGGCCCTTTACACATATATCCATGCATATGTAGTGTAGTTCTTGCTTATGTAGTACTTTGGATGAGTACTCACGGTTGCCTTGTTCCCTTTTTCCATTTCTCTACCCGATTGTCATGCGACCAGCGATGGAGCCCAGATCCGACGCGCCTTCGACGATGACTCCTACTACACTGGAGGTGCCTACTACTACGCAGCAGCACCGACGACGACATTTACGAGGAGTAGTTAGGAGGATCCTGCAGGAGGCCTGCGCCTCGCTCGATCTGTATCCCTGCTTGTGCTAGCCTTCTTAAGGCAAACTTGTTTAACTTATGTCTGTACTCAGATATTGTTGCTTCCATCGACTCGCCTATGATCGAGCACTTGTATTCGAGCCCTCGAGGCCCCGGCTTGTATTATGATGCTTGTATGACTTATTTATGTTTTAGAGTTGTGTTGTGATATCTTCTCGTGAGTCCTCGATCTTGATCGTACACATTTGCGCAGCATGATTAGTGTACGATTGAATCGGGGCGCCATGTTGGTATCGAGCCGATCGCCAAGAGGGAATCCCCTTCCACACTACATGGCCGAAGTCAAGTCTAGACTTCACAAAGGTTTTACAAACATGGCTGTGTGGCTTACGGGCCCACGTCGCCATTGGGTGGTATTAGGATCTTTTATTCCTCGTCTATACTCTGGGATTCTGACCTCTCTTCTATTCGGGTTAACTGATTTTCTAAAATCTAACTTTAGGTTCTCGAAAACACTTTCTCCCGGAGAGCCCTTCGGTCCAGATGATCGCCGGCTGCACCAGAAGATTTCGAAGTTACTCTCCGATACTCTTTTGAGACTTTGTGCCCGTTGCTTTTACAATTCCCTACCACCGAAATATCCCTATGGATAAATACCTACACTTGCCGTTCTTACTTTTGTTCCTAGTTGATCTTGTTATAACAAGATACCCTAGAATCCCGTCTATTCGTTCCGAGGATATTTTGTGCCTACTGCCTTGCAGTTCCTTGCCATCTGAATACCCCTACGGATAATTTCTCGCCCCTATCGAGTATCCGCTCATCCCCCGGTTGTTCATGTGTTCCACAATGGTCTTCGAAATACTATTCGATCCTCCAAAAAGAATTCTTAGTAGCTTATTGCTCTGTACTTGTGTGCTTGCATTATAGATGCTTTCCATATGTCTGGCAATATTCGTTAGTATCCTTAGACACCGTGGTTTTGATTCCATTGATTCAACATGAGTGTGAATGCACGCGATCATCAGTTGATCCTTTTAAATTATCTTTCCGGCTCAGACTGAGCTGGTTCGCAACCAATCCAATTGCCGTCGATTGTACCCCTAAGGCTATTCAACTTATCCATCCCTAATCAGAACATTGCTTCTGATCCCTTGATTTGAAAATCACAATTCCTTTGGATTTGAGCTCGATTAGTCATTGTTTCTATAATCCAATGCCTTTGCATTGTTACTTCCTCTCGTTTGTGTGCCGATGCTCACATCAGCTCATATGGACCGTAGATCCTTTAATGGATTTTATCCGACAAAGTCCTTCATATCCAATAACCTTGTGAGCCTTCCTCGATACATAATGCCTTTGGTAAATCAGATCCTCTACTTTCTCAACCTTGCTCGCTTTCGAGCTGGTGATATTTACTCTTGAAGCTTGTGGTATATGTTTCTAAGATGCCCCGATGGGTTCAACCTATACCTTCTCTAAGACCGTGTGAACCCGAAAGTTCTCACGAGTCATACTCTTCTGGTGCTTCGCCAGATAAATTTCAACACTGCAACTTCTTCGAAGACGAGAAGTGAATGAAAGGTTATGCATTAAAGAAGTGGGAGTCGACCTTGAACTTTGTGTTCATGCCCATGGACACGATGTAGATCCTATCATGGTAGATTCTTGTAATAATAACTAATTCCTTGATATAATATCCTTTGGTATCGGTGAATTGATCCTTTGTAATCGTGGTTCCGACCATATGTTCATCTTGGATCCCATTTCTCGGACAAGTTGAAGTACTTGTCTTCTGCAAAGCAATACCCCATTCCAACCTCTACTTTGATTTGTCTTCGATTATTACCCCCTGGTATCTCGAGATTATCTTGGAACTACATAACTTCTTATGAGTTCTTCATCAACTATTATTCTTGCCGATTCCATTTTTCAAACGGGTTCTGAGTTGTTACAACCCCTCAAGGACACCGACAACTGAATCGAGTCCGCACTGTGATTGAACAACTCTTAGTAACCTTCATTACTTTCGAGTTTGAACTCGATCGCGTCATTCCTAACCTGCTCAGCTATATCATTATCATGTTGATTTTAACCGTGCTACCTGGTCCTTAACCCCGGAGAACAACTTTCGATGATGAGCTAAGCTTATGCCAATCTTCTCGTCATACCATTTCACCTTGAACAACAAGCTTGATTTCAAGTTTGTGTCGTACCTGTGGTTCCAATAACCTCTTGCTTCATCATCCCTTTGACTTGATGTCATCGCTGATCGATTACATCCTCATGAATCTCTCGACAAAATTTGTCGCGATCATCATCAACATTTGACTCCTTTCAGGATATCGATCAAATTCATGATGATAAGTACCATCCTCGTCCCTTGGTAATTTGAGTTGCCACCGACAACATCCTTACTCCCTTTCATCACAAACTTGTTCAGGTTATGGATGCAATTTTGTTTCCAGCTGGTATTATGTTCTACCTTGAAGTAGTACTGTCTTTTATGTCAAGGATGTTGTGAGGATTGCTCCACCTCTTAAGAATTCATGGTGTAATGATACTTCTCACCATCACCTTTTTTTTCTTGGTCCCCGTGTTGATTCCAACAAGTGAACGGTGTTGTTTGGGTTCTTTCCTTCTAGCAACCCTATTGCTTTGAAGTTAATGGTCGACATTTCATTCTTAGACCATTGGTTATCGAATCACCATTATAACATCGGTTGTCGGTGTCAAAACCGGGGGATCTCGGGTAGGGGGTCCCGAACTGTGCGTCTAGGCGGATGGTAATAGGAGACAAGGGACACGATGTTTACCCAGGTTCGGGCCCTCTTGATGGAGGTAAAACCCTACATCCTGCTTGATTGATATTGATATTGTGGATGTTTACAAGAGTGGATCTACCACGAGATCAAGGAGGCTAAACCCTAGAAGCTAGCCTACGGTATGATTGTAAGGGTTGTTGTGATGATAGTCCTACGGACTAGAGCCATCCGGTTTATATAGACACCGGAGAGGGCTAGGGTTACATAGAGTCGGTTACAATGGTAGGAGATCTACATATCCGTATCGCCAAGCTTGCCTTCCATGCGAAGGAAAGTCCCATCCGGACACGGGGTGAAGTCTTCAATTTTGTATCTTCATAGTCTTGGAGTCCGGTCGATGATGATAGTCCGGCCAATGATAGTTCGGCCGATGATGGTAGTCCGCTATCCGACACCCCTAATCCAGACTCCTCAAGAGCCCCTGAACCAGGCTTCAATGACGATAAGTCCGGCGGTATATTGCTTGGCATTGCAAGGCGGGTTCCTCCTCCAAATGATAGAAGATTGTGAACACTAGGATAGTGTCCGCTCGCAAAATAAATTCCACATTCCACCGTAGAGAGAATAATAATATATACACAAGTTCAATCTGCCGACGCTTTCGTGGCATGACATCACACCACTACCAAGCCATTACTCAATTGTTTTTACTTTACCACCTCAGCGATTTAGCGAAGCGGTTTCTTGGCACGCCTTGTCGGAGCAGAGATCGTGTTTCCTTAATCCGGATTCTCATCAATACGGACGGGTAACCCAACCGCGCTGCTCGCCACGCCTCTATCGGCGAGTCCCAAACGGTCACGGAGACGGCTCTTGGTATTCTCCTCTTTATAACGGGACCAAGGCTCATTTCTTTTCTTCAATCCTCCATCGAATCCTCTCCACGCCCAAGTTCCAGCACCTAGAGCTCCAGATTCGAGCGCTGGACCTTCAACGATGTCCGTTCCGACCTCCGTGGTCGGTGGATGCCCTCCTCCGCCACGGAGGAGGGCGTATAAAGCTGCGGAGGCCAAGCACTGCCTTACGAGATTTCAGATAGGTTGCCCGCCAAGGGCAGGCCATCCCCACCCCGAGCCCGGCGAGTATGTCGCTTTTCAGATCCCACCTCCGCCGGGTTTAGGCTTCCGATGGATCCTTTTGTGAGAGGGCTCATGTTTTATTATGGGTTGGAATTCCACGACGGCTCCGAGTCCATCCTCCATATTTCCGCATTTATTGTCGTCATGAAGCCTTCCTCCGCCACCCTCACTTCGCCTGTGGCTCAAGACCTTTAATGTGGCACCAAGATGATCGGGGCGCTGCGGAGTGTGGCGGGCGGCCATAAGTAGAGGGCCGATGCCCTGTGGGCCCGCTGCTCCTTCCAAGAGGAGCTCGCCTGTGGCAGCAAGAGTGGTTCTATATTACTGCTCCGAGGGGCCGCAGACAAAGCTGCCACCCTATTCCGCCGGGACCTCCACGACGGTTGATGTCGTGGGTCAACCATATTCAACTGGGGCCGCAAAGGACGTGCCCCTACCGCAGGGTCGGATTCGAGATCTCCTAACGAGGGAGATCGATATGGTGGTGGTGATGCAGGTTATGCCGATTAGGCGCCTCCTACCCCGCAAACACCGCCCTCTCCGGCTATGGGAGTTCAATCCGAGGGCCCACGGATTCTTCAACACTTCATGGGTATGACACCCCGGAGATGTATAACTTATTCTTCGGATCGCAAGAGGTGCGTCCGAATCGACCGAGGATGCTGGACTAAGCTGCAATCGCCTCGGATACTCAAGTAAGTAGTTCCAAGTCCGGATATACCGCTTGTTTGCCTTTTCGATGATTCGCTTTATGACCAATTTCCTTCTACACAGGAGTGGATAGCGGAAGCAAAATTGATACGGTGTCCAGCCCTCCTCGAGACCGCGCCGGATCCCGTGCTGGTCCGGATCCTTGAGGTTGCACCTTCAGAGGAAGACGAAGGGGAAAACAAGGAAGCTACTGCCTCGCTTAAGGAGGCTCTTGAAAGAGGGGGATCGAGAATCCTCCCCCAAGGGGAGAAGAGGACTGCCCGAGGACCTGGGCAAAGCCCCTAAACGGGGAAGAAATCTTCGCCAGAGGGTCCTGTGGTCCGGGAGGCCCCGCCGCACAATCTCCCTTAATGAGTCAGCCTCCAACGAGCCATAAGTAGAAAGAAAGGAGTTTTATAATAAGGACATCCCTATTTGTGCTTCGAGGACAACTAAAGTTTTACCTTGTAGTTCGGATCTCCGCCCTTCGCAGATGAGCTCGTCTTCGGGGACCTTCGTCCGAGATGATAGAGAGCGAGACGCCCGTCTGGGGCCGTCGGATAGGGCGGACGAGCTCAAGTGTCGCCACGAGGGAGCCCCTGTTTGGCAAAGCCGGATAGTTCGGGCGCCAATCGTGTACGGGTCAAGGATCTCGCTTGAGAAGGCGTTTATTCAAGATCACCACGCATTGATGAGCATGGTGATTGAAAGGATTTCGTCCGCCAAGGCGGGTTGCACGATGCCGTTAGGAGTTTGTCAAGGGTTTGAGGTACGTAAAATGACACACCTTTTAACAGTTTTGCATATAGAATGCGCTCAGATAGATAGTAGCCCCGAGACTCGGTAGGTTGTCGAAATCGACAGCGTGTCGAGGATCAAAATTAAATTCCCGTCGTGCCGATGCAGGTGGCGGGTCGTCCGGGGGCCAGCCGGACTGATAGAGTTGCTGAACTAAAGCGGCAACTCGATGTTGCGGATGCGACATCACGCTGATCAACAAAGCGACTTGATGAGTCGCAAGGTAAGTGTTATCGCGCTGTCACTTGGTAAGGGAGCCGAAGCCAACTCCTTACAATATGTGTGTGAAATGCAGATAGTGCCGCTGCCGTGGAGAGCCTTCGGGCCGAACTTGCTCAAGCCAAGGAGCAGGCCAGCAGGAGTAATGCGGCGGCCTCGAGGGCGGCCGAGGAGTTAGCGGCCGAAAGGGTCGCACACTGCCGGAGCAGGGAAGAGATAGCCGAAATGGCCGTGAAGTTAAAAGATGCTACCGACCGCAATGAGGCTCTTGGGAAGGAGCGCCTTAGCGGAAAAGAAGACCTGCGAAGGCCACCGCCGGTTAAGAATGCCCGCCTGCAATGCGGGCTATGAAGGAAGAGCTGCGCCAAGCCGAGATATTGTAGCCGGTAAGCCCTTTCGCTGCGCCAAGGTTCACGGATCCAAAATATGCTCACTGGGCTAACTGTGGTGTCCGGAGGACCCTTATATGGACTTAGCAGCGAGTGCGGCGATGCCGCAGCATTTTCGCCGTAGGGATCATAAGACTAAGAGCTATTTTGGTCTCAATTCCATAGTCCGGAGCGCTCACTCACCGACCGATCGCTTGGCTGAGTGGGCTGAGCTGAATAGGTTGTCCGGCTTGCTATGACGGATATAGTGACCCATATCCGCCGGTAGGCCCCGCCAAGAGTTACTTTGGCTTATTGCAGCAATTTCTTGGGCGGTGCCGCATATCAAGGCGATGAAGCGGTCGGCCTGCATAGAGGGTGCGCGGATGGAGCTCGCCGTGTGAAGACACATTGACAGAGATGGATGCCACCGCTGTTGCACTTCGGTTCGGATGTAACCGTTACCCGCCGATCACTATTTTGGCGGCGTTGCGTGGTGCTCGTAATAGAGTCGCAGTGTTAAAAATGTTACGCTCGAATGAACGCTTATATGATGAAAACGATATTTATGATGTAAGCGCCTTTTATACTTGTGCGCTCAAGTAATAGAATATCTCCTATGCGGCCGCTCATGTATACGTGTATAACCCGAAAGATGGCAGTCGTCGGTTTCAGCCCCACGCACAAGGTGCGGGTGTTCGCAAAAATAGCGCTGCTTACACTTAATCCGACGCCTCGGTCCTGTAGAAGGAGGTGGTAGCGAGCAAACGAGGCAATCGGACTATAATGCTTTATCACTTTCACTTTGCCATGGAGTTCGAGGGTGGGGCTATGACATAGCCCCTGGGGCACCGCGCTCTCCGAATTCGGGCGATATGTGCTCGGCCGAAACAGCCCTTCAGAAAAGCGGGGAATCCTAAACATTCCCATGGTCGATCGAGTGGTTGACCAGCCTCTCGCAGATCATGACAGCCAGCCGCTTTCATCGAGGTGCTCGCCAAATTAACTGGGCACAATCGCAGAGTTCTCCGAGCCGCTTAGCCGATGATACGGAACGAAGGCAGCAAAACACAGGAGCCGGAAAACCCAACATTTGACCAAAGACATGATTCGAGCTGATGCATATAAGGCCTAACTCGAGACGCCGAACACTCCCGGGTGTTCGGTCTTTATAATAGCGGCAAAACAAAGCCCTAAGCCCCTTGTGTCCGTGTACGGCAGGTTCTTCGGGCGCGCCGATGCCAAAACGCCATCTCCACTCCGTTATAATGATAAACCAGGGATTATAGCAACAAGAGACAGAAGAAAGGTTTACGAGGGTCTTAGTCCGAAAAGAGTCGCTGTAACGGGTCCCTACCGCACGCTCACGCCGTGGTTCCATTGTGCCATATCCTCGGACGGGTGCACGCTGTTCATCTGTAAAAAGAGAGGAACTTGGTTGGAAAAGAAATCGTGCGAGAAAGTGCATAAAAATTGAAATATAGATTAAGAAAGCTGAGCCTATGCTAGCTCATTATGGCTTATATGTGCAAACCCTTGTGAAGGAATGTGCGCAGGTAGCCCTAGCTTATTTATTCCGGACTCGCCCAGCCGTGTCCGGGTCTCAAGCGACCTTATAATGAAATGATGCCACGTGGACCGGCATTTTAAGCGTAAGGGACGCGAATGTGGTATTGCATTGAAGCGGACGAAAGCTTCCCGTCCCCAAAGGGTGCTTGATAGCTACTTTTAAATGGGGCGACATGAAAGGTTAGCTTTTCGCCGGAAGTTGTCGTGACCCAACACAACTTCTAGTAATAATGAAACTGTGCACTGGCGTAAGGGCCCGCGCCACCCTTTGAAGGAAGTGCGGCTATGCCAATTGTAGTAGGGTCTATCCCCACTCGCGGATTGTGTTCGGAAATAGCAGGTTCAAGTCGCTGCCTCCGCCCATCAAAACCTCGCGTAATTGCAGTCCGCCTATTATGGGATCCAATATCGTGGCAGTCTATCCTGCTCCGGATACTTCGGACTAATCCAGATGGTCGAAAGTGATTGGTTTTGACGTCCAATCTCGGTCCACCGGGTGGATCGTATGACACTTGTCTTAGCGAAAAGCCGTGTTGGCTTTCCGTACTATCACATGAAGCGAAGTTTACTGTTTTGACTTCTTGTGGGAAAGTCTTTTGACTTCCGTGCTCACAGGTGGGGTTCACATCGCCCTCGCCATGATCGAGCCCCTTGTGTCCGGGCGTTGAGTCTGGCGGACTGTTTAAAACCCAACAATTTCGTTGGTATGGTTTGCGTGCCTTCCGAGGTGTGTGGATTTGACATATCCGATCTAAAATTTTGTTTAAATTTGATAGCTCGCTCTGTTTTAAGAGGCCGTGTTGTATTGTTTGGCCGCTGAAGTTTTGAATCCGGCGTTGACCGCCGTGTCTTTTGGCTTTTTTTCTTTATTCCGCGCTGGTCTTTCCTGCCGTGGCTGTCCGCTTCCATCTCGATCTCGATGTACTGGTCGCTGGTGCTGCATCTTGCTAGCCACCTGTCTTCTCCTCGCGCAAAAGCGCCATGAGGCTTGTTAGCGCCATTGTTCTTGGCTTCTCTTGGCCGAGGTGTTCAAGCGAGCCATTCGTCTCGGATGTTGTGTTTAAAAGCTGCTAGGGCTTCAAGGTCCGGACAATGACTATTTGGTTCTTTTTGGTAAGGAACCTGTTCCAGACTTATGCCTACGACTCTCCGGTTGTTGGGTTATATGACTCAGATCGCTCAGATCCGGAGGGCGGACATAAGTCCCTTGAAAATTTGTTTCTAAACGCCCCTCAAGCTCTTCCCAACTTCCAACAAGTTTTCGGGAGGCTTTTGAGCCAATGCCGAGCTGGCCTTTGAGCTTGAGGGGTAGGTATTTTATGGCGTGAGATCATCTCCTCTAGCCATGTGTATGTGTAGTATGTAGTCTTCATCCGCACTCTGTGGCTCACAGCCGTCAGATGCCTCTATGTTTATGGGTTTGAACCCCGCTGAAATTCATGATCTAGCACCTCATCGGTAAAACATAGCGGTGTGCGGCGCCAGATTTGGGTGTGCCACTGTCTTCAACACTTGTCTTGGTGTGTTACTTCTGGGTCCTCTTTTTGGCCCGTAGATGGACCTAGTTGGGCCGTCTGCTTTCCTGTGATTATAATTCGCTTGTGTGCAGCCCTGCTTGTCGCTTTGGGCTCGCTATCCGCCGCCTATCCGACCAGCGGCCTCTTTATTTTTTTTGACTGTGAAGGCTCTATGGCTTCCTCGTCAAATTCTCGCAGCAACTTGCGATTCGGTAGTTTTAGTTTGATGGCCATTGCCATATTTTTCGCGGTCTTGAATACTTTGCTCCACTTCATTCTCGAGCGTGTCTTCGCTGTTTTGAGCTTCCGCTCGCCTTCTTCAAACTTCTTGCAGGGCGACGAAGTTTTTGTGTATGTTCTTATGCTCCGTGTTGCGTCCGGACTGTTGATTGCTGCGTGAAGGGGTTGATTATCCGCTCGCCCTGTTCGTCGTCTCGCTGGTTTGCCCTGCTCTATCGCTGGGTCGTTAGGAAGGCTGCTTTGATCGAGGCGGACTTAGGGCGCGCTTCACGCCGCCGCTTTGGTTCTTTATCGGCGAGATTATCCTCCGCCGCGTCCCGTTGTTCCTCGTTATCGCTTCCCTTCGGGTGTCCACCATGTATATGTTGTATGACGAGGTGGTCTTCCAAAGGTCTCCGTAGGCACCGGTTCTGGTAGTCTCCGCATCGCCGCCCATACCGCCGATGTCTTCGGAGTCGTAGTCAAGTACGCTTGCTAACCGCCGATGGTGGCTACGAGGTGGGTGGTGGTGGGTTCTGAATTTTTCGCCGTCCGCATCCCAACCATCCTAGCCGTAGTTCGCCAGGCTCTCCGGATAGCGAGAGATGCTTCAGTGAATTTATGATATCGCCAAGGGCGAAAAGCCGAAAGATGTCCGCAGCGGTAAATTCCATGATCGGCGCCAATCGGATTTGATCGGCAGGGCGCAGGAGGTTCGAGTCCGCACCTCGGAGTCATGAGCTTTATACAGGACAAGGTAAGTGATCGGCTCCATCGCCGTAGGAGTTGCGGCTCCCGAGGCGGTGTCCAGCCATCCGTCCTCGATCCGAGCGGTCGGCTCCGGACTATGGGTCAGAGCGGACTCGTGTGCGGCCTCCAAGGTGCTGTCCGGCGGCAGAGTTAGGTCATGCCCATCGTGACAGCGCGGCGCGCTCGGTTGTGGCTCAGATCCATCGAAGATCAAGTCTCCGCGGATATCGGCCGTGAAGTTTAAGCTTCCAAACCTGACCTGACGGCCAGGGGCGAGCTTCGATCTACTCGGATGGCTGCGAGTTGGCCCGCAGCGCGCGGCCGCCAATACGAAGATCTGTCCGGGAGAAAGGTCTCACCCAGGATTGCGCTGTTATCGATTGAAGAGGCCATCACGCCTATCGGTGACGCACACGAGGAACTCTCAATGAAAGCACCAATGTCGGTGTCAAACCGCGGATCTCGGTAGGGGGTCCCGAATCAATGCGCCTAGGCGGATGGTAACAGGAGACAAGGGACACGATGTTTACCTGTGTTCGAGCCCTCTTGTGGAGGTAAAACCCACGCCCTTCTTGATTGATATTGATATTGTGGATGTTTACAAGAGTGGATCTACCACGAGATCAAGGAGGCTAAACCCTAGAAGCTAGCCTATGGTATGATTGTAAGGGTTGTTAGGATGATAGTCCTACGGACTAGAGCCATCCGATTTATATAGACACCGGAGAGGGCTAGGGTTACATAGAGTCGGTTACAATGGTAGGAGATCTACATATCCGTATCACCAAGCTTGCCTTCCACGCCAAGGAAAGTCCCATCCGGACACGGGGTGAAGTCTTCAATCTTGTATCTTCATAGTCTTGGAGTCCGGTCGATGATGATAGTCCGGCCAATGATAGTTCGGCTGATGATGGTAGTCCGGCTATCCGGACACCCCCTAATCCAGGACTCCCTCATCGGTCCTGCTACCTAAGCCCATATTTTGGGTGCAACTTTCAACCAATGTTTAAGTGTGTATGTTCTTCCTCGGGCATACATCATTATATCATTTGATATGACAAATGTTATCTCCTTGTTCACATAACTGTGGAAATCCATCTTTTGGAAATCTCGATGAATTGTCGTTTAGTTCATCAGCCACCTCCTCATCCTCTCCTTCGTTTAATGATGAACTCATGATTCGAAACTTGCTTCCATAGTTCAATTCCCGAGAATCTTACCATGTCATCTCGACAATTTGTGTTGCACCTTTCTTCTCAGACATCCTGAGTCTGAGGTATCCTGGCACTAATCAGATCTGAATGTCGGTTAAATATGGTAGTTGGGACATATTTCCAAGAGATATAACATTGGCCTTTATATGACCCGGTAAGGTGATGTCATGCCTAACACACCTGGCCGGAGGACCTATTGTTATAGTTTCCTTTTTAAACAAGGTTATCCATTCTTCCATGAGGAAATTGTATGACTTATTCTATAAGTCGTTCCTGATGGATCCTTTTGTGTATCCAAAGTCCGGCCTTTGCTTGAAGAACATGTTAATGCTCTCTCGAAGCATGTCTGTGGTACTCTAATTTTCAACAATGAACATTTGATGCACAATGCTAAATTTTCCTTATCAATTATCCAAACACCGTTGTATGAGTAATGTCATGAAATTTCTCTCCCCTACCTAAAGGGTTTTCTACATTATATCCTGTCATGGATATCATGCTCTGCTTATCATTGGGAAGGATATACCCCTGAAATATCTGATAATCATATTTTCCTTTCCATTATTTGGTTTAACCTTTCTGGTGATCATTATGGTCTAAGAAGTATTAGTTCCCTTCTTATGTAAACCCCTCGGTGTACAAGTCTGTCAGTAAGACCCTCTTACTATTGTTGATGACATTCTGGTAACCACCGATGGACGAGAACTTTGCCTATTGGTCCACCTCGTTTCAACGAGCAGGAAAAAGGTTCTCTTCGTCCCTCGCCCTTGGTACCGACGTTGTTGCTGACATATAACTGACAGGCTACCCGCTGACATGCCTTGCTATCATGACCAGGCCAGATGTCACCACTCCTCCTACTTTTATCCCACATGGTGGGCCCATAACCCACAGTTCCACGGGATCGAAACCTGACTCTCCTGTACACCACCTGTTCCCAAGGTTGTTCCTCGCGCTTGACTTTGTATGTAATTCACGGACCACCTGTCTAGTGATCTATTCAGGTATGAGGCACAATACCTATTCTCGTTGCCCTGACACCCTTTCACCTTCTGATTAGGCATCGAACGATTGCCTATCCGCTTAAAACTTCTCATGGTACCTTCTTACTTTGCTCTATCTTTTTAAGTTTCAAATCGAGAGACACTTATGCTTCTTCCCTGAGTTAACCGTCTGATGCTCGATCTTGTTAGAATCCATCCATATAGAGTTTTCCCTGCCTACCCTTTCGTAAGTACGGTGAAGATCCTGAAGGAAGGACGACAACTTCATCATAATGACCTGAAGCAGAGGAATGAAGACATCAACGCTACGGATCGACCACCTCGAGAAGAGCAACCAAGGCCGAGAAGATTCGTTAGGATTTCGTAACCAGACCTTTCCCCCTTATTCCACCTCTTAAGTATCGGGACGAGATTTCTTGTAGTGGAGGAGAATTGTGACGCCCGGATAGTTACGCTACAGTAACCCTCCGCTAATGATGCCACATCACCTCGTTTACTGTGGCTAATCTCGCATTAGTTTGAAACCGATTTGAATTCAATTTAAAAATCAGGCAAACAAAAGTTTTCAAAGATTAAAACTAAAATGTTCGGGTTGTGCCAAACAATGCATAGGTAATTATGGTGGTCAAACCACACCTTTATAAAATGTTTAAACACTCTAAAAGGAATAAAATAGCAGCATTAATAATTATATAAATGCTTTTAAAATGACAAACAATTTCAAAACTATTTTATTTCAGTGCTAAGTTGTTTGTGGCTGTGGTATAAATTGTAACATCTATTTTGGGTGCCACTTTAGTATTTTTACAAAAACTAAAAATAAAAGAGAACAAAAAAAAAGAAACAACAGGAAAATGCAATACAAAAAAAAAGAGAAAGGCCTACCTGGCCAACTGGGCCAGACGGCCCAACTCGCCGACCCACCTGAGTATAATACCAGCCCACTCCCACTTATCTCCTTCCCCTTGCTACAGGGACGATGGAGGGGTGTGGCAGCCATCCATGGCGCCAGGGACATGCGTGGCGGCCATCCCCGACCTCCGCGACGGCTATAAGCCACCCCCGCGTCACCGGCGCCCAACCCTAGTTTTGCTTGCCCCCATCTCCCTCTGCCTCCCTCCTCAGATCCCCCTCCTTCCTGATCTCCGCCATGGACGCGTCGTCGACGTAGCCGTCGCCGATGGCCTCCTCGCTGCCAGAGACCGCGCCAGGGGCACCGTCTTCGTCGCCTACTTCGACTACGTCGGCGAGATCGAGCCGGAAGCCACCGGGACGCCCGCTGCTTCCCCGTCCTAAACCTCCATCCGTCTCGGTCGCCGCCGCCGTCGCCAACACCGGCCACTTCTGCTGCTCCTAAGCCACTCGACGGGCCTCCTTGTGCCCGCTCGGTGAGCACATCCTCTCCTCCCATTCTTGCGCCAGAGGTCATTGCGTCCCGAAGCTCGTCTGCTGCCGCAGACGCGTGCGTGCATGCTGTGGCTGCTTCTATGCACGCGCGCCGGCCTCGCCGTGGTCTAGTGCTACTTCGCCTGCTACTGCTCCAACGCCGCCTCGTACAGCGCTTGCCGACCCGCCACATGCGCATCACCACGCCCGCACGCACCAGCCCTGCCCTTTGATCATGCCCGCAGTCGCCGCGACCGTGCCGCCCCGCGCCCCCAGCCTCGCCTTCGCTGCTGCTCACGCCGCTGCTTGCTGCTCGCTCGAGCTCCTTACGCCGCCCACCGCACGCACCGCACGCACCAGCGCCTGTGGTTGCCGCTGCAGCTCCGCTTTTCAGATTACTTGCCGCTGCTGCCGGGCGATGCTCGCTGCCCACCGCTGCGTTCGCCCCGACCGCCTTTGCTGCAGCCCGCCTCCTCAAGCCCTGCCTTGGCCGTCCTTTGCAGCGCCGCAGCTCATCTCCGGCGCACACCCACACCTCAAGTCCGTCCCCGCCTCTGCGCCCAACATGCGCTGCCTCACGCCGCCGCTTCGCTTCGCTGCTGCTTTCCTGCTCCCAGTGCTCGCTGCTATGTTACACGGGTACAGTAATATTCGCCATCAGTAGCTAGTGCTAGCTTTTCTAATTTGACATTGTCCGACCCTCAGACAGCCTCTAAACAACGCTAACCACCAGCGTTAACATGGGTAAAAATAATATGAGTAGAAAGCATACATGACAAACTCCATTTTATCCCACTGGATCAAATCATTTTGATGTATGGTTTAGTTCCTACAAAAATCACAAATTCCAATGTTCTGTTAATAGAAAAGCTGAAAACAGCTTTAATTTAATAGCTACTTTAGAGCTAGTAATGATCAATCAAATGGACTCTAACAAAGATGAAAGTGCTACTATCTTATAGACCACAGAAAAGTGCTCCAGATTCATATAAGGCACAAAATCATAGGAGTTACAGATCAATAGTTGTAGTGTTTTGAAAACAGCCAAGTAATGTTTAAAACTGTCGAATTCTCAGACTTGGCAAAATTTCATGGTTTTCCGAATATTGTTTTAATCTTTGAAAAAACATATAAAATAATCCGTAACTCGGATGAAAAAGTTTTATACATGAAAGTTGCTCAGAACAACGAGAAGAATCCGGTTACACCCTCCGTTCGTCCGCCACACACTCCTAGCATCGAACATGGAACTTTTCCCCTCCGATTCGTCTGTCCGAAAATGCTAAACCTGGGGAAACATTCCCGGATGTTATCCCCCTTCACCGGTAACGTTTAGCATTGCGTTAGAATACGTATAGCTCTGTCTATTGTCCTGTTATGCTCTTGCTTGCTATGTATTTACTGTTTCTTCCCCCCTCTTCTCTCCGGTAGACCCCGAGATCGCGCATGATGCATTGCGATCAACTACGTCACCGACGACCCTCCTTCTTGTCTGAGCAACCAGGCAAGCCCCCTTGATCACCAGATATCGCCTATTCTTTTCTATACTGCTTGCATTAGAGTAGTGTAGCATGTTACTGCTTTCCGTTAATCCTATCCTGATGCATAGCCTGTCCTTGCTACTATCAAGTTGTTACCTTTACCTCGCAATCCTACATGCTTAGTTTAGGATGCTAGTATTCCATCTATGGCCCTACATTCTTGTCCGTCTCACAGTGCTATCTTTGTCGGGCCGTGATCACTTGGGAGGTGATCATGGGTATATACTATATACTTCATACATGATACATGTGGTGACTAAAGTCGGGTCGGCTCGAGGAGCACCCGCGAGTGATTCACGGATTGGGGGCTGAAAGGACCTTTGTCCCAACGGCCCTCTGTGTGGATCTTTGTGGCGGAGCGACAGGGCAGGTTGAGACTACCTGGGTGAGAGGTGGGCCTGGCCCTGTTCGGCGTTCGCGGATACTTAACACGCTTAACGAGATCTTGGTATTTGATCTGAGTTGGGTCGTTGACCTTATACGCACTAACCGCCATGTGGGACAAGATATGGGCAACCGGCATCGTGGTATCAGCCGAAGCACTTTGTGACGTCAGCGACTGAGCGACGCGCGCCGGATTGGACTGGAACGCCTGCTAGGCTAGGTCTGCTTCGGTCACAGACGCAACGCAGTGTGTGCTAAGGCGATGGGCCTGCACTGTGCGCACTTAGGTTTAGACCGGCGTGCTGACCTCTCTGTCGTGCCTAGGTGGGGCTGCGACGTGTTGATCTTCCGCGGCCGGGCATGACCCAGAAAAGTGTGTCCGGCCAAATGGGATCGAGCGTGTCAGGTAATGTGGTGCACCCCTGTAGGGAAGTTTATCTATTCGAATAGCCGTGATCTTCGATAACAGGACGACTTGGAGTTGTACCTTGACCTTATGACAACTAGAACCGGATACTTAATAAAACACACCCTTCCAAGTGCCAGATACAACCCGGTGATCGCTCTCTAACAGAGCATCGAGGAGGGGATTGCCGGGTAGGATTATGCTATGCGATGCTACTTGGAGGACTTCAGTCTACTCTCTTCTATATGCTGCAAGACGGAGGCTGCCAGAAACGTAGTCTTCGACATGATTAGCTATCCCCCTCTTATTCTGGCTTTCTGCAGTTCAGTCCACTAATATGGCCCTTTACACATATATCCATGCATATGTAGTGTAGCTCCTTGCTTGCGAGTACTTTGGATGAGTACTCACGGTTGCCTTGTTCCCCCTTTTCCCATTTCTCTACCCGATTGTCACGACCAGCGATGGAGCCCAGGATCCAGAGCCGCCGCCTTGACGATGACTCCTACTACATCGAGGTGCCTACTACTACGTGCAGCCTGGCCGACGACGACCGGAGTAGTTAGGAGGATCCTGTAGGAGGCCTGCGCCTCGTTCGATCTGTATCCCCGTTTGTGCTAGCCTTCTTAAGGCAAACTTGTTTAACTTATGTCTGTACTCAGATATTTTTTCTTCCGCTGACTCGTCTATGATCGAGCACTTGTATTCGAGCCCTCGAGGCCCCTGGCTTGTATTATGATGCTTGTATGACTTATTTATGTTTTAGAGTTGTGTTGTGATATCTTCCCGTGAGTCCCTGATCTTGATCGTACACATTTGCGTGCATGATTAGTGTACGATTGAATCGGGGGCATCACATGACACTTCTTTTTGCCCATCCATTCCATATTCCCATAGTCAAGTACCTTATCTTGTGATTTCGACGCAGGAATTGCGCCGGGCCGTAAAGGATATAAACAGCCCTCCTCCACAACCCGAGGATCCGGAACGGTCCCTCGATCCGGCCTCCCAAGAGGATCCAGACATATCCGTGGAGCTGATCGATGGGGTATTTTACCAACTGAGCATCGGCAATGCCTTGATGGCTACTACAGCCGATTATCCTGGACTGCTCCCCGCCTCACAAGTAAACGAGACCGAAGTCCTAATACTTAGAAGATGATCCATCCGTGCTTATTTTTTATCACCGTATACCAATGGCGTTTCGCAGGGGAGGATCTCGAGGCGGAATGCCGAGCCTGCGGCGACTAGCCAACAAGGGACCACGAGGGCGGGTAGGCTAAAGAGACACGCAGTCCGGGTCGAGGCACCGGCGCAGCAGTAAAGCCCGCTGCCTTTTTCCAAGGTATTATTCTTACGATGCATACTAACGCCCGTGCTCTCCTTTTTTTAGGAAAAAGAGGGCTCGTCGGACTATATCCGGAGAGATTGCCAATCACGCCTCCGAGCCGAGCTCCAAAGCCAGTCCGTAGCGATGGCGAACACGAGGCGTCGTCGGGCGCTCCTCCGGCGAGAGGATGCGACAGACTGTCCGCCACTAATTCCGAGGTGGAGAGTGCCATGAATCACAAAGCGCCACGGACAGTTCTTGGCAACGCTTGTTTCTCCCAAGAGGCATTGGGCGCCTTCAATTCGGGAGATGCGTGCCTCCGTGCCGCTCAAAATGGTCTAGCGAGCTGGGGAGCAAGATGTGAAAGACATACTTGGTAAGAAAACTTGATGGTTATATATGTCAAGAGCTCTGAGACATGAAACAGTTAGAATAACTGATTTAAGGATCATTTGTTATGCAGGATCTTCTGAAAAAGAATACCCAACTGTCCCAGAGCTGGAAGAGTGCAAAGCCCAACTTGAGGCCAAGATTAGCCATGACAGGGGAGGTCAAAGAGACCCCCTCTGGTAATATATGCTTCAAAAGATAAGTATGTTGTGAAGTGCGGCGTGTGCAAATCGACAATAACATTGCAGATGGCGCCGAGTAGATCCGGACAAGCAACAACTCTTGCGCCGTTAAAGGCGGTGAGAGCGTGCTTACGAAGGTGAGGCAGAGAAGAATAATCTCCAAGATGCCAACACCCAGCTGGGCGAGGAACTAAAGGATGTTCGTGCTCACCGCCGGACTCCGTGAAGGAGAATCGGCGCTTCGGCGCTGCATGTTTAGTAAGTGCTTGAACGAACTTTGAAAAAGAGTTCGGCGAGGAAGTCGACTAACGAGTTATGTCTCGTAGGTATGCTCACTGTGTCGCCCCGCAGGGAAATGCCCGGTTCTACGGGTGACCTTCTTCCCGAGCTCTTACAACCGCATTTAATGAGTTCGGCAGTGATGAAAGGCGTCGCCAGTGCCTTGTGGCTATCTGTCTCCATGCCCAAGGCCTTGGAGATCTTGCAGAGAGGCTCAAGGGCGCGCGGCGCTTCCGATTATGGAAGATATCGGCCTGCCATCAAGCGCCAGGAGGCTGGGCCATGGTGAAGACGCTGTACACGAAGGCTGACCCAAACCACATGGCCAAGGTCGGACTGTGGGGGCGATGGGAAGGAGATCCTGTGAGCTTAGTGTACGCCAAGTAGAGTTTGGCTGCCAATATTCCCGAGGGATCAGTAAACTAGACAGCCTGTTGGATGGTATTGAAGAGGAATATGCCCATCAAATTGACTATGTAATTTAAGATGACATGTAAAATGCCTTCTAGCCGGATTGTAGATCGTTTGTCATGGCGGACCTTTTCGCTTCAACCTCGGGACCCGATAGTCCGAGTGTGTCCGAATACCCTCTCGGTTATGTAGGAACCGGGCATGCATGGAGACCAAGGCGTAGGGGTCATTAGTGCTTGAATGCACAAGTGCCCAACTAGTTATGTTATATTACATGGTTAGTAAGAAACATCTTCCAGGGAGAATAGTTCCGTTAGGGGTTCCTTTCCCTGGGAGGCATGCCCTAAAGTGCATGTCCGGACTGCGAAAAAAGCAGAAAAGCATCTGGGGGCAGATAAATAAACAAGTGAGAAATCATCTTGAGTTCACCGACCGAAAATTCCCTTAAGAACGCTAGCTTTCGACTTCACCCAGTCTGAGGTACACATCCGGCTGTCCCAGCTTGGCCAAAACTTAAGTCATATCGATGCATATAATGGTGAATAAAAGGTACATGCGGAAGTGTGACACATGTGTTGGGCATGAAGCCCGTATAAATAAGCTTCTGTTAAAGAAGCCCCCAGGTATAATGAGCGCGGATAGCGCGTCAGTTGTGTGCGAACAAGGCGCGAACGAGCCCTTAAGGCTGTAAGGGAAAGGGAGGGAGAAGGAGAGAAATATAAGACAGCTAATGTGTAAAAAATAGACAGAGGAAGGAGACGAACACAGAGTCCGGCGCTAGGCGTAGAATCTTCGGAGACGGGCTGCGTTCCATGGGTTCGGCTCGAGTCGGTTATCCGATGCATCTCGCAGACGGTACGCTCCACCACCAGACTTGGTCAATAATAAAGGGACCTTCCCATTTGGGCTTGATTTTGTCCTTTTTCTTGTCCGGCAGGCGTAGAACTAACTCGCCAACATTGTAAGTTTTGGCCCGTACTTCTCTGCTTTGATATCTTCGAGCCTTCTATTGATAGAATGCGGAACGGGATTTTGCCATGTCACGCTCCTCCTCCAAGGCGTCCAAACTGCCCTGCCGATCGAGTTCGTCTTCTCTTTCTTCATACATGCGCATGCGAGGTGAGTCATGAATTATGTCCAGGGCAGAACCGCCTCTGCGCCGTATACCATAAAGAATGGTGTGTATCCGGTGGTGCGACTCGGCGTGGTCCGCAGCCCCCAGAGTACGGAGTCGAGCTCCTCTACCCAGTGCGTGTTGGATTCCTTGAGGGAACGCACTAATCTGGGCTTGATGCCGCTCATGATTAGACCATTTGCTCGCTCGACCTGACCGTTAGTTTGTGGGAGATAGACTGAAGCATAGTCGAGATTGATACCCATGTTGTTGCACCAGAGTTTGACCTCGTCGGCCGTAAAGTTCGTGCCGTTATCAGTGATGATGCTGTGGGGGACGCCGTAACGGTGTACGACCCCTGTATGAAGTCTATCACTGGTCCGGATTCAGCCGTCTTAATAGGCTTGGCCTCTATCCATTTGGTTAATTTATCCACCATGACCAGTAGGTATTTTCGCTTGTGGGTTCCTCCTTTAAGGGGTCCAACCATGTCATGCCCCTGCACCGCCAAGGGCGGTGATGGGTATAGTTTGGAGGCGGTGGGTGGCATATGGCTTTGGTTAGCAAAGAGCGGCAACCGATGCATTGTTGGACTAAGTCCCGAGCATCTGCCCGGGCCGTCGGCCAATAAAATCTGTCGGAAGGCCTTGCTTACAAGGGCCCGGCTCTGACGTGGTGCCCGCCGAGTCCGCATGAATTTCAGCCGGAAGATTCCGCCCTTCCTCTTCGGAGATACACCTTTGAAGGACTCCGTGGTGCTTTTCTTAAAAGCTCTCCTCATGGACTTTATAGGCTTTAGATCGCCGCACTATGCAGCGGCCTCGTTTTGGTCCTCGGAAGTTCCTGCCTGGTTAGGTAGGCTAGGAATGGTTCTGCCCACGGAGCAATGACTGCCATTATTACGTGGGCTGAAGATGTTACTTGCTGGCGAGCCTCCCGTTGTGTCAGAATGTTCGGTGTCGGGCAGTGCGGTTGGGTCCGGGCTGTTATTTCCGGACTCCCCTTCCCATAATACGGATGGCTTGAACAGCCTCTCCAAGAAGATATTGGGGGGGACGGCATCGCGCTTTGCGCCAATGCGTGCCAAGACATCTGCTGCCTGATTGTTTTCCCGAGCTATATGGTGAAATTCGAGCCCTTCGAACCGAGTTGACATTTTTAGGACGGCGTTGCGATAAGCTGCCATTTTCGGATCCTTGGCATCAAAGTCTCCATTTATTTGGGATATCGCGAGGTTTGAATCCCCGCGCACCTCTAGGCGTTGAATGCCCATGGAGACTGCCATCCGGAGACCATGTAGAAGGGCCTCGTATTCGGCTGCGTTGTTGGAGTCCGTATACTTTATCTGGAGTACGTATGGAACTGTATCTCTGTTGGGGACGTCGAACGACGCCAGACCCCTGCACCAGCCAACATTTTGGAGCCGTCAAGTGCATGATCCGGTTGGAATATGTGCCGTACTCTTTAGCGAGTTCGGCTTCATCCATTCGGCGGCATTTAAGTCGGCAAAACTTGCGACTTAATAGCTCGCCGTGGCTTATAGATTATGTCGAACGGGAGGAGCTCAATGGCCCATTTGGCAATCCGGCCCGTCGCGTCACGGTTGTTTATAATATCGTTAAGAGGTACTTCAGAGGCTACTATTATCGAACACTCTTGAAAGTAGTGTCGCAGCTTCCGAGATGCCATAAATACCGCGTACGCTATCTTTTGATAATGCGGGTACCGCGACTTGCGTGGAGTGAGGACAGTGGACACGTAGTAAACTGGCTTTTGAAGGGGAAATTTGTGTCCGTCCGTTTCTCGTTCGACAACGAGGACTGCGCTTACAACTTGATGAGTTGCCGCGATGTATAATAGAATTGGTTCGCCCATGTTAGGCGCGGCCAGGACCGGGTTTGTTGACAATATGGCTTTTATTTCTTCCAGTCCGGCCGTGGCGGCATCCGTCCACTCGAAGTGTTCGGTGCGCCGGAGGAGGCGATAAAGAGGTAATGCCTTTTCTCCCAAGTGGGAGATAAAGCGGCTTAGAGCCGCCACACATCCGGTCAATTTTTGTATTTGCTTGAGGTCCTTTGGGATATCCAATTGTGACAGATCTCGGATCTTGGCTAGGTTTGCTTCTATTCCTCTACCGGGTACTATGAAGCCCAAGAGCTTTCCGGCTGGTACCTCGAAAACACATTTTTCCGGGTTAAGCTTGATGTCATATGTTCGGAGGTTGTCGAATGTGAGCCCCAAGTCGTCTTCTAGAGTTTCCACATGCTTGGTTTTGACGACCACGTCATCTACGTATGCCTCCACTGTTTTGCCGATATGGTTTGCCAGACATGTCTGAATCATGCGCTGATATGTTGCGCCGGCGTTTTTGAGCCCGAAGGGCATTGTGTTGAAGCAGAATGGGCCGTATGGGGTGATGAATGCCGTTGCGGCTTGGTCTGGCTCTGCCATCTTAATTTGATGGTAGCCGGAGTATGCGTCGAGGAAACACAATGAATCGTGTCCTGCGGTAGCGTCGATAATTTGATCGATGCGGGGAGGGGAAGGATCCTTTGGGCAAGCCTTGTTGAGGTCCTTGAAATCGACGCATAGGCGCCAGGATTTGTCCTTCTTTGGTACCATCACCAGGTTTGCTAGCCAGTCCGGATGTTTTATATCTCTGATGAATCCGGCTTCCAGTAGTTTGGCTACCTCCTCTCCCATGGCTTGTCTCTTAGGTTCGGAGAAACGCCAAGGGCCTGCTTGATCGGCTTGAATCCTTTAGGATGTTTAGGCTGTGCTCGCCACCGACGGGATTCCTGGCATGTATGAAGGGTGCCAGGCAAAAATGCCCCAATTTTTGCGTAGGAATTCACGTAGTGCGGCGTCTACATCAGGGTTTAATTGCACCCCGATGGAGGCCGTTTTTGTAGGGTCCGTTGGATGGACTTGGAATTTGACTATTTCGTTCGCTGGTTTAAAGGAGGTGGACTTGGATCTTTTATCGAGTATCACGTCGTCCCTGTTCACCGTGGAGCGCAGCGCAATCAGTTCCTCGGCCGCTAGGGCTTCGGATAGTGCCTCAAGGGCTAGTGCGGCTGTATTATTTTCGGCGCGGAGTGCTATGTCTGGGTCACTAGCAAGAGTGATGATACCGTTGGGCCCGGGCATTTTGAGCTTCATGTACCCGTAATGGGGTATAGCTTGAAAAATTGTGAATGCCTCTCGCCCTAATAGAGCATGATATCCGCTGCTGAACGGGGCCACTTGGAACGTGACCTCCCCGGACCTGTAATTATCCGGCGTGCCGAACACCACATCCAGTGTGATTTTCCCTATATAGCACGCTTCCCGACTGGGGATTATTCCTCTAAAGGTTGTGCTGCTTCGCTCAATGCGGCTCCAATCTATTTCCATTTTTCGAAGGGTTTCCTCGTAAATGAGGTTCAATCCGCTGCCACCGTCCATGAGTACCTTGGTAAGGCGAAAGCCGTCCACTATTGGACTGAGGACCAATGCGGCTGGTGCTCGGGCTGTTCGAAATTTAGGTTCATCACTAGCATTAAAGGTAATAGCCGTGTCACTCCATGGGTTTATTGTTGCTACTTGGTATACTTCGGTAAGGCTGTGGAGTGTTTGTTTTCGCATATTATTTGATGTGAAAGTCTCGAACACTGTTAATACCGTACTGGTATCCCTGGGCTGGTGCTCTGTGAATTCTGGAGTTAGAAGCTCTTCGCCACTTCTGGCCACCTGCCGGAGTATCCAACATGCTCTAAGGCTATGAGTTGGTGTGGCGCCCTCTGTACTATGAATTTTGCAGGGTCCATTGAGCCATCCCTCCAGTACGGTTCCATGCCCTATAGAGGGTTTTTGCTTTTTGGTGTTTAACCCAGGTGCCTGGCGATAATGCACCCTTTTATTTCGGACTGTGGTTGTATTCAGGGCCGGATTGTCCCAAAATTTTATTTCGGTTTTCCAGGCGCTTTCCATCGCATAGTACTTTCGTACTATGGACGCCAAGTCAGCGAAGCGTGTAATTTCACGGCGACTTATGGCGTTGAGGATTCCGTTGTCCGTGCAATTATTGCAGAAGAATGAAATCGCATCCTCCTCGCGGCAGTCCTTTATCCTGTTCATGACCAGGAGGAATCTGGCCCATAATGGTGTACTGTTTCTGCGGGCTCTTGCCGAATTTGGGATAGATCGCTTATGTTTGGGTGGGCGGGTGGAATTAAATCCAGAACCTCGCCTAATCTGAGACTCAGGGGCCAAGGGGTTTCCGAACTCGGAAGCTTGGGTTCTTGGATGTTGTCCAATGAATCTAGCCCGCTGCCTGACTTTAGGTTCAGGGCTTGAGTGACGCCCTCCCCTCCGCGGGTATCCGGCTTGGAGGGATCGGGAATCCTGACATAACTAGTCCTTAAGATAGATTAAGGCTTGCCGCATTGTTCCTCCACCACCGCAACGTGATGGGTGACCTGGGGAGAGTTAATCTCTCTCGGATCGGGTTTAGGCCCAATCTGATCGTAGTCTGTAGCGACTCCCAGGGCGGCGATGTGATCCAAGAGCTCGTTTAAGGAAGAGAGCTCCATCGGATCCAACTGCTCGGCGAGTTCCGAGTTGACGTGAAGATTGCTTTCGATGACCCGAGAAGTCACCGTTGGCGCGGCGGCCAAACAGGCGGTCATAAGAAAACCGCCTAACTGGAGAGTTTGGCCGATAGCCAAAGCTCCTTTAGCAACAGTGCCATCTTTAAAGACGGGATGAGGCATCCTTCCTGATGGCGATGTCACATAGGAACTCTCAATGAAAGCACCAATGTCGGTGTCAAAACCGGCGGATCTCGGGTAGGGGGTCCTGAACTGTGCGTCTAGGCGGATGGTAACAGGAGACAAGGGACACGTTGTTTTTACCCAGGTTCGGGCCCTCTCGATGGAGGTAAAACCCTACTCCTGCTTGATTAATATTGATGATATGGGTAGTACAAGAGTATATCTACCACGAGATGAGAGAGGCTAAACCCTATAAGCTAGCCTATGGTATGATTGTTGTTCGTCCTACGGACTAAAACCCTCCGGTTTATATAGACACTGGAGAGGGTTAGGGTTACACAGAGTCGGTTACAATGGGAGGAGATCTACATATCCGTATCGCCAAGCTTGCCTTCCACACCAAGGAAAGTCTCATACACACACGGTACAAAGTCTTCAATCTTGTATCTTCATAGTCCAGAAGTCCGGCCGAAGGTTATAGTCCGGCTATCCGGACACCCCCTAATCCAGGACTCCCTCAGTGGCCTTAGCCATGAGGCACTTGGCGGTGATGCTTTAGTTGGGTGAGTCGAAGAGAGACACCCGTGGAGTCGTCGCAATGGCAACGGAGGCCATGGCAACCGACTCACCATCTTCATCATCATCATCATCCTCATTGTATTCTTCTTGTACCACCAATGCCTTCGGATGAGTCTTCTTGGTGAAGTTGCTCTTGTTGGGGAACGACTTGGCCTTGTCCTTACGGATGAGCTTGCCACCGTTGTCTTCCCTCTTCTCATAAGGGCACCCCACAACAAAGTGAGTCATGTTGCCACAATTGAAGCAAGTCCTCACTCGTTGCTTGCCCTTTGCACCACTTGAGTTGTTCTTGTTGAAGTTGGGCCTTGAGTTCTTCTTGCTCCAAAATTGCCTTGATGCAAGGGCCATGTGTTCATGATAGGCATACTTCGTATCTTCAAGGTTGCTCTCCTCTTCTTCCTCTTCTTCCTCTTCTTCGACACAAACCTTGGCCTTCAATGCAAGGTTGGGCTTCTTTCCTCTTTGATAGCGAAGAACCGCATTGTCGGTGGTCTTGTCCAATATGCTCATAGCCACAAACTCATCTAGCACCTCACTTGAGGACAAGGTGTGGAAGTCCGGCCTTTGACGAATGACGGAGGACATGGCTTTGTGGTAGGGAATCATTGCCTTGAGGAACTTGTGCTTGATCCAATTGTCATCCGTGTCCTTACTTCCATGATCTCGGAGAGAGACCGCGAGTTTGGTGACTCTCCGATAAAGCTCACGAGGTTCTTCATCTTCTTTCATTGCAAACCCATCGGCTTCATCTTGCACCACTTCATAGTTGGAACGTTGAATGCTTGCGCTTCCCCGATAGAGGGAAACCACTTTGTGCCAAGCATCTTTGGCCAAGGAGTAGGGCCGGAGATAAGGGAGGTCTTTGGGAAGGATTGCTTCTTGGATGATGAAGAGAGCATTCTCATTGAATTGATCATCCACAGATTCTCTAGGAGTGAAGTTGCTTCGGTCATGCGGATAAAAACCTTCTTCAATGATTCTCCAAAGGTTAGTGTTCACATGATTTAAATGACGCTTAAAACGATAGACCAAGAATAAAAATCCTCCTTTTTGTCAATCTTGGGGGGAGGACCGGCATGATTCAAGTGAGTAGAAGGAATCGGTCCACCATAAACGGGTGGAGGTTGCACATGGGCAAAGATGTCGGTGCCATTCTTAGCACTAGACAAAGGGCTTTCTCACTAGTAGCTTCCCCCTTGTCGGGGTTAGCATCCATCACCGTGTTGGCGGGATCACCCACTTTCGACGGTGCGGTGAAAAGTTTAAGCCCTTCTAAGAATTCCTTAAACATGTCTTTGACCTTGGTCGTCATGGCGGTTTTCAATGTGTCCAACACCACATTGAATTCCTCACGGGAGATCGAGTTACCCCCATCTCCCGTAGAAGATATCGGATTCGCACCGGAGTGCTCCCCCACATCGTCTTCGATGTCAACCATACTCTTCGGACGGTAAAGTCCTTAAAAAGAGACCAGGCTCTGATACCAATTGAAAGGATCGATATAGTTGACTAGAGGGGGGTGAATAGGCAACAAACAATTTTTAGCTTTTCTTTAACAATTTAAACTTTGCATCAAAGTAGGTTGTCTAGATATGCAACTAAGTGAGCAACCTATATGATGCAACAACGATAAGAACACAAGCTAGCAAGAGATACAACACAAATAAGCTTGCACAAGTAAAGGCACGAGATAAACAAGAGTGGAGCCAGTGGAGATGAGGATGTGTTGCCGAAGTTCCTTCCCTTTGTGGGGAAGTACGTCTCCGTTGGAGTGGTGTTGAGGCACAATGCTCCCCAAGAAGCCACTAGGGCCACCGTATTCTCCTCACGCCCTCACACATTGCGAGATGCCGTGATTCCACTATTGGTGCCCTTGGAGGCGGCGACCGAACCTTTACAAACAAGGTTGGGGCAATCTCCACAACTTAATTGGAGGCTCCCAACGACACCACGAAGCTTCACCACAATGGAATATGGCTCCGCGGTGACCTCAACCGTCTAGGGTGCTCAAACACCCAAGAGTAACAAGATCCGCAAGGGATTAGTGGGGGGAATCAAATTTCTCTTGGTGGAAGTGTAGATCGGGACCTTCTCAACCACTCCAGAACAAATCAACAAGTTTGATTGGCTAGGGAGTGAGATCGGTTGAAAATGAAGCTTGGAGCAACAATGGAGCTTAGGGTTGGAAGAGGTGGTCAACTAGAGGTAGGAGACACCCCTTTTATAGCTGTGGACAAAATCCAACCGTTATCCACTTAACCAACCCACGACAAGCGGTACTACCGCTTCAGAGGCGCGGTACTACCGCAAGGCCACGCGGTACTACCGTGGGGGACCATAGTACTACTGCGCCAGCTGTAGGGGCTAGAACACGCCTGACAGAGTGCAGTACTACCGCGAGCGTGGTACTACCGCTCCCCCTTGCGGTACTACCGCAAGGCAGGAGAGTCCTAGCCTGGGAAGGGCGCGGAAGAATAAAATTACGTCCGTGCCTACTTCCGCTGGACAAAAATCGATGCAAAAATCCGACACGGTACTACCGCTGGGAAGCGGTACTACGGCATGGCAGCTGGATCAGGCCGCGCACGGTACTACCGTGCACAAAGTGCGGTACTACCGCGGAGGCGCGGATCTAAAAATTTACATGCGCTCCTACTACCGCAAACGAGCAGCACTAGGCCTGGGGGCCACGGCACTACGGCTCCAGAGGAGCGGTACTACCGTGGGCTCCCACAGTACAACCGCGCCTTGGCACGGTACTACCGCAGGTGCCTGCGGTACTACCGCTCCAAGGAGGAGTACTACCGCAAGTACAACACCAGCAGCCAGGACAAACGGATAGAGGATAAACGGGGGATGCTCCAAAGTGCAAGGGAAAGGTGGAGACAAGGAAGGAAACGTGTACGCGATGATTCCACCCAAACCTTTCCGACGCGGACCCCCTCTTAATAGTACGGCTTTCCTACGACTCAAATCCACCAAAAAGAACCGTAGAAAAACGCCGTCTTCAATAGTCTTCGAGGGGCACCAAACCGTCTTGTGCCTAGCGTTAAAACGTCTGAGAAACTCAAGGCACACGATTAGTCCGCAAATGCATTGTCATCAATCACCAAAACACCTTAGGGATAAATATGCCCTTACAGCCTTGCTGTAAGTTAATGTTGGTTACTATTTCTCTGCCCCAAGTGGGTAGTCTTGTCTTTTCATAGCCAGTGTATTGCTTCTTTTGAATGACTCACTGTAAATAGTACTCCCTGCATCCCAAAATGTTTTTTGAACTAATCCATTGATCCTCTGTTTCATTTCAGGGATTAGGGTGCCGCCACATCGTCGCCAGCCGCAGGGTTGTGACACCTTGCTAGGTGCTCGCCGTGTCCTACATCTCTGTAGGAACACGTCAGGCAGGAGCTCAGCACCATATCCTTGCTCAAGGTCGTCCTCATTCCTACTTGGAATTAATGATAATTGAACATGGAAACTGAGGAACGTTAGAGTAGCACAAATCTTCATAAAGAAAAGCAATATTAATTTAGGCATGGATATTGATCTACAAATTTGAGGTAGAAAAATATTTATTTTGCTAGGTACTAACTCGCAAGTGTTCTACAAATTCAGTGAATAAAAAATGTAGATCAAACATGAGATCCTACTGACAGACATCACCAATTATATTGAATGAAATGGCATCCTTTTGTGGGCAGGTAAAAGAGCAGCCCTATTTTTGGTAAAGCTTGCTTGCCTTTCAGTATTTTTGGTTACATTGTGTGCTTCCAGTTCCTATGTTTTGCTCTGATTTGTTGATCTTCTGTACTACCTCTGTATCAAAATACCCTCTCGATCTCAAGATGTGTTGATTTGATTGGGCTGATGTTCGATTCAGTCGTGCTGAGCAAGGAAGACCGTGAGGGGTTGGACATGCAATGGCCTAGTGGAGCCGTCCGTGCCGCGACGCCGCCGGTATGGAGGCCCAGGCTCGGGCTTAACTCAGCATGCTTTGGTGCTTATTTGTTAATAATCATGGGTTCTGACCATGTTAGTAGCGTCCCCTTGTCGTCGACGACAGCTCAGGTGATTGATCTATATATCACAAGTGATTAAGCTGGTCTTACATGAGCTTGCAGTATACAAAATCTGATTTTTTTTTCATCATGTTCTGTACTAAATAGGAGGACCTAAGATGTATTGTATGCATTAACTGGATTAATTAACGGCAAATAAAGGATTTATTGAAGTCAAGTTACTAAATATTCATGATGGTATGTTTTTCCCTGAACTTCTTATCAGGATCAACTGGGAGTTGAATACTTAAGTGGTTCAGGAAAGCTTCAAATGCAATAGTGGCAAACATCTCCATTGATTCTACAAAGCATCTCGATGATTTTGAAGCGAATCTCCATGTTAATTAGGGAGGACACTACACCATGTTTTTACAAATAATTAAAACCTAAGCTTGCATCTTTGGAACTTGGCTGAGTTGTATATCCACTCAACGAGGCAATTATGATAGGAGCAAAGTGGTGTTGTGAATTCAATAGAAAATGACGCAAGCAACAATATATGTCAATGGAATAACAAAGTTAAGTCGGTGCAAAAAGAATAGGATGTGAGAGCAATTAAAAAGACAAGTTACAATGGAAGTGAGCGATCCATAAATTGAGCCATTTTTTATGAATACAAATGGAGATTATGCAATTAAAATTATTGAGGCGAAAATCTTATCATGTCGTGGCGAGGAAAAGGTAAATAAGCAGTTGATGCCTGTCGGTGTCAAAACCGGCGGATCTCGGGTAGGGGGTCCCGAACTGTGCGTCTAGGCGGATGGTAACAGGAGACAAGGGACACGATGTTTCTACCCAGGTTCGGGCCCTCTCGATGGAGGTAATACCCTACTCCTGCTTGATTAATATTGATGATATGGGTAGTACAAGAGTAGATCTATCACGAGATCAAGGAGGCTAAACCCTAGAAGCTAGCCTATGGTATGATTGTTGTTCGTCCTACGGACTAAAACCCTCCGGTTTATATAGACACCGGATAGGTTAGGGTTACACAGAGTCGGTTACAATGGTAGGAGATCTACATATCCGTATCGCCAAGCTTGCCTTCCACGCCAAGGAAAGTCCCATCCGGACACGGGCGAAGTCTTCAATCTTGTATCTTCATAGTCTTGGAGTCCGGCCGTGACGATAGTCCGGCTATCCGGACACCCCCTAGTCCGGGACTCCCTCAGTAGCCCCTGAACCAGGCTTCAATGACGACGAGTCCGGTCGTCGATTGTCTTGACATTGCGGCGGGTTCCTCCTCGAATACTTCATAGAAGGTTTTGAACACAAGGATAGTGTCCGGCTCCGCAAAACAAGTCCCACATAACACCGTAGAGAGAATAATTTTTGCACAGATCTGCTGACGTATTCTGCGGCGTGACATCGCACCACGGCCAGGCCTTTATATGAATCGTTTTTTACCGTTCCACCTCAGCGCGTCTAGCGAGGCGGTTTCCTTGGCACGTCTTATCAAAGCATAGATCGTGCCCCCTTATTCCGGGATTCCCATCAATACGGATGTGGGTAACCCAACCGTGCCCGTTGGCACGCCTCCTCTATCAAAGGCGAGTCCTAATCGACCACGGGGTGGGCTCTTGGTATTCAACCTCTTTATAATGAGACCAAGGCCCTCTTCTTTTTACACCCTCCATCGAGTTCGCCTCGCGCTTCGAGTTCCAACACCCAAAGCTTCAGATTTAGGCGCTTCGGACCTTCGACGATGTCCGGCTCCGACCAGCACGGCCGATGGATGTCTTCCTCCGTCACAAAAGGAAATGTGCTAAAGCTGCGAGACGCCAGGTATCTAACCGGCGAGATCTCGCATATGCTACCTGCTCCAGAGCTGGTCATTCCCACTCCTGAGCCCGGCGAGAACGTGGTGTTCGTGTCTCACTTCCTTCGGGGTTTAGGCTTCCCGACAGATCCCTTTGTGCGAGGGCTCATGTTTTATTATGGGCTGGATTTCCATGACTTGAATCCGGAGTCCATCCTCCATATCTCGTCATTCATTATCGTATGTGAGGCCTTCCTCCATATTACCCCCCACTTTGGATTGTGGCTCAAGACCTTCAAGGTGGAGCCAAGGATGATCGGGGGGGCAACAAGCAGAGTGCGGAGGGGCGGTCATAAGCAAATGTGTTGATGCTCCATGGCCCGAGGGCTCTTTTCAAGAGGAGCTTGGTTTGTGGCAACGGGAGTGGTTTTATATCACCGCTCCCCGGGGCACCAAATGGGCGGCGCTCCCCACCTTCCGCTCAGGTCCACCACAGCGGCTGGCGTCATGGGTCAACAAGGGGCTCGTCGGGGGGTCGTCCAAGGACGTTCCCTTGCTGCAGGGCCGTATTCGAGATCTCCAAGAGAGGGAGATCAATCTGATTGCAGTGGCACAGGCTATGTTGATCCGGCGCCTTCAGCCCTGCAAACGTCGCCCCCGCCTGTGGGAATTCAATCCGAGGGACCACGAGCTCTCCAAAATTTTATGGGCACGACGCCCGTGGGGATGTATAAACTGTTCTTCGGATCACAAGAGAAGTGTCCGGACCTGACTGAGGACGCAGGACTAAGCTGCAATCGCCCAAATACTCAAGTAAGTAGTCCGGTAACCGGACAAGCTGTTCATTCATTTATCTTATATATATATATATATATATATATATATATATGTGTGTGTGTGTGTGTGTGTGTGTGTGTCTATATATATATATATGCCCTTTAAAGGAGCCGTTTCTTTGAACAGGAGTGGATTGCCAAGGCAAAGTTAATAAGGTGTCCGGCTCCCCTCCCGGAGACCACGCCGGATCCCATGCTGACCAAGATGTTGAAGGTCGCGCCTTTTGAAGAAGGCGAAGGAGGGAGCGGGGAAGCAACTGCCTCTACGAAGGAGGCTATCAAGGAAGGAGGGATTAAAAGTCCCGTCTTTCGAGGAGAGAAGAGGACCGCTTCGGAAGATCCGGAGGTCAAGGCCTCAAAGAGGGAAGGAATCTTCGTCGAGAGTCCGCGCTGGGAAGTAACCCAGCCGCACTATTTCCCAAGGGATCAGCCCTCAATGAGCCGTAAGTAAAAAGAAGGGGTCTTGTAGATAAGGAACATCCCTGTATTTATTTATGAAGATAACCGAAATTGTACCTTGTAGTTCGGACCTCAGCCCTTCTCAGCAGAGCTCGTCCTCGGGGGATCTTCTTCCGGAGATGATGGAGAGCGAAACGCCTCCACCTGTCGCACCCTCATGCAAAGCGGACGACCCGGAGCTGTCGTCGCGGAGGGTTCCCCCAAGTCCGGCGGGGCCGGAAGGTCCGGCGCCAAGTGGTGGCGGTCGAGGAGTCAAGGATCTGCTCGGGCGGCGGCTATCTCGAAGATCACCGTGCTCTAATGGAGTACGGTGATTGAAAGAATTGCATCCGCGGAGAGCAGTTTGTATGAAGCCGTCAGAAGCTTACTGACGGGGTTTGAGGTACGCAAAAATGATGTTCCTTCTGACAGTTATACATATAAAATGCGCCCTGTATAGATAGTAGCCCCTGAGACTCGGTATGTTGTCAAAATTGACAACGTGCCGAGGATCAAATTCTCAGTTATTACATATCACCGCTCCTAAATAGGTGGCGGGGCGTCCGGCGGCCAGCCGGACTGATGAATATGCCGAACTAAAGCGGCAACTTGACGAGGCGGATGTGGACATTGCGCTGGTCAATAAACGGTTTGACGAGTCACAAGGTATGCGACTTCTACGCGGACACCTAGTAAGGGAGCTTGACGCCCATGGCTTACTATTTGTATGCTAAATGTAGATGGTGCCGCTACTGTGGAAGAGCTGCGGGTGGAACTCGCCCGAGCGAAAGAGCAAGCCAGAAATAGTAGTGCGGCCGCTTTAAGGGCGGCGAAGAGCTAAAGCGAGCGGGCTGCTCATCGCCCGAAGAAAGAGGAAATGGCGAAATGGCCGTAAAATTGAAGGATACAACCGACCGCTGCGAGGTTCTTGAAAAAGAATGCCAAGCGAGCAAGAGGGCTGAAAAAGGCCGCCGCGAATCCAAGAATGCCCAATCGGCCTTGAGAGCTGCCAAGGAGGAGCTGAGTCGGCGGGGCAATTGCGGCTGGAAAACCGTTTACGCTGCGGAGGAAATATCTGGATCAAAGTATGCTCGCTGGATAAATTGTGGAGTTCGGAGGATGCTTATCTGGACTTGGCGGCGAAGGCCATGACGCGGTTGAGCACTTCTGGGGCCAGAAGGGGCACAAAAGGGAAGAGCTATATTGGTCGCAATTCCATAGTACGGAGCATCCTCTGCCGCTGACCGATTGGTTGGCCGAATGAGCCGAGCTGAATCGATTGTCCCGATTTGCCATGAAGCATGTCTTGACTCACTTGTGGCCGGGCAGACCCCAGCCGAAGAGCTATTTTGGTTTAGTGCAGCAGTTCCTTAGTGCGGTACACAGACGGCGCCATGAAGCGATCGGCGTGTATTGAGGAGCGCAGATGGCTCGGCCCATGTCAAGACATCTTGGGGCAGAGATGAAGGCCACCGACGTTGCATCCCAAGATTCGGACAGAAGCCGAGTACCTGCCGAGCACTACTTTGAAGAAGTCCTGCCGGGCGCTCGTTTAATAGAGACGCAGTGCTCGAAGGATATTATGTTTAAATGACATGTATGATTTGTGAAAACAATGTTTCAATATAATATAAGAGCTTTTTATACTTGTGCGTTCAAGTAGTAAACTACTCCCTGTGCGGCCGTTTATGTATATGTGTATATAACCTGAAAGATGGCAGTCCTTGGCTTCAGCCCCCACGCACATAGTGCGGGGGTGTTTGCAAAGAAAGCGCTTTTTCACACTTAATCCAACGTCTTGGTCCTGTTAAGGAGGTGATAGCGTAGCAAACCAGGCAACCGGACTATAGTGCTTTATCACTTTCACTTAGCCATAGGAGTTCGAGGGTGGGGCTACTATATAGCCCCTGGGGGCACCGCACTCTCCCGAATTCGGGGTGCGTATGTGCCTGACCGAAAACCGGTCCTTCGTTAATGCGGAGGAATCCTAAACATTCCAGTGAGTCATCGAGTGGTTGACCAGTCTCTCGCTATATCATGACAGTCAGTTTTCGGCTTTCTCTACTGAGGTGCTCGCCCGGCCGAACCGGGGCACAATCGCAGTAGTTCTCCTGGTGCCGTGTTAGCCGTGAAAGCGGGCGTAAGGCAGCAAAACACGGAGCCGGGCAACCCAACATTTGACCAAAGACATGATCGGAGCTGATGCATATAAGGCCTAATCTCGAGGCGCGAATACTCCCTAAGGTATTCGGTCTTTATGAAAATGGGCAGAATAATGCCCTAAGCCCCTTGTGTCAGTGCACGCAAAAATTCTGGTGCGGCCAATGCCAAACGCCAGCCTCCTCCTCGGTTATAGTAAGGAACCGGGGATGTATATCAACAAGAGAGAGTAAAAAGGTTTACGAGGTCTTAATCTGAAAAGAATCCTTGCAACGGGTCCCTCTTGCGTCTGCTTTGTGTCTCCATTGTGTCGTATCCTGGACGGGTGTAGCAAGTCGTTCGTCTGTAAAAGAGAGGAACTTAGTTTTAAAAGAGAGAGGATCGTGCAAAAGATGTATTGTACATTAAATAAACAGAGTACGATTCGAAGAAGTGAATAAAATTGAGCTTTAGTGTCTCTTATGATATATGCGTGCAGCCCCTTGTATGAGGGTACGCCGCTAGTAGGCGCCGGACTCGTCTAGCCGTGTCTGGGGTTTGAATGACCTACTCAGTTTCTTTGACTAGCGGAGCCGGATAGGTGTGGGGTTGTCAAGGCAATCTCACGTTCTTCCGTGCTCAAGTAACACTTAATGCTCCCTTTTAATGAGATGATGTCGCGTGGACCGGGCATTTTAAGTGTTAGAGATGCATAATGCGGTATTGCGTTAAAGCGGGCGAAAGCTTCGCGTCCCAATAGTGCTTGATGGCTACTTTGAAATGGGGTGACATGGAAGATTAACCTTTCGCGACGGAAGTTGTCGGATGAACCGAACACAACTTCTAGCAGTATGGAGCCCGTACAATGGGCATATGGGCCTGGCATTACTCCTTTAAAGGAGGTGTTGCTACGGCGAATTTTGGTTGGGTTTATCCCCATCCTGCGGATTGTGTCCTGATATATCAGGTTTATGTCACTGCCGCCATCCATGAGGACTTGTGTAAATTGGAATCCGTCAATTATAGGATCCAATATCAAGGCAGTCCATCCTGCGTTCCAGATACTTTCGGAGTAGTCTTGATGGTCGAATGTGATTGGTTTTGACAACCAGTGTGCGGTGCGCATTTTAGTGGGCGTCGCTCTGTTTTTCCCTTTGATCACGTGAAGTGAGTTTACTGTTTTAACCTCTTGTGGGAAAGTCTTTTGTTTTCCGGGGCTCTGCTTGTGGTGCTCGTCGTCATCTTCACTTGGTGTGTCGAGCCCCTTGTGTTCGGCGTTCAGTCTGCCGGACTGTTTGAAGACCCAACAATTTCTGTGGGTATGGTTAGCAGGCCTCCCAGGAGTTCTGTAGATTTGACATATCTTGTCTGAGATTTTGTTGAAGTTGGATAGCTCATCGCTATTGTCCTTAAGGGGAAGTTTTTTGTTGTTCTGCCGTGAGCTTTTGAATCCGGCGTTGACCGTCGCGCTCTTTGGACCGTTCTCTTTAATCCGGCGTTGGTCCTTGTTGCGCCGTGGTTTCCCGTTTCCATCCCTGACTTCGGATGTACTTGGGTCGCTGGTAATGCATCTTGCTAGCCAGCTGTCCTCTCTAGCAAAAGCGGGTCATGAGGCTTGTTAATGCGGCCATTGTTCTTGGTTTTCTTGGCGAGGTGTCTGGCGAGCCATTCGTCTTGGGCGTTGTGTTTGAAAGCTGCTAAGGCTTGGCGTCCGGACGATCGAATATTTGGTTCTTTTAGTAAGGAACCTGTTCCAAATTTCGGGCTGACTCTCCGGCTGTTGAGTTATGTGACTTAGATGGTCTCAGCATCCGAGGGCGGACATAGGTCCCCAAAATTTGCCCAAACGCATCCTCTAGCTCTTCCCAGCTTCCAATGGTATTTTACGGGAGGCTTTTAAGCCAATGCCGAGCTGGCCCTTTGAGTTTAAGGGTAAGTATTTCATGGCGTGGAGATCATCTCCTCTAGCCATGTGTATGTGGAGGATGTAATCCTCGATCCGAACTCGAGTGGTCTGTTGTTCCGTTGTATGCCTTTATGTTTACGGGTTTGAATCCGCTGAAATTCATGATCCAAGACCTCATCGGTAAAACATAGGGGTGTCGGCGCCCTATATTTGGGTGTGCCGTGATCTTGAATTTTGGCGTGTTGCATTGCTTTGACGAGCCTGCTTTCTTGGCCCATAGATGGACCTAATTAGGCCATCCTTTTGATGTGAATCCTTATGCGGATCGCATATTGGCTTGTGTGCGGCGCCATTCGCCGCTCTCTTTTTTCCGTGGGGTCGTCCATCCGACCGGGTGTCCTTCTTACTTTTTAATTGTGGGGGCTCTAAGGCCTCTTCGTCGAATTCGGGCAGTAGCTTTCTTTTCGGGTAGCTCTTTATTCGGCGATCGCATTGACTTGTTCTGCGGTGCTGAATACTTTGCTCCATCTGATCCTGAGTGCATCTTCCGCTGTCTTGAGCTTCCGCTTCTGCTTTTTCAGGCTACGCGCAGTGGCGACGAGCCTTTTCTGGAGGTTATTTTGCTCCAACAGTTTGTCCGGCGTGAGATCGTCCGGACTGTTGTCTTCGCTGGGGACAGGTTGTTTATCCAGGTTGTCTTGTTCGTACGATTGCTCGATGGCTTGTTCGTCGTCCACCGGTTCGTCCTGCTCTATGGCTGGGTCTTTGTTGAGGCGGGACTTGGTTCGGCGTTTACGTTGCCGTTTTGACTGCTCTTTGAGGGATTTGTCCTTCGTGGCGTCCTGTTGTTCCTCATCTTCATTTCCTTGGGGTGTATCCACCATGTATACATCATGGGATGAGGTGGTTGTCCAGCATCCTATAGGTGCTGGTCCATTGTTGTCTCCTACATCGTCGTCCATACCGTCGATGTCTTCGGAGTCGAAATCGAGCACGTCGTGTAAGCTTTCGACAGTGGCTATGAAGTGGGTGGTGGGTGGGCGTTGAATTTCTTCGTCGTCCACATCCCAACCTTCCTGACCGTAGTCCGGCCAGGGCTCTCCGGATAAAGAGAGAGACTTTAGTGAATTCAGGATGTCGCCAAAGGGCGAGTCTTTGAAAGATGTCATGACCGTGAACTCCATGACTGGCTCCCAATCGGATTCGATTGGCAGGGGCGCGGAGGGTTCGCAGTCCGGAGAGGAGTCCGGCACCCTGGAGTCGAGGTCTTCGCAAAGGACAGGGATGGAGTTTGGTTCGATCGCCATAGAGATTGTAGCCCCCGAGGCGGTGTCCAACCACTCGTCCTCGATCGGGGAATCCAGCTCCGGATTAAGGGTCGGAGCGGATGCTGGTGCGGCCTCCAGGGCACTGTTCGGCTGCAGAGCTAGATCATGCCCATCGAGACAGTGCGGCACGCTTGGCTGAGGCTCGAATCCGTCGAAGATCAAGTCTCCGCGGATATCGGCCGTATAGTTCAAACTTCAAATCTGGCACGATGGCGGGCGTAACTTCGATCTTCTCGGATGGCCAGCGAATTGGCCCGCGATTACAAAACCGCCCGAACACGAAGATCTGTCCGGGAGAAAAGTCTCACCACGGACGCGTTGTTGTTGATGATCGAAGGAGCCATCGGGCCTATCGGTGGCGGCACGGAGGAACCCTCAATGAAAGCACCAATGTCGATGTCAAAACCGGCAGATCTCGGGTAGGGGTCCCGAATCGTGCGTCTGGGCGGATGGTAACAGGAGACAAGGGACACGATGTTTTTACCCAGGTTCGGGCCCTCTCGATGGAGGTAATACCCTACTCCTGCTTGATTAATATTGATGATATGGGTAGTACAAGAGTAGATCTACCACGAGATCAAGGAGGCTAAACCCTAGAAGCTAGCCTATGGTATGATTGTTGTTTGTCCTATGGACTAAAACCCTCCGGTTTATATAGACACCGGATAGGTTAGGGTTACACAGAGTCGGTTACAATGGCAGGAGATCTACATATCCGTATCGCCAAGCTTGACTTCCACGCCAAGGAAAGTCCCATCCGGACACGAGACGAAGTCTTCAATCTTGTATCTTCATAGTCTTGGAGTCCGGCCGTGACGATAGTCCGGCTATCCGGACACCCCCTAGTCCGGGACTCCCTCAATGCCTCAAAAAACACCCATACAAGATAGTTGAATGGTTAATTACGTACATAATATGTTCGCTTAAATATGTTGTAAGACATGATGATGACTGTCAAATTGACATTTGATACAATAGGAAATGATGATTTCTTTCTACCCCTTGATAAGGAAACTGAGGAAGGAGGCGAGTCCGGCCCACGGTGTCGCTGTCGGGGAGCACTAAGGGAGCTCCCTGTCTTGGTTTGCAGCAAGTATGTTCAGCACGCCGCCGCCAGCCACAAGCATCATCGTGAGGAGGAAAAAAGTGAGAATGGTACCTTCGACAAATCAATCTCATTCCCCCCTTCTTTGCGACGCAGATAGATCACACTGGTTCAACAAGTATGTCCGATTTGTTGTTCACAAATTAAACATTAAGGCAATTAGGATCTGGATCTTTGAGATGTTTAGCTTTACATGTTCATTAGGGATTTGTTGTTGCCGAAAGGGAGCAAAATAGAGGGAATATCTTTTTCCAAAGAAAGTTTACATATTGAGTTGTACGCCTGTACTTTAGAATGTAATCTTGGTATTCAAACTGCATCATACCATTACTAAAAAGATTTGGAATTTATCTTGTATGTGATTGATTTGTAGGGCTGTAGGCTGGTGAGGTCTAGTTATAGCACAATGCTTCAGACTAATATCAAAGGAATAAATTGATCAATAAGTTTCAGCCATGGTTAGCCTCTCTTGCAATTTTGTGATGTCAGGTTTTAGCCATACTTTTTGTGTCAACGGATGCAGATTAGGTTGGTAGCCTACATCTATTTCTTTGCAGTTTTTCCGTGTTGTTTGGCTAATAGTTCTACTCGGTATCATCTCCAAACAAGGGTTAGTTAGATATCTTTAGCTCTTACATGCAGCACAAACATTGCATGCATTTGTACATATATAACAGGATTTAGATCCCTTTGTTTTACATGGCAGAACTACCACTATGTGCGTTATTAGCTTGATTCGCTATGGGTAGTATTCCATCCATTGTCTCTATTCATTGTATCTCTTTAGTTCTTTCTCTGCGAAATCTTAATTTCTGGACTGCAAGTTCGAATGTGCGAAACTGACTGTTTTCCTTACTGGTTAGGGTTCTCATTACTAACGTGCATTTCTTAATTTAGTTATAATTTTATCAATAATTCATTGTTCTTATTCTATGATTTGAAGTGTAACATTGCCTTTTTACTAATAATTTCTTGCTGACATTGTAGTCTGGGGTTGTACTGTCTGTTTGCTTCATAAAATAATAATATTGAAAGGTGGTTCATGGATATATGTAGCTACCTAACATACCATGATGTCATGATCTTGCTGTAAACTTAGACCTGGCTATATTTATTTATTTTTCTATCAAATGCTAGAAGTACTGAGATGTCTGTCAATTGACAAGGTTCTTATACTTGTCAATTTGTATGCTTTAAGTAGAGTAATACAGTCTGGATGAAACATTACTCACATTTCAGTTAAGTTTATTATGACCCACTTACTGGGAGAAGATATTATTGTTAGTTGTTACCCGTTTCTATCTTATCATGGAGGGTGTAAGTGGTGACTTGTATATATTCGCCCATGTTGAAGCAGAATAAGGCATCCAGAGAGATGGTCTCAATTTGTATTTTGATATAATGATTGGTTATACTGATGCAGTTTTAGGAACAATAGTGAAGGTGAGTTATTGAAACTCGAAAGCTCGAAACCTTTTTTGACATGTAATTGTTGTCCTCAAGTTAGATCACACAAAACTTACATGTTGTCTTATAACTGAAATATATCCTCTGTTGATTCCATAATTTTGCATTCTTATTTTGCGCTACAAAGACTCCCACTTAAGCTTAATCGATAAATCAACCTTGTTATTCAGGTTGAGGCAGTGGAGGGATTGAATGATCTATATTATTATTTTGCATATAACCTTACATGTTGAGGTTTTTCCTTTGTGTCCTTCGCTAGCTCGTGCATGTATGTTAGTGATGGACAACCACAAAGACTAAATGCTAATTGGGTTCTATTTATTACTCTGATCTTGTGGTTTAAAATGGTTTGTGTAAGCCACACTTTGAATATTAAGATATTCATGATGCTATTATTTTTTAATCATGCATGATTCTTTACATGTCTTAGTCAACGCATAAAGATTTCGTTGAAGTTGCACATGAAAAAGTTGTGTTGCTACGTAAAATGGACGCATAGAACAAGCCGAGGCACTCAAACAATGCAAGTGCCCACAAAATCGTCTCAAGAGGCGCCACCAGGTGGCGCCCCAGCCACTAGTATGCTACCACGACATGTGACGCTAGTGCTATCCCCTAACCCTAACGTGCTTCCAAATCACCAGCAAACTACAAACAAAATGCTAGGAGAAAGTTTAGAAAAAGTCTACCAACATCTAAACCTATGATATTCCAAGTGTAAATTTGAAGTACACCTCATGAGAAAACTGGACCAACCCTGTGTATGAATCAATATTGCATCGAACACATATACGTCCTCTCCCTTGTCACTAGCAATATTGTCGGTGGTACGATCATCATCATCAATGGTTTCTTTGTCGATATTTTCATGAGTTGAAGTCCCATTGTCGCGAACTCCACCGAAAGCACCTTCATTGTCACCTCCCATGCCCATGTTGCCGCCAAAGCCACCTCCCATGCCCATGTTGCTGCCGAAGCCACCTCAAATCCCGCCCATGTTGACACCGAAGCCACCTCCCATTGAACTCATGTTGCCACCAAAGCCACCTCCATTACCGCCCATGTTGCATACTCTTGTGAGAAATAATCATCATTTGACACATTGTGGCGCGCGTGAAAGCTTCATCGTCAAGACTACAAATTTTTGTACACACAATCAACTTCACATCCAATTCGTATCGCAAATTGAAAGAACAAACAATAGCACAAAAGTAATTGAAATGACTTCTTTTACCTTTGCGACATATCGTCAAACACGTTGGATGCGGTTGCTGTCGGCGTGGCCACATCTTCCTCCATGGCTGGCGCTGGCGGCGGCGGAGGTGGTGGCGGGGCTCCTTGGCCGGAGGAGGACGCCAAGGCCGTCTATGGCTGCCAATCGGCCGATGAAGCTACGTCCGGCCTCAAATTCTTGGCCACCTGAATTTGGTTCGACGTCGGGTTGCGGCCTCCACCGCGGGGCTTGGTAGCCCTCTGCTTCTTCGCTGGCGGCTCAATGGCGGCGGTAACCGCCCGAGGTGGGGCAAACTGGGGTGGCGGCGGCATGGAGGCGGATGTCGGATTGGGGACGGCGCTGTGGTGACATTGGTCAGGCCACTAGCAGCGGACGAGGCGGATGAAGAGGCGGGGTCATCTGCGTCGTCCATGGCAGCGGCAGGAGGCGAGCGGACGGTGGTTGCGCGAAAGCGGACGGAAGGTAGTTGGGCGGTCGGCGTGCGGCTGGCAATTTTACATCTCCTGTAGGTTGAGGTGTATATTTCCATCGCGAGATGTTGTATTTTACATCTCCGGGAGGCGGAGATGTAATTTTTTTTCATCTACATCATCTGTTGAAGAATGATTTTTTAGCCTCAAAAATGCAAAATTTAGTTTTTTATCTACATCTTCTATTGGAGATGCTCTTAGAGCATGGTTAATAATATAATCAACTAATGGTTATATGAAGAGCCATGTCATCTATAACCATCATCCATAGTCACTCGTACAACAATGTGGGCTACAAGGTTGGTTATTACATTAGTACTTTTTCCAACTTCTTTCTATCTATTTCTTCACATTTATTGTATTTGCCTAGGAATGCATATATAGCTAGGCTCTTGCATAAGAGCAAAGTACAATAGTGGACTTATAGCCCGCTTACATGGCACTTTTGTCTATGTGAAGAAGAGAGATGAGAAAAAGTAAGAACATGGTTAAGAGCAAGTACAATAGGATGACATAGGCGGGCTATAAGCCTTTAAATATTATATTTTGGATGAGTTGGAGGAGAGAAGGGAAGCGGGCTACTGATTAACAGCCGGCTATAGCACGTGCTCATGTATAAAAAAAGTAGCACATATTTACATGCAACTATTGTATTTGCCGGCTATAAGTTTGGCTATAGATGATGTGGCAAGACCATATAGCCAACTGTTGGCTATACTATTAACCATGCTCTAATAATACAGCCAACGATCGGCTATAAGAAGTTGTCATGTCATCTAAAGACAACCTCTTAGCCGGTATGTACAACAGTAAGTTTTAAATATGTACTAGTTTATCAATAGTTGGCCCACCTTACTTCCTCACAAAGCGTCTTGGGTCTCGTGTTACAGCTAGCTGCTAACCAAGTGCCCGCTTCTCTTCTCTCTCCTCCAAATAAGCAAAGGTATATTATTCTATTCCTTATAGTCTGCTTATGTCACTCTATTATACTTGCTCTAAGAGGAGTGGGCTCTCATGCAAGAGCCTGACTATATACGCATTTCTATGCAAATACAATAAATATTAAAAAAGAGAGAGAAGATAGATAAAAGTATTAAGACTAGCCACAATGGAGAGTAACATACACTAGTAACATACACATTTCTCTAGACTATGTTAGTACCTCAATAGTGGGTAGTAACATAAGTGTGGTAACATGCAAAGCTTCATTTATTAGGTTATAGACTCATATTGCATTGGGATATGTGATGTTACAGTAACTAGCTAAGTTACTAATACTACATCTCTCCTCATTAACTCATTGCCACATAAGCAAATTTGCTGAGTTGGACTCGATATTACTACCGAAGTTACTCCCACTGTGGCTAGTCTAATGCAATAGCCAACCCACACTATTATATGAGTGCACATTGATGATGATTATAGATGACATGCAGTTCCATATAGCAATTAGTTGGCTATATAATTAATTATGCTCTAAGAGCCCACTCCCCTTACTTTTCCACATCTCTCTCCTTCACATAGGCAAAAGTGCCATGTAATCGGGCTATAAACCCACTATTGTACTTGTTCTTATGGTCTAGAGTCCAGCTTGTATCTAATGTACAATGTTTTTTAGGAAAAGCTAATTTATAGGTGCCTCGCAGCGTGCCAAGCATGTATGCCCACTTGAAACACATGGACTAAAAACACATGAATTAAGAGAAATAGGAATACTTCAAATTGTTATTTGGATACCACGCAGTAACAATACAAGGATTCTAGACAAAAAAAAAAGAAACACATGGTGTAAATAACTTTTTTGTCTTCCTCTCCTATATTTATATGGATTGCACTATTCCACATGAATTTCATACGAATCTTGGCGAATCATTCCTTTGCTCTGATGTAGACATAGCTATCATAGAAACATCTATAAATATTACATCACAAATTATCAACCAGGTACTTTCGTTCCTTTGGACATATTATTTAACCCACAAAAATATGATATTACACTCATGTCGCGATTTACTTGTACTCAGGAATAAAAGAATAAAAGAAGCAAGGGACCGCTATGCCTTAAAACCAGATGGAGCAATCCATGCATGCATGCGCTCCATCATCCTTGCATGCATGCCCACCGAACCATCTATTACATCCCATCCATCATTGATGTCACGTGGAGTGCATAGGGAACAAAGGCCTTTTGATTTGAATCCATTGATCAGTATCAGCGACGTGGGCCATGGATTGTAGGCTGCGCCAAGTCTCCTCACGTCAAGGCCTGCAACTTCGGCCTTTGTACTGTCCAATTCGTGCACAACTTCCTTCGATCAGCAGACCGGCTGGAACACATCTACGTACTCGTTTGCGTCTGTACCTTTTTAATAAATAGCTAGTCAACGTTAGGGTTTAGACTTGAGTTTTGTTTAGAGAAGTTTAGCTATTGCTATTTTTATTTGTCTTCGCTCGTAGCGGCTAGTGTGACCGTCAAGACATCCTATCAAAACCTCATCTTGTGAGATTAATCCCATCTAGCATATTCGCAATTTTGAGATTGCTTGGCTATTATTTTCTTGCATGTTCTTCGATTTGCTTGCAGGAAAAATCCTTCGTGGATAGGTCGACCGCGTCGTTGGCTCGGTCGATAACGCCGTGGAGTTGGTTCAGCGATTGCCGTGGATATCAGTCGTGTATGGTTCTTCCTATACGGTTGGTAGCCGAACCGTGAGGGTCAAGTCCCACCCAAAATCGTAGTTATCTCCCTCTCATCGAAAGATCAGGTCCCCAGTTCACATCAAGTGGTATCAGTTTTTAGGTTCATCGGTGAGAGATTTATAGTTTTATTAGGTTAGATTGTTTTTAGTCCTACAACCCACAAAAAAAAGCCAAAAAAATAGATTAGTTCATCCGCTGCACCTACCTTTTTAGCCTTTAGCAATTTTTGCATCTAGTATTTGTGTACTTGAATTTTTGGTTGCATTCATCTAATACTAGTGCAGGTTTAGATTAGTTTGGGAGAAATTATCTACTAGATCGTACTTGTTTTTGTCCACCCACAATTCCTGCCGCAGGTTGTTTATTCGTCGGAAAACAGAAAAAAAAAAGTAGAACTTCATATATTCGGTGTCCACTATATCGCTCCATCCGTCCGCCGCCCGCCGCCCGCCGCCGCTTATCATTTTTTTACTTCGTATATCTTCCGTTTGCACCACGAGTATACTAGTCACAGGTTTAGTCGTTGCTTGGGTTCCACGATTCCTGGTCTGTTTGATTTTTTTTGGATTCACGTGGTACCCATCCATCTACCCAGTAGCAGCCACGCTTCATCCGAGACAAACGCCCACCTGTGCGTCCTGTTTCACCTGCCATCCTGCACGCTGTACCTTCTGTTGTCCACCACCGCTGTATCGGTTTTCGCCCGGTTTTCCGTTAATTAACTGGGCAATTCTCTTCTTCTTAATTAATCGATGAGGCAAATCTTTTGCCTCCGTTTCGAAAAAAAAAATCAGGTCGCTTCTAGTTGCACCCTTTGGTTTAATCCTTTTATCTTCTTCGTACGTGTGTATACTTGTTGGTTACTGGCCTGGGCAAAATGAAAAGGAAAAAGAAAAAAAAGGAAAAAAAAAGAGTGACAAGAAAAGAGAAAAAAAAGGAGAAGAAAAAAGGAGAAGAAAAAGGAAAAAAATTGTAAAAAAACAAAAAAATCAGGCCGACTAGCATCTCTTTTGAACTGCTCTATTCTATTGCTACTCAGGATACTATTTTTACTGCTACTTGATCGCCACTCCATCTATCATATATTTTCGAGCTTTGTCATACATTGCGGATATACCTCACTTATATCTAGCTACTTGGAGCTATCATATTTTCATTCCGTTTTCACTCCCTTGATTCAGTATCTGGGCTTAGATTGTTTTATCTCTTACTAGTCGACTGCCAGCACTAGTTAGGAGTTTGAGCAATTATTTAACTTGCATTGCTTTTTGCTAAATTGTGCCACTGATATTGTGAGTTGAGAAGCCTTTGCCAAGCTACACTTTTTCTACCAATAAGTACAGGTTCGGCTCTACTGATTCCTGGTTATCACTCCATCCAATCTTCATCGGTCGTTTGAGGCCAACACCAACGCGCCGATCACCACCTGCTGCATTGGTAAGAACAAGTAAGAATTTGATACTAAGCTTGAGTGTGAGAGAAATTTTGTCCACCACATCCTGTTAGTTGATAGGGATTATAAATTGTGTTTTTTTCTCTTTCGCTAACAATGACACAGGATCAACCCACACTTGAGGGTCTCACCGCGGATGTGAAAGTCACCAGCGAGCGTCTTGCCCAACTTGAGGGTGCTCAGATTGCGACCGAAGAAGGCTCAAGGCCATAGAGGATGCACAGGGTGTTGCAAACACACAGCTAAAGGACATCTTGTCACGTCTTGACGAGTTGCGGACTGCACCCCCCATCAACAACAATGTTGATCCTCGCAACTCCCCGGATGGGGGCGCTATTTCGCGAGCTCGGCGTGTGCCCATGGGTCATCCACAACACCCAGCTAGTGCCACTGATGCCACCACCATAAACCAGCACCCACAAATTCCTCCTCGCGTCCACGAGCGACATGGGGACAACTACGAGGATTATTCTGGTGACACCGAAGACGACCAAATGGTCAACCACCACAATGACCGTGCTCATCGACAACTACGTTTCAACCGTCACGGTATGGTACGAGGTCAACCCAGGTATGATGTCAGAGATTATGAACACTCTAGTGCCAAAATCAAATTTACTATGCCTGATTTCAATGGTAAATATAATCCAGATGTTTATCTTGACTGGGAACTTTCTGTTGAACAAAAATTTACATGTCATGATATTCCTGAGAACCAAAGAGTTAGGGCAGCCACTAGTGAATTCACAAACTTTGCTTCTATGTGGTGGAGTGAATATTGTCGTATTAATGCAAATAATATACCTACTACTTGGGATGCCTTAAAACGAGCTATGCGACAACGTTATGTTCCTTCATATTATGCTCGTGATAAACTCAATGAATTGCAACGTTTAAAACAAGGTAGTAGTTCTGTAGAGGATTATTATCAAGAATTGCAAACTGGCTTAGTGCGATGTGGATTGGTTGAAACCGACGATGCTATGATGGCTAGATTTTTAGGTCGTTTGAATCGTGATATTCATGATATATTGGACTATAAGGAGTACAATTCTATTACTTGTTTGTTTCATTTTGCTTGTAAAGCTGAAAGGGAAGTACAGGGACGACACAACAAGGGACGAGGTAACTTTTCTGCAGGTCTTCACTCATCATGGACACACTCTCCAACTATCCCACCCACTACCGAGGCAACACCACATATCTCGAACAGTGGTGCACTCCCAACAAGTTTGAAATCAGCTCCACAATCCTCTGCGGCATCGAGAGCAATTTCTCAAGCACCCACCACTTCATCTGGATGCACAAGAGACATGAAGTGTCATATATGCAAAGGTGGCGGGCACTTGATGAAGGATTGCCCGAATAAACGTGCTTTCATTGTGCGAGAAGATGGTGAGTACTCCTCTGCTAGTGATTTGGATGAAGATACGCGTGCTATGCTTGCCACTAATAATGCAGATGACACTAAGGAGCATGACACGGAGGAGATACATATTAATGCTGAGATGGCCGATCAGTACCCAAGCCTTGTAACCATGCGAGTACTTAGTGCCCAGGTGGGCATGATGAGATGCCTCAACGCCATAATCTTTTTCAAACTAAGTTTGTTGTCAAAGGGCATTCCGTTCGTGTGATTATTGATGGTGGAAGCTGTAATAATTTGGCGAGTATTGAGATGGTAGAGAAGCTTTGCCTCGCCACTACAAGACACCCCCATCCATATTACATCCAATGGTTCAACGACTGTGGTAAGTTGAAGGTAACACGTCGTGTGAGGGTTCATTTTACACTTGGTTCATATCATGATTATGTTGAATGCGATGTTGTACCTATGCAAGCATGTTCTTTATTGTTAGGTCGACCTTAGCAATATGATACTAGTGTTACCCATCATGGTAGAACAAATTCGTATACTCTCGTGTTTGAAGGAAAAACCATTAACTTGCTTCCAATGACCCCTGATGAAATAATAAATGATGGGAAAACTAAATCAACGGATCATGCTATGCATAGTATGCTTGCGGTCAATTCTGAATTTTTTCCGTTGAGTGTCTCAACTTTTGAACTAGACATACAGCATGCTCAGGTAGTTCATTCGTGTCCTCATAATTCATACATAGACTCTGTGTGAGATAAAACTTTTCATGATATTCCTAATTGTGTTGTTACAAATTTATTTCACCCTCATGAGATAATGCCATTTGAACGTCCTATATGCGTTGCATCTATTTTTGTTTTTCTCTATGATGTGTTCCAGGTAAATAAAAGCCGAGGACGGCTTTGTTTTCAAAGAAGGGAGGATGATGTGAACATAGCTATCATAGAAACATTTATAAATATTACACCACAAATTATCAACCAGGTACTTTCGTTCCTTTGGACATATTATTTAACCCACAGAAATATGATATTACACTCATGTCGCGATTTACTTGTACTCAGGAATAAAAGAATAAAAGGAGCAAGGGACCTCTATGCCTTAAAACCAGATGGAGCAATCCATGCATGCATGCGCTCCATCATCCTTGCATGCATGCCCACCGAACCATCTATTACATCCCATCCATCATTGATGTCACGTGGAATGCACAGGGAACAAAGGCCTTTTGATTTGAATCCATTGATCAGTATCAGTGACGTGGGCCATGGATTGTGGGCTGCGCCAAGTCTCCTCACGTCAAGGCCTGCAGCTTCGGCCTTTGTTGTAACGCCCCGGATTCGATGCGCCAGGTGTCCGCCAGTTATTCGTCGTCCTTGCCATGTCATTTGCTTGCGTGTTGCATTTTATCATGTCGTCATGTGCATCGCATTTGCATCCATGTTCGTCTCATGCATCCGAGCATTTTCCCCGTTGTCCGTTTTGCAATCCGGCACTCCTATGTCTCCCGGCGCCCCTTTTGCCTCTTTTAGGTAAGCGGGTGTTAAACATTCTCGGAATGGACCGAGGTTTGCCAAGTGGCCTTGGCATAGCACCGGTAGACCGCCTGTCAAGTTTCGTGCCATTTGGAGGTCGTTTGGTACTCCAACGGTAAACCGGGTAACCGTAAAGCCCCCTTCTCTTTGCAGCCCAACACCCCTTTCAAAGTGGCCCAAAACCCAGCAAACTCCCCTCCATGCTCTCGGTCGTTCGATCACGATCGTGTGGGCGAAAACCGCTCCTCATTTGGACTCTCCTAGCTCCCTCTACCTATAAATAGGTCCCCTCCCCCGAAATTCGCGGATGAAATCCACCCCTAACCCTAGCCAACCTTCCCCTCCGCGCGCCGGACATGTCCATCCCGCCGCCGGACATGTCCGCCGCCTCCCGGACCAATCGCCGGCCGCCACGTCGCCTCCTGCGCCATCCCGCCGCCGCCCATGAGCCAGCGCCGGCCCGCGCAAGCCAGCACACCGCCGCCGCCCGCTCCGTCTCCCGCCTCCCCATGCGCCCTTGCCCGTCGCCGGCGCCTCCCGCCGCCTCTCCGCCCGCGCCGCCCGTGCCAGCGCCTCCCCGCCGCCTCTCCGCCATGCGCCGCCCGCCCGCCGCCACAGGCGCCCGAGCCTGTGTCGCCCGCTCTTCGCCCGCCCGCCGCCTCGGCCCGCCTCCGGTGTAGCGCGCGCCCGTCGCCGGTGGACGCGCCACCCGGTGGCCGCACCCCTCCCTCCGGCCTCCTCCGCGTCCCCGCGCCGTCCCTCGCCGGGATCCGGCCGGATCCGGTCAGATCCGGCCCGGATCCACCCATCTCCGGTCATCTCCCTCCTCTCCGGCGAGATTCCGGCGAGATCCCGGCCGCGTTGACTTTTTCCCCGAGGTGCTAAATCTGCTAAGTCCCCAGTTTTTGTAATTTTCATGCCATATTCATCATGTTGTATCTCTGTATCCGTAGCTCCGTTTCATTCTTGTAATATGTCAAATTGTTCGCCTCAACGAGTACATCATTTCGTCTCATTGCGTCATTTTCATTTGAGCTCATATTGGTGCCCGAAATGCTGTTGGAAGAGGGCTATGTGATGTTAGTTTCAGATTCTTATCAGAACATGCACTTTTGTCATTTTTGCCATGATTGATGTGTGCATCCTATGAACTTGAGTCCTACATGTGTTTTATACTATGCCATGCCATATTTCCAGTGGTGCCATCCATATATTTTTGTGAGTTGTGTAGTGAGTGCATCGAGCTTATTAAGTAGGGTACTCGCTGTTGCTGTTTTGCATGTCTGAATCTGCTATATCATGATGCTATGTTCACCTGCTTCTACAAGTCATTCTATGCATAATCTGGAGATGTTCTATAAACATGTTTTTATCTACATGTCATGCTCTATCCATCCATGCCCCTGGTTGCATTTATAGCCTGCTGTCGCTTGTTGTAATCTTGCTCCAAAGTTGCTTCATAATGTTGCTGTCAGCCTGTTAACATTAAGTTCAGTTTTTCCATGTGCTTTGCTAGTGATCCATGCACTCTATGAACTTGCTCTTTCCATGCTTAGCTTCATAAACATGTCTCTTGATGTGAGTTGCCTTGACATGCCATGTATTGCTCTGTGGTGAGTGGTTCAAGCTCACCAACATGCCTACTTATTGTTGTTCCTGCCATGTATGAATCAGTAATATAACTTGCCATGTTACATGGGTGCCATCATATTTTCTGTGCCCTTTTGGCTCATGGTCAATAAAGGACGTTTGATCTATGCATTTAGTAGATTCATTCCATGCCTCTGTTTGCCATGATAAGTTCCTGTAGCATGTTGTTTGATAGCTCTAAACATTGCAACCTGATGTTATTTCTGTTAATGACTGAAACTGTTATTATTTGCAATCTTGCCATGTCCTTTTGAGCATGTTCTAGTGATTTCTGGAGATAGCTCAGTGTTCATGTTTTGTCATGATTTACTTGTACATCATGCCCGTGCCTTTTGTTTTCACGTTGAGATGCTGTAGCATAGTGTTTTGGTGCTTGCCATATGCCTAGTTGCTGTTTTGGACAGCTTGTCCTTTAAACTTGTATTGTGTGTATGTGTTGAACCGTTGCTCCGTTTTGAGTGTGCTTTATATGAAACTTGCTTGATTTCGCATGTAGCTTCATATTATCATGCTGCATCCTTGTTTTGAGGTGTTTGATTGATGTTTGTATGTATTTTGCATCAATGCCATGTTTAACTTGTTTTGCTCATATCTTCTAGGCCGTAACTCCAAATCTAATGAACTTTATATGTAACTTGACTAGAATTTCGTGTAGATCATCGTGGTGCATCTTAACTTGCTGTTTAACAACTTGAACATAAGGTTTATTCAGATCTGGACCAATTTCGAAATTTGCATATGAGGACTTACCGGAATTGTTATATGTTGTTTCCGGCCTCATTTAACCTTGCTTTGATGTGTTGCTCTTGTATGCATCATCTCTTGCCATGAGTAGCTTCATGTAGCCTTGTCATGCATCATGCTTGTTGTGCATCATGCTTGGTTGAGCATCATGTCTTGTTCATGTGTGGTGTGTTTACTATGTTGTGTGCTTCTTCTTGTTAATTCCTGTTTCGTTGCGATCGTGAGGATTCGTTCGTCTACGCTTGGTTCGGCTTCATCCGTTCGTCTTCGTCATGGACTCGTTCTTCTTCCTTGCGGGATTTCAGGCAAGATGACCGTCACCTTGGATCTCATTACTATCATTGCTATGCTAGTTGCTTCGTTCTTTCGCTATGCTGCGCTACCTATCACTTGCTGCTCAAGCCTCCCAAATTGCCATGAACCTCTAACCTTTGTCACCCTTCCTAGCACACCGTTGTTTGGCTACGTTACCACTTTTGCTCAGCCCCTCTTATAGCGTTGCTAGTTGCAGGTGAAGATGAAGATTGCTCCATGGTGGACAGGATTATGTTGGGATATCATAATATCTCTTATTTAATTAATGCATCTATATACTTGGTAAAGGGTGGAAGGCTCGGTGAGGGAGTCCCGGATTAGGGGGTGTCCGGATAGCCGGACTACCGTCATCGGCCGGACTATCATTTGCCGGACTATCATCATCGACCGGACTCCAAGACTATGAAGATAGAAGATTGAAGACTTTCCCCCGTGTCCGGATGGGACTTTCCTTGGCGTGGAAGGCAAGCTTGGCGATACGGATATGTAGATCTCCTACCATTGTAACCGACTCTATGTAACCCTAGCCCTCTCCGGTGTCTATATAAACCGGAGGTCTTTAGTCCGTAGGACTACAATCACAACAACCCTTATAATCATACCATAGGCTAGCTTCTAGGGTTTAGCCTCCTTGATCTCGTGGTAGATCTACTCTTGTAAACATCCACAATATCAATATCAATCAAGCAGGGCGAGGGTTTTACCTCCATCAAGAGGGCCCACACTGGTAAACATCGTGTCCCTTGTCTCTTGTTACCATCCGCCTAGACGCACAGCTCGGGACCCCCTACCGAGATCCGCCGGTTTTGACACCGACATTGGTGCTTTCATTGAGAGTTCCTCCGTGCGCCACCGATAGGAAGGATGCCTCCTCCGTCTTTAAGGACGGTATCTTCGCCAAAGGAGCCTTGGCTGCCGCCAAACTATCCGGCTAGGTGGTTTTCTTATGACCGCTGTCCGCCATCGCTCGACAACGACCTCTCAAGTCGTCAAAAGCAATCTTCACGTCAGCTCGAATTCGCCGAGCGGCTGGATCCAATAGAGCTCTCGTCCAGAACGAGCTCTTGGATCGCATCGCCGCCACGAGTCGCTTCTGAGACTACGATCAGATTGGGCTTAAACCCGATCCGAGAGAAATTAACTCTCCCAGTCACCCACCACGTTGCGTGGTAGAGGAACAATGCGCGACGCTTCTCAGATTGAAAACTAGTCATGTCCGGATCCCGAACCCCTCATGCCGGATTCCCGCGAGGGACGGGCTTCGATCAAACACTGAACTTAAAGTCGCATCGGACTGCACTCGTTGGACAATGTCCGTAAATCCAAGCTTCCAAAATTAGAAACTTCTCGGCCTTCGAGCCCTGAGATGGGTAGGGTTCGGACTTAGTTCCACCCACCCGCCCAGACATATGCGATCTAACTCTAATCCGGCAAGAGCCCGCCGAGACAGTACATCACTACTTGGCCAGATTCCTCCTGGTTATGGACAGGATAAAGGACTGCCGAGAGGAAAACGCAATCTCAGTCTTCTGCAATAATTGCACGGACAAGGGAATCCTAAACGCCATAAGTCGCCGCGACATCACGCTTCACTGACTTGGAGACCATCGTACAAAAGTATTGTGCGATGGAGAGCGCCTGGAAAACCGAAAGTAAATTTTGGGATAATCCGGCCCTGAATACATCCCTAGTCCGGAACCAAAGGGTGCATCATCATCAAGCACCTGGGCTGAATACCAAAAAACCAAAACCCCCTAAAGGGTACGGAACCGTACTGGAGGGTTGGCTAAACGGACCTTGCAAAATTCATAGCACAGAGGGCGCCACTCCAACTCATAGCCTTCGAGCATGTTGGATACTACGGCAGGTGGCCAAAAGTGGCGAGGAGCTTCTAGCTCGAGAATCCCAGACAAAGAACACCAAGATGGTGTTAATAGTCTTCGAGACTTTCGCATCCAATAACATGCGAAACGACAACTCCGCAACCTCACCAAGTCTACCAAGTAGCAACAATAAATCCATGGAGCGACACGGCAATTACCTTCAATGCCGTGATTTAACCTAAATTCGAACTGCCGGGCACCACCGCATTGGTCCTCAGCCCAATAGTAGACGGCTTTCGCCTTACTAAGGTACTCATGGATGGCGGCAGCGACTAAACCTCATCTATGAGGAAACCCTCCAAAAATGGAAATAGACTGAACCGCATTGAGCGAAGCAGCACAACCTTTAGAGGAATAATTCCCGGCCGGAAGCATGCTGCATAGGAAAAATCACGCTGGGCGTAGTGTTCGCTCACGGACAATTATAGGTCCGAGGAGGTCACGCTTCAAATGGCCCCATTCAGCAGCGGATATCATGCTCTATTAGGACGAGAGGCATTCACAATTTTTCAAGCTATACCCCATTATGGGTACATGAAGCTTAAAATGCCGGTCCCAAAGGAATTATCACTCTTGCTAGTGATCCGGACATAGCACTCGCTACAAAAACAAGACAGCCGCACTAGCCCTCGAGGCACTATCCGAAGCCCTAGCGGCCGAGGAACTCACCGCGATGCGCTCCACGGTGAACAGGGACGATGTGATACTTGATAAAAGATCCAAGTCCACCTCTTTTAAACCAGCGGATGAAATAGTCAAATTCCGTGTCCACCAACGGACCCCACCAAGACGGCCTCCATCGGGCATAATTGAACCTCGATGTAGACGCCAGATCGCGAGAATTCCTTCGAAAATTGGGACATTTTGCTCGGCACCCATCGGATATGCCCGAATCCCACGCAGATTGGCGAACACAGCCTAAACATCCTAAAAGGATTCAAGCCACCAAACAGGCTCTTCAAGATTTTCCAACCCAAAAGACAAGGCAATGGGAGAAGAGCTAGCCAAGCTATTGGAAGCCGGATTCATCAGAGACATCAAGCACCCGGATTGGCTAGCAAACTTGGTGATGGTACCAAAGAAGGACAAATCCTGGCGCCTATGTGTCGATTTCAAAGACCTAAATAAGGCCTGCCCAAAGGATCCCTTCCCCCTCCCCCGCATCGACCAAATCATCGATGCCACCGCAGGGCACGATTCATTGTGCTTCCTGGACGCATACTCCGGCTATCATCAAATCAAGATGGCAGAAGCGGATCAAGCCGCAACAGCATTCATTACTCCATATGGACCATTCTGCTTCAACACGATGCCCTTCGGACTTAAAAACGCCGGCGCAACATATCAGCGCATGATTCAGACATGTCTGGCTACCCAGATCGGCAAAACAGTATGTGGACGACGTAGTCGTCAAAACCAAACACGCCGAAACTCTAGTAGACGACTTGAGGCTCACATTCGACAGCCTCAGAGCATATGACATCAAGCTGAATCCGGAAAAATGTGTTTTCGGCGTACCGGTGGAAAGCTGCTCTGGGCTTCATCGTATCCGTAGAGGAATTGAAGCAAACCCATCCAAAATCCGAGCTCTGTCACAGCTAGATATCCCAAAAGACCTCAAGCAAATACAAAATTGGCGGTTGCGTGGCGGCTCTAAGCCGCTTTATCTCCGTCTAGGAGAAAAGGCATTACCCTCTATCGCCTCCTCAGCGCACCAACACTTCGAGTGGGCGGATGCTGCCACCGCCGGACTCAAGAAATAAAGGCCATATTGGCAACAACCGGTCTGGCTGCGCCCAACCTGGGCGAACCAATGTTGTTATACATCGCAGCTACGCATCAAGTTGTAAGCGCGGTACTGTCGTCGAGCGAGCAAATGTAAGGGCATAAATTCCCTCTTCAAAAACTAGTATACTACGATCCATCGTGTTAACCCCTTGCAAGTCCGTTACCCGCACTATCGTAAGATAGCATACGCGGTGTTCATGGCATCCGGAAGCTCGACACTACTTTCAAGAGTGTTCGATAACAATGGCCTCTGAAGTACCACTTAACGACATTATAAACAACCGCGACGCGATGGGCAGGATTGCAAATGGGCCATTGAGCTCTTACCATTTGATATATCTTACAAACCTCGGCGAGCTATCAAGTCTCAAGTTTTGGCTGACTTTGTCGCTGAATGGACCGAAGTCGAACTACCTAAAGAATACGGCGATACTCCAATTGGATTATGCACTTCGACGGCTCTAAAATGTTAGCGGATCGGGGCTGGCGTCGTATTGACGCCCCGACCGGAGACACAGTCCAATACGTGCCGGATAATGTACACGGACTCTAACAACGCAGCCGAATACGAGGCCCTTTTACACGGTCTCCGGATGGCAATCTCCATGGGCATTCAACGCCTAGAGGTGCGAGGATTCAAACCTCGCAATATCCCAAATAAACGGAGACTTCGACGCCAAAGATCCGAAAATGGCAGCATATCGCAACGCTGTCCTCAAAATGTCAGCCCGGTTTGAAGGACTTGAATTCCATCACGTCACCCGGGATAATAACCAAGCGGCCGACGTACTGGCACGCATTGGCGCAAAACGCGACGCTGTCCCTCCTAACATCTTCACGAACGGCTCTTCAAGCCATCCGTACTATGGGAAGAGGAGTCCGGAACTAACAATCCGGAACAAGCCGCACCAACCGGCGATCCAGCCGATGACATAACACCTTCCGCCCACGACATAATGGCAGTAATTGCCCCATGGACAGAGCCATTCCTCACCTACTTGCTTAGGCAGGAGCTTCCCGAAGACCAAAACGAGGCCCGCTGCATTGTCCGGCGATCAAAAGCCTACAAGGTCTATGAGGGAGAACTTTATAAGAAAAGCACAACCGGAGTCCTTCAAAGGTGTATCTCCGAAGAGGAAGGGCGAAACCTCCTGGCTGGAATTCAAGCCGGACTAGGCGGACACCACGCTGCAGCTCGGGCCCTTGTAGGAAAGGCATTCCGTACAGGATTTTACTGGCCGACGGCCCGAGCAGATGCCCAGGACTTAGTCCAAAGATGCGTCGGTTGTCAGCTCTTTGCTAATCGAGCCATATGCCACCCACCGCCTCAAAACTATACCAATTACCTGGCCGTTCATGGTGCAGGGCTTGACATGGTTGGACCATTAAAGGGGAACCCACAAGCAAAGGTACCTATTGGCCATGGTGGATAAATTCACCAAATGGATAGAGGCCAAGCCGCTTAAAGCGGCAGAGTCCGGACCAGTGATAGACTTTATATCCGGGTAGTACACCGTTATGGTGTCCCCACAGCATCATCACCAATAACGGCACGAACTTCACCGCCGACGAGGTTAAATCATGGTGCAAAAATATGGGCATCAAGCTCGATTACGCTCAGATCTATCATCCTCAAACCAACGGTCAAGTGGAACGAGCAAATGGTCTTATAATGAGCGGCATCAAACCCGCACTAGTGCGGTCCCTTACGAAATCTGACACGACCGGGTAGAGGAGCTCGACTCCGTACTGGGGCTGCGGACAACGCCTAACCGTACCACCGGATTCACACCATTTTTATGGTATACGGCGCGAAGCAGTTTTGCCTGCGACATCATTCATGACTCACTTCGAAAAGCGCATGTACGAAGAAAGAGAAGCCGAGTTGGATCGGCAGGACAGCTTGGACACATTGGAGGAAGAGCACGACGTCGCCAAGGCTCGTTCCGCATTCTATCAACAAAGAGGCTCAAGATACCAAAGCGAGAAGTACGGGCCAAGACTTACAACGTTGGCGAACTGGTTCTACGCCTGCCGGACAAGAAAAAGGACAAGCTCAAGCCCAAATGGGAAGGCCACTTCATCATTGATCAAGTCTTGACCGGCGGAGCGTACCGTCTACGAAATGCATCGGATAACCGACTCGAGCCGAACCCATGGAACGCAGCCCGCCTCCGGCGATTCTATGCCTAGCGCCGGACTAAGAGTTCGTCCCCTTCCCCCGTCCAATTTTTTTTTCTTTTATTTATTTCAGCTGCCTTTTGTTCATCTTTTTCTTCTCAAACCTATTCATCCAAGCCTTAAAGGGCTTTACCCGCGCCACGTTCGCGCACAATTGATGTGCTACCCGCACTCATTATACATGGGGGCTTCTTTACCGAAGCTTAATTATCTGGGCTTTATGCCCAGACATGTGTCAAGCCTCCACATGTACCTTTTATTCACCATTATATGCATCGATATGACTTAAGTTTTGGCCAAGCTGGGTTGCTCGGCTCCTGTGCTTACCCCTACATTCCCGATTGTTCGGCTAGGTGGTAAAGGAGCACCTCTGCGATTATTCTTGCCGGGTCACCGGATGTGTACCTCGGTCGGGTGAAGCCGAAGCTAGCGTTCTTAAGGGAATATTCGGTCGGTGACTTAAAAGATGATTTTTATCCACTTTTTATCTGCCCCAGATGTTTTCTCTTTTTTACAGCCGGACATGCACTTTAGGGCATGCCACCCCAATGAAAGGAACCCTTAACGGAACTATTCTCCCGGAAGATGTTTCTTACTAACCATGTAATATAACATAACTAGTTGGGCACTTGTCTCGATAAAGCACCGATGACCCCTACGCCTGGTCTCCATGCATACCCGGTTGTTTCAGAATCGAGAAGGTATACGGACACACTCGGACTCTAGGGTCCCGAGGTCGAAGCGAAAAGGTCGGCAAAGACAAACGATCTACAATCCGGCTAGAAGGCATTTTGTATGTCATTTTATAATACATTGTCAAATCGACTGATTGTATTCCTCCTCAATCCCGTCTAACAGGTTGTCTAATTTACAGTCCTGTTGGGAAAATTTTGTGGCCAACTCCACTTGGCCGTATACTAAACTCACAGGGATCTCCTTCCCATCGGGCCCCACAGGTCCGACTTCGGCCATGTGATTGGGATCCGCCTTCTTGTACCGCGTCTTTACCATGGCCCGTGCCTCCACGGCACCTTGGCGGCAGGCGAAATCTTCCATAAATGGAAGCGCTGCCGCACTCCTCAAGCTTCCGCAAGCTCCCCAAGACCCTCGGGTATGGAGAAGGCTGGCCATAACGCTGGATGACGCCGCTCATAGCCTGCCGAACTCATTCGATCGGTTGCAACAATTGAAGTTGATCACCCGTTATTACGGGCATCTCCTCCATGCAGGCGACTGTGAGCATACCTACGCACATATTCATCAAATGGACTTCCTCGTCGAACTCTTCTTTTCAAAGGAGTTCGCTCAAGCACTACTATATATGCCGCGACGGCCGCTGATTCTCCTTAACGGAGCCCGACAGCTCGCCCGAACGCCTTTCAGCTCTTCTCCAAGCTGGGCATGGGCATCCTGGAGCTTGTTCCTTTCATGCTGCACCTTATGCCGCACCTCTCGCCGCCTTTAGTTGGCGCAAGTTCTTACTGTCCGGATCTTGTCCGGAAGCACCTGCAACGTCGTTTTTTAGACTTGCGCAAAGGCCAAACGCTACTTATCCTTCTAAAATAATGGGTTACCAGGAGAGGTCCTTGCGTTTCCTCCTGCGCCAGACAATGCGGCCTCAAGTTGGGCCTTGCACTCTTGCAGCTCCTGAGACAGTTGGGTATTCTTCTCGGTAAGATCCTGCATTTCATATGATCCTTAAATCAGTTAATATAACTACTTTAAGTCTCGGGGGCTACTGGCATATACAACTGTTAAAATCTCTTACCCGTATGTCTTTTACATACTGCTCCGTGGCTCTGGTAAAACTATCTTGAGCGGCACGAAGGTGCGCGTCCCCCGTGTTAAAGGCATTCAATGCCTCGGGGGAGAAGCACGCGTCACGAAATGCTGTCCGGCGACGCCTGTGATTCAGGGCACTCTCCACCTCAGACTTGGTGGCGGACAGTCTTTCGGCATCCTCTGTCGGAGGAACGTCCGGCTCGCGCCTTGCGCTCGCCTCCCCCTCCTGACCGGGTGCTGGAGCCCGGCTGGTAGAGGCTGGATTGACAACTTCCACGCCCGCAGTCCGGCGGACGCTTTTTTCCCTATAAAAATCATGAGCACTCAAAACGCTTCCTAGGAACGTTGCTCTAAAAATAAAGGAATTGTGAGGTACACCTTTGCGGCGACGCTTCAGTCCGCGCCGCGCTCCTCTTCCGCCTACCGGTCCGGACTGGCCCTTGTTGGTCAGCCACCGCGGGCTCGGCTTCTCGCCCCAGGGGCACCTCCTGCACAATGCCATCATGTACGGTGGTCAGAAATAAGCAAGGAAGGAATGACGGTGTCAGGGCTTCGGCCGCGATCACCTGGGGAGCCGGGTTTAGTCCGGGGTAGTCGGCCGTGATGGCGACTAAAGCATTATCCATGCTGAGCTGGTGGAACACCCCGTCGATTAGCTCCACCTTTATGTCCGGATCCTCTTGGAGGCCGGATCCTCGATCTCTCGGATCCTCGGGCTGCGGAGCCGGACTTAGCATTCCTCCACAATCCGGCGCAGTTCTGCGTCGAAGAATAACACAATGTAAGAAACTTAAGTTTGAAAGGCACGGGTCGGACACGCTGAGTGTTCACTTACCCAAGGCCGGGATTGTTCATGGAAAACCCATTTAACGGGTTCGTCAAGGAAATCCTCCTTCTCCCCTTATACAGGCGGACAAGATCGTCACCGATCTTCGGTGATTCCGCCCTTTGCGCCATGACGGGTGGCATCATCCTCCCGTTGAAATCCCACATGGGTGGCCTCAGATTGTAGTGGCTGCACCCCGATAATGCATGTTGCCATGACTCGATCATGGTCAACGGGCATGGGCCAAGAACCTTATTCGCCCATCGATAATGGACGCTCTTGTCTTCCTCCATCGGGGCTCATGGACGCCAACTAAGGCGTTTCTTGGAGGAGCATTGCTGAACTCCGGAGGCCGATCCGAACAGGTCCGCAGCGGGCGTCTTCTATATAAAACCATTCCGAGGCCAGTCTTGGCGCCTTCTTAGGGGTTCCGGATGGATATCCGGTCCCGGCGATGCGCCATATTTCGACGCCGCCCACTTGATATATGGACCCCTCGTGAGAGCGGGGGACAAGGCAAAACAACCTCTTCCACAGCGAAGTGGGGATCGATGCCGTGAAAGGCTCAGAAGAGCTACGAAACCCGCGATATGCGAGGATTGAGGCGGGCGTGAGGTGATGGAGCTGGAGTCCGTAGAACTCCGTGAGCCCGCGGAGGAATGGATGTACAGAAATCCGAGCCCCTTATTAGATAGGGGACGAAGCATACCCGCTCCCTTTGTTGGGATTAGGGTAACCTCTGCTAGCTTCCCACCTTTATAGGTGGCGAGCCCGGCTCGAACCGGAACCATGAAGGCCGGAGGGAGATATCCCCCCATTTGGAGCTTCGCCAGCTCGTTGTGCGAAGCAGAGCATCTCCTCCAATCTCCTGGCGAAAGGCTGGGAGCGCGAGAAGAGGAGCCGCGTTGACGGTCCATGATGGAATGGATTCTTGGTCGAAAGCGCTCCGATGAGTGTTTGCGAGAGGAAGATGGTGATTTGGATCTGGATTCTTGCCTCCCTTATAGGCAGATTATTCGCACGACTAGGGGGTAAAACATAAAAGACACCCTGGCTTTTCACATTCGCACGACGCGTGGAAGAAGGCCCTTATTGGGCGTGGAAGCCAAGACGCGCAACATTGATGAGGAAGTTGGACACTGTTCGGCAGGTACATGGAACTTAAAGGAGAACCCGTCTTGCAACGCCGAAGACTACACGCATGCTGGACTTATCGTCATTGAAGCCTGGTTCGGGGGCTACTGAGGGAGTCCCGGATTAGGGGGTGTCCGGAAGCCGGACTACCGTCATCGGCCGGACTATCATTTGCCGGACTATCATCATCGACCGGACTCCAAGACTATGAAGATAGAAGATTGAAGACTTCCCCCCGTGTCCGGATGGGACTTTCCTTGGCGTGGAAGGCAAGCTTGGTGATACGGATATGTAGATCCTCTACCATTGTAACCGACTCTATATAACCCTAGCCCTCTCCAGTGTCTATATAAACCGGAGGGCTTTAGTCCGTAGGACTACAATCACAAAAACCCTTATAATCATACCATAGGCTAGCTTCTAGGGTTTAGCCTCATTGATCTCGTGGTAGATCTACTCTTGTAAACATCCACAATATCAATATCAATCAAGCAGGACGTAGGGTTTTACCTCCATCAAGAGGGCCCGAACCTGGGTAAACATCGTGTCCCTTGTCTCCTGTTACCATCCGCCTAGACGCACAGTTCGGGACTCCCTACCCGAGATCCGCTGGTTTTGACACCGACACTCGGCCTTATGCCTGGTGTTTTGTTCCACTCTTGTCGCCCTAGTTTCCGTCATATCGGTATTATGTTCCTGGATTTTGCGTCCCTAACGCGGTCGGGTGATTTATGGGACCCCCTTGACAGTTCGCTTTGAATAAGACTCCTCCAGCAAGGCCCAACCTTGGTTTTACCATTTGCCTCACCACCACCTACTTTTCCCTTGGGAGTAATTAACCCAAGGGTCATCTTTATTCAGCCCCCCGGGCCAATGCTTGTCTAAGTGTCGGTCCAAACCAGAGCCACTTGCGGTGCCGCCCCTAAGCAACTTGGGGTATCGTCGGTTGCCGTACATAGTGTTCATCCGGTGTTGCCCTGAGAACGAGATATGTGCAGCTCCTATCGGGATTGTCGGCGCATCGGGCGGCTTTGCTGGTCTTGTTTTATTGCTGTCGAAATGTCTTGTAGCCGGGATTCCGAGACTGATCGGTCTTCCGGGGAGAAGGAATATCCTTCGTTGATCGTGAGAGCTTATCATGGGCTAAGTTGGGACACCCTGCAGGTTTGAACTTTCGAAAGCCGTGCCAGCGGTTATGTGGCAGATGGGAATTTGTTAATATCTGGTTGTAGTAAACTTGAAGCAAACTCTTCTAAAATACACCAACCGTAAAGCGTAATCGTGAGTGTCTCTTTTCGGGTTGATCGAGAGGAGAACACGGTTTACGGGTTATGTCGACGTAAGTAGGAGTTCGTGGATCACTTCTTGATCATTACTAGTTGACGACCGTTCCTTTGTTTCTCTTCTCGCTCTCATTTGCGTATGTTAGCCACCATATATGCTTAGTCGCTGCTGCAACCTCACCACTTTACCCTTTCCTTTCCCATTAAGCTTTGCTAGTCTTGATACCCATGGTAATGGGATTGCTGAGTCCTCGTGGCTCACAGATTACTACAACAACAGTTGCAGGTACAGGTTGTGCGATGATCTTGACGCGAGAGCGATGTTTGCTTGTATTGGAGTTCTTCTTCTGCTTCTTCTTCGATCGGGGATAGGTTCCAGGTCGGCAGCCTGGGCTAGCAGGGGTGGATATTGTTTGAGTTTCTGTTTATGTTCCATCCGTAGTCGGATGTTGATCTCTTGTATATGATGTTGATGTATTCTTGTGGCATTTGTGCCTTATGTATGTATCCCCATCTATTATGTAATGTTGATGTAATGATATCCACCTTGCAAAAGCGTCTTCAAGATGCGCTTCTATCCTTGGTGGGACCTTCGAGTTCCTTTTGGATAGGGTCGCATCTTGGGCGTGACATTTGTACTGTCCAATTCGTGCACAACTTCCTTCGATCAGCAGACCGGCTGGAACACATCTACGTACTCATTTGCTTCTGTACCTCTTTAATAAATAGCTAGTCTAGGTTAGGGTTTAGACTTGGGTTTTGTTTAGAGAAGTTTAGGGCATGTTTGGTTCCAATAAGTCACCTGACTTATAAGTCAGGTGACTTAAAACCAATGACTTATAAGTAACGCCTGTTTGCTTGTCACCTGACTTATAAGTCACCTGACACACCTTTTCACACCAATCAACATCATGCAGGTGGTGGGACCCATGCAAAAGGGAGTGACTTATAAGTTTTAAGTTGGGATGGAGCAACTTATGACTTATAAGTTGGGATGACTTATAAGTCGGGTCTGTTTGGCAAAATAAGTCACTTTTTTCACTTTTCGAATTATAAGTTGGTGACTTATTTGGAACCAAACAGGGCCTTAGCTATTGCTACTTTTATTTTTCTTCGTTCGTAGCGGCTAGTGCGACCGTCAAGACATCCTATTGGAACCCCATCTTGTGAGATTAAACCCATCTAGCATATTCGTAATTTTGAGATTGCTTGGCTATTATTTTCTTGCATGTTCTTCGATTAGCTTGCAGGAAAAATCCTTCGTGGATAGGTCGATCGCGTCGTTGGCTCGGTCGATAACGTCATGGTGTTGGTTCAGCGATTGCCGTGGATATCAGTCGTGTACGGTTCTCCCTATACGGTTGGTAGCCGGATCGTGATGGTCAAGTCCCACACAAAATCGTAGTTATCTCTCTCTGATCGAAAGATCGGGTCCCCAGTTCACATCATGCTCCAATGTAATTTTTCCTTTAGGAAGTCATTCCTCCAAAATTGTTGGAGTCTAATCGGGAGAGAATGGGCACTCCATGGTGTCCCTGGCGAGAATGATCATTCAGTCTAGAAGGCTCATTCATGAAATGATGTTGTTAGAGGGTGTTCCCTAAAAAACCACTCACAAAAGGAACATTTCAGAATTTTCCATGATGTTAAGCCTATAACAAAAATATTTGTCATGCTAAGAACAAAAAGGAAATGTCATGCTATAAAAAAATTCATACTACAGCAGGAGAAAATTGACATGTGTTTCAGAAATTTGCCATGTTGCAGCAAAGAGAATTGCAAGACTACGAAAAGGTAACATTGGATAGAAGGAAATGTTATCATACAATCAACAAAGTGATACATCATTGTTTTTAAAAATAGGCCTACTCGTCTTGTGGGAGCACGACTTGCATCCTATGAAAGGGTTGTTGGGAGTGGCATACGAAAGATTTAGATTGTTCCCACTTCCTAGATCCCACAACCCACGACTAGTTCATGCCGCTGAAGGTCCCTTGGACTCTGAATCTAGGCCTTCCTTTTTTTACGGGGAAATTTCCAATCTATTTCTTCCGTTCCTAAATATAAATCTATTTAGATATTTCAATATGAGCTACATATAGATGTATATTGACATATTTTAAAGTGTAGAATTACTCATTTTGCTCCATATATAATTTATATTAAAATCTTTAAAAAGACTTATATTTAGGAATGGATGAAGTATTCATCAAACATCATGATATTATAAATTATACAAGAAGTAAAATAAATTACGTCCATGTTCATCGACCCCCTAGCGACGACTAGAAACATAAGTGCGAGCCAAAGGCGTGCCACCATCATCATCCATTCCTTGTGGGAGCCGAGCAAACCTTGTCGTAGTAGACCTTCATAACTCTCCGCGGAGAGAAAGCAGGGGAGGATGATACTTGCCTTGAAAACCTTATATTGTAAAGAAACGTGCCACACAACAATAAAAAGGTACGCAAAAAGGTAAAAAAAAAGCTGTATGGGCAGTGGGGAGCTTCAAAATCCAACCGTGACGCAAGGAGGAAGAACATAAGTTTCCATCCACACTGACGACGGGGTTTAGAGCGAACCCCGAACAAGGCTACTTGGAGGCCACAGTTTCGTTTTCGGAGCAAGATTTATAAATTTTGACGATCGCACGACGACTCTACTGCAGTGACGTTCTGTGGTGCTGATAGTCGTGCTGCCGGCTGTTATCATTACGGCAATCCGTACACGCACGACGCATCCGCCAGAGTCGCTCTTAAACCACGAATTCAGTGTGACGTGAAGTGAAAACCTAGTGAGCCTGTATTTGGCCAGACGGACGGACGGGCGTACCGCCGCGCGTTCTTCCGTTTCTCCGGCGCGTCCGGTCCGGCCTCATGTGATGGCGCCAGATCCGCATATCCCGACCCCGCGTCCTTGTGCGCGCTCGTACACGATGCAGGCTCGCTACGAGCAGCCGAGTAATCAGGCTAGCTAGATGCTACTCTACCGCCATGGAGGCCTCGTTAGCCCTAGGCGGCAGCGGCAGCGGCAGCAGCAGAAAAGAAAGACCCGGTGTATCATATCGCACCGCCCGCAGGAGCTGGTAAAAAGCCGTCGATCGCGTCGCGCCCAATACGAACCAGCAATCAATCCCTGCGACGCGGATCCATGGATCCAGCCACCCAGCAGCTACCGGCTATCGGCTATGGTAGACTGGCGCGCGGGCGTAGGCTGTGGCCGCTGCTGCTTTTAACGCGGGGGCAGGGCTGCAAATGGCGGCAGCGGCAGAGGCAGAGCAGGAGGGAGAAGAAGAGAAGGTGAAAGCTGCCAGGCTGCCGCGCTGCGTGCCCGGTGCATTCGGCGCCCCCACAAGAAGTCTCGATCCCCCACTGGGCGCAGCCGCAGCCGCAGGCGCAGCGAGCGAAAGATGAGATCCCGTGGTCGATCAGAGGAATTTTTCAGCCGCAGACCCCACCCGCAGCCACTTCAGACCTCACCACACGCCGAAGCAGCGCCCGGCCGGCCCCTCTATCCTTCTCTCCTATCTTCACCAGCACACAGCATACACACGCTCCCTCTCTCTCACACACTCCTTTGTCCTGTGGAAGAAAGTGGAGGGATAAAGAACACAAGTGTCCTGTAGGCCGTAGGTGTATACACACACACACAGATACTCCAAAAGGGAGGAGGAGAGAGAGGAGGCTACCTAGCAAGCTATACTAACCTAGGGTAGGCTCTAGACACTGGAGAGAGGGTAGCTAGCTAGGGTAGCTAGGTGGTAGTAGGGTAGAGTCTTTTGTGTTTTCTTTTCTTTACTCTTGGATGCCCCTTCCTTCGCTGAGAAGAGAGATTCTTCTTTAAAGTGGATGGAGAGGAGGGGTTTCCGTCCGTAGGCTCACTCAGCTCAGCCACTAGCCGCTACGCTACCTCACTCTCAGAGGGAGCATCTTCGTCTGCTCTTGCGCCTTTTCCGCTCGCCTTTGGAGCTGCTAAGCTTAGCCTAGGTAGGTGCAGGTGCAGCGGCTAGCTAGGGAGGGGGAGCTACTGCCCCCGCCAGCAAGCGTGGCGTCGTCGGGGCGGCGCTTCCCATCGGTCTCCGCGGCCTACGCGGACTGGATCGCGTCGGCCGGCGGCGACGACCTCTCGCTCGGCTTCAATGCCGCGGGCGCGTCCGCCGCCGGGCTCTGGGCCCCCGCGTCGCGCCAGTCCGCCGCGCTCAACTACGGGATAGCGGCTGCTGCCGGTGATGTCGGCATGGTCGTCCTCGCCCCCGCCTCCTCCTTCCACCACCAGAGAGCCGCTGCTGCTGCCGCCGCGGCGGCGGACGGCGCCGACCAAGGGTTCGCGCTCCTCTCCGCGGGCCAGTGCGGGCTAGCCGACCCTGGCGCTCCCAAGTCCGGCAGCGCCATCCAGTTCTGGCAGTCGCACTCGCAGCCCCCCACGACGCCGCCCGCGGCCGCCCCCGCCGACAAGAAGCAGGTTGTCTCCGCGGTGGACTACGGCGGCGTCTCCTCCGGATCCGGCGGCTCCACCACGTGCAGCGACTGCGGCAACCAGGCGAAGAAGGACTGCCCCCACCAGCGATGCCGGACGTGCTGCAAGAGCCGCGGCTTCGACTGCACCACGCACGTCAGGAGCACCTGGATCCCGGCCGCCCGGCGCCGCGAGAAGCACCCGCTCGGCGCCGACCTTTCCTCTCCCGCCGCTCCTGCCACGGCGGCCACCAAGAAACCGCGGTTCCACTCCTCGCAGACCACGACGACCACCACCACCTCTCGCACCTCCACCTCCAACGGCACCTCCTCGAGCCAACAAGGTGATCGACCAGCACAGACGCACGCACGCACATCCCAAGTCTCAGCACCCATAATTCAAGAAACCTGGACGCTAATCACATCTTCTATCTCATCCTCTGCAGACGCGCCGTTCAGGGACAGCCTGCCGCGGCACGTGCGCGCGCCGGCGGTGTTCCGGTGCGTGCGGGTGACCTCGGTCGACGACGGCGCGGACGAGTTCGCGTACCAGGCGGCGGTGAGCATCAACGGCCACATGTTCAGGGGGTTCCTCTACGACCAGGGCGCCGACAACGGCCGCACCAGCAACGACGAGCCCAGCCACGCGCACGCGGTCGCCGTGCGTAGCATCTCCGACCTCCACCTCGGCAACGCCTCCGCGGTGCCGCCGGACATGTACAACACCGTCAGCGGGGCGCTCATTCTCGGCGGGATGGGCTATGGTAACACCATGAACTGAAAACTATTACTCCTAGTGCTAGCTAGTAAGCCTGGTGCAATAATGGTAGCCATCTTGTTACTACATGTCACCTCATTTCTTTCATCTCAATCACCAGTAGTGGTACTACCCTGTCTTCCATTTTGCTGCTGCATGCTGTGTGCCTGTGCCACAGCTAACTTCCAGTCTTTTGTTACTAGAAGTTGGAAAGAAAATGAAAGGAAAACTAGTCAGTATTTCCAAGGTAAACTTGCTGTACAACATGCTACTATCTGGTTTTTCTATGTGGCTGATGCTGTTGTGTTACCATTTTTTTTAACTAAACATGTTTGCATATGTTGGGAACTGCAAATCATATACAGATAAAATCACCATGTTCTGTGGGTCCTTCTTTGGAGTAATTCTTTTAGACAAAACCTCATTTGTAGTAATCACTTGACGCCATGGAGAGGTTGATGGTAGTACTATTGTTAAATTTGGCAGCTGAAAAGTTTGACTCTTTGATGCTCTTCCTAGTCCCCACGCTATCGACCACTTCACTTCATCCTCTTGCGTGCTATGGCTTCCGAATTGCCAGTCTTGTTTACCTTGTTCAGCTAGTACTAGCACGTATACTCTTAATATCTCTTTCCCAAATTTACGGGGTTGGTAGGAATAGCAAGACCATGGGTTGGATTCTTACTTGCTTTGTATGTGCTGTTAAGCATCTTATCCGTGCATTGGAACTTGTAGCGGGAAAAAGAGAGCCAATGTGCAATGCATGTGGTGATAAGAATTCTCTTGCCCTCTTATAAAATAATATATGCAGCTGATAGTAAATTACTTGGGTCACGATCATGGAAGCCAGTAATGGTACAGTGCTCCATACATTAGCCTTGGCCTGTTTGCTAGTAGTAGCTGCTTGTTAACAATATGATGAAGGGGCATCTACTCTTAAACTTTTGTTGCGAGCCCCCATATTTATTCCCCTGCTGTCGGATCCCAAATCCAGAATGAAAACATGTACCCCTCACTAATATAAGATGTTTTTCCAAGGTAACATAGTTTGTAAAAACATTTTATATTGTGGGACGGATGAAGTACTACTAAGAAGTGGCCATATCTCAATCAACACAGAACTAAATCCGTCTCAGCAAGTACACTGATAGAGATATATTTCCGATCAAGATTTTTCATCCATTCCATACTTGTAAGAATCTCTAACTTTGATCAGATTGTTCTTAGTGGCGAGAAATAACAAGATCATATTTTTATGAGATTTGTTAGTTTCAGTCTGCTTTTTTCTTTCTTCATTCCTAAGCAGGCCAAGTTATTACACAATAAAGTCATCTTGTGCTGTGGATCTGTTGACTGTAAAACTTGTAACTTCAGTTTTAGGAGTGCGAATTACAAATGATTTGTGAAAATGCACTATACCTAACTTTTCTTGCATGAGAAACCAACGATGTTTAGATCTGTATCGTAAGTTTGTGGGTGTACCGAAGCACTGCTCTTTGTAGATTTAAAGTACTTCTAGAATGTCTACTACGTATTGAAAAATATATCAGTTCAGTTCCTTCTTTGGTTTAGAGGAATCTTGTAGGAATTTCATAGGATAGGATTTCTATAGAAAAAATTCCTTTAGAGCCCTTTGATTTGTAGGAATGGAATCCTATTTTTATGGAGAGATTCTTCATATCTTCCACATTTCATAGGAAAATAAACATTAGCCTAGACTCAATGGAAAAAATCCTATGATGTGAATCAAAGGGCATCTCCTTTCCTATTCCTACTCATAGGATTTGAGATACATGTCATCTTATTTTTTATGACTTTCCTATTCCTACGATTTTCCTACCCTATGGACCAAAGAAGGCTAAGATTGGCAGGTGATCACTGGATCAAAGGAAATAAATAGATAAAGAACAACACGGTTAATTTGGTGGCTATTCCCACCTTGTTGTGTCATGTCGAATGTGAGTTTGGTCGATTTGCTTGAGCCACCGCAACTTGAGGACGAAATTTATGCTGTGGTAGCTGGTCGAAGGGTTGGGTAAGCCATCTTGTCATCAGCAAAGCCGCTGTTATCTCATGTGTTGTTTCTATGGGGGTCTTTTGGCCCATGCTGCTGTGCCTAACTTTCGGGAGCACGGCTACTGTGCAGGGCGCTTGTTTTATTCCATGTGGTAGAGTTGGTGTACCATCATCTCCATGCAGCGGCCTGCCATTTAATTTATAGCTTGACCTTGACTTACTGCGCCATTGCTTTAACTTGTTCGATCTTTGCCAAGGCCTGGTAATTAATTAGTCTGATTCCTTTTTTTCGTACATTGTGTTTAAGAATGAAGTACTCCTTCCGTTTTTATTTAATCTGCATATTAGGTTTGACCGAAGTCAAACTGTGCAAAATTTGATCAAGTTTATAGAAAAATATATAAACATTTACCATAACAAATCTATGATGTGAAAGTACATTCAATAATGAATCTAGTGGTATTGATTTTTTATTACATATGTTAATATTTTTGTTACTAAACTTAGTCAAAGTTTACAAAGCTTGACTTTGACCAAAGCTAATATGCGGACTAAATAGAAACGGAGGGAGTACTAGTGTATGGTCACAGGCTGGTTATGCTCCTGTAATCCTGCCAAGTAATTTGGTTCTTGCTACTGTTAATTTCCACCTTGATATTTAGTTTGTTGGAGACGACTTGACCAAACTGTGAATTTCAATATACTCATCTGCTTCAGAAAGTTGCTATTCTTTGTACCATTCTTTTATTGCGGATCACTTATCAATGATTTCAGCCGTTGCTTACAGTATTGATGAATATTCCAGTCCCAGAGCATCAGAGAAATGAATAATATGTATGGTGTTATTTGAGTTATAATATTGCAGAACTGGTTTTTTTTTGTGCTTCTTCTACAGGGTTTATGGTGAATAATTCCTGTCCTAGTTAATCATTTTCTGGCAAGAGTCTCCGTTCCAAATATTGAATGATATAACATTATGATTTCTCAGGTTAATTGTCTAAAGTGCTATGAATATATATTTGGTGCCACAATAAGGTTATGAAGATCATTATGCCATGTGTCATTTTTTATTCGTGAAAACTTTTTTCCATTAATTTGTTGATCGTGTTTGACTTCTTTATGGGAGATTGTGTTTGATTTTGAACTGAAGTTTTGTGAATGGTAGCAAATATCTGTTAAGTTAGCTTACTGAAGTTTTGTGAATGGTAGCAAATATCTGTTAAGTTAGCTTAGTTAAAAAGAAATCGCCAACTGCATTACTAAACTAACATTCTACTATACCACAAGGTAATTCATTGGCGTTTGGTTTTTCATCTAACTGAGTAGACACAGATCCTTTTGCTTCTAACATAACGGCATCATGTTTGTTCGATTTTCTCTGGAACCTATGTACATTTGAGACGTTGGTGCTCAGATATCATCCTGAATATTCGAACATTGCATAGCATGTTGACTAGCTTTATTGTTTCATGTTCTTCTTAGTATAATCAAATTTTGAAATAGGATTCCACCCCGCTTTATAGATAAAACAACCAAAGCCCATACACCGAGTAGCACCGCACCGACATAAAAAGTCTGCTGGGGCCACAACACAAGCAATCCCAAATAAAACATAAGAAAAATCAGAAAAAAAGGCTACCAAGTGGCCACACATCAAAGGAGCGCCGGAGACGCTAGTCAGTGAATTGTGGATAATACTTCAATGTTGCTTTAAATCTCCTTCCTTAAAGGCATGCCAGGCTATTTCCCATCATGAATCGGCAACTTGCAATGAATAATACCATGGTATCTTTGTTTCCCCGCAAAAAATAAGATAAATTATTGATGACAGTTATTGTATTAGCTTGATTTCAGTCAATCATCACCCATAAACTTTCACATAAACAACAACGGTGGAAATATGTTAAGATGACCATGTTTGTTTCTGCCAATAATATTGAACTATGTTATGGTTGTACTAAGGGCAGTCCTAGTCGAAAGTGCCCTCCTCAGCTCGAGCTCAAATGAGCTCGGGTGAACAGTAAAATCCAAAAAATATTTGAAAACAACACTAAAAAAATCTATTTTTTTTGCAACAAACATTAAGAAAAGTTCCACGTGCATGCAAAAATTCGTGATGAAATGACATTTATGGAGCTGTGGGCAAAAAAATGATGTTCCCAAAACAATCTTTTCTTAGCATGGATTTTTTGTCCACACCTTCAGGAATGTGATTTCATCTTGAAATTTTGCATGCCTGTAAAACATTTATCAGTGTTTGTTGCAAAACAAATCCGTATTTATTTTGTTTTATTTTTGGATTTTACTATTCATGCAAGCTGATTTGAGCTCGAGCACAGATAGTCTGGGTCCCAATCCTAGTGTACTGATATATCTTAAGTTATATCTAATGACATTAAATTGGAAGTTTAGATATAGTAGGCCCGGTGCACTACTCCCTTGGTCGTCCGGGTTTATTAGGGCCCCTCATATTTAGTGTCAAAGTTTGACCTAAATTTAACTAATAAAATATGAACTATATGTCATAATGTTTTTATGATTGTAATCCTCTTTTGGATACAAATCCGATGATATATTTTTCTGTAGCGTATAAATCATGAATTGTTATAAATGGTCAAATTTTGACCCAAAATACAAGGGGGCCAATAAACCTAGACGAAGGGTGTATATCTTAGTGTTGTGAAGTATCTAAAACAACCTCATTTAATTACTTTTATGAGAAAAAAGTTATGAGATGTCTTGAATTTTATGCTAAGATATATCTAGATTAGGCCTTTTCGAAAACACATGTGCTTAGATGTGAGCATGGCTAATAGTACAACCAACTGCTCGCTATATGATGTTGCAATGTCACTTATAGTCACTCATACAACAAGGTTGGCTATAAGACATCACCTTCTCTCTATCTCTTTATTCATATTTATTGTATCTACCTAGGAGCACGCATATAGATAGACTCTTACATCAGAGCCCACTTCCTTAACTTTTTCATGTCTCTCTACTCTACACAGGAAAAAGTGCAATGTAAGCGGGCTATAAGCCTGTTACTGTACTTGCTTTGAGGGGCTAAGCGCATTAAAGAGTTTAGCAACTAAAGTCCCCAATACATGCGTGCTTAACTTATATATCTAGATTAGGCCTCTTCCAATGATTAAGATAGTACTACCTCCATATAGTGGCTCTCTCTTTCATCATTAAATAGGGTGTCACTTCAAAAATTTACCGATGAAACTGATGCAAAAGCTTCTAAATTTCTTGATCCATTTTCGGTACATTAAACATGGAGTAGTTTCGTTAGAAGCATAATCTTGAAAGATATGTATAAAGCAAACAAGTGACAAGCCACTTCGTTGGCTTGAGTAATTCAATTTTTTAACACAGTATAGACGTGAATGCTCATACATGCGCACATACACTCACCTCTATGAACGCACACATTTACATCGTACCCCTATAAGCATCTTCGAGAAACTGAGCCGACACATCATATTGAGATCGACGAAGTTGCCACAAACGCCTTCGTAGTCGATAGGAACGTCTCCTCCCACTGAACCCACATCACTGGATGGCCTGATATAAATCCAGGAAAATGCGAGCACTGGTTGGTTCGCTTGAGTAATTCTGGTGGGCCAGGATACCACTGATCTCCTAGCCATCCAACCACATGTTGGTTAGCTTCAGTAATACAACTTGAAGTCCAGGCCGCATGTGCAATCCCCTTAGGCGAATGGGATGGTCATAACAGAAGTGACCTTAAATGACCATTTATATGCATGTTGAAATCAAAATGATCAAAACTGAATCATCTTGAATGATTCTCCAGACTTGAGATTATTCTCCATCCACATCTTAAACAGTTGGACTTGTGTGTTTTGCTGATGCCTCATGGTAATAGTTTAGTTAGGCATTTGATCTTGTTTTATTTCATAACACACATGTAAAATTATTGTCTAGGAGCAATTGTTGGAAATATGCCCTAGAGGCAATAATATTTGTATTATTATATTTCCATATTCATAATTATAGTGTTTATATTCTATGCTATAACTGATATGATCCTGGAATATGTGATTCAGTGGAAAACTCATATGCACGTGTGGATGATAAACGGTTAAATAAAAGGTTCCTAGTCTTGCCTCTAGGGCTAGCTCAAGTGTTGTTGGTGACCATGCCAATGCTTTTCCCTTCAAAGATAAAGGGAAAACCTTTTCCATCACCTCATCTCCGGGTAAACCTGCAAGCTTAAATAATCCAGAAATTTGTTCCACATATATCAAGTGCATATCAGGATGTTCGGTTCCATCTCCTACATAAGGATTAGCTAGCAGCTGTTCTATCATACCCGAAGGAATTTCATATTCAGTATTTTCAGTAGGTGCAATAGGTTGAGGGGTAGCTAATTGTGGTTCCGGACGAGGTAAAGATACCACGAACAAACCCCTCAAAGGATTGTTTTCCATAGTAACAAGTGACAATAAATTTCAGCACACTATATAAATGTTTCTTTACCAAATTCAACTTACCAAAGGCGCTTCACTCCCAGGCAATGGCGCCAGAAAATAGCCTTGATGACACACAAATATAGGGATCAATTGTAGCTCTTTTCGATAAGTAAGAGTGTCGAACCCAACGAGGAGCAGAAGAAAATGACAAGTAGTTTTTAGTAAAGTAATGTCTGCGAGTGCTGAAGTTGTAAGTAGCGGGTAGTTTGATAGCAAGATAATTTGTAACGAGCAAGTAAAGATAATAGCAACAAGTATGTAGCAAGGTAGCCCAATCCTTTTGAGGCAAAGGACAGGCCAAAGTGGTCTCTTATGATAAGCAAAGCGTTCTTGAGGGTACACGGGGATTTCATCTAGTCACTTTCATCATGTTGGTTTGATTTGTGTTCGCTACTTTGATAATTTGATATGTGGGTGGACCGGTGCTTAGGTGCTGTTCTTATTTGAACAAACCTCCTACTTATGATTAACCCTCCCGCAAGCATCCGCAACTACGAGAAAAGTATTAAGAATAAATTCTAACCACAACATTAAACTTTTGGATCCAATCGGTCCCTTACGGAATAGCGCACGAACTGGAGTTTAAGCTTCCGTCACTCTCGCAACACATCATCTAATTGCTACTCCACAATGCATTCCCTTAGGCCCAAATATGGTGAAGTGCCATGTAGTCAATCTTCACATGACACCACTAAGGGAATAACAACATACATACTATCAAAATATCAAACACATATCAAGTTCACATGATTACTTGCAACATGATTTCTCCCGTGACCTCAAGAACAAGAGTAACTACTCAGAAATGATAAACATGTTCATGATCAGAGGGGTATTAAATAGCATAATGGATCTGAACATATAATCTTTGATAACCCACAAGTACAGGGGATCGCAACAGTTTTCGAGGGTAGAGTATTCAACCCAAATTTATTGATTCGACACAAGGGGAGCCAAAGAATATTCTCAAGTATTAGCAGTTGAGTTGTCAATTTAACCGCACCTGGATAACTTAATATCCACAGCAAAGTATTTAGTAGCAAAGTAGTATGGAAGTAACGGTAACGGTGGCAAAAGTAACAGTAGCAGTTTTGTAATAATTGTAACAGTGGCAACGAAAAAGTAACTAAGCAAAGATCAATATGTGAAAAGCTCGTAGGCATTGATCAGTGACGGATAATTATGTCGGATGCGATTCCTCATGCAACAGTTATAACATAGGGTGACACAGAACTAGCTCCAGTTCATCAATGTGACGTAGGCATGTATTTCGAATATAGTCATACGTGCTTATGGAAAAGAACTTGCATGACATCTTTTGTCCTACCCTCCCGTGGCGGCGGGGTCCTATTGGAAACTAAGGGATATTAAGGCCTCCTTTTAATAGAGTACCGGACCAAAGCATTAACACTTAGTGAATACACAAACTCCTCAAACTACAGTCATCACCGGGAGTGGTCCCGATTATTGTCACTTCGGGGTTACCGGATCATAACACATAGTAGGTGACTATTTACTTGCAAGATAGGATCAAGAACTCACATATATTCATGAAAACATAATAGGTTCAGATCTGAAATCATGGCACTCGGGTTCTAGTGACAAGCATTAAGCATAGCAAAGTCATAGCAACATCAATCTCAGAACATAATGGATACTAGGGATCAAACCCTAACAAAACTAACTCGATTACATGGTAAATCTCATCCAACCCATCACCGTCCAGCAAGCCTACGATGGAATTACTCACGCACGGCGGTGAGCGTCATGAAATTAGTGATGGAGGAAGGTTGATAATGACGACGACGACGGATTCCCCTCTCCGGAGCCCCAAACGGACTCCAGATCAGCCCTCCCGAGAGAGATTAGGGCTTGGCGGCGGCTCCGTATCGTAAAACGCGATGAATCCTTCTCTCTCATTTTTTTCTCCCCGAACCTGAATATATGGAGTTGGAGTTGAGGTAGCTGGAGCACCAGGGGGCCCATGAGGCAGGGGCGCGCCCAGGGGGCGCCCCCCACCCTCGTGGACAGGGTGTGGGCCCCCTGGTCTTGATTATTTCGCCAGTATTTTTTGTATATTCCAAAAAATATTCTCCGTGAAGTTTCAGGTCATTCCGAGATTTTTATTTCTGCACAAAAATAACACCATGACAATTCTGCTGAAAACAACGTCAGTCCGGGTTAGTTCCATTCAAATCATGTAAGTTAGAGTCCAAAACAAGGGCAAAAGTGTTTGGAAAAGTAGATACAATGGAGACGTATCAACTCCCACAAGCTTAAACCTTTGCTTGTCCTCAAGCAATTCAGTTGACAAATTGAAAGTGATAAAGAAAAACTTTTACAAACTCTATTTTCTCTTGTTGTTGCAAATATGTAAAGCCAACATCCAAGTTTTTAGCAAAGATTATGAACTAACCATATTCACAATAACATTTTAGGTCTCATGTTTACTCATATCAATGGCATAATCAACTAGCGAGCAATAATAATAAATCTCGGATGCTAACACTTTCTCAAAATAATCATAATATGATATAACAAGATGGTATCTCGCTAGCCCTTTTTGGGACCGCAGAACATAAATGCAGAGCGCCTCTGAAGATCAAGGACTGACTAAACATTGTAATTCATGGTAAAAGAGATCCAATCATAGTCATACTCAATATAAACCAATAGTAATGCATGCAAATGACAGCGGTGCTCTCCAACTGGTGCTTTTTAATAAGAGGAGGATGAATCAACATAAAAGTAAATAGATAGGCCCTTCGCAGAGGGAAGCAGGGATTTGTAGAGGTGCCAGAGCTCGATTTTGAAATAGAGATAAATAATATTTTGAGCGGCATACTTTCATTGTCAACATAACAACTGAGAGATCTTGATATCTTCCATGCTACACACATTATAGGCGGTTCCGAAGCAGAATGGTAAAGTTTATACTCCCCCACCACCAACAAGCATCAATCCATGGCTTGGCCGAAACAACGGGTGCCTCCAACTAACAACAGTCCTGGGGGGAGTTTTGTTTGTAATTATTTTGATTTGGTTTGAGCATGGGATTGGACATCCCAGTGACCAGCCATTTTCTCGTGAGTGAGGAGTGGAGTCCACTCCTCTTGAGAATAACCCTCCTAGCATGGAAGATACAGACATCCCTAGTTGATACATGAGCTATTCGAGCATACAAAACAGAATTTCATTTGAAGGTTTAGAATTTGGCACATACAAATTTACTTGGAACGGCAGGTAGATACCGCATATAGGAAGGTATGGTGGACTCATATAGAATAACTTTGGGGTTTATGGAAGTGGATGCACAAGCAGTATTCTCGCTTAGTACAAGTGAAGGCTAGAAAGAGACTGGGAAGCGACCAACTAGAGAGCGACAACAGTCATGAACATGCATTAAAATTAATCAACACTAAGTGCAAGCATGAGCAGGATATAATTCACCATGAACTGTAACATCCCAAATTTTCAATTTGGAATGTTATACATTAGATCATCACTGCATATCATATTTTATTTGCTTTTGGTTTGATCCTAGAAATTCTAAGCAACTCAAGGACCCTCGGAGAGAGTTGGAGATTTCGTTATTTTCATATTTGAGTTTTCCCAAATTCTAAAAATAGGATCATTTGATTTTAATTATTTTATCTTCAATTATTTCTATTATAAAAATATGAGAGAGGGAATAAAATGACTTTCCCAAAATAAAGAAATATTGAGGATTTAATAAAAAAATCAAATAAGATTTTATTTTGGAATTTTCCGCTGTTTTATTTGAATTTAGGAAAAATGCGCGTTTACAAAATTGCATTTAGGCCCCAAATAAATGTTCATCTTGTCCGGCTTGATTTTAGAAGTCGGGAAAATTTTATTTCGGGATTTTTGGAGTCCGTTTAGTATTTCTTTTAATTGTTTTTCTGCGCGTAATTATTAAAAAAAACGCGAACCGACTTTGGCCCGTGTTCGGCCAGGACTCCGTCCGGCCGGGCCTTTATAAGGCACCACCCCCGAGCCCGTCATTAAACCGCGTCGCGCCGAACCCTAACCCTAGCCCGATCCGCCGCCGCCGCCGGACACCGCCGTCGCCAAGAAGTCCGCCGCCGCCCGAACCCGCCGCCCGCCAAGGTTGACCACCGCCCGCCGCGGTAATTTTTTCCTCGAAATTCGTTCGGTTTTCTGTTTGGTTTTCGTTCGGTTTTTTTAGATCCATTTTTTATTATTTAGATCGGTTTATTTCCGGTTTAGTTTATTTAGCGAGCGTTCGCTCGTTCTTTCGTTTTAACGGACGGGTTCACCGTTTAGTTCCAGAAAACGAACGTTCATTCGTTAATCTGTTTGTCATTTTTTCTTTTTTTCGGATTTTCCGCGATTATTTCTGATCGCGATTTCTCATCCGATTTTCGTTCTATTATAACTTTTCGCTCGTTTATCGGAATCAGGCGATTCAAGCGCCTGGAGTTTCGTCTCGAAACCCTCTTTCCGTTTAACCAACTCAAACAAGATTTTGCTTCTGTAAAATTTGATTTAGGTCCATATTAGTAAACAAAGTTTGTTTCTTTCGCCGTTTGACTTTCGTTGCTTCGTTCGATTTGATTCTTTTTGCAAACCGGAGTTCTTAAGTTGAACTTTCTGGTTAGATCTCTTATTTGAGTTTTACCCATGCATTAGATGTGTACTTACTGTATGCTTGTTTGTTTGCGATAGAGTACCCGGAGTGCGCCGCTTGCTACTTTGAATCTCTAGGTTTCGCGGATCATCAGCAAGGCAAGTAACACGTTGATCATATCTCTTTACTACCCAGTTTTTATTGCATTAGATCAATCCTCAAACATTGCATGATTAGGATCTAATTAAATTGTGGGTTTTGGAAAGTAGATGAGGTAGTACCTATTTCCTGTTTTATTATCAAACCTTTGGGAGTTACTTCTACGTTTGCTTATATTGCTATGCTAGTAGACGTGGATTGGGTGAGTGTATCCATGACAGATCTGAGATTGTTAAATTAATGGTTTATTTAAGGTGGCGACTTAAACACACATCTGGGTGGATTGAGGCACCGGAGTATTCCAGCGATTGCCTGTTTTTCTTTATGGACTGCCACCCAGGCTCAAAGGGATCATGAGATTATTCATGCTAGAAACTTCCGTGTGCAGACACAAGCTACTATGGGCTCTAGCATAGTTGAATAAGTCCTACGAACTCTTAGAGTGGTAGACTAGCAGATGTAGGGAATGTAGATTGGTACGGTCTGCCCGATCGTAAGGTGCTAGCGCTTCTGAAAGACTATGTTTCGGTCATCCGTTTCTCAAACATCATGTAGTGCGAGAATCCCAACGGAGGAGATCGAGTCTTGTGGGGAAAAGTGCGCAAACCTCTGCAGAGTGTATATACTAATCATGGTTAGCCGTGTCCCCGTTTATGGATGTCTTGAGTATCTAGTACTTGGATTATCATGTGAATCTCATCATGTTACTTTAATTAATTTGTTGGGTTTTAATGTTGATGCTTAATTGGGATTGAGAGGGTGTCTACACTCTCAATGTTTAACAACCACCATGAGAGTTAAATAAAATTTATTCCTTTGCAGTAGGGAAAAATTGGCTTTTTGCAAAACTGTAACAATAGAGCTTTCCACCAGCCATATATGCATGTAGTATAGCCTTATTCTTTCATTACTCTCTATGTGTTACATTGCCAGCATATTCCATGTGCTGACCCGTTTTCAGGCTGCAACGTTCATGTTGTAGACTTTTCAGACGACGAGTAAGGTGCCTTTAGGTCGTGGTTCTATACTCAGTGATGCCGTTGGAGTTGATGGACTCGCTTATCTTCCAAGCCTTCCGTTGTTATCGTTATTAGATGGCCTTAAGCCATATTTATTGTAATAAGTTCTCTTTTGAGACATTCGATGTAATAAGTGTGTGATTTCTACTCTGTTATAAATCCTTCAAGTATTGTGCGTGTCAGCATTACTGATCCACGGATGACACTGATGCACAGAGATCAGACTGGTTGAGGTCTGGTCGCTACAAGATGGTATCAGAGCACACGCTGACTATAGGACACGACCACTAAGCTAAAGCCCTAGATCACTACTCACTCTTCTCATTTCTGACTTCTCATCTTTTCTACTCTTTTAGGATGGCGGATGCAAGGAACAAGTTCACGCAACCGGATGAAGATACACCCTTTGGACGCCACCTGAAGGAAGTCACTAAGTACCTGAACATCGGAGTACCAAGCTTTACCGGAACCTACAACGCCACTTTACCTGAAGAGGAGTGCTGGATGATTCAAGTTCAAGTTCCAGGAAGGACGTTCATGCCCGTGACTGAGCCCATAGAGTTTTCCTTTGATGCACCAACCTGGAGTCTAGGAAAGAGCATGGCAGCCCACATCACTATGGGACGCATTGGAGAAGTTTACCACAAGGATCTCAAGGATACTATCTACCAGATTTGTGAGCGCCGAGATGAGCAATGGGAGATGATCAGCACTAGGAAGGATAGATCAATTGCAGCCTTCATCCAGGAATTAAACCAACACATTCAACGCCAGGAGAACCAGATGTGTGCAGGCTTGATAGATCTAAAGAAGGCGATGACAAGAATCACGGAGCTGGAGGAAGAACTCAAGGCTACACGTGAAGATTATATGGAGGAAATCGAAGTATTAGTGGAGAAGAATGATGAACTGACCAGGAAGCTAGGAGTTTTCATGGGAGATCCCGCACCAGGAGGAGAAGATGACGATTCCACTTACCCGGATAACTACATCATCATCAACGACACCGACTCGGACCCAGACGACAGCGATGATGACTATGTTGATGAAGCTGGAGCAGATATCATGGAGTCTTCATCGGAGCAGTTTTTCTAGTCGACCACCATAACAGTAGTAGTGTTCCACCATGTATATAACATAGTCCAAGCACTCTTATAACTATAGATAGACCGATTGTATGCCCTTGTTTGATTGAATGAAGTGATTTTGTGTGCATTTTCCTCATGTGCATTTGGGTAGTGTTTTCTCTCTAGACTTCATTCTATTCTATATTCTCATCTTTTTCTAAACCCCCAGATGCCTCCGAGACGAGACAATGGATTTGCTTTCCCACTGGAGCTCACTCAGTTGATCCAGCAGCAGAATGCATTGATGCAGTTTCTAGTCCAGAATCAGAATCAGGGGAACAACAACAATAATAACCCACCACCGCCACCACCTGTTGATCACTTAACCCGTTTTCTTAGGCTGAATCCGCCGGTGTTCTTCAGTAGCACCGAGCCGATTGTTGCAGATGATTGGCTCCGCAAGATAGCAAGGGAGTTGACCATGGCAGGATGCACAGATGCGGAGAGGGTGCATTTTGCCGCACATCAGCTTGAAGGACCCGCAACATCATGGTGGGAGAATTTCACAGCCACTTACCCTATCGACACTGTCACATGGGATCAGTTTCAGCAGGCTTTCCGTACTGCCCATGTTTCAGCAGGAGCTATGGCCATGAAGAAGCGTGAGTTTTGCAACTTGCGCCAAGGAGGACGGACAGTTGGCCAATATGTGGATGAATTTAGTAAGTTAGCGCGTTATGCCCCAGATGACGTTGCTACGGATGCAGCTAAGCAGGAGAAGTTTCTGGAAGGACTGAATGATGAGTTGAGCATGCAGTTGATGGTAGCAAGCTTCAACAACTACTAGGAGTTGGTAGATCGTGCTCTTATGATTGAAGGGAAGTAGCAGCAGATTGAGAATCGCAAGAGGAAGTATGGACAAGGGAAGTACAATTCTGGAGCTCAGCAGAAGCCACGTTTTACCCCAAAATCAGGAGGACATTTTCAGCATACCCATGGAGGAGGAAGTTCGCATAATCATAATGGCCCCAAGAATGATAATGGGAATGGGGGAAGCAACGGTCAGAATCGTAGCAACCCATCAACCCCAGCCAAGAGAGACCTGAGCCATGTCACTTGCTTTAAGTGCCAGAAGACCGGACATTATGCCAATGAATGTCCTGAAGCCCAGAATGGAAATGGCAATTGAAGCTCTGGGAAGAAGCCGAACCCTTTCAATAGGGGACAGGTGAACCACATTAACATGGAGGAGGTTGAAGCTCAGCCAGATGCAGTAATAGGTAAGTTTTTGGTTAAGTCATTTACTGCACTCGTTCTTTTTGATACTGGTGCATCGCATTCATACATCTCAAGGCGATCTGTGGATAAGTATAAACTGCCAACCCAAGCCCTTAGGTCACCCTTGTTAGTAACCTCGCCTAGAGCAGAGTATATGGCTAGTCTATGGTGTGATCGGTTACCATTAAGGATTGGTAACTATGTGTTTCCCTCGGACCTAATAGTATTGGAATCTTAAGGATTGGATGTGATATTAGGCATGGATTGGTTATCGAAGTATGAAGGGGACATTGAATGCGCGAGTAAGTCAATTTTGCTTACGACGCCAGAAGGAAGAAGGATCAAGTATGTATCCCGGCATGTGCCGAAGAGGACTCAAGTAAATTCCTTATCAGGAGTTGTGCAGGAGGAAGTACCAGTGGTGAAGGATTTCCCTGACGTATTTCCATAGGAGTTGCCAGGCATGCCACAGATAGAGATATTGAGTTTTTGATTGAGCTTTTTCCAGGCACAGGGCCAATATCTAAGAGACCATACAGGATGCCTGCAAAAGATCTGGAAGAGATTAAGAAGCAGATTAAAGAGTTACTGGATAAAGGTTATATTCGCCCAAGTTCTTCGCCTTGGGGATCGCAAGTACTTCTAATGGAAAAGAAGGATGGATCGTTAAGGATGGTTGTTGATTATCGAGGATTGAATGAAGTAACAATCAAGAACAATTACCCACTACCGATGATCAATGATCTGTTTGATCGATTGCAAGGAGCTAAGGTATTTTCCAAGATCGATCTGCGATCAGGATACCATCAGTTGAAGATTCGAGAGCAGGATATACCTAAGACGGCTTTTACCACCAGGTATGGGCTGTACGAGTATACTGTTATGTCATTTGGTCTGACTAACGCACCTGCCTATTTTATGAACATGATGAACAAAGTGTTTATGGAGTTTTTGGATAAGTTCGTCGTAGTGTTCATTGATGATATACTGGTTTACTCGAAGAATGAAAAGGAGCATAAGGATCATTTACGTTTGGTACTTGAGAAGCTCAGAGAACATCAGTTATATTCCAAGTTTAGCAAATGTGAGTTTTGGTTGAAGGAAGTTAGATTCCTCGGATACGTTATATCCAGAGAAGGTATAGCAGTAGATCCCACCAAGGTTGTCACTGTGACAAATTGGGAAGCACCAATAACAGTTGGAGAGATTCGGAGTTTTCTTGGACTCGCGGGATACTACCGAAGATTTATTGAAAATTTCTCGAAGATTGCGAAGCCAATGACGGAATTGTTGAAGAAGGATACCAAGTTCAAATGGACTGGGTAATGTGAGGCCAGTTTCCAGGAGTTGAAGAAACATTTGGTTATATCACCAGTGTTGATTTTGCCGGATCAGAACAAGGATTATGAGGTGTATTGCGACGCTTCACGTCGAGGACTTGGAGCAGTGCTTATGTAGGAGGGAAGAGTTGTTTCATATGCCTCACGACAGCTTAAGCCTCATGAGTTGAATTATGCCACGCATGATTTGGAGTTAGCAGTCGTAGTGCATGCATTAAAGACTTGGAGATATTTTCTTATTGGAAACCATTGTGAAGTGTACATGGATCACAAGAGTTTGAAGTATATTTTCACACAGAAGGAGCTAAATCTCAGGCAAAGGAGATGGTTGGAGCTCATCAAGGATTATGATATGAGATTGCATTATCATCCCTGAAAGGCTAACGTAGTAGCCGATGCGCTGAGCCGTAAGAGCCATGTCAACACAATAATGACGGGAGATTTATCGAAGGAGTTAGCCGAGGACCTTCGTGAGCTTTGTTTGGATATAGTTCCGAGAGGCTATGTAGCAGCACTGGAGATTCAATCTACTTTGATGGATAAGATCAGAGAAGCTCAGAAGACTGACAAGGAGGTTGCCTCTATAAAAGAGAAAATGAGCAAAGGAAAAGATAAAGGATTTCGTGAGGATGAGCACGATACCCTATGGTTTGAAGACCGTGTTTATGTGCCTAATGACCCGGAGATCAGGAAGTTAATTCTGCAAGAGGCCCATGATTCACCATATTCGATTCACCCAGGAAATACCAAGATGTATTTGGATTTGAAGGATACTTTCTGGTGGACCGGAATGAAGAAGGATATTGCGTAGTATGTAGCAGTTTGTGATGTATGTCAGAGAGTAAAAGCAGAGCATCAGAAGCCAGCAGGATTGTTACAGCCATTGCCAATACCCGAATGGAAGTGGGATAAGCTAGGCATGGATTTTATTACGGGATTGCCTAGAACTCGTTCAGGCTATGACTCGATTTGGGTTGTAGTCGATCGTTTGACAAAGGTAGCTCATTTCATCCCAGTGAAGACTACTTACACCAGTGCTAAGTTGGCAAAGATATACATGACCAGGATCGTATGTCTGCATGGAGTTCCGAGGAGCATTGTATCAGATAGAGGAACCCAGTTTACCTCAAAGTTCTGGAATCAGTTGCACGAAACTTTGGGTACCAGGCTAGAGTTCAGCACAACTTTTCATCCACACACAGATGGACAGACCGAGAGAATCAATCAGATTTTGGAAGATATGATGAGAGCTTGCGTGCTAGATTACGGATCTAGTTGGGACGACAATTTGCCATATGCAGAGTTCTCTTACAACAACACTTATCAATCCAGTTTGAAGATGGCCCCTTTCGAAGCTTTGTACGGAAGGAGGTGCAGGACCCCATTGTCGTGGGATGAAGTTGGAGACCGCCAGTTGTTTGGACTGGATTTGATTAAGGAGTCTGAATAGAAGGTGAAATTGATTCGCGGCAGGCTCAAGATAGCCCAGTCCAGGCAGAAGAGCTACGCAGATTCTAAACGCAAGGAGACAGTTTACGAAGTCAGAGATCGAGTTTATCTTTGAGTATCTCCACTTCGAGGAGTTAAGCACTTTGGAGTTAAGGGAAAGTTAGCGCCACGTTTTGTAGGACCATACAAGGTTTTGGAGCGTATGGGAGAAGTAGCCTAGAAGTTGGAATTGCCCGAAGGATTGTCAGGAGTTCACGATGTATTCCACATTTCCCAGTTGAAGAAGTGTCACGCTAAGATGGCTGATATACTGCTAAGAGATACAGTGCCGCTAGAAGCGATTCAGTTGGACAGTGATTTGACCTATGCGGAGAAACCAGTCAAGATTCTTGAGTATGCTAGCCGAGTCACCTGAAGCAAGGTTATCAAGTTTTGCAAAGTTCAGTGGAGCCACCACACCGAGGATGAAGCCACCAGGGAGCGAGAGGAAGATCTGCTGAAGGACCACCCTAACCTATTTTCTAGCCAACCCGAATCTCGAGGGCGAGATTCATCTTAAGGGGGGTAGGTTAGTAACATCCCAAATTTTCAATTTGGAATGTTATACATTAGATCATCACTGCATATCATATTTTATTTGCTTTTGGTTTGATCCTAGAAATTCTACGCAACTCAAGGACCCTCGGAGAGAGTTGGAGATTTCGTTATTTTCATATTTGAGTTTTCTCAAATTCTGAAAATAGGATCATTTGATTTCAATTATTTTATCTACAATTATTTCTATTATAAAAATATGAGAGAGGGAATAAAATGAGGATTTAATATAAAAAATCAAATAAGATTTTATTTTGGAATTTTCCGCTGTTTTATTTGAATTTAGGAAAAATGCGCGTTTTTCAAAATTGCATTTAGGCCCCAAATAAATGTTCATCTTGTCCGTCTTGATTTTAGAAGTCGAGGAAAATTTATTTCGGGATTTTTAGAGTCCGTTTAGTATTTCTTTTATTTGTTTTTGCGCGTAATTATTAAAAAAACGCGAACCGACTTTGGGCCGTGTTCGGCCAGGACTCCGTCCGGCCGGGCCTTTATAAGGTGCCACCCCGAGCCCGTCAGCCCAAGCCGCGCCGCGCCAGAAACCCTAACCCTAGCCCGATCCGCCGCCGCCGCCTCCCTCCATTCTGCCATTGCCGTCCATCCGCCATGGCCATTGAGCCGCCCGACGAGCCGCCACCGCCCGCCGAGGTTGACCACCGCCCCGCCGCTGGCGGTTTTCCTCGAGAAAACCGTTCGGTTATCCGTTTGGTTTTCGTTCGGTTTTTTTAGATCCATTTTTTTTATTATTTAGATCGGTTTATTTCCGGTTTAGTTTATTTAGCGAGCGTTCGCTCGTTCGTTCGTTTTAACAGACGTGTTCACCGTTTAGTTCCAGAAAACAAACGTTCGTTCGTTAATCTGTTCGTCGTTTTTTCTTTTTCTCGGATTTTCCGCGATTATTTCTGATCGCGATTTTTGATCCGATTTTCGTTCTAGTATAACTTTTCGCTCGTTTATCGGAATCAGATGATTGAAGCGCCTGGAGTTTTGTCTCGAAACCCTCTTTCCATTTAACCAACTCAAAAAATATTTTGCTTCTGTAAAATTTGATTTAGGTCCAGATTCGTAAAGGAAGTTTGTTTCTTTCGCCGTTTGACTTTCGTTGCTTCGTTCGATTTGATTCTTTTTGCAAACCGGACTTCTTAAGTTGAACTTTCTGGTTAGATCTCTTATTTGAGTTTTACCCGTGCATTAGATGAGTACTTATTGTGTGCTTGTTTGTTTGCGATAGAGTACCCAGAGTGCGCCACTTGCTACTTTGAATCTTTAGGTTTCGCGGATCATCAGCAAGGCAAGTAACACTTTTATCATATCTCTTTACTACCCAGTTTTTATTGCATTAGATCAATCCTCAAACATTGCATGATTAGGATCTAATTAAATTGTGGGTTTTGGAAAGTAGATGAGGTAGTACCTATTTCCTGTTTTATTATCAAACCTTTGGGAGTTACTTCTACGTTTGCTTATATTGCTATGCTAGTAGACAAGGATTGGGTGAGTGTATCCATGACAGACGTGAGATTGTTAAATTAATGGTTTATTTAAGGTGGCAACTTAAACACACATCTGGGTGGATTGAGGCACCGGAGTATTCCAGCGATTGCCTGTTTTTCTTTATGGACCGCCACCCAGGCTCAAAGGGATAATGAGATTATCCATGCTAGAAACTTCCGTGTGCAGCCACAAGCTACTATGGGCTCTAGCATAGTTGAATAAGTTGTGCGAACTCTTACAGTGTTAGACTAGCAGATGTAGGGGATGTAGGTTGGTACGGTCTACCCGATCGTAAGGTGCTAGCACTTCTGAAAGACTATGTCTCGGTCATCCGTTTCTCAAACATCATGTAGTGCAAGAATCCCAACGGGGGAGATCGAGTCTTGTGGGGAAAAGTGCGCAAACCTCTGCAGAGTGTATAAACTAATCATTGTTTGCCGTGTCCCCGGTTATGGACGTCTTGAGTATCTAGTACTTGGATTATCATGTGAATCTCATCATGTTACTTTAATTAATTTGTTGGGTTTTAATGTTGATGCTTAATTGGGATTGAGAGGGTGTCTACACTCTCAATGTTTAACAACCACGATGATAGTTAAATAAAATTTATTCCTTTGCAGTAGGGAAAAATTGGCTTTATGCAAAACTGTAACCATAGAGCTTTCCACCAGCCATATATGCATGTAGTATAGCCTTATTCTTTCATTACTCTCTATGTGTTACATTGCCAGCATATTCCATGTGCTGACCCATTTTCGGGCTGCAACGTTCATGTTGCAGACTTTTTAGATGACGAGTAAGGTGCCTTTAGGTCATGGTTCTATACTCAGTGATGCCGTTGGAGTTGATGGACTCGCTTATCTTCCAAGCCTTCCGCTGTTATCGTTATTAGATGGCCTTAAGCCATATTTATTGTAATAAGTTCTCTTTTGAGACATTCGATGTAATAAGTGTGTGATTGCTACTTTGTTATAAATCCTTCAAGTACTATGCGTGTCAGCATTACTGATCCAGGGATGACACTGATGCACAGAGATCAGACTAGTTGAGGTCTGGTCGCTACATGAACATAAATATCATGGAGGCTATGTTGATTTTGTTTCAACTACATGTGTGAACATGTGCCAAGTCAAGCCACTCGAATCGTTCAAAGGAGGATACCACCCTATCATACCACATCACAACCATTTTAACAACATGTTGGCATGCAAGGTAAACCATTATAAACTCCTAGCTAATTAAGCATGGCATAAGAAACTATAATATCTAATTGTCATTGCAAACATGTTTCATTCATAATAGGCTGAATCAGGAATGATGAACTAATCATATTTACAAAAACAAGATAGGTCGAGTTCATACCAGCTTCTCTTATCTCAATCACTCCATCATATATCATCATTATTGCCTTTCACTTGCACGACGAACGGTGTGGATAATAATAATAGTGCACGTGCATTGGACTAAGCTGGAATCTGCAAGCCTTTAATACATAGGAGAAGACAAGGTAACATGGGCTCTTTGTTAAATCAACAATAATGCATATAAGAGCCACTTTAACATTTTCATTATGGTCTTCTCCTCTTGACCCCCAAAGAAAAGAAATAAAACTATTTACACGAGAAAGCTCCCAACAAGCAAAAGAAGAACGAGAAATCTTTTTGGGTTTTCTTTTAATTATTACTGCTACAGGCATGGAAAGTAAACTAGCTAAAAGCTACAACAAATTTTTTTGGTTTTTTCTTAAGGTTTTTCAAACACACAAGAAGAAAGCGAGAAAAAGGAAAATTAACTAGCATGGATAGTACAATGAAAAAGTATGAGCACCGACAACTGGAATGAGTTTGTGAACATGAATGTAATGTCAGTGAGAAATACGTACTCCCCCAAGCTTAGGCTTTTGGCCTAAGTTGGTCTATGGCCACGGCTGGCCTAGCGGATATCCGTAGTTGTAACTGGGGTCGTACTGAGATGCAGCAGCTATTGCCTGATGAGCTGCAGCTTGGAGGCGAGCTACCTCCGTCCTCCTCTCGTACTCGTTCGTCTCCTCCCTGGTTATAACATATCTCCCTTTTGCCTGAAATTCAAAGAAAGCAGGAGCAGGGAGAGCAACATGGACAGTGCGGCGTCTGTCAAAGATTAGTCGGTATTGAAGGAACTGTTCATTCCTCTAAACAAATTGATGACGAACCATGGCATTATAATCTAAATAAGAAGGAGGCAATTCCATATCATTTTCTTGTATGGGTATCTCAAGATAATTAGCTAAGCGAGTTGCATAAATGCCACCAAACAAATCTCCACTTATACTGTTATGATGCAACCTACGTGCAACAATGCCCCCCCAAGTTATATTGTTTATCTCCTAATACAGCACTCTTGAGAACACTAAGATCTGGGACACACATGTGACATGCCTCATCCTTGCCGTTAATGCATCTACCTATAAAGAGAGCAAAATAATGTATGGCAGGAAAATGGATGCTCCCTATGGTAGCTTGCGTGATTTCTCTAGATTCCTCCATAGTTATACTAGCAAGAAAGTCTTTATATTCAGATTTGCGAGGTTCACTAGCATTACCCCACTGCTGGAGTTTACAAGCAGTATTAAAATCTAAGTCCATGGTATAAGATTTATCATAAAGATCAAATAGGACAATATGAGAATTGCGTGAAGATGTAAATTTGAACCTTCTCACAAAGGAATCAGTTTTGTAATAATATTGGGGGCACTTATCTGACACGAAGCCCTCAAGTTCAACATTACGCACATATGCGTCAAATTCCTACTTAATTTCTGCTTGGACCGTAAAATCTTCTGACGACCATTCACAAGGCCGCACTTGAGCTTCTCTTGGTAGTTCATAGTCCGGCTCACGTATCGCGGGCCTAGGTCCTTGCTTCTTTGAGGAACCACCTTGGTACATTTTCCTAAACATATTTCTTCCTCTAAAAAATTTCCGAAATTTTTAGTGACTCAAGATAAAAGTGAACCAAACTCAACAAGATTGATAGCAACTACTCCCACAAGTGCCTAGAGAATATATCATGCATTAGAACTACTTGGGACCCTATAAATTTGACATGCAAGCTCAAGAATAGGGTCACCAAAGCAGCAAAAATTTGCAATAAATAAAGCACTAGAACAAAAACTAATTGGACCATTGGAGGAGTCACATACCGAAGAACAATCCTCCAAAGCAGTTTTGTAAATGGATCTTTGAGCAAGGAGATCGAAAATCGTAGAAGATGAGCTAGAACACGGGTTTGAGCTATGGGAGGATTTTTTTTGGAGGAAGAAGGAGTGTGTGGGTGCTGGAATAAGTGGAGGGGGGCCACGTGGGGTCCACGAGGCAGGGGGTGCGCCCAGGAGGGTGGGCGCGCCCTGCACCCTCGTGGCCAGATGGTTACCCCCTCTGGTGTGTTCTCAGTGCCAATAATTCTTAAATATTCTACAAAAAAATATATTTCAATTTCAGGGCATTTGGAGAACTTTTATTTTTGGGGTATTTTTTATTGCAAGGATAATTCAGAAAACAGATAGAAAATATTATTTTTGCTTTATTTAATCTAAATAACAGAAAGTAAAAGGAGGGTACATAAGGTTGTGCTTTCTAACTTCATCCATCCCATGCTCATCAAAAGGAATCCACTAACAAGGTTGATCAAGTCTTGTTAACAAACTCTTTCCGAATTGCATGAAACCGGAGAATTTTTGAATAACACTAAGTTACCTCAACGGGGATATGAACATCCCCAATAGTAAGAATATCATATTTCTTCTTCACAGTGGAAAGAGGAAATTCAAAACCTCCAATAGTAATCGTTGGAGTTTTTCCAATAGAATTGATACTGTGGACTTGAGGTTGTTTCCTCGGAAAGTGTACCGTATGCTCATTACCATTAACATGAAAAGTGACTTTGCCTTTGTTGCAATCAATAACAGCCTCTGCAGTACTCAAAAAGGGTCTACCAAGAATAATAGACATACTATCGTCCTTGGGAATATCAAGAATAACAAAGTCCGTTAAAATAGTGACGTTTGCTACCACAACAGGCACATCCTCACAAATACCGACATGTATAGCAGTTGATTTACCGGCCATTTGCAAAGATATTTCAGTAGGTGTCAACTTATTCAGATCAAGTCTACGATATAAAGAGAGAGGCATAACACTAACACCGACTCCAAGATCACATAAAACAGTTTTAACATAGTTTGTTTTAATGGAGCATGGTATAGTTGGTACTCCTGGATCTCCAAGTTTCTTTGGTATTCCACCCTTAAAAGTATAATTAGCAAGCATGGTGGAAATTTCAGCTTCTGGTATCTTTCTTTTATTTGTAACAATATCCTTCATATACTTAGCATAAGGATTCATTTTAAGCATATCAGTCAAACGCATACGCAACAAGATAGGTCTAATCATTTCAGCAAAGCGCTCAAAATCCTCATCGTCCTTTTTCTTGGATGGTTTAGGAGGAAAAGGCATGGGTTTCTGAACCCATGGTTCTCTTTCTTTACCGTGCTTCCTAGCAACGAAGTCTCTCTTATCATAACGTTGATTCTTTGATTGTGGGTTATCAAGATCAACATCAGGTTCAATCTCTACATCATTGTTATTGCTAGATTGAGCATCAACATGAACATCCTCATTAATATTATCACTAGGTTCATGTTCATTACCAGATTGTGTTTCAGCATTAGAAATAGAAATATCATTGGGATTCTCAGGTGTGTCTATAACAGGTTCACTAGAAGCATGCAAAGTCCTATCATTTTTCTTTTTCTTCTTTTTAGAAGGACTAGGTGCATCAACATTAGTTCTCTGAGAATCTTGCTCAATTCTCTTAGGGTGGCCTTCAGGATACAAAGGTTCCTGAGTCATTTTACCCGCTCTAGTCATAACTCTAACATCATTATCATTTTTCTTATTATTTAATTCGTTGAGCAGATCATTCTGAGCTTTAGGCACTTGTTCTACTTGAGTGGTAACCATAGAAGCATGTTTACTAATGAGTTTAAGTTCACCTTTAATTCTAGACATATATTCACTCAAGTGTTCAATCATAAAAGAATTACGTTTCAATTGTCTACCAACATAAGCATTGAAGTTTTCCTTTTTAAAAATAAAATTATCAAACTCATCTAAGCATTGGCTAGCAGACTTATAACGAGGAATATCACCTTCATCAAATCTATAGAGAGAATTTACCTTTACTACCTATGTCAGGTTATCAAGACAATGTATTTCTTCAACAGGCAGCAAATTAAGACCATGTATTTCTTCAATAGGTGGTAAATCCTTAACATCTTCAGCTTTAATACCTTTTTCTTTCATAGATTTCTTTGCCTCTTGCATATCTTCAGGACTGAGAAATAGAATACCCCTTTTCTTCGGAGTTGGCTTAGGAGTTGGTTCAGGAAGTGTCCAATCATTTTCATTAGTCAACATATTATTCAATAGCAATTCAGCTTGATCAACTGTTCTTTCCCTGAAAACACAGCCAGCACAACTATCCAGGTGGTCCCTGGAAGCATCGGTTAGTCCATTATAAAAGATATCAAGTATTTCATTTTTCTTGAGAGGATGATCAGGCAAAGCATTAAGTAATTGGAGAAGCCTCCCCCAAGCTTGTGGGAGGCTCTCTTCTTCAATTTGCACAAAATTATATATTTCCCTTAAGGCAGCTTGTTTCTTATGAGCGGGGAAATATTTAGCAGAGAAGTAATAAATCATATCCTGGGGACTACGCACACAACCAGGATCAAGAGAATTAAACCATGTTTTAGCATCGCCCTTTAATGAGAACGGAAATAATTTAAGGATATAGTAGTAAAGAATTTTCTCCTCATGAGTCAATAGGGTGGCTATATCATTTAATTTAGTAAGATGTGCCACAACATTTTCAGATTCATAACCATAGAAAGGATCAGATTCAACCAAAGTAATTATCTCAGGATCGATAGAGAAATCATAATACTTATTGGAAATACAGATAGGTGAAGTAGCAAAAGCAGGGTCATATTTCATTCTAGCATTCGAAGATTTTTCTTTCAGCTTAGCTAATAATTTCTTAAGATCATATCTATCGTTGCAAGCAAGAAAGTCTCTAGCAGTTTCTTCACCCATAACATAACCCTCAAGCACAACAGGCAATTCATATCTAGGGGGAGAATCTTCATCATCACTTTCATCAATATTATCAGTTTCAATAATTTCATTATCTCTAACCCTAGCAAGTTGTTCATCAAGAAATTCACCTAATGGCACAATAGTATCAACCATAGAAGTAGTTTCATCATAAGTATCATGCATAGTAGAAGTAGCATCGTCAATAACATGCGACATATCAGAATTAATAGTAGAAGCAGGTTTAGGTGTCGCAAGTTTACTCAAAACAGAAGGTGAATCAAGTGCAGAGCTAGATGGCAGTTCCTTACCTCCCCTCGTAGTTGAGGGATAAATCTTGGTTTTTTAGTCTTTCAAGTTCCTCATAGTGATCAGAAGATATAAATCCCAAGTGACTCAAATAATAGAGCTATGCTCCCTCGTAGCGGCGACAGAAAATAGTCTTGATAACCCACAAGTATAGGGGACCGCAACCGTTTTCGAGGGTAGAGTATTCAACCCAAATTTATTGATTCGACACAACGGGAGCCAAAGAATATTCTCAAGTATTAGCAGTTGAGTTGTCAATTCAACCACACCTGGATAACTTTAATATCTGCAACAAAGTATTTAGTAGCAAAGTAGTATGGAAGTAACGGTAACGGTGGCAAAAGTAATAGTAGCAGTTTTGTAGTAATTGTAACAGTGGCAAAGGAAAAGTAACTAAGCAAAGATCAATATGTGAAAAGTAACTAAGGAGGGATGGATAATTATGTCGGATGCGATTCCTCATGCAACAGTTATAACATAGGGTGACACAGAACTAGCTCCAGTTCATCTATGTAACGTAGGCATGTATTCTAAATATAGACATACGTGCTTATGGAAAAGAACTTGCGTGACATCTTTTGTCCTACCGTCCCGTGGCAGCGGGGTCCTATTGAAAACTAAGGGATATTAAGGCCTCCTTTTAATAGAGTACCGTACCAAAGCATTAACACTTAGTGAATACACAAACTCCTCAAACTACAGTCATCACCGGGAGTGGTCCCGATTATTGTCACTTCGGGGTTACTGGATCATAACACATAGTAGGTGACTATTGACTTGCAAGATAGGATCAAGAACTCACATATATTCATGAAAACATAATAGGTTCAGATCTGAAATCATGGCACTCGGGCCCTAGTGACAAGCATTAAGCATAGCAAAGTCATAGCAACATCAATCTCAGAACATAATGGATACTAGGGATCAAACCCTAACAAAACTAACTCGATTAGATGGTAAATCTCATCCAACCTATCACCGTCCAGCAAGCCTACGATGGAATTACTCACACACGGCAGTGAGCATCATGAAATTGGTGATGGAGGAAGGTTGATGATGACGACGACGACGGATTCCCCTCTCCGGAGCCCGGAACAAACTCCAGATCAGCCCTCCCGAGAGAGATTAGGGCTTGGCAGCGGCTCTGTATCATGAAACGCGATGAATCCTTCTCTCTCATTTTTTTCTCCCCGAACGTGAATATATGGAGTTGGAGTTGAGGTCGGTGGAGCACCAGGGGGCCCACGAGGCATGGGTGTGCCCAGGGGGTACGCGTGCCCCCCACCCTCGTGGACAGGGTGTGGGCCACCTGGTCTTGATTCTTTCGCTAGTATTTTTTATATATTCCAAAAATATTCTCCATGAAGTTTCAGGTCATTCCGAGAACTTTTAGTTCTGCACAAAAATAACACCATGGCAATTTTGCTGAAAACAACGTCAGTCTGGGTTAGTTCCATTTAAATCATGCAAGTTAGAGTCCTAAACAAGGGCAAAAGTGTTTGGAAAAGTAGATACGATGGAGACGTATCAATCTTCCACCAAATAAACCATATAGTAATCAACTACATGATGTAATCAACACTACTAGTCACCCACGAGCACCAATCTATAGTTCCGGTAACAAGATTGAATACAAGAGATGAACTAGGGTTTCAGATGAGATGGTGCTGATGAAGATGTTGATGGAGATTGCCCTCCCCAAGATGGGAGAGTTGTTTGTGATGATGATGACGATGATTTCCCCCTCCGGGAGGGAAGTTCCCCCGACGGAATCGCTCCGCCGGAGGGCAAAAGTGCTCCTGCCCAAGTTCCGCCTTAAGACGGCGGCGCTCCGTCTCGAAAGCCTTCTCCTTATTTTTTTCTAGGTAAAAATGACTTATATACCAGAAGATGGGCACCGGAGGTGGGCCAAGGAGGGCACAACCCACCAGGGCGCGCCTGGGGGCCCTAGCACGCCCAGGTGGGTTGTGCCGACCTGGTGGCCCCCCTCTGGTGGTTATTTGCTCCAATAATTCTTAAATAATCCATAAAAAATCTCCGTGAAGTTTCAACTTGTTTGGAGTTGTGCAGAATAGGTGGCCTGACGTAGCTTTTGCAGGTCCAGATTTCCAGCTCCCGGAATTCTCCCTCTTGGTGTGTTCCTTGCAAATTATGAGAGAAAAGGCATTAAAATTATTCCAAAAAGCATTATTATGGATAAAAATATCATAAGTAATAGTAAGAAAACATGATGCAAAATGGACGTATCAGTTGTCATTTGATGAACGGGATCACATCATTAGAGAATGATGTGATGGACAAGACCCATCCGTTAGCTTAGCATAATGATCATTAAAGTTTTATTGCTATTGCTTTCTTCATGCATGATTTATGCATATTCCTCTGACTGAGATTATACAACTCCCGAATACCGGAGGAATACCTTGTGTGCTATCAAACGTCACAACGTAACTGGGTGATTATAAAGATGCTCTACATGTGTCTCTGAAGGTGTTTGTTGTGTTGGCATAGATCGAGATTAGGATTTGTCACTCCGAGTATCGGAGAGGTATCTCTGGGGCCTCTCGGTAATGCACATCACCATAAGCCTTGCAAGCAATGTGACTAATGAGTTAGTTACAGGATGATGCATTACGGAACGAGTAAAGAGACTTGCCGGTAACGAGATTGAACTAGGTATGAGGATACCGACGATTGAATCTTGGGAAAGTAACATACTGATGACAAAGGGAATAATGTATGTTGTTATCTCGGTTTGACCGATAAAGATCTTTGTAGAATATGTAGGAACCATGTAACGACCTGACCCAAAATCGGTCAAATCTCTGTGTCTGTACCATCCCAAGATCATGCTGGTACTCACAGTACATCGATAAAGTAATCAAAGTTCAATCACACCTGAATATCATTAACGATTCTCATATAGAGTCTTTATTACAAGAGAATAAATTCGGCTCAAGGCCAGCTCATGAGAAATAAACTACTAATGCTGCGGAAGCGTCGAAGTAAAGCGAGTCCATCCGACTCAAAGGGCAATCGCCAAGCGCGAGCGTAGCCTCACTCCGATCGAATATACCTCTGCAACATAAGACGTTGCAGCCATGTAGGTCAACTTTTGAATAAGCTGGCAAGTCATGAAGAATAACAATAATAAAGTTACTAACACTATATGCATTTTGGCTGTGGAGCTCTAAGTTTCATCATTTTGCGAAAAGCAAATTTTTCCCTACTACAAATGGACTTGCTTGCAAATTTCTACAATTGTTGGTAGTTATTGAGATGGTTCCGCCAACCAATATCTCGCTCCCAATTATTAAGTCATAAAACCCCTCAAATTAATTTATTAGTTTTAGTGTTGAGATATCCGAATACTTCCAAGTTCCAGAGGCTCAAATGTCCGTGAATCGGGACACGGCTAATCGATTAGATCTTTAACTCTGCAGAGGGTTGCGACTTTCCCATAAGAATCATTCCTCCTTTAAAGTCTTCGCACTTCATGGTGTTTGAAGACGGACGAATGAAACAGGGTCTTCCAAAGAGTTCTTCCGCTACTGCGGTACCCATCCAATCCTACCGTTCTTCTACATCTCGTAGTACCGTCCGCAGCGTCACTACTAGGGTCAACCCAGCCAGAGCCCATAATGGCTTGCGGCTGCACAGGTAAGCTTCCGGTCATGGGGCATCCATCCTTCTCTTCGTGGCTGGGTGAAGCTTTCCGCAAGATGTCATGGCACTTCTCCATGCATCCCGGCCACCACTGGGTTCTCCAGGGTGCCCGTCAACCGTCCTCCACCCAGTAGTGATTTTCGAAGTCCATCTTGATCATTGTAGTTCATGGGGTTGTCATCATCATTGACTCTCACATCTTGCTTATGAATTTCACTCAACCCAAATCCGTCTCGAGCATAGCAAAGTAACTACTTCGTCCGGGTCATGGTAACAAGGGATTGGTTCATCCTACCACATGATACTACTCAAGTTTAATGACTTCAAAATTTCACTACTGCATGCATGGTGGGGTGGTGACAATTACTAATGCACAAAAACATAGGTATAGAAATAACATGATCAAAACTTGCCTTGCTGATGATCCTCGTAAGCTAAAGAGTCGTAGTAGCAAGCTTAGACTCTAAACTCTACCGAGACAAACAATAACACAATAAGCACAAAGCAAAAGGATCACACAACATAACAAAAGTAACATAACACAACAAAACAACCAAAACCAAATCCAAGAGAAAAACTCAAAGAATACCACTCAAAGTTTTCCCTACTCCAAGCAATAACTAAAATAGTTTTTATATAATAAAATTTCCTTAATATAACCTAGTCATGGTTTTAAGTTAACTTAACAGAAAAGGTTTCACTAAGCAACTAGGAGCAAAAAGAATTAATTAAAAAACTATTATAAAACTCATTTTAGGCCTAATCCAATTTCTATTAAGAAAATAAATTAAAACTTTTATTAATTATAAATAAAAGTTCATCTACTAGAGTGACAGAAACTAACCTAGAATAACCAATCACAAGTTAAAAATAAATTTATTTACTAATTAAAATATTAGGAAAACAGGAGCTAGTTAATTAATTAGGATTAATAGGATTCTGCTTAAAACTAATTATTTATTTATCCTAAAATACCCAAGTTAATTTTTATGGTTTGGCAATGTCAAAATAAAGTTGGGACAAAAAGAATCATGCAAAAATATTTTTTCTAACTCAAGTTATAGCAGATTTACTATTCTGACTAAAACTAAATTAAAGCATTTTTAATTAATTTTGACATAGCTAAATATATATTCTACAGAAACTACATAAAATTTGCAACCCAACAAAAAAAGAATCACTCAAAAATATTAAACAGAATAAAAGATATGAATTTTTGAAAACAGAAACTATTCTGTTAAAACAGAAAAATGAAATTAAAAGAAAAAGGCCTAATGGGCCTATACTGTGCCCTGTGCGTCAAATAGTCTAATTGGGCCTAGGTTTAAACTAAACGAACCGGGCTAAAAAAATAAACCTAACTAATTAATAAACCGATTGAACCGGGCCGGTTTTCTAATAAAAACATACCCCTTCGGGGGTTCTAATCGTGGCCGTCCGTTTGAGATCGGACGGGGGTGTTCGGTGGCTTACCGGAGTCCGGCGACGGCGGCGGCGGCGGCGAGAGTGCGTCGAGGGTTCCGAGCGTCGGGGAGCTCGGGGAGTCGCCGTCTTGGTCTTGGGAGCACGGAGGGGTTCGGTGGGGTTGGGGTGGTCGGGAGGCTAGGGCGCCGACGGTGGCGACTTTGGCGGAGGAGGGAGCTCGGGTCTCCGGTGAGGTCGAGCGGGAGGAGAGGGGTCCGCGAGGTCTCGGGGAATGGGGTGCGGGGCTCCGGCTTTTATAGCCAGGGGTCGCCCTCGCTTGGGGATCGAAGCGATCGGGATCCGGATCCTCGGGATCCGCGATCTCCAGCGGCGACGGCGTGGCGGGGCGGGGAAGAAGATGGGCGGGCCTCAGGTCGATGAGAGAGAGAGCGAGGCGAAGGGGTGGCGGCAGCGAGCGCTTTCAGGGGGGAGGGGAGCTGGTCGGTGGGCTGGCCAGATTGGCAGTGGGGGCTGGCTGGGCAAGGCCAAGGGCTGGCTCATGGCTGGCTGGGCCTGGGTGGCCTAGCCTGGCGCCCGGGGTTTTTCTTTTAAAATTTTATTTTTTAAATAAAACAAAACAGAAATAAAACAATATCTATAAATATTTTATATAGGGTATATATATACCAAAATGATCGGGGAATATTCCTTTCATTTGAACATTTTTCTAAAGGCAAAATCCAAACTTTATGAAAATCCATTTTTTCAAATTCAAATAAAATTCAGATTTGAATCCAAATCTTTTGGCAATGTTTTCCTCTGATATTTTTGGAGTGTCATGTTTGCTCCTCTCATACTTTTGACAAGTATTTATCGGGCTTAGTTTTTGAAATGTTTCCCACTTGCCAAAGTTTGAAATTCAAATTCAAAACTCAAAATTCTCTGAAACTTCAAATGACATTCAAATTCAAACAGGATGCATAGGATGCTTAGCTATAATTGTAAAACATTCCAAATAGGAAATTTGGGATGTTACAAACCTACCACCTTAAGATGAATCTCGCCCTCGAGATTCGGGTTGGCTAGCAAATAGGTGCGGGTGATCTCGAAGAAGGTCTTCTTCGCGCTCCCAGGTGGCTTCTTCCTCGGTGTGGTGACTCCACAGCACCTTGCAAAATTTGATGACCTTGCTGCGGGTGATTCTGCTTGCGGTCTCGAGAATCCGGACGGGTTTCTCCTTGTAGGTCAGATCACTGTCAAGCTGTATGGCCTCTAAGGGCACTGTGTCTCTCAACGGAACATCGGCCATGTCGGCATGACACTTCTTCAGCTGAGAAACATGGAAGACATCATGAACTTCGGACAATCCTTCCGGCAATTCCAACTTGTAAGCAACTTCTCCACGATGTTCGAGGATTTTGTAGGGGCCAATGAATCGGGGTGCTAACTTTCCCTTGACACCAAACCTCTTGATTCCACGAAGTGGAGACACACGAAGATATGCTCGGTCTCCGACTTCGTAAGTTACTTCCTTGCGCTTACTGTCGGCATAACTCTTCTGTCTCGACTGTGCTATCTTGAGTCTGTCTCAAATCAGCTTGACTTTCTCTTGGAATCCTGATAAGGTCGGAACCAAAAGTGATCGATCTCCAACACTATCCCACAAAGAATGGTGTTCTGCACCTCCTTCCGTATAGAGCTTGAAGGGCCATCTTCAAACTGGATTGATAACTGTTGTTGTAAGAGAACTCTGCGTATGGCAAATTATCATCCCAGCTAGACCCATAGTCTAGCACACAAGCTCTCAACATGTCCTCCGAATCTGATTGACTCTCTCGGTCTGTCCATCTGCTCATGGATGAAAAGCTGCTCAATTCCAGCCTCGTACCCAAAGTTTCATGCAATCGCTTCCAAAACTTTGAGGTAAACTGCGTTCCTCTATCGACACGATTTTCCTCGAACTCCATGCATACATACGATCCTGGTCATGTATATCTTGGCCAACTTAGCACTGGTATAGGTAGTCTTCACGGAATGAAGTGAGCTACCTTGGTCAAACGATCAACCACTACCCAGATAGAATCATAACCTGAACGGGTCCCGGGTAATCTGTGATAAAATCCATTCCAAGTTTCTCCCATTTCCAATCGAATCGGCAAAGGTTGAAGTAACCCTACTGGCTTCGATGTTCTGCCTTTACACGTTGACAAACATCGCATCTGGCTACGTACTCGCAATGTCCTTCTTCATACCGCCCACCGTAAACTTTGCTTCAAATCCGGTACATCTTGGTGTTGCCGGGTGAATAGAGTACGGTGAATCATGAGCCTCCTGAAGAATTAGCTTCCTGAGCTCGGGATCATTGGGCACATAAATACGATCCTCAAACCATATAGTTCCGTGTTCATCCTTACGGAATCCTTTAGCTTTTCCTTCATCCATCTTTTGCTTTATCTCATCAATTTCCTTGTCCGACTTCTGGGCTTCACGAATCCTTTCGGCCAAAGTGGACTGAACTTCCAGAGTTGCAACAAATCCTGTCGGAACTATCTCCAGTCGGAGATCTCGAGGTCATCGACTAACTCTGGGTAATCCTCCTGCTGTAAGAGTATTCACATAACTCTTACGGCTCAAAGCATCTGCTACAACATTAGCTTTATCGGGGTGGTAATGCAATCTCATGTCATAGTCCTTTATCAATTCTAGCCATCTCCTCTGCCTGAGGTTCAATTCCTTCTGTGTGAAAATATACTTCAAGCTCTTGTGATCTGTGTAAACATCACAACGATTTCCGATGAGGAAATGTCTCCAGGTCTTGAGTGCATGCACTACGGCTGCTAACTCCAAATCATGTGTGGCATAATTCATCTCATGAGGTCGTAGCTGTCTGGAGGCATAAGCTACAACTTTTCCTTCCTGCATGAGTACTCCTCCGAGTCCTTGACGAGAAGCGTCACAATAAACCTGGTATTCCTTATGTATGTCCGCAAAATCAGCACCGGGCTGTAACCAACCGCTTCTTCAATTCCTGAAAACTGGCTTCACATTCCTCGGTCCAAACATACTTGGCTTCCTTCTTCAAGCTCTCACATGGGCTTGGCAATCTTCGAGAAGTTCTCTATAAACCTCCGATAATATCCTGCGAGTCCGAGAAAGCTACGGATCTCCTTGACTAAGGTGGGTGACTGCCAATCGGTGACTGATTCAACCTTGGCGGGATCAACTGCTATTCCTTCTCCTGAAATAACATGTCCGAGGAATCCAACTTCCTTCAGCCAAAATTCACATTTGCTGAACTTGGCATACAGCTGATGTTCTCGAAGTTTCTCCAGAACTAGACGCAAATGTTCCTTATGCTCTTCCTCGCTCTTGGAGAAAATCAATATATCATCGATGAACACCACGACAAACTTGTCCAGATATTCCATGAACACCTTGTTCATCAAATTCATGAAGTATGCAGGAGCATTAGTCAACCCAAATGACATGACGGTATACTCATATAAACCATACCTGGTAGTGAATGCTGTTTTGGGTATATCCTTTTCACGGATCTTCAACTGATGATACCCTGATCGAAGATCGATCTTAGAGAATACCTTGGCTCCAACTAACTGATCAAACAAGCCATTAATCATCGGCAGAGGGTACTTGTTCTTGATGGTTACTTCGTTCAATGCACGATAATCCACAACCATCCTCAAGCTTCCATCCTTCTTCTCTACCAAAAGAACTGGGGCTCCCCAAGGTGATGAGCTTGGACGAATATATCCTTTCTCCAATAACTCATTAATTTGATCCTTGATCTCTTTCAACTCATTCGGTGGCATCCGATAAGGTCTCTTGGATATTGGGGCTGTGCCGGGCAATAGCTCAATCAGAAATTCAATGTCCCTGTCCGGTGGCATTCCTGGTAATTCCTCCGGAAACACATCGGGAAATTCTTGCACTACTGGCACTTCCTCCCGAACAACTCCCGTGAGGGAATGCACCTGATTCTTCATCTGGCTGTGCCTGGCTACATACTTGATCCTCTTCTGCTCCGGGGTGGTGAGCAGAATAGACTTCTGAGCACAGTCAATGTTCCTTCAAACTTTGACAACCAATCCATGCCTAGGATTACTTCCAAGGTCCGGGTTTCCAACACTATGAGGTCCACGGAAATTTATGGTTCCCGATGTTGAGGGTTGCATGACAGCCTCGCGCCGCCATCATTTCTCCTCCCGCGAACCCGACGAAGGGGGCTTCTAAGGGTTCTAGTGGGCAACCCGTACTTTTCCACAACTTCCCTTGATATGAATGAATGTGTTGCGCCAGAATCAAAGAGAACCAAAACTAAACGTGAATTCAATAAAAACTTACCAACCACAGTGTCTGGCTGATCATAGACGTCCTCCACGTCGATGTGGTTCACCTGAGCACGAGGGAACGGATTGGGCTTCTTCGCTGAGCCTCCATTGCCGTTTCCATTCCTCTGCTTGGCCTCCGGGCAGTCGGTGGCGTAGTGCCCTGTCTTCTGGCACTTGAAGCAGGTGATGTGGCTCAGATCCTTGAGCCGGGCAGAACGGTGCTGATTGCCATTACCATTGCCATTGCCATTGCCATGGCGTGACTTGTTGTCCTGGCTGCGGTTGTTCCCATTTCCTCCATGGTTATGACCTCCATGGTTATGATGGGTGTGCCCTCCCGAGTACGGTGCATAACGGGCTTCGCTGAGCTCCCGAGTTGTGCTTCCCCGGCTGTACTTCCGCTTGCGGCTTTCTATCTGCTGCTGCTTGCCTTCAAGAATGGTGGCCTTGTCTACCAGCTCCCGGTAGTTGTTGAAGGTAGCCACAATAAGCTGCATGCTCGGTTCATCATTGAGTCCCTCAAGGAACTTCTCCCGCTTATGCATCTGTGGCCACATCATCGGGGCATAGCGGCGAGTTTGCTGAATTCATCCACGTCTCGCCACAAGACGGTTCCCTAGCGTAAGTTGCGGAACTCACGCTTCTTCGACTCATGGCTCCAGTGAGACATGAGCAGTGCGGAAGGCCTCGCTGGAATTGATCCCAAGTGATGGCACCAATGGGAAAAGTGGCGTGTAATTCTCCCACCAAGAAGCTGCAGGTCCATCCAGTTGATGCGCTGCAAAGCGCACCTTCTCAAAGATCGGTGCATCCAACGGTGACTAGCTCTCTTCCGACTTTGCGGAGCCAATCATCAGCCACAATTGGCTCGGTGCTACTAGAGAACACCGGCGGATTCAACCTCGTAAATCGAGTCAAGTTGTCCACGGTGGGTGGTGGCGGTGGGTTGTTGGCGTTGTTGTTCGATTCGAATAAGGAGCTGCATCACAGCATTCTGCTGCTGGAGCAGCTGGGTGAGCTCCGGCGGAAACCAAAGGTCACGCCTCGGAGGCATCTGGTGTTTTGGAGTGGATGAGAAGATTAGAATAGAACAATGGTTTATGAGAATTACACTACCCATATGAATGCACAAACATAAACACACCAATCATTTATTCATTCCACTCAAACATGGTTCAAACTCGATTACAAAAGCTCATGACTAATCGAGGGAAAACATCGGCCTAACTGATCGATTTAAAAGTAAAAGATAACATGGTGGTCGACTAAAAAGTCTTCATCGATGGCGCCTCCTCTTGGGGTTTCCTTCTGGTACTCCTTCAAAATCCTGATCATTTCTCACGAGGGTCCTTCATCTCCACTCGGGTAAAGGTCCTCTCCCAAGTCCATCTTTTCCTCTATCGCGCAAGCTTCATTTTCAGGTCGTCGACTATCTCCATGAAGTCCGTGATTTCTTCCTCATGGCCAAGGAAGTCTCGCGTGCCTTCTCCTCCAGCCCAGCTTCACGGAACAAAAGCTTCCGTGTGTCTTCGAAGTTACGGCGGGTCTGAATCTCCGCTTCTCGAGAAGACACTCCAAGTCCTGATGTACGAGAGAGTGGAATCGTCCTCAATGGTACGGATGATATCTCCATTCCTTGCCCTGCGAGAAACCATGGCGAGTCCGAGTGATCGAGCTCGCCTCACTCCTCTCGGAGATGTCCAAGTGCTCGATAGATCGCCACGTCCCTTCCGATGATCCAGCTTGAACTCGGTGAACTCAAAGTTGATAGGCTCCGTGTGTCCTCCGAAGGTTCTCCTGGGATATGCACTTCAATCAGTAGCGGGTGTCCGTCGGAAGTGCATTGGTTGGCTTCCGGTGATCGAGGGTAGAGCTATCTTCAGCTGCTTCACCATCTGGACCAGTTTTCTTCCAAGGGCATCGCCTCATCGGGCTGGCGTAACTCCGTAGCAAACCGGGGTGAACTCGACGCCATCTAGAATGTTGAAAATTAGGAGAAGAGTCGAATTGAACAGGGAGAATTTACGGAATGATAAGGATGAAAGTAAATGGTCTCTGCTATGGCTTTCCGATCCTAGGGGTTACGATCCTACGGTCAAGTGTGTGCTCGATACCATCTCTCAGAACGACCTGACCCAAAATCGGTCAAATCTACGTGTCCGTACCATCCCAAGATCATGCTTTGGTACTCACAAGACATCGATAAAGTAATCAAAGTTCAATCACACCTGAATATCATTAACGATTCTCATATAGAGTCTTTATTACAAGAGAATAAATTCGCTCAAGGCCAACTCATGAGAAATAAACTACTAATGCTGCGGAAGCGTCAAGTAAAGCGAGTCCATCCGACTCCAAAGGGCAATCGCCAAGCGCGAGCGTAGCCTCACTCCCGATCGGAATATACCTCGCAACATAAGACGTTGCAGCCATGTAGGTCAACTTTTGAATAAGCTGGCAAGTCATGAAGAATAACAATAATAAAGTTACTAACACTATATGCATTTTGGTCGTGGAGCTCTAAGTTTCATCATTTTGCGAAAAGCAAATTTTTCCCTACTACAAAGGACTTGCTTGCAAATTTCTACAATTGTTGGTAGTTATTGAGATGGTTCCGCCAACCAATATCTCGCTCCCAATTATTAAGTCATAAAACCCTCAAATTAATTTATTAGTTTTAGTGTTGAGATATCCGAATACTTCCAAGTTCCAGAGGCTCAAATGTCCGTGAATCGGGACACGGCTAATCGATTAGATCTTTAACTCTGCAGAGGGTTGCGACTTTCCCGCAAGAATCATTCCTCCTTTAAAGTCTTCGCACTTCATGGTGTTTGAAGACGGACGAATGAAACAGGTCTTCCAAAGAGTTCTTCTGCTACTGCCGTACCCATCCAATCCTACCGTTCTTCTACATCTCGTAGTACCGTCCAGCCAGCGTCACTACTAGGGTCAACCCAGCCAGAGCCCATAATGGCTTGCGGCTGCACAGGTAAGCTTCCGGTCATGGGGCATCCATCCTTCTCTTCGTGGCTGGGTGAAGCTTTCCGCAAGATGTCATGGCACTTCTCCATGCATCCCGCCACCACTGGTTCTCCAGGTGCCCGTCAACCGCCCTCCACCCAAAGAGTGATTTTCCAAGTCCATCTTGATCATTGTAGTTCATGGGGTTGTCATCATTATTGACTCTCACATCTTGCTTATGAATTTCACTCAACCCAAATCCGTCTCACGAGCATAGCAAAGTAACTACTTCGTCCCGGGGTCATGGTAACAAGGGGATTGGTTCATCCTACCACATGATACTACTCAAGTTTAATGACTTCAAAATTTCACTACTGCATGCATGGTGGGGTGGTGACAATTACTAATGCACAAAAACATAGGTATAGAAATAACATGATCAAAACTTGCCTTGCTGATGATCCTCGTAAGCTAAAGAGTCAGAGTAGCAAGCTTCAGACTCGAAACTCTACCGAGACAAACAATAACACAATAAGCACAAAGCAAAAGGATCACACAACATAACAAAAGTAACATAACACAACAAAACAACCAAAACCAAATCCAAGAGAAAAACTCAAAGAATACCACTCAAAGTTTTCCCTACTCCAAGTAATAACTAAAATAGTTTTTTATATAATAAAATTTCCTTAATATAACCTAGTCATGGTTTTAAGTTAACTTAACAGAAAAGGTTTCACTAAGCAACTAGGAGCAAAAAGAATTAATTAAAAACTATTATAAAACTCATTTTAGGCCTAATCCAATTTCTATTAAGAAAAATAAATTAAAACTTTTATTAATTATAAATAAAAGTTCATCTACTAGAGTGACAGAAACTAACCTAGAATAACCAATCACAAGTTAAAAATAAATTTATTTACTAATTAAAATATTAGGAAAACAGAGCTAGTTAATTAATTAGGATTAATAGGATTCTGCTTAAAACTAATTATTTATTTATCCTAAAATACCCAAGTTAATTTTATGGTTTGGCAATGTCAAAATAAAGTTGGGACAAAAAGAATCATGCAAAAATATTTTTCTAACTCAAGTTATAGCAGATTTACTATTCTGACTAAAACTAAATTAAAGCATTTTAATTAATTTTGACATAGCTAAATATATATTCTACAGAAACTACATAAAATTTGCAACCCAACAAAAAAGAATCACTCAAAAATATTAAACAGAATAAAAGATATGAATTTTGAAAACAGAAACTATTCTGTTAAAACAGAAAAATGTAATTAAAAGAAAAAGGCCTAATGGGCCTATCTGCGTATCCCTGTCGTCAAATAGTCTAATTGGGCCTAGGTTTAAACTAAACGAACCGGGCTAAAAAAAATAAACCTAACTAATAAATAAACATATTGAACCGGGCCGGTTTTCTAATAAAAACATACCCCTTCGGGGGTTCTAATCGTGGCCGTCTGTTTGAGATCGGACCGGGGTGTTCGGTGGCTTACCGAGTCCGGCGACGGCGGCGGCGGCGGCGAGAGTCGTCAAGGGTTCCGAGCATCGGGAGCTCGGGAGTCGCCGTCTTGGTGCGGGGAGCACGGGAGGGTTCGGTGGGGTTGGGGTGGTCGGGAGGGCTAGGGCGTCGGCGGTGGCGACTTTGGCGGCGGAGGAGCTCGGGTCTCCGTGAGGTCGAGCGGGAGGAGAGGGGTCCGCGAGGTCTCGGGAATGGGGTGCGGGGCTCGGCTTTATAGCCGGGGTCGTCCTCGCCGAGGGATCGGGCGATCGGGATCCCGGATCCTTGGATCCGCGATCTCCGCAAGCGACGGCGTGGGGCGGGGAAGAAGATGGGCGGGCCCATGGTCAGAGAGAGAGAGAGGCGAGGCGAAGGGGGTGGCAGCAGAAGCGCTTTGGGCGAGGGGGAGGGGCAGTCGGTGGGCTGGCCATTGGCAGTGGGCATGGGTGGGCTGGGCTGGGTCATGGCAGCACTGGCTGGGCCTGGGTGGCCTAGCTGGCGCCGGGGTTTTTCTTTTAAAATTTTATTTTTTAAATAAAACAAAACAGAAATAAAACAATATCTATAAATATTTTATATAGGGTATATATATACCAAAATGATCAGGGGAATATTCCGTTTCATTTGAACATTTTTCTAAAGGCAAAATCCAAACTTTATGAAAATCCATTTTTTTCAAATTCAAATAAAATTCAGATTTGAATCCAAATCTTTTGGCAATGTTTTCCTCTGATATTTTTGGAGTGTCATGTTTGCTCCTCTCATACTTTTGACAAGTATTTATCAGGCTTAGTTTTTGAAATGTTTCCCACTTGCCAAAGTTTGAAATTCAAATTCAAAATTCAAAATTCTCTGAAACTTCAAATGACATTCAAATTCAAACAGGATGCATAGGATGCTTAGCTATAATTGTAAAACATTCCAAATAGGAAATTTGGGATGTTACAAACCAATATGAGCATCCAGGTTCCGCTATTGGTTATTGACCAGAGATGTGTCTCGGTCATGTCTACATTGTTCTCGAACCCGTAGGGTCCGCACACTTAACGTTCAATAACGATTTGTAATATGAGTTATGTGTTTTGGTGAACAAAGTTTGTTCGGAGTCCCAGATGAGATCACAGACACGACGAGGAGTCTCAAAATAGTCGAGAGGTAAAGATTCATATATTGGAAGGTAGTACTCGGACATCGTAATGGTTTTGAGTGGTTCGGGTATTTTACCGGAGTACCGAGGGGTTACCGGAACCCCCCGGGGAAGTATTGGGCCTACATGGGCCTTAGGGAAGAGAGACGGAAGCCCGCAAGGGGTGGCGCGCGCCCCCTCCAAGGGAGTCTGAATAGGACAAAGAGGAGGGAGCGCGGCCCCCTTTCCCTCTTCCTCTCCCTCTCCTTTCGTTTCCCTCCGGTAAGAAAGGAAAAGTGGGGGGCGAATCCTACTAGGAGTGGAGTCCTAGTAGGACTCCCCCGATGGCACGCCCTTCCTGGCTGTCCACCTCCTCCTTCCCTCCTTTATATACGGGGGCAGGGGGGCACCCCATAGCACATCAATTGTTCTCTTAGCCGTGTGCGGTGCCCCCTCCATAGTTTACTTCTCCGGTCATAGCGTCGTAGTGCTTAGGAAAAGCCCTGCGCAGATCACATCACCATCACCATCACCACGCCGTCGTGTTGATAGAACTCTCCCTCGACCCTATGTTGGATCAAGAGTTCGAGGGACGCCATCGAGCTGAACGTGTGCTGGACTCGGAGGTATCGTATGTTCGGTACTAGATCAGTTGGATCGTGAAGACGTTCGACTACATCAACCGCGTTAACCTAACGCTTCCGCTTTCAGTCTATGAGGGTACGTGGACACACTCTCCCCCTCTCGTTGCTATGCATCTCCTAGATAGATCTTGGGTGATCGTATGAATTTTTTTGAATTTGCATGCTACGTTCCCCAACAGTGGCATCCGAGCCAGGTTATGCGTAGATGATATGCACGAGTAGAACACAAAGAGTTGTGGGCGATAATAGTCATACTGCTTACCACCAACGTCTTATTTTTATTTGGCGGTATTGTTGGACGAAGCGGCCCGGACCAACATTACATGACCACGTTCATGAGACCGGTTCTACCGACGTGCTTTTGCACACAGGTGGCTGGCGGGTGTCTGTTTCTCCAACTTTAGTTGAATCGATTTTGACTACGGCCGGTCCTTGTTGAAGGTTAAAATAGCACATTTGACGAAAAATCGTTGTGGTTTTGATGCGTAGGTAAGAACGGTTCTTGCTAGAAGCCCATAGCAGCCACGTAAAAGTTGCAACAACAAAGTAGAGGACGTCTAACTTGTTTTTGTAGGGCATGTTGTGATGTGATATAGTCAAGACATGAGGTGATATAAGTTATTGTATGAGATGATCATGTTTTGTAAAAGTTATCGGCAACTGGCAGGAGCCTTATGGTTGCCGCTTTATTGTATGAAATGCAATCACCATGTAATTGCTTTACTTTATCACTATGCGGTAGTGATAGTCGTAGAAGCAATAGTTGGCGAGACGACAACGATGCTACGATGGAGATCACGGTGTCAAGCCGGTGATGATGGAGATCATGACGGTGCTTTGGAGATGGAGATCAAAGGCACAAGATAATGATGGCCATATCATGTCACATATTTTGATTGCATGTGATGTTTATCTTTTATGCATCTTATTTTTCTTAGTACAGCGGTAGCATTATAAGATGATCCCTCACTAAATTTCAAGGTATAAGTGTTCTCCCTAATAGGCACCATTGCTACAGTTCGTCGTGCCGAGACACCACGTGATGATCGGGTGTGATAAGATCTACGTTCACATACAATGGGTGCAAGATAGTTTTGCACGTCCATAATACTCGGATTAAACTTGATGATCCTAGCATATGCAGATATGGCCTTGGAACACTGAGACCGAAAGGTCGAACGTGAATCATATAGTAGATATGATCAACGTAGAGATGTTCACCATTGAAAACTACTCCATCTATGTGATGATCGGACATGGTTTAGTTGATATGGATCACGTGATCATTTAGATGACTAGAGGGATGTCTATCTAAGTGGGAGTTCTTAAGTAATATGATCAACTAAACTTTAATTTATCATGAACTTAGTCCTGATAGTTTTTGCATATCTATGTTGTTGTAGATCAATGGCCCGTGCTACCATTCCCTTGAATTTTAATGTGTTCCTAGAGTAAGCTAAGTTGAAAGATGATTGTTGCAACTACACAGACTAGGTCCGTAACTTGAGGATTATCCTCATTGCTACACAGAAGAATTACGTCCTAGAAGCACCGCTAGGTGCAAGGCCTGCTGCAGGAGCAACTCCAGACGTTATGAACGTCTGGCAGACTAAAGCTGATGACTACTCGATAGTTCAGTGTGCCATGCTTTACAGCTTAGAATCGGGACTTCAAAGACGTTTTGAATGTCATGGAGCATATGAGATGTTCCAGGAGTTGAAGTTAATATTTCAAGCAAATGCCCGAGTTTAGAGATATGAAGTCTCCAACAGTTTCTATAGCTGCAAGATGGAGGAGAGCAGTTCTGTCAGTGAACACATATTGAGAATGTCTGGGTACCATAACCACTTGACTCAGCTGGGAGTTTATCTTCCTGATGATAGTGTCATTGACAGAGTTCTTCAATCACTGCCACCAAGCTATAAAGGCTTCATGATGAAGTATAATATGCAAGGGATGGAAAAGACAATTCCCGAGCTCTTCACAATGCTAAAGGCCACGGAGGTAGAAATCAAGAACGAGCATCAAGTGTTGATGGTTAACAAGACCACTAGTTTCAAGAAAAGGGGCAAAGGGAAGAAGGGGAACTTCAAGAAGAATAGTAAGCAAGTTGGTACTCCCGGGAAGAAGCCCAAGTCTGGACCTAAGCCTGAAACTGAGTGCTTCTACTGCAAAGGGACTGGTCACTGGAAGCGGAACTGCCCCAAGTATTTGGCGGATAAGAAGGATGGCAAAGTGAAAGGTATATTTGATATACATGTTATTGATGTGTACCTTACTAATGCTCATAGTAGCGCCTGGGTATTTGATACTGGTTCTGTTGCTCATATTTGCAACTCGTAACAGGGGCTACAGATTAAACGAAGATTGGCTAAGGACAAGGTGACGATGCGCATCGGAAATGATTCCAAGGTCGACAAGATCGCCGTCGGCACGCTACCTCTACATCTACCTTCAGGATTAGTTTTAGACCTGAATAATTGTTGTTTGGTGCCAGTGTTGAGCATGAACATTATATTTGGATCTTGTTTGATGCGTGACAGTTATTCATTTAAATTAGAGAATAATGGTTATTCTATTTAGATGAGTAATATCTTTTATGGTCATGCACCCTTGATGAGTGGTCTATTTTTTTGAATCTCGATCGTAGTGATACACATATTCATAATATTGAAGCTAAAAGATGCAAAGTTAATAATGAGAGTGCAACTTATTTGTGGCACCGCCGTTTGGGTCATATTGGTGTAAAGCGCACGAAGAAACTCCATCCAGATGGGCTTTTGGAATCACATGATTATGAATCACTTGATGCTTGCGAACCATGCCTCATGGACAAGATGATTAAAACTCCGTTCTCTGGAACAATGGAGTGAGCCACTGACTTATTGAAAATAATACATACTGATGTATGCGGTCCTATGAGTGTTGAGGCTCGCGACAGGTATCGTTATTTTCTGACCTTCATAGATGATTTGAGCAGATATGGGTATGTCTACTTAACGGAACATAAGTCTGAAACATTTGAAAAGTTCAAAGAATTTCATAGTGAAGTGGAAAATCATCATAACAAGAAATAAAGTTTCTACAATCTGATCGCGGAGGTGAATATTTGAGTTATGAGTTTGGTCTTCATTTGAAACAATGTGGAATAGTTTCGCAACTCACGCCACCTAGAACACCACAGCGTAATGGTGTGTCGAACGTCTTAACCGTACTTTATTAGATATGGTGCGATCTATGATGTCTCTTACCGATTTACTGCTATCGTTTTGGGGTTATGCTTTAGAGACGGCTGCATTCACGTTAAATAGGGCACCATCTAAATCCATTGAGACAACACCATAAGAGCTGTGGTTTGGCGAGAAACCTAAGCTGTCATTTCTTAAAGTTTGGGGCCGCGATGCTTATGTGAAAAAGCTTCAACCTGATAAGCTCGAACCCAAATCGGAGAAATGCGTCTTCATAGGATACCCAAAAGAAACTGTTGGGTACACCTTCTATCACAGATCCGAAGGCAAGACTTCTGTTGCTAAGAATGGATCCTTTCTAGAGAAGGAGTTTCTCTCGAAAGAAGTGAGTGGGAGGAAAGTAGAACTTGATGAGGTAATTGTACCTTCTCTCGAATTGGAAAATGGTTCATCACAGAAATCAGTTCCAGTGATGCCTACACCAATTAGTGAGGAAGTTAATGATGATGATCATGAAACTTCAGATCAAGTTACTACCGAACCTCATAGGTCAATCATAGTACTGTCCGCACCAGAGTGGTACGGTAATCCTGTTCTGGAAGTCATGTTACTAGACCATGACGAACCGACGAACTATGAGGAAGCGATGATGACCCCAGATTCCGTGAAATGGCTTGAGGCCATGAAATCTGAGATGGGATCCATGTATGAGAACAAAGTGTGGACTTTGGTTGACTTGCCCGATGACAACAAGCCATTGAGAATAAATGGATCTTCAAGAAGAAGACTGACGCTGACGGTAATGTTACTGTCTAAAAAGCTCGACTTGTTGCGAAAGGTTTTTGACAAGTTCAAGGAGTTGACTACGATGAGACGTTCTCATCCATAGCGTGCTTAAGTCTGTCCGAATCATTTTAGCAATTGCCGCATTTTATGATTATACAATTTGGCAAATGGATGTCAAAACTGCATTCCTTAATGGATTTCTTAAAGAAGAGTTGTATATGATACAATCAGAAGGTTTTGTCGATCCTAAAGGTGCTAAAAAAGTGTGCAAGCTCCAGCGATCCATTTATGGACTGGTGCAATATTTTATAATCATTTTAAAGTCATTTTATATCATTTTTTTGGTACTAACCAATTGACATAGTGCCAAGTGCCAGTTGCTGTTTTTTCCATGTTTTTTACATAGCAGGAAATCAATATCAAACGGAGTCCAAATGCCACAAAACTTCATGGAGATTTTTTATGGACCAGAAGGAAGATGTTTGGCCCTAGTTGCACCTGGGGGAGTCTCGAGGAGGGGACAACCCACCAGGGCGCGCCAGGAGGCCCAGGCATGCCCTGGTGGGTTGTGCCCACCTCGAGTGCCCCCGGACCGCCTCTTTGCTCTATAAATACCCCAATATTACAGAAACCCTGGGGGAGTCGACGAAATATTCATCCAGCCGCCACAGAGTCCAGAACTACCAGATCCAATCTAGACACCATCTCGGATGGGGTTCACCATCTCCATTGGTGCCTCTCCGATGATGCGTGAGTAGTTCTTTGTAAACCTTCGGGTCCGTAGTTAGTAGATGGCTTTCTCTCTCCCGCTGAGTTCTCAATACAATGGTCTCTTGGAGATCCATATGATGTAACTCTTTTTGTGGTGTGTTTGTTGGGATCTGATGAACTTTGAGTTTCTGATCAGTCATATCTTTTTATATCCATGAAAGTTATTTGAGTTTCTTTGATCTCTTATATGCATGATCTCTTATAGCCTCGTATTTATTCTCCGATATTTGGGTTTTGTTTGGCCAACTTGATCTATTTATCTTGCAATGGGAAGAGGTGCCCGGTAGTGGGTTCGATCTTACGATGCTTGATCCCAGTGACAGAAAGGGAAACAACACGTATGTATCGTTGCTACTAAGGATAAAAAGATGGGATCTATATCTACGTAATAGATAAACAGATCTTGTCTACATCATGTCATCGTTCTTATTGCATTACTCCGGTTCTCCATGAACTTAATACACTAGATGCAAGCTGGATAGCAGTCGATGTGTGGAGTAATAGTAGTAGATGCAGGCAGGAGTCGGTCTACTAATCTTGGATGTGATGCCTATGTAATGATCATTGCCTGGATATCGTCATAATTATTTGAGGTTCTATCAATTGCCCAACAGTAATTTGTTTACCCACTGTTGCTATTTTTCTCGAGAGAAGCCACTAGTGAAACCTATGGCCCCCGGGTCTTCTTTCCCATATATTTGCTTGCGATCTACTTTTCCTTTGCATTTTTATTCAGATTTATTAAACCAAAAATACAAAAATACTTTGCTGCACTTTATTTTATCTATGATCTATTATTTCAATCTATTACAAATTTCTGGCTTCGTTACCCGAAAAGGATTGACAACCCCTTTAACACGTCGGGCTGCGAGGTGTTGTTATTTGTGCAGGTGATGTATACGTGGTGTTTCTTGGTTCTCCTACTGGTTCGATAACCTTGGTTTCATCACTGAGGTAAATACCTACCTTCGCTGTGCTACATCATCCTTTCCTCTTTGGGGAAATACCGACGTAGTCCTAGAAGACAGGAGATTTCTAGCACTATAGTCACGGAGCAATCAAAAGGAATTTCTGGCGCCGTTTCCGGGGAGGATCTTCAACATAACTAGGTTCCTAATCACAAATATCATCTCCTTGCAATTTACATTATTTGCCATTTGCCTCTCGTTTTCCTCCCCCCTTACTTCACAAAATTTGCCGTTTTATCCGCCTCTCTTTTTCCATTCGCCGTTTTCTTGCCGGATCTGTTTTTGTGTGTTTGCTTGTTTGCGTAGTCATGATGTCTCAATGAAAATATTATGATGTTCCTTACCCAAATATTTTGCGTGAAATTAAGAAATGTAGTAAGGAATATATGACTACACAATTTGAGCATAATAAGTATTTTACTGAAGAACTTAAGGCACTCTGTTGTGCTAGATGCTATCACAAAACAACTTGATGATATTAGTAGAGAAGTTTGCAATCTCCAATCTAAGTATGCTTTTGCTAAAAGTTTGCTAGGAAAAATATCCGATGCACAAGCTACCTTAGTATATCAAATGGTTGCTAAACCAATCTCGTTAGAAGATAAGAATGATGAAGATCTTAAAATGATTGGTGTTTCTTCTATTGATTCCTTGTTTATTAAAATTAAGATTGATGAAAAAGGGACTGGAGAAGAGTCAACTTTAGGTAGAAGGCGTCCCAATATCTCGGAGGGTGAAAATCTTGTTGAGAAAATTGAAAAAGTGGGTTTGGAGAGGTCAGGACTTTAACTAGTGATGTGCCCACTCTTTCGGATTACAAAGAATTTAATTATGATAGTTGCTATTTGATTGATTGTATTTCTTTGTTGCAATCCATGCTAAATTCACCCCATGCCTATGAACAAAACAAAACTTTTACTAAACATATTGTTGATGCTATGATGAAAGCTTTAGAAGCAAAATTGGAATTAGAAGTATCAATTCGTAGAAAATTGCATGATGAATGGGAACCTACTATCAAAGTCAAGATTAAAAATTATGAGTGTTGTGCTTTGTGTGACTTGGGTGCTAGTGTTTCTACAATTCCAAAATCTTTTTGTGATGTGCTTGGTCTTACTAATTTGGAAGAATGTTCTTTGAATTTGCACTTGGCGGATTCCACTATTAAAAAGCCTATGGGAAGAATTAATGATGTTCTTATTTTTGAAAATAGGAATTATGTGCCCATAGATTTTATTGTTCTTGATATTGATTGCAAGCCGTCTTGTCCAATTATTCTCGGTAGACCGTTTTTACGCACTATTGGTGCCGTGATTGATATGAAAGAAGGCAATATTAAGTTTCAATTCCCTTTGAGGAAAGGTATGGAACACTTTCCTAGAACAAAAATAAAGCCACCTTATGAATCAATCATGAGGGCATCTTATGGATCTCGAACCAAAGATGACAAAACTTAGATCCTTGCCTTATGCCTAGCTAAGGGCGTAAAACTATAGCGCTTGTTGGGAGGCAACCCAATGAATAATATTTATTTTTGCTTTTTGCTTTCTGTTCTTGAGTGTTAACACAATTATGCTACTGTTATGATTGTGTTTTTTGTGTTTTAATTAGTATTTGTGCCAAGTAAAGCCTTTAGGATCTTCTTGGGTGATAGTTGTTTGATCTTGCTGAAAAAGACAGAAACTTTGCGCTCAAAATAATTTTCACAAATCACAGAAAAGTGATTTTGCACTGATTCTTTTTGCTGAAGATTTTATACAAATTACCCTGGTCTTCCTAATTTGGTAGAATTTTTGGACTTCCAGAAGTATTCGAACAAATCAGATTGCTACAGACTGTTCTGTTTTGAGAGATTCTGTTTTCTTTGTGTTGTGTGCTTATTTTCATGGCTCTATGGTTTTCTTTGATGAGTTTTTGCCATCGAAAAGTTGGAATACAGTAGATATAATACAAAAATAAAATACGAATTGGTTTGATACAATACTTATACTAGTGATTTATTTTTCTTACACTAACGGATCTGACAAAGGTTTTGTTGAGTTTTGTGTGATTGAAGTTTTCAAGTTTTGGGTTTTATTACGATGGATGAAAGAAGGATAGAAGAGCCTAAGCTTGGGGATGCCCCGGCATCCCAAGCTATTATCCAAGAATGAGAAACCTACTAAGCTTGGGGATGCCACTCGGGGGCATCCCCTCTTTCTTCTAACGACCATCGGTATTTTACTCGAGGCTATATTTTTATTCGTCACATGATATGTGTTTTGCTTGGAGCATCTTGTATGATATGAGTCTTTGCTTGTTTTATTTTTTGTTTTAAGTCATCAATCCTTGCTGGACACCTATTTGAGATAGCCAAAATTATATCATGACTTGTTAGAATTGCTCTCTGTGCTTCACTTAAATTTTTTATGAGCTAGGACTTGCTCTAGTGCTTCACTTATATCTTTTTGAGCACGGTGTGCTTTGTTATTTTTGAAGATATACTCTCTTGCTTCACTTAAATTATTCTGAGAGAAAGAAAATTTGTTATGCTCATGATCTTCACTTATATTTGTTTGAGCTTATGAAAAGCAACACATGAAAATTAGTCCCAAAGTGATAGATATCCAAGAAGGATAACAAAAAATAAAAAAATGTCATGAAGATCATTGGACAAAATAAACTTGTTTCTTAGTAATATTTTTGAGATATGATGATGTGATATGTGAGTTATGTTGATGAGTAATTGTGCTCTAGTAAGAATATTGGTGTTAAGGTTTGTGATTCCCCATGCAAGTACGAAAGTCAATAGTCATGCAATGAAAATTATATCCTACTTGTGGTGCATTATTTGGTGTTAATTATGCTTAATGCTTGCTTATGAGATTATTCTTTTCTTGGTTGGTCGCTTCTCAATCTTTTGGTAGCCTTCATTTTGCACTAAGTATGACCTCTACTTGTGCATCCAAAATCATTTAAACCGGTTTTGCCACATGAGTCCACTATATCTACCTATATGCGGTATTTTTTGCCGTTCTAAGCAAATTTGCATGTGCCATCTCTAATTTTCAAAATAAACTTATCTTTTTTCACTCGCGGAACGGTAACAGGTGGCTAATATTTTCCATGCTGGATGTGTTATTCTCACGATGAGTGTTTATTCACTTGTCATTGCACGAGAGTAAGGCAAAGGTTTTAGGGATGCCCAGTCCTGAAATGCAAAAATGAATTTACTTTATGTTGTCAAATAATAATTTCCTTGGAAAGTGTTGGTATGGGAGGCACCCGTGGATACGGCTAGCCATGGAAAGTGAAAGAATGGTGGATAAAGGAATAAACTTTATTTCCTGTTTGGGAACCGCCTATGCCATATCTAGCATGGGAAGTGTTTGAAACTCTGAGTCGTTTTCGTTGGTGGGATGGATACACCTCCCAAAATGTTTTTATCTCTAATGTTTTCGCTTTGAGCTCTGGCACCTCTACAAATCCCTACTTCCCTCTGCGAAGGGCCTTTCTTTTACTTTATGCGATTTTTTTGAATTTGAATCTCCATCTTCTCTCATAAAAATCTACAACTAAGAGGCAATATGATCGTACTTAAGTATTGGGTGTAGCTAATATTCGAGTGTGTTTCATGAATGGATCAATGTTTGAGCATGATGGGATAGGGATAACTTATTTTAGCATTGATATTTTGAAAGACATGGTTTGCTTGTTGATATGCTTGAGTATCTAAATTATTATGTCAAAACTAGACTATTGCTTTGAATCACATAAAAGTCCAAATGTCCATGCTATAATGTAGGATCGAAAGTATGTCTAGAGGGGGGGGGCGATTAGACTACTTGACCAAATAAAAATCTAGCCTTTTCCCAATTTTAAGTCTTGGCAGATTTTAACAACTTTAGAACAAGTCAAGCAATCAACCTACACATGCAAGTCTAAGAGTATAGCAGCGGAATGTAAAACATTGCATATGAAGGTAAAGGGAGGAGTTTGGAGGGAGCAAACGCAATGTAGACATGGAGATTTTTCCCATGGTTCCGATAGGTGGTGCTATCGTACATGCACGTTGATGGAGACTTCAACCCATGAAGGGTAACGGTTGTGCGAGTCCACGGAGGGCTCCACCCACGAAGGGTCCACAAAGAAGCAACCTTGTCTATCCCACCATGGCCATCGCCCATGAAGGACTTGCCTCACTAGGGTAGATCTTCATGAAGTAGGCGATCTCCTTGCCCGTACAAACTCCTTGGTTCAACTCAACAATCTTGACGGAGGCTCCCAAGTGACACCTAACCAATCTAGGAGACACCACTCTCCGAAAGGTAATAGATGGTGTGTTGATGATGAATGATGTCTACTACACAACCTTCTTATTGTAGACGTTGTCGGGCCTCCAAGTGCAGAGGTTTATAGGACAGTAGCAAATTTCCCTAAAGTAGATGACCCAAGGTTTATCAATCCGTGGGAGGCATAGGATGAAGATGGTCTCTCTCAAACAACCCTGCAACCAAATAACAAAGAGTCTCTTGTGTCCCCAACACACCCACTACAATCGTAAATTGTATAGGTGCACTAGTTCGGCGAAGAGATGGTGATACAAGTGCAATATGGATGGTAGATATAGGTTTTTGTAATCTGAAAATATAAAAACAGCAAGGTAACTAATGATAAAAGTGAGCACAAACGGTATTGCAATGCGTTGAAACAAGGCCTAGGGTTCATACTTTCACTAGTGCAAGTTCTCTCAACAATAATAACATAATTGGATCATATAACTATCCCTCAACATGCAACAAAGAGTCACTCCAAAGTCACTAATAGCGAGAACAAACAAAGAGATTATTGTAGGGTACAAAACGACTTCAAAGTTATCCTTTCTGATCGATCTATTCAAGAGTCCGTAGTAAAATAACACTAAGCTATTCTTTCCGTTCGATCTATCCTAGAGTTCGTACTAGAATAACACCTTAGGACACAAATCAACCAAAACCCTAATGTCACCTAGATACTCCAATGTCACCACAAGTATCCGCGTGTATGATTATATGATATGCATCACACCATCTCAGATTCATCTATTCAAACCAACACAAAGTACTTAAAAGAGTGCCCAAAGTTTCTACCGGAGAGTCAAGACGAAAACGTGTGCCAACCCCTATGCATAAGTTCACAAGGTCACTGAACACGCAAGTTGATCACCAAAACATACATCAAGTAGATCACGTGAATATCCCATTGTCACGACAGATAAGCACATGCAAGACATACATCAAGTGTTCTCAAATCCTTAAAGACTCAATCCGATAAGATAACTTCAAAGGGAAAACTCAATCCAATACAAGAGAGTAGAGGGGGAGAAACATCATAAGATCCAACTATAATAGCAAAGCTCGCGATACATCAAGATCGTGCCAAATCAAGAACACGAGAGAGAGATCAAACACATAGCTACTGGTACATACCCTTAGCCCCGAGGGTGAACTACTCCCTCCTCATCATGGAGAGCGCCGTGATGATGAAGATGGCCACCGGTGAGGGATCCCCCCCTCTGGCAGGGCGTTATTTTCTGGAAGTTTCTGTATTTATAGGAATTTATGGCGTATGTCTCACGTCAGGCGGGTCTCCGAGTCGTCCACGAGATAGGGGCCCACGCTCAGGGGGGTAGGGCGCGCCCTCCACCCTTGTGGACAGCTCGGGACTCTTCTGGCCCAACTCTTTTACTCCGGGGCCTTCTGGTTCATAAAAGATCCACAAAAATTAGCAGGTCAATTGGACTCCGTTTGGTATTCCTTTTCTGTAAAACTCAAAAACAAGGAAAAACAGAAAATGGCACTGGGCTCTAGGTTAATAGGTTAGTCCCAAAAATCATATAAAATAGCATATAAATGCATATAGAACATCCTAGATGGATAATATAATAGCATGGTACAATCAAAATTTATATATACGTTGGAGAAGTATCAAGCATCCCCAAGCTTAATTCCTGCTCGTCCTCGAGTAGGTAAATGATAAAAACAGAATTTTTGATGTGGAATGCTATCTAACATATTTATCAATGTAATCTTCTTTATTGTGGCAAGAATGTTCAGATCCAAAAGATTCTGGACAAAGTTTTAATATTGACATAAAAATAGTAATACTTCAAGCATGCTAACCAAGCAATTATGTCTTATCAAAATAACATAGCCAAAGAAAGCTTATCCCTACAAAATCATATAGTTTGGCCATGCTTCATTTTCGTCACACAAAATGCTCCCATCATGCACAACCCCGATGACAAACCGAGCAATTGGTTCATACTTTTTAACGCGCTTCAGCCTTTTCAACCGTCACGCAATACATGAGCGCAAGCCATGGATATAGCACTACGGGTGGGAATAGCATATGATGATGGGGGTTATGTGAGAAGACAAAAAAGGAGAAAGCCTCACATTGATGCGGCTAATCAACGGGCTATGGAGATGCCCATCAATTGATGTCAATGCGAGGAGTAGGGATTGCCATGCAACGGATGCACTAGAGCTATAAATATATGAAAGCTCATCAAAAGAAACTAAGTGGGTGTGCATCCAACTTGCTTGCTCACGAAGACCTAGGGCATTTTGAGGAAGCCCATCATTGGAATATACAAGCCAAGTTCTATAATGAAAAATTCCCACTAGTATATGAAAGTGACAAAATAAGCTGGTGCTATTTTGAAGCACAAGTGTGGAAAAAGTATAGTAACATTGTCCCTTCTCTCTTTTTCTCTCATATTTTTTTTGTTTTTTTTGTGTGGGCTTCTTTGGCCTATTTTTTATTTGGGCTTATTTGGTCTTTTTTTCGTCCGGAGTCTCATCCCGACTTGTGGGGGAATCATAGTCTCCATCATCCTTTCCGCACATGGGACAATGCTCTAATAATGATGATCATCACACTTTTGTTTACTCATAACTCAATATTACAACTCGATACTAGAACAAAAATATGACTCTATTTGAATGCCTCCGGCGGTGTACCGGGATATGCAATGAATCAAGAGCGACATGTATGAAAGAATTATGAGGGTGGCTTTGCGAAAAATACGATGTCAACTACGTGATCATGCAAAGCAATATGACAATGATGGAGCGTTTCATAATAAACGGAACGGTGGAAAGTTTCATGGCAATATATCTCGGAATGGCTATGGAAATGCCATAATAGGTAGGTATGGTGGCTTTTTTGAGGAAGATATAAGGAGGCTTATGTGTGATAGAGCGTATCATATCACGGGGTTTGGATGCACCGGCGAAGTTTGCACTAACTCTCGGGGTTAGAAAGGGCAATGCACGGTACCGTTGAGGCTAGCAAATTGCGAAAATGTAAGAGTGCGTATAATCCATGGACTCACATTAGTCATAAAGAACTCATATACTTATTGCAAAAGTTTATTAGCCCTCGAATCAAAGTACTACTACGCATGCCCCTAGGGGATAGATTGGTAGGAAAAGACCATCGCTCGTCCCCGACCGCCACTCATAAGGAAAGCAATCAAAGAACACCCCATGCTTCAAATTTGTCACACAACATTTACCATGCGTGCATGCTACGAGACTTGCAATCCTCAACACAAGTATTTCTAAATTCCACAATTACCCAACTAGCATGACTCTAACATTACCACCTTTTTATCTCAAAACAACTATCAAGTATCAAAATTATCATAGTATTCAATGCACTCTATATGAAAGTTTTTATTATACCCATCTTGGATGCCTATCATATTAGGACTAATTTCATAACCAAAGTAAATTACCATGCTATTTAGGACTCCCAAAATAATATAAGTGAAGCATGAGAAATCAATAATAAAACCACCACCGTGCTCTAAAAGATATAAGTGAAGCACTAGAGCAAACGACAAACTACTCCGAAAGATATAAGTGAAGATCAATGAGTAGTTGAATAATTATGTAACTATGTGAAGACTCTAACATTTAAGAATTTCAGATCTTGGGATATTATCAAACAGCAAGCAAAACTAAATAAAATAAAATGACTCTCCAAGGAAAACACATATCATGTGGTGAATAAAAATATAGCTCCAAGTAAAGTTACCGATGAACGAAGACGAAAGAGGGGATGCTTTCCGAGGCACCCCAAGCTTAGGCTTTTGGTTCTACTTGAATTTTACCTTGGGGTGCCTTGGGAATCCCCAATCTTAGGCTCTTGCCACTCCTTATTCCAAAATCCATCAAATCTTTACCCAAAAACTTGAAAACTTCACAACACAAAACTTAAACAGAAAATCTCATGAGCTCCGTTAGTGAAAGAAAACAAACCACCACTTTAAGGTACTGTATGAACTCATTCTTTATTTATATTGATGTTAAACCTACTGTATTCCAACTTCTCTATGGTTCATACCTCGCGATACTAGCCATAGATTCATCAAAATAAGCAAACAACACATGAAAAACAGAATCTGTCAAAAACAGAACAATATGTAGTAATCTGTATCAAACGTATACTTCTGGAACTCCAAAAATTCTAATATAAATTAGTGGACGTGAGTAATTTATCTATTAATCATCTGCAAAAAGAATCAACCTATAATCACTCTCCAGTAAAAAAATGGCAGCTAATCTCGTGAGCGCTAAAGTTTCTGATTTTTACAGCAAGATCGCAAAGACTTCACCCAAGTCTTCGCAAAGGTTCTACTTGGCACAAACACTAATTAAAACATAAAACCACATCTAAACAGAGGCTAGATGAATTATTTATTAATAAACAGGAGCAAAAAGCAAAGAACAAAAATAAGATTGGGTTGCCTCCCAACAAGCGCTATTGTTTAACGCCCCTAGCTAGGCATGATGATTTCAGTGATGCTCACATAAAAGATAAGAATTGAAATTTAAAGAGAGCATCATGAAGAATATGACTAGCACATTTAAGTCTAACCCACTTCCTATGCATAAGGATTTTGTGAGCAAACAACTTATGGGAACAATAATCAACTAGCATAGGAAGGCAAAACAAGCGCAACTTTAAAACTTTAAGCACATAGAGATGTTGGGGATATAACTATTTGTGTAAGCCGCCCAGGAGGGGCTGGGTTACGTAAAGAGTTCCCAGACAGAAGCCCAAGTCCAAGCATGAAGATGGCGACTCAACAAGGAGCCTAAGGCCCACAGGCGACTTAAGGCCCGTTGTAGTAAACCGCCATAATGGCATGACTTGTATCATAAGGTAGACTTGACTAGTCACCGAGTGGGACACTGTTTATGAGCCGGCCGGGACTCTGTAAGCCGCAGGGCGTCAACCCGTTTATATAAGGGGACGACCCGCCGGCGGCTTAGGGGAAGAAACAACCCTTCGAGAACTGGACATAGCGTATCTCGCTCCCTGGTCATCGAAACCTCAAGCAATACCAACCCAACTAGACGTAGGCTTACCTTCACCCTAAGGAGCCAAACTAGTATAAACTCTCTCATGTCCTTTGTCCCGATTAACCCCTTTAAGCTTCCTAGTTGCGATGGCTCCACGATTAAGTCCTTGCAAGAGGACATCTGCCGTGACAATTCCACGACAGTTGGCACCCACCATGGGGCCCGCGCACGGTGGATTTGAGTTCTTGAAGGGCAGCTTCAAAGGGCTCAAGGGATACGCAGTGGGCCGGATGACCAAGAGTCGTCGCGGTAAATTCTACATCAACAACGAAGGCTGGGGCCCCGAGGCCGACTCAATTGAGTACGGGTACCGGGTCCCCTTTGGCGGAATTCACGTCTTCATCGGCCAGACAGGTGAGCGGGCCCAGAGCCGGACAGCTGTACCGACCTCATTGAGACGGCTCAGCGTGCGAGACCCGCTCAGATTCAACCTGTGATGAAGCTTGGCTTTGTGGGCTATGTTCATGGAGGGGCACTTTCGGAAGGATCTAAAGATGGCGAAGAGACGGCCGTCCCATCAGACGATGATTCGTCCTACGGCTCAACAGGTTCTCTCAGACAGTCCAGAAGGCATGCTAGGGGATGTTCGACGACTCTAGCGTTCCAGACACTATGAGCCGCCAAGCTGGGCAGGAGTCTTCATGGCTGGTACTCAACCCGCCAAAACTCGACGGTCAGTGACGGCAATAACATCCGGTTAGGAGCGGCCGGGCAGGAGGCCCAGCAGCCCGCCAGCTCAGTGCTGATAGATCTTATGGACAAGCTGACGGCTTTTTTAACCTCCACGGTTATTCCTGCGAATCCAGATGAGCATAACTCGGAGGTGGCAAAGGTGCGTGAGGAGATAGCCCAGGCCAAGGAGGCCTTGGCGGCTGAGGACATTAGGCTAGCTGTGGAGCAGGCGGCTTTGGATGCACAGGCGCAGCGACTCCAGTCAGAGGCTTTCCAGCTTAACATGAATCTGAATGCATCCAATGAGGTGATGAGAAGGAGGCATCAGAAAACCCAGTCCCGTCTGCCTCCGGTTTGCGATCCTCGGAATCTTTTCACGACACCCGGAGCTGGTCCTAGCAATCCACCCGAAGCCAATCAATTTATGACACCCGGAGCGGGAGGACCGGCTCAGCCTCGAGAGACGGCACCTCTTCACGGGAGCATGGCCCCGCCCCGATACATACCAACACCTCCGGGCCACTTTTCCAACCCCATGGAGAACCTGATAGCAGCGTCGGCACGTCTGGCGGCTCTTCCAGTGGATGGTGACGACCCGATGGCGGTGGAGACCCGGAGGGCTAGGGAGCTTCTTCAGACGGCCTTGGCACAGCAAGAGGCCTATTCTTACGGCAAGAGGCCTTGGCACCTCGACCAAACCGGAGTCCGAGTTACAACAGACACATGGAGTCAGAGGCTTTATCAAGTAATTCCCAGCGTCGCAACCAACCTGGCGGCTATAACCCGGTGCAGGATCGATTGCGTCAGGAGGATGAACGGGCGGCTCAATTAGCGGCTCAGCAGACGGCGTATGATGGTTTCCCAGAGTATCCAATGACTTCTGTTGGAGCCGGGGTGGCCACTAGAACCGGCGGTGTCCCTTGTCTGGTGCGGGCTCTTCGATATGTGCGTCTGCCCAACGATTTCAAGGGTCCTCGAAAGGTGCCGAATTACACGGCCGACTTACAATCGGGGGCGTGGATTGAAAGTTACGAGATGGCCATGGAATTATTGGAAGTCAGCGACGCGGCAATGGCTAAGTATTTCACCATGATGTTAGATGGAACGGCCCGAACTTGGTTGAAAAGCTTGCCTCCCAATTCCATCAGTTCATGGGCCGAGTTAAAGGCCCGGTTTATCCAGAACTTTAAAGATACTTGCAAGCAATCTATGTCCATTGTGGACTTGACCAATTGTAAGCAGGAGGAGGGTGAGTCCACAACTCATTGGGTGCGCCGGGTCAAAGAAATAATACATTCATCTGATAAGATGGATGCCGTCTCTGCGGTACTTATGCTCCATCAGAATTGTCGTTTTGTGCCGCTGAAGCAGAAGCTGGGGCGCCTTAAGCGTGATTGCAATGACATGGGTACGCTGATGGCGGCTTTGATTAAGTATGCCGATTCTGATACTACTGAAGATCCCGTGTCTGAGGAGGAAAAGACAGGGAAGGGAAAGAAGAACGGCAATGGAAAGGGTCAGCAGCAACAGCCGGCAAATCAAGGTGGTAACAAACGTAAGCCGGACGGTAAACCGGAATTTGTGGCCAATGCTCAAGGTAATAACAAGAAGCGTAAGGGGAGAGGACCTCCTCGATCTGGTGGCTCAGGTCCATCTCTTGAGCAGCTTCTGAATGAGCCTTGTCCAAGACACGGTACTCGAGAAAATCCTGCCACCCACTTATGGAAGGACTGCGCGATCATGAAGGCGTTCAAGAATTCAAACATGTTTGATGGCAATCATGGGTCAGGCGGCGGTTCAGGAGCAGGTGGTTTCCATGGCCCGGGTGGCGGCTCAAGTTCCGGCTTTCAAGGTGGTCAAGGTGGCTATAATCAGCAGCAGTCCGGTCAAGGAGGACAGCAGCAGCAGCAGTCAGGTTATCAGAGCCATCCAAAACAGTTAAATGGTGGGAAATACCATGTGTTTACCACTAACTTATGTAAACGTGACCAGAAGGTTCATAAAAGGGCTGTGAATTCGGTTGAACCGGCGGTTCCCCGTTATCTGAGGTGGTCAGAACAGCCTATCATTTGGAGTAGAGAAGATCACCCCCCCGGGTTGATAACCCGGGTCAGTTAGCCCTTGTGGTAGCCCCTTAGGTTGGTGGATAAATTCACTAAGGTGCTGATGGACGGCGGAAGTAGCATCAATATTCTCCATTATGAGACCTTTCGCCGTATGGGTCTGATTGATAAGGACTTGAGGACATCCAACACTGTTTTCCATGGGGTGGTACCCGGTAAGTCGGCGTATCCTGTTGGAAAGATCGAGCTGGAAGTGGCTTTTGGAGACGAATACGATTCCAGGGCTGAGAAGCTGATGTTTGAGGTAGTCAAAATCAGAAGCCCATATCATGCTCTGTTTGGACGGTCGGCTTATGCCAAGTTTATGGCACGGCCGTGTTATGTTTATCTGCAACTCAAGATGCCGGGTTACAAGGGCACCATCACTGTGCATGGGAGTCGAAAGGTGGCCTTGGAGTGCGAGGAAGGAGATGCGGCTTATGCTGAATCCGTTTGTGCTGAAGAGGAGCTGAAGTTTTATCAAATTAATGTTGACCCGGCAGATATGACCTCTTTGAAGAAGCCAACCACAGAGCAAGACTCGGCTTTGAAATTTAAGTCGGCTGCCGAGACAAAACTGGTTGACTTCACTCAAGGTGACTCTTCCAAGCAGTTCAACACCAGTACCAATTTGGATCCCAAATAGGAAAGTGCGCTCATCGAGTTCATCCGTGAGAATCGGGACATCTTTGCATGGAAACCTTCTGACATGCCGGGTGTCCCGAGAGAACTCGCTGAGCACACTCTTAATATTGATCCAAAGTATAAGCCGGCCAGGCAGTTTCTCCGGCGATTCAATGAGGAAAGGCGAAAGGCTATAGGGGAAGAGGTCGCTCGGCTCTTAGCAGCAGGGTTCATCATGGAAGTTTTTCACCCGGAATGGTTGGCTAACCCGGTGCTTGTGCTCAAGAAAAACGGCACTTGACGGATGTGTGTCGATTACACGGACCTAAATAAAGCTTGTCCGGTTGATCCCTTTGCTCTGCCCCGCATTGATCAAATCATCGATGCCACTGCGAGTTGCGAGCGGTTGAGTTTTTTGGATGCTTACTCTGGTTATAATCAGATCAATATGGCAGTTAAGGACCAGGAGAAGACGGCTTTCATTACTCCATTTGGAGCCTTCTGCTATGTGTCTATGCCGTTTGGGCTCAAGAGTGCCCAGGCGACTTATCAGCGGTGTGTGTAGAATTTTCTCCACAATCAGATTGGGCGCAATGTTCATGCTTATGTGGATGACATTGTGGTGAAGTCCAGAGAGAAGGAAACCTTGATCTCCGATTTAAAGGAAACCTTTGATAATCTCCGGGTCTACAAGATGATGCTTAACCCGGACAAGTGCGTATTTGGTGTACCTGCAAGCAAACTTTTGGGATTCTTGGTCTCAAACAGGGGCATTGAAGCTAACCCGGAGAAGATCAAGGCGATTACCTCTCTGGCTAAGCCGGTGTGCATCAATGATGTTCAGCGACTGGCGGGTCGCGTTGCAGCTTTAAGCCGATTCATAAGCCGGCTAGGGGAGAAGGCTTTACCGATGTATAAGATGATGAAGAAAGCAGACACCTTTGTCTAGAGTGAGGCTACTGATGTTGCTTTTGAAGATTTAAAGAGACAATTGGCTGAGCCGTCGGTTCTCGCAGCTCCGATTGATAAAGAGCCATTGCTATTGTATGTTGCTGCTAACTCACATGCTGTTAGTGTGGCTATTGTGGTGGAGCGTAAGGAAACTGGCAAGGAGCATCCGGTTCAGCAGCCGGTTTATTACATCAGTGAGGTGCTCATAGAGTCCAAACAAAGGTATCCGCATTGGCAGAAACTGGTTTATGGGGTGTTCATGGCGAGCCGGAAGCTAAAGCAGTACTTCCTGGGTCATCCTATAACTGTGGTAAGTTCAGCCCCCTTGGGAGACATCATCCAGAATAGGGAAGCCACAGGACGAGTTGCCAAGTGGGCCATCGAGCTTGGGCCTCACAGTTTGAAGTATATGCCGCGCACAGCTATCAAGTCTCAAGCTGTAACGCCCCCGATGCGGCTATATCTCCCACGTGTCGAGGCACGACTTAGAGGCATAACCGCATTGAAAGCAATGTCGCAAGTGAGGCAATCTTCACACAACCCATGTAATAATTAAGGGAAAGATACATAGTTGGCTTACAATCGCCACGTCACACAGAACATAATTAATCATACATCATTCAGAGTACACTCAAGGTCCGACTACGGAACCAAAATAAAGAAGATACCCCACATGCTAACACAGATCCCGAATCGTCCCAACTGGGCACCACTCATCGATCATCTGAAACGAAACATAGTAACGACCACGTTCCTCGTCGAACTCCCACTTGAGCTCGGTGGAACCATCTGCACTGGCCTCATCGGAACCTGCAACTGTTTTGGAAGTATCTGTGAGTCACGGGGACTCAGCAATCTCACACCCGCGAGATCAAGACTATTTAAGCTAATAGGAAGGACATGGTAGTAAAGTTGAGCTGCAGCAAGCGACTAGCAAATATGGTGGCTACAACGCAAAAGAGAGCGAGAAGAGAAGCAAAGCACGGTCGAGAAACTAGTATTGATCAAGAAGTGATCCTGAACTACTTACGCCGACATAACTCCAACACCGTGTTCACTTCCGGACTCCGCCGAGAAGAGACCATCACGGTTACACACGCGTTGATGTGTATTTTATTGAGGTCCACTTTAGGTTTTCTACAACCGACATTAACAAATTCCCATCTGCCTCATAACCATGAGCACGGCTTTGAAAGATATTACCTGCGGGGTGTCCCAACTTAGCCCATTATAAGCTCTCACGGTCAACGAAGGATTATTCCTTCTACCGGAAGACCCGATCAATCTCGAATCCCGGACTACAAGACATTTCGACAGCAATAAAACAAGACCAGCAAAGCCGCCCGATTGTGCCGACAAATCCCGATAGGAGCTGCACATATCTCGCTCTCGAGGCACATCCGGATGAGACATCCTACGAGTAAAACCAAGCCTCGAGTTTCCCGTGGTGGCCCTTGATCTACTCGTTTGGGCCAGCACTCGAAGGAGCACCGGTCCGGGGTTAAAATAAAGATGACCCTCGGCTCGCGAAACCCGGGAAAAGGCTTAGGTGGCAAATGGTAAAACCAATGTTGGGCTTGCTTTGGACGAGTCTTATTCAAAGCGAACTGTCAAGGGGTCCCATAAATCACCCAACCGTAAGGAACGCAAAATCAAGGAACATAACACCGTATGACGGAAACTAGGGTGGCAAGAGGAACAAAACACTGCATAAGGCCGAGCCTTCCACCCTTTACCAAGTATATAGATGTATTAGTTATAGCAGATATATATTGTGATATCCCCAACAAGTAAACATGTTCCAACAAGGAACAACATCTCCATGTTCCAACAAGGAACAAACTTCAGCTTCACCGCAACTAGCAACGCTATAAGAGGGCTGAGCAAAGCGGTAACATAGCCAATCAACGGTTTGCTAGGAAAGGATGGTTAGGGCTGACATGGCAATATGGGTGGCATGATATAGCAAGTGGTAGGCATCGCAGCATAGGCATAGCAAAAGAGCGAGCAACTAGCATAGCAAAGATAGAAGTGATTTCGAGGGTATGATCATCTTGCTCGCAATGTTCTCGAGTTGTCGAAAGCTTGATCCTCAAAACGTTCTCAACAGGCTCCTCGTTCACGTACTCGCCTCCGACTCTACCCAAAGCAACAACACAAACAAAGGAACCACAATAAATCACGGTGCAATGCACAATCAACATGATGCAAAACATGGCATGATATGCATGATGCGGTATGCAATGCTTATGTGCGCCCGGTAGGTAAATGATGAACCAGGCATCAACTTGGCAAACCAAGCATGCCACTGGAAAGATGAGATGATTTCGGTTGAAATCGATATAAAGATCACCGGAAACGGATGCACGGTTTGCAAATGGCAAGCAAAACAAGAATGGCGCAAATCTGCCATTAACAGCATGATGCCACTTAGCAAGCAACAAATAATTAAGCTACTGCACCCAAACGTAACAACAAAGCACATGGCAGGGATCTACACATGATGCTCGACAAAAGAGGAGTACTGAGCTACGGCTAGTTCACATCATAACAGGTTCAAACAAGCATGGCAAAAGTGCTCAAAGTAACAGGCTGAACATGGCAAAAACAGTAACAGGTTGCGATGTTCAGAGCATCAAAACTACATGCTACAGGAACTTAAAATAGCAAGACATGGCATGGCATGAATCTACTCAAAGCCTATTACAAAAGTCCCTTACTGACCATAAGCCAAAAAGGACTAGAAAATATAGTAACACCCATGTCAATATTGAAAGTCTTGTTAACAGATTCAGCAACTTGACATGCCAAAAACTGATAACGAGATGGCATGTTAACAAGCTCAATGCACTCACTACAGAGCCTCAAATGATAAACTAAGCATACATACATCAAGAAGACATGACATAGAAGACATCCATGGCAAGAACACTAACATAGCCTAAATGGATCAACCACAACAATCTAGGCAAAATTGAATAACACGTATACAATCTGCCAGGAATCATTTGATAGCAAAAGTAGAGCTCGATTGACTCAAGCTATGGCCTCCCATAATTGCAAACAAAGGCATGGATGGATAGAGCAAGTCATGCTTTACAAAACACCCTTACTGAAGTATCTCAAATTATGCATAGATCTCTTGGTATCATCAAGCAAACATGGCATCAAAACCAGCTAAAGCAGGGCTGAAATCAGCAACATTAGGACACCTACTTTGCATGCTTGTGCTAGTCACCACATAGATCACAAAAATACATGGCATATACCAATGGAAATATGACATGGCATTTTACAAAACTCATGTAGGAACCAAATCCATAGGGTGCACATGTTAATCATAGCAAAATTAACAAAAGTGCAACTCCTGATAAAAATCAGAAACTATCAGCACCATGCACTCTTCCAACAGCATTTCGGGCATCAAGATGAGCTCAAATGAAAATGATGCAATGGAATGAAATGATCTACTCTTCGAGACGAACATTTTGACATATTATACGCGAAAAATGGATCTACGGATGCGAAGATATAGCATGATGAAAATTGCCCAAAATTACAAGATGCAAAAGACTTAGTGAATTAAAAGAGGGAGAGGGAGATGAGGTCAACGGGTGGCGCGGCTCCCGAGGCCGGATCGGGCGGATCGGGCCGGTGGCGGCGGCGGCCGGGCGACGGCCGTGAGGAGGACGCCGGCGGGTCGGCCGGAGAGGTCGGCCGGCTGACGCCGGGCGCGGCGGCGCCGTCGGCGAGGCGGCGCATGGCGCCATGGCGAGGGGAGGTCATGGATCGGGAACTGGCGGGGCGGCGGCCGGTGGGCGGAGGGCGGCGGGGGGCCGGTCGGAGGTCGGATCGGGGCGAAGCGGGGCGCGGGCGAGGGAGGAGCGGGCCGGGAGGGCTGCCGTGGGCTCATGGGCTCATGGCCGCAAGGCGGCGCGGCGGCCACGTGGCGCCTCCCGATTAGCGCGGGCGGCGGCGCGGCGTGTCCGGCTGGCGGCGGACACGTCCGCGCGTCTTGAGGGGCGGTTTTAGGGTTTCGGGAGGAGGATGATCCGAATTTTGGGGTTTGCTTAAATAGGCATAGAGGAGCTAGGAGAGTCCAAATGAGGTGTAGTTTTCTACCACACGATCGTGATCGAACGACGGAGAGCATGGAGGTGACTTAGATGGGTTATTGGGCTGTTGTGAAGGGTGTTGGGCTGCAACTTAAAATAGGCCTCTGCGAAGGTGCGGTTAACTTGGAGTACCAAACGAGCTCCAAATGACCAAACTTGACCGGTGGTCTCCGGTGTTATACCAAGGCCACTAGACAAACCTCGGTCCATTTCGAGAAGGTTTAATACCCGCATACGGAAAAACGTAAAAGGGACCGCCGGGGAGATAGGAGTGTCGGATTGCAAAACGGACAACGGAAAAATGCTCGGAATCATGAGACGAACACGTATGCAAATGCGATGCACATGATGACATAATATAAAATGCATGACACGGACAAAATGCAAAAGGAGAAAACCCAACCACGGAGGGAATATCATATATCAATGCCGAAAATGGCAAGAGTCGGAGTTACAAATATGGAAAGTTACTTCGGGTGTTACAACACTCCACCACTACAAGAGGATCTCGTCCCAGATCTAGGACTGAAAGAACTCCGGATACTCGAACGGAGGTGATCCTCGCGCCCCGTGTAGCTTCTCGGTGGAATGGTGTGACCACTTCACTTTCAGGAATTTGATTGACTTGTTGCGAGTCTTGCGCTCGGTTTCTTCGAGAATAGCAACGGGTGCTCATGGTAAGAGAGATCTTCTTGAAGGTCAATCTCTTGAAGTTGATAGTGCGTTCAGAGTCTTGAAGCACTTGCGAAGCTGTGACACGTGAAACACATCGTGCGTTTGCAAAGTTGGAAGGAAGCTCAAGTTGATAGGCGAGATCGCCTCTTTTCCCAATGATCTTGAAAGGACCCACGTATCTAGGGGCAAGCTTCCTTTGATACCGGGCGGCGAGTACCTTTCATTGAGAGACGCGAGGTAGACATGGTCTCCGATTTCAAAAGCCACATCACGGTGCTTATCATCATAATAGCTCTTCCGCGCGATTATGCGGCTTTGAGATTCTCACGAATGACTTGGCACATTTCTTCCGCTTCGTGATCAAGTCATTGCCAAGAAGTTGGCGTTCACCTGTCTCGCACCAATTGAGAGGAGTACGGCACTTTCGCCATAGAGAATTTCGAATGGGGCCTTGCCCGAACTCGCTTGAAGCTGTTGTTGTAGGAGAACTTCGGCATAAGGAAGACAATCTTCCCACTTCATACCGAAGGAAATGACACAAGCCCCGAGCATATCTTCAAGAATTTGATTTACTCGCTCAACTTGGCCACTTGTTTGAGGATGGAAAGCTGTCTTTGAAACGAATGTTGGTGCCCATGGCCTTCAAAAGACTCCCAAAACTTGGAGGTAAAGATGCTGCCACGGTCTGAAGAGATCACTTGTGGAATGCCGTGCAAGGAGACAATCCTGGAGGTGTAAAGCTCTGCCAACTGAGCTGCAGTGATGGATTCTTTGATAGGAAGAAAATGAGCCACTTTAGTAAGCTTGTCAATGACAACGAAGATAGCATCATTTCCACGCTTGGACTTTGGAAAGCCAGTCACGAAGTCCATTTCAATGTGATCAAACTTCCATTCAGGAATGGCAAGAGGTTGAAGGAGACCAGCTGGTCTTTGGTGTTCTGCTTTCACTCTTCTGCAGACATCACACTCATTCACGAATTGAGCAATTTCTCGCTTCATTCGAGTCCACCAATATGACTGCTTGAGGTCATGGTACATCTTCGTACTTCCAGGATGAATGGATAGAAGCGAATTGTGAGCCTCGTTCATAATGACTTTTCTCAGATCACCCTTAGGAACTACAATCCGGTCCTCAAAGAACAGAGTGTCTTTGTCATCAACACGGAAGCACTTGTACTTGGAAATGCCCTTGTCAATACCACGTTTCACTTTCTTCACCATGGTATCCAGAAGTTGAGCCTCACGAATCTGATCTTCCAAAATAGGCGAGACTATGAGGTTGGCAAGAAAGCCTTGAGGAACAACTTGAAGATTCAGCTTGCGGAAAGATTCACAGAGATCCGGCTGAAAGGGCTTGAGGATTAGACTGTTGCAGAAGCTTTCTGCTCAAAGCATCTGCAATGACATTGGCTTTGCCCGAGTATACTCAATACTTGGGTTGTACTCTTGAATCATTTCGACCCATCGAGTCTGCTCGAGGTTGAGGTTGGGCTGAGTGAAGATGTACTTGAGACTCTTGTGATCGGTGAAAATGTCCACTTTCCTTCCCAACAAGAGATGTCTCCACGTAATCAATGCATGAACAATCGCCGCCAACTCAAGATCGTGAGTGGGGTAGTTTTTCTCGTTGGGCTTCAATCTGGCGAGAGGTATAAGCCACAACTCTCTTCTCTTGCATTAACACAGCACCGAGACCTTGAAGAGAAGCATCACGTAACACTTCATATGGCTTGGATTCATCAGAGGAGTCGAACAGAGCTGTGACGAGTTTCTCTTTGAGAGTCTTGAAAGCAACGCCACACTCGGGAGACCGACATACTTCACTTGCTTCGGAGAAGGTTGGAAAGAGGCTTTGCAATCTTGGAGAAGTTCTCAACGAATCTTCGCAATAGCTTGCAAGACCAAGAAAGCTGCGAGCTGCTTGACATTCGAGGAGGTTCCCAATTGACAATTGCGGACACCTTCTCGGGATCAACAATGCGATGCCCTTGGCAGAGATGATATGACCAAGATAAAGCACTTCATCAAGCCAGAATTCACACTTGGAGAACTTGGCATAGAATTGGTACTCTCTCGAGCTTGTCTAGCACCAATCGCAAATGTTTGGCATGATCCTTCTTATTCTTGGAGAAGACCAAAATATCATCAAGATAGACCAAGACGAACTCATTGGTGTAGGGATTGAATATGAAGTTCATCATCCGAGAGAAAGTTGGAGGAGCATTGACGAGGCGAAAGACATGACAGATATTCATAAGAACCAAAGCTCGTTCGAATGCTGTCTTGGGAATATCTTGTTCACGAATGCGAATCTGATGATACCCCATCGAAGGTCAAGCTTAGAGAACACCGTAGCACCTTTGAGTTGCTCGAAAAGCTCATTGATGTTGGGAAGTGGATACTTGTTCTTGATTGTCTTCTTATTCAATGGACGGTAATCGACGCAAAGTCGGTCCGAGCCATCCTTTTTCCGGACAAAAAGAACACCACAACCCCATGGAGATGAACTCGGTCTGATCAAACCCAGACGCTCTTGTTCATCGAGCTGCTTCTTCAATTCCTTCAGCTCATCAGGTCCAAGCTTGTATGGACGCTTGCAAACGGGTTCAGTGCCAGGCTCAAGATCGATAACGAACTCAACTGGCCGATGAGGTGGCATACCCGGAAGTTCTTCTGGAAAGACATCTTGGTACTCACAAACGACTGGAATTTGAGAGATGGCATTCAATTCGCCCTTCTCATTGAGAGAAAACAACCGAATGGTTTCATCACGAGAGGCATAAATGATCACATCATTAGAAGAATGAGTCAATTGAATTTCCCTGGCAGCACAATCAAGCTGAGCTTTGTGCTGAGAAAGCCAGTCCATTCCGAGAATAAGATCAATATCCGAGTCACCGAGAACAATTGGTTTAGAAAGAAATCTGTAATCGCCCATCTTGATAGAAACATTAGGAGCAACCAAACTAGAATTCATAAGCCTTCCGGGAGAAACAACTTGCATAACTTTGGAGAGAATCTCTGTGTCAACATTGTGCTTCGATGCAAAAGGATATGACATGAAAGAATGCGATGCACCAGTATCAAATAAGACTTTAGCAGGAATATCATTAACTGAGAGATTACCCATTATCACATCAGAAGACTCCTCTGCTTGAGCTGCATTCATCATATTGACCTTGGCATACTTTGGATTGTGCTTGACCACTGCATTGCTGGAAGATTTCACAGGAGGAGGAGGCGGAAGGCGCCTTTGGTTGAAGCACTTGTTCGCATAGTGACCCTTCTGCTGACACTTGTTGCAAGTGACCTCAGAAAGCGGACGGTGGTAAGGAGCACTTGACCTTGGAGCTTGAGAATTAGACTTGTTCGATAGCTTGGGTTGGGTGGGTGGGAAGATCCACGGCCACCTGAGTTCTTCTCGCCGGTAAGGCCGACGGAACGGAGGAGGGGCGATAAAACTTCGCTGCTTGGCTGCCACTTGAGAGGACGAGGAGGACTGAACTGCGCCCCTGATTCTCTTCTTAGAAGCCTCGCACTTGAGCTGTGCTGCTTCTTGATTGAGTGCCATGTTGTAGAAATCATCATACTTATCTCGCTCAAACAGCACAAGAGGTAATTGCAGATCCTCTCTCGCACCACCCCGAACCGATAGATCATACTCCTTTCATCAGTACATCTTGCTTAGCAAAACGAGCGAGCTTACGAACTGGATATTGTATTGATAGACAGACAAGGTGCCTTGCTTGAGATTGCGGAACTCCTCACGCTTGCTCTCAACAACACTCTTGAGGATGTGATGAGCTCGAAATCACGGCGAACTCATCCTGTAATGACACGACCTCCTCTGGAATCTCTGTATTCTCGGAACCACTCAGCAGCTTGATCCTTGAGTTGAAACGATGCAAACTTGACAAAGTCCTCGTGTCCGACATTGCTACACCAAAGTGCTTGCAGATATCCACTAACCAATCATCGGCGTCTGTTGCCTCGACACGTAAACCGAAAGACTTCGCTGATTAGCGAGAAACCGATCGAGAGTAGCAAAGTGTGGCTGATTGTTGCCTTGACCTTGATTGCCTTGATTGCCTTGCCCTCGAGTACGCTTCTTGCAAGAGCTGCAAAATCATCTCGAGCATTGGCATTGGTGGCTGCCATGATAGCTTGCCAGGCCTCTGGAGGCGGAGGCGGAGGTGGAGGTGGAGGATTCGACTGATCCCCATCATTGCGGTCCGGATTCAGACGCGTTGGCGGAGCCATCCTGAAGAGGGTGACATCCGTTAGTCCTTTGATAGACAAATGATAAGTAGAATCAACGGAAAGAAATTGCAACATATAGTCTTCACAATAAACATTCGAACAAGAATGAACGAATGAATTCCAAAGTTAATCATCACACGTCCAATAAGGTGAGAAGCCACTTAGATAAGGAATATGGAAACAACATCTGACTTAGAAACAAATCGAATATCACAACTGAAAACAAAAGGTTGGCTGCTAAAATGAGCCGGAACAAACACATGATAGAGATTTCGCTCAAAGTGTTCGTGGTGGGGCTCACACGGGCACGACGTATAGCGGACGTCACGAATGACTAACAAGACGTCCCCGAATCAGCATAGCCAAGGATTCTTTAAGACGTCTCGCGACCACTGTAAATCGACCGTGAAAGAGCGGACCACTAAACGTTGAACCCCAATCTCAAATCATACATCTGTCGGAAAGAATATCCTGTAAGCTACTAGAATTCCCACCTATAAACTCCCGAAACTTTCTGGTTATGCAATCTGGTGTTGGGGATACAGGGGACACAAAATATATCACCCAAACTAACAATACCTAGATCCAGCTGTATCCATCCGTCAACACATAACCAAGAAATCCTCGAAATCGTGGTACCTCGACCTTCAAAAACATCCGTTATGCAAGTCATGGCAATACTCCCTTTTCGCCACAAGATCGGGCTATCGGGGTTATCTCACCAACAACTGCACAAAAGAGATTTCGATGTCGGCAAAACTCGTATTCCAGAACTGCAACGATAAAATTGTGACGACAACACCTCGGAGCTCAACTCCCGGACACCGCCACAACCCCTAAATGTCGAGGCACCAAGAACAATGTTCTCGCCACAAAACCATCGGAACGATTCCAAGATACCCACGTGATCCTAAAAAAATTTTTAGTGAAATTTGAGGAGAGAAGAGTTAAAACTCTCGTCAGATACCTCACCGTAAGGTCAAGGACTGGGAAGCAAAAGAATTCCTATCTCTCGATATATAATTCCTAAATGACTCAAAACATTTTCCATTCTAGACTCAACAACGCCAAGAAACAATCAAGTAGGGGCTCCTAAGTCGGGAAGGCTCGATTACCAACTTGAACGCCCCGATGCGGCTATATCTCCCACGTGTCGAGGCACGACTTAGAGGCATAACCGCATTGAAAGCAATGTCGCAAGTGAGGCAATCTTCACACAACCCATGTAATAATTAAGGGAAAGATACATAGTTGGCTTACAATCGCCACGTCACACAGAACATAATTAATCATACATCATTCAGAGTACACTCAAGGTCCGACTACGGAACCAAAATAAAGAAGATACCCCACATGCTAACACAGATCCCGAATCGTCCCAACTGGGCACCACTATCGATCATCCGAAACGAAACATAGTAACGACCACGCTCCTCGTCGAACTCCCACTTGAGCTCGGTGGAACCATCTGCACCGCCTCATCGGAACCTGCAACTGTTTTGAAGTATCCGTGAGTCACGGGACTCAGCAATCTCACACCCGCGAGATCAAGACTATTTAAGCTAATAGGAAGGACATGGTAGTAAAGTTGAGCTGCAGCAAGCGACTAGCAAATATGGTGGCTACAACGCAAAAGAGAGCGAGAAGAGAAGCAAAGCACGGTCGAGAAACTAGTATTGATCAAGAAGTGATCCTGAACTACTTACGTCAGACATAACTCCAACACCGTGTTCACTTCCCGGACTCCGCCGAGAAGAGACCATCACGGTTACACACGCGGTTGATGTGTATTTTATTGAGGTCCACTTTAGGTTTTCTACAACCGACATTAACAAATTCCCATCTGCCTCATAACATGGGCACGGCTTTGAAAGATATTACCTGCAGGGTGTCCCAACTTAGCCCATTATAAGCTCTCACGGTCAACGAAGGATTATTCCTTCTACCGGGAAGACCCGATCAATCTCGGAATCCCGGACTACAAGACATTTCGACAGCAATAAAACAAGACCAGCAAAGCCGCCCGATTGTGCGACAAATCCCGATAGGAGCTGCACATATCTCGTTCTCGTGGCACATCCGGATGAGACATCCTCGAGTAAAACCAAGCCTCGAAGTTTCCCGTGGTGGCCCCGCAGATCTACTAGTTTGGGCCAGCACTCGAAGGAGCACCGTCCGGGGTTAAAATAAAGATGACCCTCGGGCTCGCGAAAACCCGGGAAAAAGGCTTAGGTGGCAAATGGTAAAACCAATGTTGGGCTTGCTGGACGAGTCTTATTCAAAGCGAACTGTCAAGGGGTCCCATAAATCACCCAACCGTAAGGAACGCAAAATCAAGGAACATAACACCGTATGACGGAAACTAGGGTGGCAAGAGGAACAAAACACTGGCATAAGGCCGAGCCTTCCACCCTTTACCAAGTATATAGATGTATTAGTTATAGCAGATATATATTGTGATATCCCCAACAAGTAAACATGTTCCAACAAGGAACAACATCTCCATGTTCCAACAAGGAACAAACTTCAGCTTCACTGCAACTAGCAACGCTATAAGAGGGCTGAGCAAAGCGGTAACATAGCCAATCAACGGTTTGCTAGGAAAGGATGGTTAGGGCTGACATGGCAATATGGGTGGCATGATATAGCAAGTGGTAGGCATCGCAGCATAGGCATAGCAAAAGAGCGAGCAACTAGCATAGCAAAGATAGAAGTGATTTCGAGGGTATGATCATCTTGCTCGCAATGTTCTCGAGTTGTCGAAAGCTTGATCCTCGAAAACGTTCTCAACAGGCTCCTCGCTCACGTACTCGCCTCCGACTCTACCCAAAGCAACAACACAAACAAAGGAACCACAATAAATCACGGTGCAATGCACAATCAACATGATGCAAAACATGGCATGATATGCATGATGCGATATGCAATGCTTATGTGCGCCCGGTAGGTAATGATGAACCAGGCATCAACTTGGCAAACCAAGCATGCCACTGAAAGATGAGATGATTTCGTTGAAATCGATATAAAGATCACCGAAACGGATGCACGGTTTGCAAATGGCAAGCAAAACAAGAATGGCGCAAATCTGCCATTAACAGCATGATGCCACTTAGCAAGCAACAAATAATTAAGCTACTGCACCCAAACGTAACAACAAAGCACATGGCAGGGATCTACACATGATGCTCGACAAAAGAGGAGTACTGAGCTACGGCTAGTTCACATCATAACAGGTTCAAACAAGCATGGCAAAAGTGCTCAAAGTAACAGGCTGAACATGGCAAAAACAGTAACAGGTTGCGATGTTCAGAGCATCAAAACTACATGCTACAGGAACTTAAAATAGCAAGACATGGCATGGCATGAATCTACTCAAAGCCTATTACAAAAGTCCCTTACTGACCATAAGCCAAAAAGGACTAGAAAATATAGTAACACCCATGTCAATATTGAAAGTCTTGTTAACAGATTCAGCAACTTGACATGCCAAAAACTGATAACGAGATGGCATGTTAACAAGCTCAATGCACTCACTACAGAGCCTCAAATGATAAACTAAGCATACATACATCAAGAAGACATGACATAGAAGACATCCATGGCAAGAACACTAACATAGCCTAAATGGATCAACCACAACAATCTAGGCAAAATTGAATAACACGTATACAATCTGCCAGGAATCATTTGATAGCAAAAGTAGAGCTCGATTGACTCAAGCTATGGCCTCCCATAATTGCAAACAAAGGCATGGATGGATAGAGCAAGTCATGCTTTACAAAACACCCTTACTGAAGTATCTCAAATTATGCATAGATCTCTTGGTATCATCAAGCAAACATGGCATCAAAACCAGCTAAAGCAGGGCTGAAATCAGCAACATTAGGACACCTACTTTGCATGCTTGTGCTAGTCACCACATAGATCACAAAATACATGGCATATACCAATGGAAAGATGACATGGCATTTTACAAAACTCATGTAGGAACCAAATCCATAGGGTGCACATATTAATCATAGCAAAATTAACAAAAGTGCAACTCCTGATAAAAATCAGAAACTATCAGCACCATGCACTCTTCCAACAGCATTTCGGGCATCAAGATGAGCTCAAATGAAAATGATGCAATGGAATGAAATGATCTACTCTTCGAGACGAACATTTTGACATATTATACGCGAAAAATGGATCTACGGATGCGAAGATATAGCATGATGAAAATTGCCCAAAATTACAAGATGCAAAAGACTTAGTGAATTAAAAGAGGAGAGGAGATGAGGTCAACGGGTGGCGCGGCCCGAGGCCGGATCGGGCGGATCGGGCCGGTGGCGGCGGCGGGTCGGGCGACGGCCGGTGAGGAGGACGCCGCGGGGTCGGCCGGAGAGTCGGCCGGCGACGCTGGGCGCGGCGGACGTCGGGCGAGCGGCGGCGGCGCCATGGGCGCGAGAGGTCATGGCGGTCGGGAACTGGCGGGCGGCGGCGGTGGGCGGAGGGCGGCGGGCGGGGCGGTCGGAGGTCGGATCGGGGCGAAGCGGCGCGGGCGGAGGAGGAGCGGGCCGGGAGGGCCGGCCGTGGGCTCATGGGCTCGCGGGCCCATGGCGGCGGGCGGCGGCAGCGCACGTGGCGCCTCCGATTGGCGCGGGCGGCGGCGGGCGTGTCCGGCTGGCGGCGGACACGTCCGGCAGCGTCTTGGGGGCGGTTTTAGGGTTTCGGGAGGAGGATGATCCGGAATTTTCGGGGGGTTTGCTTAAATAGGCATAGAGGGAGCTAGGAGAGTCCAAATGAGGTGTAGTTTTCGCCCACACGATCGTGATCGAACGACGGAGAGCATGGAGGTGACTTAGATGGGTTATTGGGCTGTTGTGAAGGGGTGTTGGGCTGCAACTTAAAATAGGCCTCTGCGAAGGTGCGGTTAACCGTTGGAGTACCAAACGAGCTCCAAATGACCGAAACTTGACCGTGGTCTCCGGTGTTATACCAAGGCCACTAGACAAACCTCGGTCCATTTCGAGAAGGTTTAATACCCGCACACGGAAAAACGTAAAAGGACCGCCGGGGAGATAGGAGTGTCGGATTGCAAAACGGACAACGGAAAAATGCTCGGAATCATGAGACGAACACGTATGCAAATGCGATGCACATGATGACATAATATAAAATGCATGACACGGACAAAATGCAAAAAGGAGAAAACCCAACCACGGAGGGAATATCATATATCAATGCCGAAAATGGCAAGAGTCGGAGTTACAAATATGGAAAGTTACTTCCGGGGTGTTACACAAGCCCTAGTGGACTTTATTAATGATTGGACGGAGTTGCAAGCACCAGAGGAGAAGCCGGATAACACGTATTGGACTATTCATTTTGATGGGTCCAGACAGTTGGAAGGCTCGGGGGCTGGAGTTGTTTTAACTTCCCCTCGAGGTGACAAATTTTGTTATGTGCTCCGGCTTATGTTTCCCTGTACTAACAATGCAGCTGAAGATGAGGCCTTACTCCATGGCCTCCGGATGGCCAAGGAGATGAATTTAAGCCGGTTCAGATGCTTCGACGATTCAGACCTCGTTGCTCAACAGGTGTCAGGCACGTGGGATTCTAAGGATCCCCTTATGGCGGCTTATCATCGTGAAGTTGATGCGGTGGCTGGGTACTTCAAGGGTTATCAAGTAGAGCACATTGATCAAAGGAAGAATGAGGCGGCTGATGCTTTAAGCTGGCTGGGGTCTCAGCGTAAGCCGGTGCCACCTAATACTTTCCTTGACGTTTTGCATAACCCTTTTGTCAGAGTGCCTACAGAGGAAGAGCTTGCAGTACCAGACCCGGAGGCGCAGCTATTGGCGGCTCTCCTTGCCATCCCGGACTGGACGGTTCCATATTTAGCCTATATGACCCGGGGAGAGTTGCCTGAGGATGAGACCTTGGCGAGACAAATCATCAGGCGGTCCAAATCCATGACGATTGTTCACGGCGAGTTGCATCACCGCAGCGTCACTGGGGCGTTTCAGCGTTGTGTATCACCTACGGAGGGTCAGGAGATACTTCGTGAGATTCATGAAGGTGATTGCGGTCATCATGCCGGTTCAAAATCTCTGGTAGCCAAGGCTTTTCGTCATGGTTTTTATTGGCTGACGGCTCATGCTGATGCGGAGGATCTGGTCAGCAAATGTGACAGATGTCAAAAATTCTCAAGACGAGCTCATGTGCCGGCTCAAGAATTGAGGATGATTCCAATTACTTGGCCGTTTGCTGTCTGGGGGCTTGATATGGTTGGACCTTTTAAAAGGTCTAAAGATAAGAAGACACACCTGTTGGTTTGCAGTGGATAAATTCACCAAATGGGTTGAAGCAGAGCCGGTCAGTAAGTGTGATGCAGCCACGGCGGTTCAGTTCATCAAAAAGGTGATCTTTCGTTTTGGTTTTCCGCACAGTATTATAACTGACAATGGCACTAATCTCTCCAAGGGTGCCATGGAAGAGTTTTTTCAACAAGAGCACATCCGGCTTGATGTTTCGGCTGTTGCTCACCCCCAGTCTAATGGTCAGGCGGAAAGAGCTAATCAAGAGATCTTGAAAGGTATCAAACCCCGGCTCTTAGTTCCTTTACAGCGAACTCCGGGTTGTTGGGTGGAGGAATTACCTTCTGTGCTATGGAGCATGAACACAACGCCCAACAGGTCTACTGGTTATACACCTTTCTTCATGGTGTACGGAGCAGAGGCGGTTCTACCAAGTGACATCCGGCATGATTCACCCCGGGTGGCGGCTTACGTTGAGGCTGATAACGAAAAAGCTCGACAGGATGCACTTGACTTGTTGGATGAAAAGCGAGACTTGGCCATAGCCCGCTCGGCGATTTACCAGCAAGACCTGCGCCGTTATCACAGCCGCCGGGTTAGAAGCAGAACTTTCCAGGAAGGCGATTTGGTGCTCCGGCTCATCCAGGATCAAACTGATATGCACAAGCTGTCCCCTCCTTGGGAAGGACCTTTCGTGGTCAGCAAGAATCTCAACAACGGGTCATATTACCTCATCAATGTTCGAGAGCACAAAGACTCACGTAAGTCGGAGGAGGAGACCCGCCGGCCATGGAATAATAGCGCATCTCCGGCCCTACTATACTTAAGCCGCTGGCTTTCAGAGTATATTTATCTTTTCTTTTTTAGCAATGTATATATTATATAAAGCAATAAAGCATGACCTCTTTCTTTTCCATCCTACAAGGTTTATGTGTCTTCTTGACCAGGTGATGGAAACGACTAACAGGGAGCAGATCATATCTGAATCCGGTTTTCCCTTTGGTCCGGCTTATGATCATATCTGAATCAAGCCATGGTCATTTGGGGGCTTCCTGTTCAAACATAGGTCGTATTCGAACCAAAGAGAACATAGTTGTCGATACCCAATTGATTGGAACACTTCCGAACCCACTTGGGGGCTTCTTGATCATATTTGAATCATAGCTTAAACTCTTTTGTGCCTGACGTGGATCGTATTTGAATCAGCGTCATTAAACAACTCTCATGGTCACTTGGGGGCTTCCTGTTCAAACATAGGTCGTATTCGAACCAAAGAGAACATAGCTGTCGATACCCATTTGATCGGCATCGCCAAAGCCATTGGGGGCTATATGATCGTATCCGAATCTTAGCTTAACCCCTCTGGAACGGTTCTACTGGTCGTATTCGAATTAGAGGCCTTTGAAAATCAGGTTTACTTTATTCTATAGGAGTAAATAATACTAAGGGCCAGGTAAACATTATATGTGCCAATTTTCAGAAGTTAAGTACAGTTGTCTGCTTTTTTGGGATCAAGTAAGCCGGTAAGGTATGCCTTAAACCGGCTGATACTTATGATGTTTTGGTTCCTACTCCGGGTTAACGTTTTCTTACATGACCCCACATGTGGTGAGATTCCAAAGGAAATTTTTGTTTTATACACAGAGTAAAGCAGAAAGCTTTTGGATGATTCAAGTAAGCCGACAGTGCACATTGCTGGCGGCTTGAGACATTGTTAAGCACCGCAAAACATGCGCGAAGGCATGACAGAGTTAAGGAGTTTTCTCTATCCTATCACAAGACTCCCCGAGTCTAAAGTAAGTGAAGCATTGTTTTTCAAAAGTCATAACACATCTGGCGGCTCATTCTTCCGGCTGGCTTGATGACTCCGGGTTATCCTTCCCCGCCTCTCCTTTGGTTGTTTTGTCCTGGAAGGTTGATGAGGTCCAGTCAATGCCGCTTAAAGCTTCAAATTCAGCTTCATCATCTATTAAGCTGGTCGGGTCAACTTCAGGAGCGAAGGTATGCTTACGAGTTGGAGGGATCAGGCTGATGTCATCATAATGTGGAGTTGGAATCCTCCGGTTCTCGTTGTCATAACTCGGCTAGTACTTTGTAAGATCAATATCGTTGCCGATGATGGTGGCCACAGGACGTACGACTCTCACACAGGTGGTGAAGTCTGATTGACTGAATGCAGAGCCGTCCTCCTTTAAACTGGGGTATCCAAGAGCAACATCTCTTAAGTCTAGCTCTGGAGCCAATGCTTTGGCCCGGCTTAAGGCGGCTATGGCCCCGGCTCTACCAGATGCTCGCCTTAACTCCTGAATCCGTTGAGGTAACACGGCAAGCCGCTTGAGTACATCTTACAGGAGGGCATCATTTGATAAAGCCACAACGGCTAAAGCACGCTGTGACCCGGTGTATAGTTGTTCCACCAGAGTGTACACCGCCTTAAGCTTGACCAGCATATTCTGCTTGAGGTTCGTGCTCCTGGGGCCTGTGTTTATACGTATAATGTGAGCCGGAGTTAGCAATTAAAATAGACATCAAAGGAACCATTGTGATATTCAGAGTTATACATAGTAAACTTACCGAAGATTGCTGAGACCATTTGAGATATCTGGCGCTTTAAGCCGGACAGCTCGGCGGTCGCCTCGGCAAGAGATGCCTCTGCTGTTTCAGCACGAGTCACCAGTGAAGCCCTCTCCTCAACCCAAGTTTTCTTCTCCGATTCAAATTTTTTCTTCAGTTTCTCTTGTTCGACAGTGAATTCAAACTTGGAGTTGGCTTTCTGAGCTTCAAGCTCTTGGGTTTTCAACTGACTCTTCAGATCAGCAATCTCCGCCTCAAACTGAATTATGGTGGCCTGCATCGACATCAGGTTATGGTAAGAATCCTGGTAAGATTACATTCAAGTCCCAAACACTTTACAAGTAAAGATACTTGGCACTTGGGGGCTAATGTATGCTTAAATAATTTCTTAACCTACGGGTCATGTATATTAAGTCTCAAGCACTTTACAAGTAAAGGCACTTGACACTTGGGGGCTAATGTGTAACCCAAATTCAAAGTTTCATGCTATCATCGGGTTAAATATGTTCAATTTAAGCCGGACAAAGCTGACAGTAAGTAGATTTCTAAGTCTACAACATATTCATTCATAAGCAATAGACTTGGGGGCTGATATAGTAAGTAAGGTTCAGGAAAAAGTTAAAGGTATACATCAGATTTATGTTGTATTTGCTTCACCATGTCAATTTCCAAGTCACGGCTATTGTGCACTTGATTCAGATAGCCCGAGACTATATCACCAATGCTTAGGTGAGTATAATCAGTGATGTCCTGTTTGGTTTTCCGACGTTGGGCAAACTCCTCTTTGGCAATGCATCGAGCAAGGACAGTGGGCCGGCCCGGGTCAACGTATTGACTTTTCAGAAATTCAACTTCTGGTTCAGTCGTCTTGACCGGGCTAGGCGTCTCCGGCTTATCAGAATCGCGGACAACGTCTTCTGTAGGCGGGTCAGAAGTTGACACCGGAATATCAAAAGCCGGTTCAAGCGGTGGCTGATGAATGGAGCTCTCAGGAACGAATGAGTCAATTGCCGGTTCAGTGACCACCGTGTCTTGGGACAAATTATTCTTTCTGGCCCTCTTGCTAGGCTTCGCCTGCAGGCTGTCAGTCAAAGTGGAAGGATGAGTACCAACGAATAAGTATGGAAAAAACTTAAAGTAAGAAAGCTGGCATTACCCGGAGCTGTTTTAAAAGCCGACATGTTTGATTGCATTGACTCACGGAAGACGGAGAGGTATCCCGATAATTGAGTCGATGAATTGAGGGTCGATTTAAATAAACCTGCCAAAGGATAAACAGAACGCAAAGCGGAGATGACCTTAGTTCGACGCTTCCTAGTTATATCGGGTAAGCCGGAGGAGAGTTCTGCGTCTTGAGTGGCCCGAGTTTGCCTCCGGTTCTCAAGTTGTTGTTGCTTCAAAAGAAATTGAGGATCTTGGTAAGCTAGAGGGTGTGAAAACCTTACTTTCCGGGTCACCCTTTGGATTTTTTGTGTTGGCAAAGGCTCTGAGTCGGAGGAAATTATAGTTACCTCTTCGCCAGCTGCTTGACTGTTTCCAGTATCTTCCTGAAAGGATCAAATGTTAGTAAGGAATGGCAAAGGAGTTAAAGAAAATTGAAAAAGATTACCTCTTCCTCATCCGAAGAAGAGTCATCCAGTTTAAGCAGATCAGAGGCGCTGGGTCTTTTCTTCTTAGAGGTGCCCGTCCTGGCGGTTTTTCTTTCAGTCTTCTTGGCCGCCCTGGCCTGTTTAGCAGCCTCATGGTCATACTTGACCTTCCAGAAGTCATCGCTGGCCTGTGGAAACAGATAAGGAATCATAAGTATAAGAAGGTAACATATAAAAGAGTATTCGTGAAGACTAGTAACTTACCGCAGGAGCCGGGTTCTTCTTACAGAATGGAAGTAAGCCGAAGGCATTGCTGGTTACAGTGCCTTCCTTCAACAGAGTTTGGACTGTAGCATCTATTGCATCGTCTGATAGATCATCAGAGCTATGACGGATCGAGTCATCTTTTTCGCCTGTATAAGTACACATTAAGCCGGAGCGGCGGCTTAATGGTAGTATCCGCCAGGTGACCCAGACTCGAACCAGATCGATGCCATTTAAACCGTTCCCTAGAAGAGCTTTGATCTTCTTGATGGTGGGGTTGAGAGGCAAGCGTTCAACACCAGATAACTTATCTGCCAGTGGATGATTGGACTCGAGACGCGGGGCGCGAAAGCCGGGCAATGGCTTCTCATCAACCGGTGATGTATCTTGGCAGTAGAACCACGTCTGGTTCCAGTTTTTCGGGTGACTTGGCAATTCAGCATAAGGGAAAAGACAATCTCTTCGCCACTGGATGGAGATGCCGCCAAGCTCAAGACTTGGCCCGTTAGCACGCTCGTTTTGCGGTTCAAATAAAAAGTTCTCTCGAACAAAAGCAGATTCGGTTCTTCTCCTGGTACACTTCGCAAAACTTGAAAATTGCGAGATTTGACACGGAATTGGGCCCGATGTCTTGAGGTCTAAGGTCAAAGAAATTCATAACTTCTCTGAAAATTTTTGAGCCGGGAGGGGCAAATTCCCGGTTCATGTGATCCGTGAAAACTATCACTTCCCCGTCTTCTGGTTGAGGCTTTTCTTCGGATGGGTCAGGAACACGATAAGACATGACTTCCTTTTTGGCAAGTGACCAGACTTCACAAATTCAGCCAGCTTGCTTTTGGTGACGATGGATGGAACCCGATTCAGGTTCTGAGAGCTTTGGTTGGCTTAAGCGCCATGACAACAGATTGGCCTATTGCAAAATAAGAAGTTCCGGCTTAAATGTTAACCCGGAAGAAGATATTCAAATTGCTGAATGGTAGCGGCTTAAAGGGGCCTAATGACATAAGGATAATTGGGCAGCATTATTTAAGCCGCCACAAGTGTTAGCGACAGTTCAAAAGTTTTAAAGACCTGAGAATGTGCCAAGGTTTACAGACCAAGTGGGATGCGTTTAAATCGGACATTTGGACAGTCATGTTGAAGGCATTTAACATAAGAAGTGTTCCGGGTGATAAAAACAGATTTCGTAAGTTACAACTGTTATTTTGGATCAAATGGTCGTTCAGAAAAGTAAATTCTAGACCTAAAACATGATACAGAGGAGTTCATGCATCCTAATGAGGATTCTTTGCAAGAAAATAGGATCTGCTAGTATATAAAATAGATGCGGAATAGGGACCGCACGAGATTTATGCTACTGTGGGATCAAAAGAAGCCCCGACAGAGGAAATACGAAGAACAGGGGATGAACTGCGAACTATACAGAAGAGCTATCAACCCTAGCAGAGATGCAAGATACAGAGAGGGGAAACTTACAGTACTGGATCTGTTGCAGAGGGGCGCTGCCGTTCTCTGGTCGGATTCAAGTTGATGCAGTGGCCAAGGTCGATGAAGAGGAGGGGTTCGACGGCGGCGGCGGCGGAGCTTGAGTGACAGAGAAGAGAGGAAGAAGACGACTGGAAGGAGAAGAATGAAAGACCTAAAGTCGCGCCTATTTATAGGGAGAGGGTAACCGAGACGGCGTGGGAAACAAGGAGATAAGAATTACTATCCAGCGGAAATGACGCCTCGATTCCCGGAATGGGCAATAAAGACAAAGATCCGTTGGGCCGATTCGGCGGAATAAAAGGAAAGATGACGTCATGACGGGTTAACACGGATCCAGAGAGTGACGTCACGCCGGGTTAAAGAAAGTCTTTTTGCGCAGACCGAAGACTGAAGATTTATGTTTTTAAGTTATTTTAAGATTGACATGAGCAGGTTCAAATCAATCTGGGGCCTAATGTTGGGGATATAACTATTTGTGTAAGCCGCCCAGGAGGGGCCGGGTTGCGTAAAGAGTTACCAGATAGAAGCCCAAGTCCAAGCATGAAGATGGCGACTCAACAAGGAGCCTAAGGCCCACAGGCGACTTAAGGCCCGTTGTAGTAAACCGCCATAATGGCATGACTTGTATCATAAGGTAGACTTGACTAGTCACCGAGCCGGACACTGTTTATGAGCCGGCCGGGACTCTGTAAGCCGCAGGGCGTCAACCCGTGTATATAAGGGGCGACCACTACCGCGGCTTAGGGGAAGAAACAACCCTTCGAGAACCGGGCATAGCGTATCTCGCTCCCTGGTCATCGAAACCTCAAGGAATACCAACCCAACTAGACGTAGGCTTACCTTCACCGTAAGGAGCCGAACTAGTATAAACTCTCTCGTGTCCTTTGTCCCGATTAACTCCTTTAAGCTTCCTAGTTGCGATGGCTCCACGATTAAGTCCTTGCAAGAGGACATCTGCCGTGACAATTCCACTAGAACATTTAAGTCTAACCCACTTCCTATGCATAAGGATTTTGTGAGCAAAAAACTTATGGGAACAATTATCAACTAGCATACGAAGGCAAAACAAGCACAATTTTAAAACTTTAAGCACATAGAGAGGAAACTTGATATTATTGCAATTCCTACAAGCATATGTTCCTCCCTCATAATAATTTTCAGTAGCATCATGAATGAATTCAACCATATAACCAGCACATAAAGCATTCTTTTCATGATCTACTTGCATAGAAATTTTACTACTCTCCACATAAGCAAATTTATTCTCATCAATAGTAGTGGGAGCAAACTCAACAAAATAACTATCATGTGAAGCATAATCCAATTGAAAATTAAAATCATGACGACAAGTTTCATGGTTATCATTATTCTTTGTAGCATACATGCCATCAAAATAATCATCATAGATAGCAACTTTATTCTCATAATCAATTGGAACCTCTTCCGAAATAGTGGATTCATCACTAAATAAAGTCATGACCTCTCCAAATCCACTTTCATAATTATCACAATAAGATTCAACACCCTCCAAAATAGTGGGATCACTACTTCCTAAAGTTGACACTCTTCCAAACCCACTTTCATCAGTATAATCATCATAAATAGGAGGCATGCTATGATCACAATAAATTTGCTCATCAAAACTTGGGGGACAAAAAATATCATCCTCGTCAAGCATAGCATCCCCAAGATTGTGGCTTTGCATATCATTAGCATCATGGATATTCAAGGAATTCATACTAACAACATCGCAATCATGCTCATCATTCAAATATTTAGTGCCAAACATTTTAATGCATTCTTCTTCTAACACTTGAGCACAATTTTCCTATCCATCATTTTCACGAAAGATGTTAAAAAGATGAAGCATATGAGGCACCCTCAATTCCATTTTTTTGTAGTTTTGTTTTATAGACTAAACTAGTGATAAAACAAGAAACTAAAAGATTCGTTTGCAAGATCTAAAGATATACCTTCAAGCACTCACCTCCCCGGCAACGGCGCCAGAAATTGCTTGATGTCTACTACACAACCTTCTTCTTGTAGACGTTATTGGGCCTCCAAGTGCAGATGTTTGTAGGATAGTAGCAAATTTCCCTCAAGTGGATGACCGAAGGTTTATCAATCCGTGGGAGGCGTAGGATGAAGATGGTCTCTCTCAAACAACCCTGCAACCAAATAACAAAGAGTCTCTTGTGTCCCCAACACACCCAATACAATGGTAAATTGTATAGGTGCACTAGTTAGGCGAAGAGATGGTGTTTAAAGTGCAATATGGATGGTATATATAGGTTTTTGTAATCTGAAAATATAAAAAGAGCAAGGTAACTAATGATAAAAGTGAGCACAAACGGTATTTCAATGCGTTGAAAAAAGGCCTAGGGTTCATACTTTCACTAGTCCAAGTTCTCTCAACAATAATAACATAATTGGATCATATAACTATCCCTCAACATGCAACAAAGAGTCACTCCAAAGTCACTAGAGGAGAACAAATGAAGAGATTATTGTAGGGTACGAAACCACGTCAAAGTTATCCTTTCTGATCGATCTATTTAAGAGTCCGTAGTAAAATAACATGAAGCTATTCTTTCCGTTCGATCTATCCTAGAGTTCGTACTAGAATAACACTTTAAGACACAAATCCACCAAAACCCTAATGTCACATAGATACTCCAATGTCACCACAAGTATCCGCGGGTATGATTATACGATATGCATCATACAATCTCAGATTCATCTATTCAAACCAACACAAAGTACTTCAAAGAGTGCCCCAAAGTTTCTACTGGAGAGTCAAGACGAAAACGTGTGCCAACCCCTATGCATAAGTTCACAAGGTCACTAAACCCGCAAGTTGATCACCAAAACATACATCAAGTAGATCATGTGAATATCCCATTGTCACCACAGATAAGCACATGCAAGCCATACATCAAGTGTTCTCAAATCCTTAAAGACTCAATCCGATAAAATAACTTCAAAGGGAAAACTCAATCCATTACAAGAGAGTAGAGGGGGAGAAACATCATAAGATCCAACTATAATAGCAAAGCTCGCGATACATCAAGATCGTGCCAAATCAAGAACATGAGAGAGAGATCAAACACATAGCTACTGGTACATACCCTCAGCCCCGAGGGTGAACTACTCCCTCCTCGTCATGGAGAGTGTCGGGATGATGACGATGGCCACCGGTGAGGGATCCCCTCTCCGACAGGGTGCCGGAACAGGGTCCCGATTGGTTTTTGGTGGCTACGCAGGCTTGCGGTGGCGGAACTCCCAATCTAGGTTATTTCCTGGAGGTTTCTGTATTTATAGGAAAATTTTTCATAGTTCTCTCGTCAGGGGGGTCTCCAAGTCGTCCATGAGATAGGGGCCCACGCCCAGGGGGTAGGGTTGCGCCCTCCACCCTCGTGGATGGCTCAGGAATCTTCTGGCCCAACTCTTTTACTCCGGGGGCTTCTTTTGGTCCATAAAAAATCCACAAAAATTGGCAGGTCAATTGGACTTCGTTTGGTATTCCTTTTCTGTAAAACTCAAAAACAAGGAAAAAATAGAAACTGGCACTGGGCTCTAGGTTAATAGGTTAGTCCCAAAAATCATAGATGGATAATATAATAGCATGGAACAATAAAAAATTATAGATACGTTGGAGACGTATAAATGAACTCCTTGCTCTTGTGCTTCAAATGGTAGTCTACCCAACATTCAACTCTCTCTCATAGATTTGAATATGGTGGAAAGATGATTTGAGTGGAAAGCAACTTGGGGAAGGCTAGAGATCAAGATTCTTGTGGTTGGAATGGAATATCTTGGTCTCAACACATGAGTAGGTGGTTCTCTCTCAGAAAATGTATGCTGGAAGTGTAGGTACGTTCTGATGGCTCTCCTGAAGAATGAAGGAAGGGTGGAGGGGGTATATATAGCCTCCACACAAAATCTAACCGTTACACACTATTTACCAAACTCGGTGGGACCGAATCATAAAACTCAGCTAGACCGATTTAGTTCATAATGTGACCGTTAGGCATTTCGGTGGGACCGACATGTCAACTCGGTGGGACCGATGTCATTAGGGTTAGGGCATAACGTAATTCTCGGTGTGACCAATTACACAAACTCGGTGGGACCGACTTTGGTAATAAGCTAACCATAGAGTTGGTCAGGCAAACTCGATGGGACCGATTCGCTCATCTCGGTTGGACCGAAACGTTACGAAAGGGAAACAGAGAGTTTGCATTGCAAACTCGGTGGGACCGATCGCTCATCTCAGTTGGACCGAAACGTTATGAAGGGAAACTGAGAGTTTGCAATCCCATCTCGGTGAGATCGAGATCCCTATCGGTGAGACCGAAGTGACTAGGGTTTCTGGCAGTGTCTATGTCAAATGAACCCGGTGGGGCTGAGTTTGACTTTTGGTTTGGGGCATATCACTAGTACAGCGAGCTCCTAAACAAACGGGTTTTAACCCCTTTCCGTGACGGCATTTGGAACCGTCGCCAAGTGAGTGTGGGTGATAGGGGGGGTCTTACAACACGACCCAGAAACCGTCGGGGATATGCCCTCCTGGCACACACGTTCGGCAAAATGAGCTCGTGTGCGACCCGCGAGCGCTCAAATATGGAAATACGTACAATAGAGCTAAAAAATACAATTATACGGCGAAATTGTTTCCGGTCGCAAGTACATCCCACATAGTCAGTCCCCGCAAAACGTTTCCGTTCGTATGTACATCCCACACAGTCGCTCCAAGGAAAACGTCTCCGTTCACAGGTACATCACACACAATTTTTCCCGTTAAATCGCTTGCGTTATTGAATATATCACACACGGTCCATGGAAGAAACCGTGTGGCAAAGGTTATCCATCACACACAGTTTTCATGTGGTAAACGTTTGCGCAAGGTGGCCTAACGCAAACAGTTTTCAAGAGAAAGTCGTGTGTGATTGTTCATTGATCCAACACGGTTTATTCCTAGAAACTGTGTGTGTTGCCTGAGTTCATCGCCCATGGTATTTTTTCAACAACCGTTTGCAATAGCAAAACCCAATTAGCAGGCTAATTCGCCACTAGCAGGCTAATTATACGATTATTCATAGCTAATTTTTTTAAATAATACACTTATCTTAATAAATTTGAGAAATATTACACCGTTTATAATTTCAAAAATAATATGGCATCGGCCTGGGTGAAGCCGATTGGCTTTTGTCGGCCACCGGTAAACCGAGTAGAGCCCAGTCGGCCACTGGTAAGCCGATTAGTGGCTGCTCGACCAGGTGCGCATGCACTTGGCCAGGTGGGCATGGAGTCAGACAACGGTAAGCCGATTAGTGGTAGGTGCGCATGCAGTCAACCGATAAGTGGCTATATGCCTCGATGGATGGATGGATGGGTGCAAGTGGGATGCTACTGCTTCGTATTTTAATCCTTACATGCAACGCATGATTACATCATCGTGAAGATGCTTTGCTAGCTCGAGCCTTACATGCAGCAAATGATTACAGTATTGGGAAGATGATTTTGTCGGATGTGGGGTTCCGGCAAACCCTTAAGGTTCGAACACTGGGGTGCGCGTGAAGTCTTTCCTTCCAACCAATCTACGCCCTAGCTCGCTAAGATCTCGCGGACGAACTCGACGAACTCGCAACAGAGAAAGATGTCAGGTGTATACTGGTTCGGGCCACCGTTGTGGTGTAATACCCTACTCCAGTGTGGTGGTGGTGGATTGCCTCTTGGGCTGATGATGAACAGTACAAGGGAAGAACAGCCTCCTGAGGTTGAGGTGTTCTTGTGGGTAGGCTCTCGATCGGGTTGGATCAGGCTAAGATGAGATGCCTCTACTATGGCGGCTAGCTCTACTTATACAGGCCCTGGTCCTCTTCCCAAATATCGAGTGGGAAGGGAGCCAACAACGGCGGGCAAATTTGAAGGGGGGCAGCTAGTACCAGCTATCCTGACAAAAGTGGTCTTCGCTTGCGAAAAGCTCTGGTGGAGACGCCGTCTTGGGCTCCACGATGACCTCCATCTTGCCGTCCTCCTTGTCTTGGTCTCGTTGCACCAACATAGCAATCTTTGCCTGATGCCTCGGTATTCCTCGCCTGCGCTGGCCTCCTTAGCACCAAAGAGGAAATAAGGACACTTCACGCTGGTGCCCGCTTGGCGCCCGCCTGGTGCCATTCTTCATGGCTCACGTCACGAGAGCCTCGTGAGGTTTTCCCCCGCCTTGATATCTCCGCTCCGCGTGAGCCTGCCTGGCTAGGCTACTCCAGAGGAGGTCTTGCATCGTCCGCCTCGCGAGGCTTGGACCCTCGCGAGGGTCTTGGATGCCTTGTTGATGAAGATGGGCCGTTCGGCCAGCTGCCTTAGCCATGCCGTGGGCCGCAGGCAGGCTAGTCTGGGGACCCCCATTCCTAGAACGCCGACAGTAGCCCCCGGGCCCAAGGTGCGCTCGGGCTTGGCTTCGCGGCTAAGCCAAGGGTCAAGTTCGGAGCACCGCGGGCCCCAAAAGCCTGCGACCTCGGTTGGCGCGTGGCGGTTGATAGGACGTGGGCGTCTCCGCTTCCCCACGCTGCCTCGGCTACTACACGACTTGACAAGTCCCTACGACATGCAAGGAAAACCATCATTACCTGCGATCGTGGGAGACGCCGGTTGGCCTTCTTTTGCTATAAATGGGGAGGGGGCGGAGCCCCCGTCGCCCATCTCTTCCTTGATTGCTTGCTTCTTCATCCTTGCTCCACTGCTGACAAGAATGGCGCCCATCAGAAGGTTTTCTACCGAAGAGAAAGGGAAGGCTCCCCGTGATGATCCGGGGCCACTTCCACCGAAGAAGAGGTCGATCCATCGCCATGATGAAGCGGCGATGCAGGTGGTGACGAGGCCTTGGTGCGAGCGGCCTCCTCCGAGATACCCGCTACCCTTGTACGCCCGAGCCGAGGGCTCGGGAGGACGGAGTGAAGAGCAGCACCGCCCGCGCCACGTCCGGGGTCGCCGCGCCATGGCGATGCGTGCCGTTGCCCCTGGGGTTCATGCCATGGACTCCTCGCACGAGTTGGTGTTGTGGGCGCCGATGCCTCCAAGCTCCTGGATCCGCTTCCCGCGGTTCTTCTCCGACGTGATGCCACCGAGGGGGCCTCTTGAGTTCTGGCTGCAGCATGCCAACTTTAGCGCTCCAGCGACCGGAGCGGAGATCGAAGCGGTCCCCACCGGCAAAATCTTCATGACTCGCGGCTGGGGAGAGATCGCGCGGATCTGCCGTCCGAGGGGTGCCCTCATGATCCACTTCGAGTACGACGGCGCGTCCACGCTCTTCTTCAAGGTCTTCGATGCTGAGGGCCGCTGCCTGGAGTGCTGCTCCGGAGAGGAGTGCCAAGTCGACGCGTGCTCCGCTCGCGGCTACTCCAGCAGTAGCAGCCCTTGGGAATCCAGCAGCTCTCCTGAGCTTTACGAGACTCCGGAGACGAGCGACGATAGCTACGTGCCCTCGAGCTCTCGCCGCGCTCGGAGCAGAGTCGCAGCGTCCGGCCGTCGCCGCCGCTGATCTGGATGGGGTTGGCGCCGGCCTCCCGTGGCCCATTGTTGATGATGGCGTCCTCCACGGAAGGGTGTAGATAGGATTCCCCTTAGTATCAACTTTTGTTTCCTGGAAAGAATCATGAATCACCCCGTGGGGGCATGTAAGGGTCTGTAATGTCTTTTGTGCTTATCTTCCCTGTTATGAGAATTTGGTGAACGCATGTGTCGTTAAGGCTCGGTCCCCCCTTTCTTTCCTCGCGATGGCTTGTTGCTCTACGCTGACGTGTCCCGGTCCCAAGGCGGCTACAACCATCGCTGGTATGCCAGGCCGCGATGCCGTGGTCAAGGCCAGGAGGTGCACGGCCTGAGGTCGATAAACCCCGAGGCGCGATGCTCGAGAGGTCCCCTTAAGCGTAGCGGCCATGGTAAGGCGAAAGGGATTCGGCGTGGCATAGCGGGGTTCTTGACAAGGCGTGAATGACCATTAGGCCCAAAAATTTAGCCGATCCGAGTGCGAGACTTATCTTGCTGATTCCGTGGCGACTCCTGATGTTGCGCCAGGGCTGCGTGCCTACTTGTGCGGCATGGCTAGACCGGCCCATACGAGTTTCCCTCCCCTCATGCTCTCCTTAGTGCTCTGTGTCCTCAGGTCCCGGCCCTCAAGCGAGCTCAGCCGCCGCTGGTATGCTAGGTCGCGATGCCGTGGTCAAGGCCAGGGGGTGAGGGCCGGAGAGCCAGTAAGAGCTCCTGAGTCGCGATGCTTAGGAGCCCCCCTTTTAACGCGCAAGCGAATTGGACGAGAGAAAAGGAGACTCGAGGTGCCGCCTGCTATCCTTACCACGGGATCGCTGTGAACAGTCACGAGAAGAAACACGGTTTGCTGTTACAGCTGTCAGCCTGCCGCTGGTTGCTCTGGATGAGGTGAAGGCACTGAGGGCCTGGTGAGGTGATGTGCGTGGGGCGTGCCGCGAGCCAGAGCTCGGCAGCTCAGATTTGTCAGCGTGGCAGGGACGGACCCATGCACCAGCGCCGTGCCTGTGTGGAGGCCCCGAGGGAGGCGATGATTAGGCAGGTGATAGCAGTTGGCAGGTTAAGCATGGAGAGCGGATCATCTTAAGTAAATGCAGGAAGATACATGCCACGGGGTCCGGCCCGAACGGCTTGGGGGTGATGCAGCCCGAGGGGCGCCCCCAACAAGGTAAGCTAAAGACATAAGCAAAAGGGATATATGCCACAGGGACGGACCCACATGGCCTGGGAATAATGCAGTCCGAGGGGCGCTCCCAACTAAACGAGCTTGGAAGATGTCACCTGGTTCTATAGATGAAGTAGAGTTGGTGCAGCTGAAGGCGTGCGTTGAAGAAATGACTCCTCATGAGCCACCAGGACCTTGAGCCTCGGAGGCTCTGGGGGCTCAGGAGGTTCCTTGAAGACCGTCTCCATCTCCTCTAGGACGGCGTGGTACCTGGCCTCCTGAACCGCCAGGACACGCCGCAGGTCATGTTGATAGGCTAACGCCACGCTCGGCAAGCCGAAGGGCATGCGAACGTAGCTGTGCGGTGGGCCCTTGCAGCGGCCCACACACGATGGCCAGAAGCGCTCATGAGATGCGGCCCTGTTGAGCCCTGGGACATCGACGCAGACACGCAGCCCGACATCCTTGCCTGGATGGGGAGTTGCGCCTTGTGAGCGGCTGTTGCCGTGCATGGCCCTTGCATCTTGCAGCTCCTGAATGGTCTTGGTGATGAACTCCTGACTGGTGGGCACTCCTTGCCCTGTGCTCTCCTGAGGGACACGTGCCACGAAGCACGCCTCCAAGTGGTGCCCAAGCGCCTCCCTCGTGACGTTGGCAAGGTCTGAGGCCCTCCAGAAGAGAGCCCCCGAGCCCTGCCCGAGGAGGGCGCCGAACGCGCCTTCCTATGTGATGGAGGGAGGCACCCCTGGAGCGGGCGCTGATCCTGACGAGGCTCCTACCGCGACGCCATCCTCCTGAGGTCCTGCGCGGCGCAGCTGCTTATTCTTGGGGATGGCCTCCGGAGGGCCCTCGCTTCTGCTGTCGGGGTCGTCGATTGCTGCAGCTTGAAAGGCGCGCTCGAGGGAGCACACCGCATCCCTCTCTTCACACGGGAATGTGATGATTCCTTCGCTCCCCGACATCTTGAGAACGTTGTAGCCGTGATGAGTGACTGCCATGAACTTGGCCATGGCTGGATACCCGAGGATAGCATTATACGGCAGGCGGATGTGCGCGACGTCGAAGTCGATGAGCTCGATGTGGTAGTTCTTGCGCTCCCCGAAGGTGACAGGCAGGCGGACCTGCCATATCGGTGTGGTGGAACCGTCGGTCACTCCTGAGAAAGGCTTGGTGGGCTGGAGCTGTTAATATGGAACTTGGAGGTTGTCGAACGTGTTGACGGACAGGATGTTGAGACCTGCGCCGCCATCGATGAGGGTCTTGATGACCGGCACATTGCTGATGATGGGGGAACACATCATAGGGAGGGCGCCAGCGGTGGCTGCGCACTTGAGCTGATCTGCCGAGTTGAAAGTGATGGCGCATTGGGACCACCTGAGCGGGCGCGTGGCCTCGAGCTTGGGGAGCACCGCGTTCACCTCGCAAGCGAACTGTTTGAAGATCTTATTGAGAGGCTAGGGCTGGGCGCCGCCAAGATCTGAGCAATCGCCGCGCGGCTCATGAAGCCCCAGCCCCTCGTCCTAGTGGTGGTCGTTGTTCCTTCTTGGTGGCGGCAGCGGGGGAATACCGACGTTGCCCTGGGGGCGATCCTCATGAGGCGGGTCTCTCCAGGCGCCCTCGTGAGCTTGGTCCTGCCAGCGGTCCTCACGAGGCCGGTCGTGCCACTCCTGGCGCGGGCCACGATCGTCCCAGCTTCCGCCTCCACGTCCTCCTCCATGGCCATAGCCACGGTCGTTGCGCTCGGGGCGTCGACCGTAGCGTCCTTCCCATATGGCCCTGAGCTCTTGACAGTTGCTCGTGTTGTGGGTGTTCAGGTTGCGGAAGGCGCAGAACGGTCGGCCGTTCTTGGATGGCTCGGGCTGATCTCAGCCGAGCTTGGTGTCTGGCCCACTGCAAGCACCACCGCCTCGTTGCGCTTCACGTCCTTGGCCTTGGCCTTCTTCTCTTCCGCTCCTGCGGCTGGCAGCTCGAGGAGAGAAAGGCGCCCCTCCTCAGGTCTTGCGCACTTGGTCGCCAGGTTGAACAGCTCTTGAGATGTGCAGAGCTCCTCATGGATGGCGAGCACTTCCTTCATCTTAGCGTCACAGACGCCGTCGAAGCGGGAGATGATGGCCGTCCGTGACCTTGGGGATCTTGAGGCGGGTGTTGTTGAAGCGTTGGATGTACTTCGGAGGTCTCTCCTGGTTGTTGCTTGATGCGGCGTAGATCACCAGCGGCGGTAGCGGTCGCGCAGTTCCACTGGAAGTTGGCGGCGAATCGATCGCGCATCTCGTCGAGAAGAGATCGAGCCGTCTGCGAGGTTCAGGGCGAGCGAGGCGAGCTCCGTCCTTGAGAGCCATGGGAAACCAGTTCGCTATGACTTTCTCGTCTTAGTTAGCCGCTTCGATGCTCAGCTCATAGAGCTGCAGGAACTCCACGGGGTCGGCGGTGCCGTCATAGCGAGGAGGCAGATCAGGCTTGAACTTGCCTGGCCAGGCGACGCCACGCAGCTCGGGGGTGAAGGCACGACAGCCGACCGTGGTTGCCGGGGCCCGCTTCAGAGGTGGAGTTTTTTCTTGACGAGGTTCGCGCTGCGCCGCTTCAGGCGGCACACGGTCTTGACGAGGTGGCGCGGGGAGCGCAGGTGCAGCTTCTCGCGGCCGCGGGATTTCTTGGCAGCTTCTCTCTTCCTGCGCGGGCACCTTGCAGCGGAGTCACGCCCGGGGGGCCGCGCGCTTGCTGCAAAGCGCCGTCTTGGGGCTGAGTGGTGGAGGCACGCCCGTGAACCTCGTCGCCCAGCGGCTGGTTGAGGGAGGTAGAGAGGATGGCTCTGGGAGCCCCTGCGCAGCAGACGAGCTCGGCGATCTTGGTCAAGCCACTCCTCGTGGGAGTCCTCAGCAGGCGGTGGCGCGGGAGTTCGATCGCCATGAGGCGCGGCCCGTGCCTCCATGGGGCCTTGAGGCGCATAATCTGAAAGAACCGCGGCGGTCGGTGATGGAGTGGCGGTGCGGACGGCCTGCCGCACCGAAGGATGCAGCGAGGATGCCTGCTGCTCGTTCCCCGCCGAGCCTGTGGCAGCGTTGGCGGCGGGAGACGGAGAACAGCGAGGTGGCCCACCGACGGGAGCCGTCTGAGCGACATTGTCGGTGTTATGGGAATGGGGGTCCCCAGACTTGCCTGCCTTCGGCCCACAGCGTGGCCAATCAGGAGGCTGTACGGCCCATCTTCGTCAACAAAGCACCCAAGACCCTCGCGAGGGTCCAAGCCTCGCTAGGCGGACGGCGCAAGACCTCCTAGATCTAGAGTGGCCTAGCCAAGCAGGCTCATGAGGAGTGGAGATATCAAGGCGAGGCAAACCTCACGAGGCTCTCGTGACGAGAGCCATGACGAACGGTGCCAGGCGGGTACTAGGCGGGCGCCAGTGCATGCAGCGTCCCCATTTCCTTTTTGGTGCTAAGGAGGCCAGCGCAGGCGAAGAGTACCGATGCATCAGGCAAAGGTTGCCATATTGGTGCAACGAGACCAAGACTAGGAGGATGGCAAGGCGGAGGTCATCGTGGAGCCCAAGACGGCGTCACCCCAAAGCTTTTCGCAGGCGAAGACTGCTTTTGTCAGGATAGCTTGTACTAGTTGTCCCCCTTCAAATTTGCCCGCTGTTGTTGGCTCCCTTCCCGCTCGATATTTGGGAAGAGGACCGGGGCCTATATAAGTAGAGCTAGCCACCACAGTAGGAGGCAGCGGATCGGCAACTCAAGCAGGCCTGAGCTGATCGAATCCTCACGCCACAAGTTCATACGCACAAGAACACCTCAACCTCAGGAGGCTGTTCTTCCTTGTACTATTCATCATTAGCCGAGAGGAATCCACCACCACCACCTTTGGATTAGGGTATTACACCTGGCGGTGGCCCGAACTAGTATAAACCTCGTGTCTTTACGTGTTGCAAGTTAAATCGAGTTAAATCGCGAGATCTTAGAGAGCTAGGCGTGGATCGGTAGGAGGGAAAGACTTCGCGCACACCCAGTGTTGAACCTTAAGGGTTTCTTTGGAACCCACATCGAGCAGGCAGGCAGTGAGGGCAGCTGGCGCTCGGCTCGAGCAAGGCGGCGTCCGCCATGGAGGCGATGGGCGGCAGAGCAGCGAACTGATGGAAGGGAAGCTACAGGCGCACCTGCTGAGCATGCAAATGTCGGATGTGGGGTTCCGGCAAACCCTTAAGGTTCGAACACTGGGGTGCACGCGAAGTCTTTCCCTCCAACCGATCTACGCCCTAGCTCGCTAACATCTCACGAACGAACTCGACGAACTCGCAACACAGAAAGACGCCAGGTTTATACTGGTTCGGGCCACTATTGTGGTGTTATACCCTTCTCCAGTGTGGTGGTGGTGGATTGCCTCTTGGGCTGATGATGAACAATACAAGGGAAGAACAGCCTCCTAAGGTTGACGTGTTCTTGTGGGTAGGCTCTCGATCGGGTTGGATCAAGCTAAGATGAGATGCCTCTACTATGGTGGCTAGCTCTACTTATATAGGCCCTGGTCCTCTTCCCAAATATCGGCGGGAAGGAGCCAACAACGGCGGCAAATTTGAAGGGGACAGCTAGTACAAGCTATCGACAAAAGTGGTATTCGCTGCTAAAAGCTCACGTGGTGATGCTGTCTTGGGCTCTCGATGACCTCTGTCTTGCCGTCCTCCTGGTCTTGGTCTCGTTGCACCAATATAGCAACCTTTGCACGATGCCTCGGTACTCCTACTTTGTCTGGCCTCCTTAGCACCAAAGAGGAAATAAGGACCTTCTGGCACTGGCGCTCACTTTAGTGCCGTTCGTCATGGCTCACGTCACGAGCCTCGTGAGGTTTCCCCGCCTTGATATCTCGCTCCTCGTGAGCCTGCACAGCTAGGCTACTCGGAGGAGGTCTTGCGTCGTCCGCCTCGCGAGGCTTGGACCCTTGCGAGGGTCTTGGATGCCTTGTTGATGAAGATGGGCCGTTTGGCCTGCTGCCTTAGCCATGCCGTGGGCGGCAGGTAGGCAAGTCTGGGGACCCCCGTTCCCAGAACTCCGAAAGATTTTCTAGCTCATGCAGGATGGCCAGCCGAGCGCTGTCGATCGTGTGTAGTTGTTGAGACGATCAGCAGGGGGAGCCGGCGGAGAGGCTCCTCTCGAGGTAGAAAGCCCGCAGCCTGGCAGTCCGGCTGGCGCCGCCGCTGGCGGAGTGGGACAGCATGGGGAGCCCCCACTATGAGGAGAAGATGATGGCGGAGCACTCGGCGGCGCACGCGATCCGTCGCACCAGCTCCACCAGTAGCTCGGCCGCCTGTCGCACCGGCGTCAGGAGCATCAGCCGCACCAGCAGCATCACCCCACGCCTACACTGTGCCATCCGGAACAGCTCTGGCATGCATCGCCTTCTTCCCCGACAACCTCCTCTGCAGCCGTAGCAGCCGCCTCGCCCTCGTCCACCTGGCGGCCAACGCCGCCACCTCCTGGCCGCCGTCGCCGTTGTCGCTGCAGAGCTCACCCCCATCCTGGTAGAAGGAAGAAGAAGCGATTAAAATACGAAGCAGTAGCATCCCACTTGCACCCATCCGTCCATCCATCGAGGCATATAGCCACTTATCAGCCGACCGCATGCGCACCTGCCACTAATCGGTTTACCGCTATCCGACTGCATGCGCACCTGGCCGAGTAGCCACTAATCGGCTTACCGGTGGCCGATTGGGCCTACTCGGCTTACCGGTGGCCGACAGAAGCCAATCGTCTTCCCCCAGGCCGATGCCGTAATATTTTTGAAATAAATCTAAACGGCGTAATATTTCTCAAATTTACTAAAAATAGTGTATTATTTGAAAAAAATTATTCATAATCCACTTATTAATCTAATTGACAGTTCATATTAAGCACGCAATATATTCCATTTTCATAATTGAAATACATCAGAGTACAACATCATATAGCTTCAGCACTCAGCTACCCCAATACACAACTACACCAGGACCAAGTTTCACATGCAACATCTATAACCTTTCGAAATTAGCATCATAGACGGTACATAGGCAGATTTATCTCATCCGGAAAACTACTGAAGAAGAAGGCGAATATTGAGCCTTCATTGATGTTGAAGGTCTTTGTAACTTTAGGCCAGTGCATGTGGATGATTGACCGTCCATCCTTGGTCCCCTTCAGGAACACTTCAATATTGAACCGTGGGTGTTGTATCAATACCTTCCTCGCCTCCTGACCATACAGGTGGTTTGAGAGGTAATCATCAGTGAACTGCTTTGGAAAGGCCTGAAAACAAGGATGTGCATAAATATCTTCTCTATATTGGAAATGGGGCAAAGGAATAAAAAAGGCAAGGTATAATAGTTAGTACCATCCTGTAGTGAACTGATGTCTTGTTCATTGTGCAGACAAAGATCTTGTTGTTTTTTGTCGCTAATTTCTTTATCCTAACAATCTTTCTGGGTTTCTTGACTTGGTGATATTCATGGACAACTCATTTCCCCATATGCAAAAAGGGCTCTAGCAGGTGGGTCAAAACCTCTGGCAGCAGGACCTACATGTGCAAGACCAAATTGTTAAAAACCTAAATATTAGAACGGTTCCTGCAATTGCACAATAATGTTCTATTAGACAGCGGACCATGCACGTGCTAACCTCGATTGTAAACCTCGGTAATTCCCATTATTTCCCTGCAACACATATAAAGTAGTTAGTCATCAGGTTAAGTAAGGGTCCGCATGCTATCAGTAAAATATGTTGATGAAAAATAATCACATTGCAGATTCATCAGATTAATTCAAGCTGTCGGATTTCGGGTTCGGGCAGACCCTCTAGGTCCGAACTCTGGGGTGCACGCGGAGATCTCACCTCCTACCTACCTATACCTCATCGCCTCGCAAGGATCTAAACTACACAAAGAACAACACAAGGGACACAAGGTTTATACTAGTTCAGGCCACCATTGTGGTGTAATACCCTACTCCAGTGTGTGGTGTGGTGGGTTGCCTCAGGGGCTGATGATGAACAATACAAGGAAGAACAGCCTCGCGAGGGAGTTCGGTCGCTCTCTCTCTCTCTAGATTGCTTGAGCTCTAGCTCTGCACTCGATTCCGGATCTCCCTACCCTGTGGGTGGCTGGTCCTATTTATAGGCAAAGGCCCTGGGCCTCCTCCCAAATATTGAGTGGGAAGGGCGCCAACAATTGGCCATTTTGAAGGGGAACATCTAGTACACTTATCCTGACTAAAGTTGGTCCTCGCTTTTGCCAAAGGCTCGATGATGGCCTTGCTTGGGCTCCACGATGACCTCCTTCCTGCCGTTGTGTTGGTCTTGGTCTTGTTGCACGAAATGGTTGCCTTTGCTTGATACTCTAGCTGCGCTTGCCTCCTTTGCACCAAAGAGGAAATGAGGACACTGCGCGGGCTGGCGCCCGCCTGGCGCCCTTGGTCGTCATGGCTTGCGTCATGGGCACCTCGTGACGTACCCCGCCTTGATCTCTTCGCCTCCTCGCGAGCCAGCCTGACGAGGCCGTGCCTGAATAAGCTTCATGTCATCCGCCCCGCGAGGCTTGACCCCTCGCGAGGGTCTTGAGCTTGTGCTGATGAAGATGGGCCGTACTGGTCCACCCCTTGAGCCACGCTGCAGGCCGCAGGCAGGCAATTCTGGGTACCCCCGTTCCCAGAACACCGACAGTAGCCCCCGGGCCCAAGGCGCGCCTGGACTTGGCTTAGCGGAGAAGTGAAGGGGCAAGTGCGAAGCGCCGCGGGCCCTAATAGCCTGCGGCCTTGGGCGCCGCGTGGCGGTTGATTGGACGTGGGCGCCCCTGCTTCCCCGCGATGCCTTGGCAACTGCGCGAATCGACAAAAGAGCGGCACCCGTCTAGGCTTTTCCTTCTTTGCCTTCTCCAGTCATTGCCCAGATCCCCTTTCTTGCTCCTATCCTTCCTGCTTCCGAAATCCCTAGATCTGCTCCGACCCCGTGCCCTTAGCAAGGTATGGCGCCTCGCCAGACCCCGGCCGGAGCTTGGTACTCGCCCGCTTTGGACTCCCCGAACGTGTCGGAGAAGAGCCTTGCCCGAACACGCCTGATGATGGCGGCGCAAGGCAATGACGGGGCAGCGGTGCTCAAGGCTGGCTCCGCCCTTCCTGAGGACCAAGGAAGAACCTTCTATCCGCTCTTCGTGAGCGCCATTGCCGCCGGTTTGGTGCCTCCCTTTTCTGAGTTCTTCTTTTTTGTCCTCCGCCACTACAAACTGCACGCTCTGCACCTCCACCCCAACTCTGTTCTCCTCCTGGCGATCTTCGCCTACTACTATGAGGCTCATGTCGGGGTGCAGCCCTCAGTGGCCTTGCTGCGCCACTACTTCTACCTCCGGGCCTCTCGCGGCCCCATCACCGCGTGCACGAGCTTTGTCGCGTACAGCAGCTCCAACGCCATCTCGATGCCCGGGAAGAGGATTGAGGGCTTCAGGAGCAAGTGGGTCATGGTAGATGCTGGGCTCATCCATCCTCCGCTGATTCTTCCCACGGAGTAGCCCACGCCCATCGACGCTAGGTCTTCTGTGAACTTCGTGGATCCCCGCCGAAGCCGATCTTTGGAGAAGATGGGCGTACTGTGGCGGGCAACATGGCGACGGCGAGCCGACCGGGCGTCGCTCTGAGGGAGTTCGGAGCATCGGGTGGCCCCGCTGGCAATACTCGCTTCACTGTGGAGGCCTCGCCCGAGCCCCGTAGTCTTGGCCGACGAAGATCTGGCCGCGGTCCTCCAATCTTTGGTCGGGGGAGACGTGGCGAGGCTGGAGGGCGCTCATGTACCCCTGTTCCTTTGAGATGATTGGGAGAAGGTGGTGGACTCCATGCCCGCTTTCAACGGGGACGGGCCTATGCCCGTGGAGGTTCCCGAGGACCCGACAGCCCTGGCGACGGTGAACGTGTCCTTCGGTCACTCCAGCGAAGAGGAGGAAGAAGAGGAGCAGGAAGGGGGGCCCGACTCCGAGGCGACCAACGGGGAGTCGAGGGCGCCCCTCCCCAGGCGCAGGTCCCATGCTCTCCGCCTCTTGCCGGACGACGATGAGGATGGCGATGAGTGAGGTGGCGAGAGCTCGCCCCTGATCCCGAAGAAGGACAGGATGGGGCTGGATCCCCGCGGGTCTGCTCCGGCTTCGAGGCGGTCTGCAGACGCGCCTCCTGCTTCCGAGCCTCTCGAGGTTGATCCCTAAAGCCGGCTCTCGGGCTTCAAGTTCGGCCGGAGGTTGCTCGAGCCCGCGAGCGATGACCAGTAAGTGCTTGATTCTCGTTTTGCTTCTTGCTTCGTCGTTTAGGCTTGATATCTGTATTCCTTGGCTAGGCTGGCGCCTGCGGCGAAGAAGCTGAAGAGGGCTCCTGAGGCTTTGTCCGGGGCAGCGCCTCCGTCCGTGAAAGAAGGTGACGGCAAGACACGGGCCTCTCCTGCCCGGTCATCCTTGCGAGGCCTGGCGGAGCTAGCTAGGGGGAGTTCGACCCCCATGGCCCAAGCGATTCCCGAGGTACCCTTGCCTGACGCCACTGCCGCAGTCGCCGAGGCACAGAAAGTCTCGTCTCATGATGCTGTGATTACGCTGCCGTCCTCTCCTCCTACTCCGCCAACTGCCGTTTCTCCGACTCCTTCTACTGTCATTGATCGTGCTGCTGCTGAACTGGACCGGCTGCGGAAAGATCTTCAGGGCGCCGACCCTTGCTTGGTGGCCGGATGCTTGGAGTTGGCCTCCGGCTGGGTTCGCTCTGACGCTTCGATTCGAGCGGCGCTGGTTCAGACCGCGACGGCTTGCGACGAGGAGAAGCAGGCCGTCCGTGGGTGAAGGCCGCTTGCGATGCCGCCTTGGGGGAGGTAGCCGACGTCCAAGGCCACTGCAAGGCGCTGGAGAGCGAGCTGCAGGGTCTGCGCGACCAGCTTGCCGAGGAGGCCCGCGTCCGCCAAGAGAAGGAGGAAGACATGAAGGCTCGTGAGGCGGCCGCCAAGGACCGGGACGGCAAGCTTGATGAGCGCCATGGCCGCTTGGGTGCGCTGGAGCAGGAGTTGAAGGCGAAGAAGGTCGAGCTGGACGGCAAGGCGCAGGTCCTGGCCGAGGACCGCGTGGCCTTCACGAAGCTAGAGGTGAAGGCTCGCACCTTGCTGAGGTTGCTTTATGACAGCGGCCTGGAGAGCCCGCTAGCCGGCGCCGAGGACGGCCCCGCCAAGCTGCTTCCCTTCCTGGTCCGCGCCCTTGAGGATGTCACCCTTGGCCTCGGCCCCATGGCTGAGGCTGAGGCGCGTGTCCTGTCTTTTGCAGCGCTGACGCGCGTCTTCACCCACGTCTACCTTCGCGACCCCAACGTCGACCTTGACAGCCTGTTGGAGCCCGTGAACGGCGAGCTTGCCGCTGCCGCTGCTGAGGCCGTGAAGGGTCGAGCCGAGGCTCTGCTGGCGAAGTTCCGGGCCTTCAGCACCAAGCCAAAGCGAGGCGCTGCTGATCCTGAGGCTTCACGAGGTGAACCCGCCTGGCGCAGCTCCACCGCCAGCGATGGTGCCGCCAACAAGTGACTCCTGCGTGGATCCTCTCCTGCTTTCAGCTCCTACAACATGCATCGTGCCTCGTGGAGGCGTTTAAACTTGCGTTTGGCGTTGTGAAAACTGTTATGGACTGTAATATTTGCTTTTGAATTCCTTGAGATTTGCGCTTTTCCTTCCTACATGCTCATGTTCTACGTCGGCAGAGCCCGGCCCCGCGCATACCTCAGCCGCCGTTAGCCCCGACCGGAAACCAGGACGGGACTAAGGAGTGAGGGGCTACGTGACAAGTTAGGCTCTGAGTCGCGATGCTCAGAGTCCCCTTAGCGCCTGAACAGCAAGTAGGGAGGTGAGATGTATGGGTGAATTTACCATTCTACTTGGCAGAGCCTGCCGCATACCTCAACCGTCATTAGCCTTTCGAACTAAGGGGTGAGGGGCTACGTGACCGATTAGGCTCTGAGTCACGATGCTCGAGAGTCCCCCTTGGCGCCTGAACAACAAGTAGGGAGGTGAAATGTATGGGTAAATTTACCATTCTCGTCGGCAGAGCCGGCCCCCGCATACCTCAACCGCCGTTAGCCTTCGGAACTAAGGGGTGAGGGCTACGTGACCAGTTAGGCTCCTGAGTCGCGATGCTCAGGAGTCCCCCTTGACGTTCAAACAGCCTTCGTACCTTGGCTCCGCTCAAGGAGAGACGTGCGACGAACCAGGCCCGAGGGGCCTGGCTGGGTGGCGTGCGTCTGGGCGTGACCCAGGCATAGCCCCCGTGCCCAGCCCCCTCGCGCGGCACTCCCGAGGGGAGGCGTTACGATGAGGCCAGACATTGAGCTCTGGGCTCCCTGAGGTTGATGCGGCCGGGGGCCACCCTCAGTTATTTATCACCAGCGCGGAGCATAGCGCTTCCGTATGTGTACGGGCATAGCCGCTCCTTGGCAGTGTCGTCAGCCAGCGCGAAGCATGGTGCTTCCACTGGTGTGTGGGTGGGGGCTCCCCTCCGGGAGGAGCCCCGGGGCGTGTACAGCCCCGCCCTGACACGTGGCTGGCATGGTAGGGACTGACGAGGTGTATCTGGGCACCCGTGAGCCAGCGCGGGACTCACGAGGCCCTACCTCAAGGCGGGTTGCGCCTGGCACTAGGCCTTAACTTGTGATGTGTTCCTGCAAATTTGGGTAGATGTCGACGCTCTACGTCCTCGGGTCCCGGCCCTCGAGCGGGGCTCAGCCGTCGCTGGTATGCCAGGTCGCGATGCCGTGGACAAGGCCAGAGGGTGAGGGCTGGAGAGCCAGTAGGAGCCCATGAGTCGCGATGCTCAGGTACCCCCCTTTAATGCGCAAGCGGCCGACATGAAGGAAGATGGGTGCCATGGACAGGCACCAAATAACAATCATGATGGGTCAAACGCATAACCCGAATAAACGCAAGAAGGATACATGCCACTGGGTCCTGCCCGAGTGGCTTGGGGATGATGCAGCCCGAGGGGCGCCCCGAATAAGGTAAACTAGAAACATGAAGCAAAGGATACACGCCGCAGGACGGACCCACGCGCACAGGAATGATGCAGCCACAGGGGCGTTCCCACTGGAAATGAAACTTCGAAGGATGTCACTGATAATGTTGAAGATGAGCGGACGCCGTGTGCTGCGGAAGCCGATCTTCACGAGCCCCCAGGCCCAGGAGCCTCGGGAGGCTCCGGGGGCGCTGGTGGCTCCTCGCGAACCGTCTCCATCTCCGCCAGGGGCTGTGGAACGCCTGGCCTCTTGAGCCTCGAATGCTCCTCATGAGGCGCTGGCGTGGCAGCCTTGCGTTCGCGCCGCCGTAAGTTATCTGACGTAGGCTGTGGGGTGGACCTTCATGGCGCCCCACGCGTGAGGGCAGGCGCTCTGAGGCGGCTCGATTGAGCCCTGGTATGTCGATGCAGACGCGCAGCCCTCCATCCTCGCTGGATGGGGAGCTACGGCGGTGGCGGGCTGCCACTCATGACTCTTGGCTCCTGCAGCTCCTGAATGATCTTGCTGACGAACTCCTGAGGGTTTGGCCCTCCTTGCCTCGCTCCTTCCTGAGGGAAACGTGCTTTGAAACACGCCTCCAAGTGGTGCCCAAGCGCCTCCCTCGTGATCTTAGCAAAGTCGGTGTCCCTCCAGGAGAGAGTCCCAGAGCCTTGCTCGAGGAGGGCGCCGGGCGCGCCTTCCTATGCGACAGAAGGAGGTGCCCCGTGAATGGGCGCGGACCCTGAGGGGCCTGCCTCCCGAGGGGTCGGGCCAGGCGATGTCTTCTTCTTCTTAGGAGCAGCCTCGGTGAGCCTTCCACTCCTGTGATCTGGGTCTTCAATTGTTGCGGCTTGAAAAGCACACTCCAGGGAACACACTGCGTCTCTCTCTTCGCAAGGCACCGTGATGACTCCGCCGCTTCCTGGCATCTTGAGGATATTGTAGCCGTGATGGGTCACGACCATGAATTTGGCCAGAGCTGGGTACCCGAGGATGGCATTGTACGGTAGGCGAATGTGGGCGACGTCGAAGTCGATGAGCTCGGTGCGGTAGTTGTCGCGCCCCCCACATGTGACAGGAAGGCGGACCTGCCCAATCGGTACCGTGGAGGCATCAGTGACTCCGGAGAAAGGCTTGGTTGGCTGAAGCTGATTGTACGGCACTTGAAGATTGTTGAATGTCTCGGCAGACGGGACATTGAGCCTGCTCCGCCATCGATGAGGTCTGGTGACTTGCACATTGCTGATGATTGGGGAACAAAGCATCGGGAGGACTCGGCTGTGGCTGCGCGCCAGCTGATCCGCCGAGCTGAGCGTGATGGCGCCGCTGACCACCTCGAGAGGCGCGTGGCTTCGAGCTTGGGGAGGACTGCGTTCACTTCGCGGGTGAACTTCTTGAAGATGCGTTGAGAGGCTAGGGCTTGAGCTCCGCCCAGGATGCAAGCGATTGCGCGCGGCTCCTAGAAGCCCCAAGCCCCCTCGTCCTGATGATGGTCTTCATTTCTCCTTGGCTGCGGTGGTAGAGGAGGGAGGCCTGCGTTGCCTTGCGGGTGATCCTCGCGAGGCTGATCCCTCCAGCCTCCTTTTCGAGGCGGGTCCCTCCAACATCCATCGCGAGGCTGATCCTGCCAGCGGTCCTCGCGAGGTCGGTCACGCCACCCTTTGCGAGGGCCACGGTCTTCCCAACGTCCTGCGTTTCTTCCTCCTCCTCTGTCGTAGCCTCGTTCATTGCGGTCGGGGCGTCGACCGATTCTCCCTTCTCGCACGGCTCTGAGCTCTTGGCATTCGTTGATGTTGTGGGTGTGGAGGTCGTGGTACACGCAGTACCGGCTGCCCTTGGAAGACTCGGGCTGATCCCTGCCTCGCTTGGTATCTGGTTACTGCATGAGCACGGCAGCCCCTTAAGCGCTTCACGTCCTTGACCTTGGGCTTCTTCTCTTACGGGTCGGCAGCCGCAGCTCGAGGAGGAGGCGTCCTTCCTCAGCCTGGCGCACTTGGTTGCCAAGTTGAACAGCTCTAGGGATGTGCACAGGTCTTCATGCATCTCCAGCTCCTCCTTCATCTTGACGTCACGCACACCGTCGGAGAAGGCTGAGATGATGGCCTCCTCGGTCACCTTGGGAATCTTGAGGCGTGCGTTGTTGAAGCGCTGGATGTACTTCTGCAGGGTCTCTCCTGGCTGCTGCTTGATGCGGCGCATGTCGCTCACGGCAGGAGGCCGGTCGCGAGTGCCTTGGAAGTTGGCGATGAAGCGGGTGCGCATCTCGTCCCAGGAGGAGATTGTGCCAGGAGCCAGGTTCAGGAGCCAGGTGCGGGCACCGTCTTTGAGCGCCATGGGAAACCAGTTCGCCATGACCTTCTCGTCCCCGTTGGCGGCTTCGATGCCCAGCTCGTAGAGCTGGAGGAACTCCGCGGGGTCTGCCGTGCCGTCGTAGCAAGGAGGCAGGTCTGGCTTGAACTTGCCGGGCCACGCGATGCTGCGTAGCTCGGCGGTGAAGGCGCGTCAGCCTGCACTGGCCACAGGAGGACTTTGGTGACGAAGGGCTTGATCTTGCAGATCCCCGTGTGCCGCTCTTTGGGAGCAGCGCTGGTCTTAGCGTCTTGGAGCAGGAGCCTTGGTCGTGACAGGCCGGTGCAGGGAGCACTCGGGCAGCTTCTTGGGGGCGAGGGACCTCTTGGCAGCTCTGCTCTTGCTGCGCTGGTGCCGGACGGAGCGGGTTCCACCCAGGGGCCGCGCGCCTTCTTGAGGGGGAGGCGGCTGAGGCGCCCCCGGAGCTTCATCGCATGCGCAAGGCGGGGCACGGTGCAGCGAGAAGAACGGCATGGGGGAGCCCCCTGCGGTGCGGACGAGCTCGGCGACGTGGTCGAGCCACTCCTCGTAGACGTCATCGACGGGGCGGTAGCGCAGGAGCTCGTTTGCCGTAATGAGCGCGGCTCGAGCCTCCATGGGCGCGCGGAGGGCGCAAGACGAAGAACCAGCTGGGGCGAGCGAGGGAGTAGTGGTGCGGTCGTCTCGCCTCACGGACGGATGCTGGGACGATGCTTGCTGCCCGTTCCCCGCCGGGCTGGTGGCGGCGTTGACGGCAGGCGACGGGGAACGGCGAAGCGGCGGCCGACGGGGCCGTCTGGCGGCGTGAGTGGCGAGAGTGGCTCGGCGCTTCAAGCGCGAGCCGACGAGCCTCCGACATGGATGCGATGGGCGGCGAAGAACATGGCGGCGGAAGGCGGATTGGTGCACCTACAGCGCGCCAAATGTCGGATTCGGGTTCAGCGGACCCTCTAGGTTCGAACTACAGGGGTGCGCGAGATCTCACCTCCTACCTACCTATACCTCGTCGCCTGCAAGGATCTAAACTACACAAAGAACAACACAAGGGACACCAGGTTTATACTGGTTCGGGCCACCATTGTGGTGTAATACCCTACTCCAGTGTGTGGTGTGGTGGATTTCCTTAGGGGCTGATGATGAACAATACAAGGAAGAACAGCCTCGCGAGGGTCTGTTCTTGGCCGGTGCGACGAACTGCTAGGGGGAGTTCGGTTGCTCTCGCTCTCTAGATTGTTTGATCTCTAGCTCTGCTCTCGATTCCGGATCTGCCTACTTTGTGGGTGGCTGGTCCTATTTATAGGCAAAGGCCCTGGGCCTCCTCCCAAATATTGAGCGGGAAGGGCGCCAACAATTGGCCATTTTGAAGGGGAACATCTAGTACACTTATCCTGACTAAAGTTGGTCCTCGCTTGCCAAAGGCTCTGCGATGGCCTTGGCTTGGGCTCCACGATGACCTCCTTCCTGCCGTTGTGTTGGTCTTGGTCTTGTTGCACCGAAATGGTTGCCTTTGCTTGATACTCTCGCCTGCGCTTGCCTCCTTTGCACCAAACAGGAAATGAGGACACTGCGCGGGCTGGCGCCCGCCTGGCGCCCTTGCTCATCATGGCTTGCGTCATTGGCACCTCGTGAGGTACCCTGCCTTGATCTCTCCGCCTCCTCGTGAGCCAGCCTAACGAGGCCGTGTCTGAGGAAGCTTCCTGTCATCCGCCCCGCGAGGCTTGGCCCCTCGTGAGGGTCTTGAGCTTGTGCTGATGAAGATGGGCCGTACTGGGCCACCCCTTGAGGCACGCCGCAGGCCGCAGGCAGGCAAGTCTGGGTACCCCCGTTCCTAGAACGCCGACACAAGCCACACAGAAAACCCATTTATCCAAACCAAGCATGATTAAGAACTAGGAAATATATCACTTGTATATGTTTCTCGTGTATTAAGTGCAGCCAAATTTGATTTATTCCTCACATGCACAACAATAACAAATTCTACCCACGACAATTGGACATCGCATTGCAGAATTGAACCAAGTAGTTAACTAAACACCACAACAAATGAACCAAACATTAACTGAGCACCAGATTGCACAATATAACATACTCCTAATAGAAGATCAGACAGTTAACCAAACAGTTAACTGCAGCCAATTGTATTTGTTTCTCATGTATTTACTACAACCAAATTCAATTTATTCCTCATATGGTATATAATAACAGAATGCACCCACAATTTTGTAAAGATAAATTTGATTTATTTCTCACATGGAAGACAATAGAAAATTGCAGCCTGAAGAATCGAACATCACATTTGCAGAATTGAACCAAACAGTTAACTAAAGACGACAACTAATTAACAAATCAGTTAACAAGTGAGCACCACACTGCACGACATATAGAACATATACACTAGAGCAACAGATTGCATGGTAAAATTGGATAGCACAATTCACTAGAATTTGTGAAGGAAACGCAGGAGTAGCACACGCAACGGGTAGACCGAGCATGCTTAACCGGCGTAGCTAGCAAATGGCAAGGTGCTCCTTCAAGATCTGGGGGTCGGCACGAATGGCAGCCATCGCGACCTCATCCGCGCGTGCGGCCGTGATTTTCTTCTCCGCTGCCAAATGCTGCTTGAGGTCCTGGCTATCTGCGTGCACCATGGCTTAGGACGGCGCTTATTTGGTGGAGGGGTCATTGATTTGGGTGGAAGGTGTCGCGCTCGCATCGGCGGTAGGGGCATGTGGGATGTGGAAGGAGGAGGAGGATGGGGGTCGGGTGTGGATTACCTGCCTGGATAGGCGAGGCCGAGGAGCATGAAGGAGGGTTGCCGGTGAGGAGGCGGTGGCGCTGCAAGCAAGGAGTGAAGGATTCAACTTAGAAAGGAAGGCGGAAAGAGGGGAATGTGGCATTTGGTAAGGGGGAGGGGGCGGGGAGGTAGATATTTTTGCGGAAGCCGAAAATTTGGAATCACTTCAGCCAAAAAACTGGCGCGCAAAGTGTCATCAGACACGGTCCCTTATTCAGAACTGTATACGATATGTGAACATCACAAATGATTCATATAGCTTAACCCGTGTGTGTTGAATTTGAACGGAAAAGATTTTGGTTCGAATTTCCCTGGTTACAGTGGTCATCCACGTCATTGCATAATTTGGGTACACAAAGGAGACTAATTTCTTAATCGAGCAAGTTCAGCAATTAAACAGAGCTAGCTGACCTAAACATTACTCTAACAAATTAAAGACCGACGCTCTTAATTAAACAAAACAAAGAGTACTACTACGGCTGGTGCTCATCGATCTCCACCGCCGCCTCCATGTCCAGCTCGCGCCCGACGGTCTCCTGGGGAAGGGGCTCCATGGCATCAATTGCACCATACTCGGCAAGCATCTCCCCATCTGCATCTGCCATATCTTTGGAAAAGGCCGCCACGAGCTGGGCGTGGGCGGAGGCCATCTGGGCTCTGGCGGGCTCCGTCGTGGCAAGGTATGCCGCGCAGGAACGGACGGCTGCTCGAACTCTCTCGTTGATTGCCAGCTCTTCGGCCGTGGGTGGCCGACCGTTGTCGGAGAAGCTTCGTTCGATTTGTGCGGTGACCGCCACGAGCTGGGCGTGGATGGCCTCGACATGGTAGTGGGCGGCCTCCAGTAGGGCTAAGGCCGCCGCTTTGGAACGAACAACTGTTGTGCCGCTCTCGCCAGTTGCTATCCCTGAGGCAGATGCTGCTGCCGCCGCCTGAGAAGCACCAACAGCCATTTGGCCTGCCTTGGCCGCCCGGACGCAGACTGCGGTCACCCTCACGAAGCTTGTTAGCACGCGCCTGGCGGCTGCGGTCGCGCTCTCACCGGAGTGGGCCGTCGAAGTTGCCCTCACGTGGTGGGTCCACGTCCCCATCATTCATCGGCGATGAATGAACAGTGAAATGATATTTGGCGAGTGAGCTAGTGTGCTTGACATGCCGGTTGTGGACTGTAGCCGAAGCATCTTCTCTCGTAAGCCATGGGTGTACTATACACCGACGGTGCTCCAAGATATTTTGTGCTGCATCTCTCACGGTTGGTGATAATAAACTGTGTGCAATGACCTTGATTTATCGTCTTGATCATTTGAATTACGTAATGGGTCACAACTACAAAGGATGGTTTGAATTTTTAGAACTTTTATCTGCAGTGAACATGCAACTATAGGTGTGTCGTCAAAAAATTGGAATTATTCAGGGTACATTTGTACATTTTTATACATTAACTGGGTTTTCTAGGCATTTTATGCGCATAATTCAAATTTGAACTACATGCACATGCTCCAGTGCATATAAACTTATTGAAAAATCAAATATGGGTCCTTGGTTGCATGCTTAGGTCCCATGCAATAAATGGGAATGAATTTCAAACACCTACGACCGTCCACTCGCCATAAACATTGAGATACCTGGTTTTTAAATTCTAGTAAATCCAAAACTCGTCTGAAATTCATGAAACTTGGCATGCTATCATGTAGCGGCATCAACATGCCGTGGTAAATTTTTTGTCCAATTTGGTGCAGGTTTGGGTATAAGCTTCTCACAAACCAGAGCTTCTCACAACAAGCGTGATGGTTTCGGTAGGGAACGTGCCACCTTTGGGGACGAAACGATATCCGTTGCCTCTTATTGCTTTCAAAAAATTTCGAGTGTCAACATAGAACAACAAGAGTGTTGTGTTCAATTTCGGAATTTTTCGGGGTTCGTTTGGACATTTTTATGCATTAACTGAGTTTTCAATGCATTTATGTGCATAATTCAAATTAGAACCACATGCACATGCTCCCGTGCATATAAATTGGTTGAAAAATCAAATATGTGTCCTTGGGTGCATGCTTAGGTCCCATGCAAGAAATGGCAATGAATTTCAAACACCAGGGCACTGTTGATTGCCTTCAAAACATTGAGATGCATGGCTTCTAAATTATAGTATATTCAAAAATCATCTGAAATTCATGAAACTTGGCATGCTATCATGGAGCGGCATCAACATGCCGTGGTACAAATTTTGTCTCATTTGGGGCAGGTTTGGGTATATGCTTCTTACAAACCGGAGCTTCTCACAACAAGCATGATGGTTTTTGGTAGGGAACGTCCCACCTTTGGGGACGAAACGATATCCATTGCCTCTTATTGCTTTCAAATTTTTTTTCTCGTGTCAACATAGAACAACAAGAGTGTTGTGCGAATTTTTGTGATTTTTCAGGGTTCATTTGGACATTTCTGTGCATTAACTGAGTTTTCAATGCATTTATGTGCATAATTCAAATTTGAACTACATGCACATGCTCCAGTGCATATAAATTGGTTGAAAAATCAAATATGTGTCCTTGGGTGCATGCTTAGGTCCCATGCAAGAAATTGGAATGAATTTCAAACCCGAGGGCACCGTTGATTGCCGGCAAAACATTGAGATGCCTGGTTTTTAAATTCTAGTAAATCCAATACTCATATGAAATTCATGAAACTTGGCATGCTATCATGGAGCGGCATCAAATTGTCGTGGTACAAATTTTGTCCCATTTGGGGCAGGTTTGGGTATATGCTTCTCACAAACCGGAGCTTCTCCCAACAAGCATGATGGTTTTCGGTAGGGAACGTCCCACCTTTGGGGACGAAACGAGATCCATTGCCTCTTATTGCTTTCAATTTTTTTCTCTCGTGTCAACATAGAACAACAGGAGTGTTGTGTGAATTTTTGTGATTTTTCGGGGTTCATTTGGACATTTTTATGCATTAACTGAGTTTTCAATGCATTTATGTACATAATTCAAATTTGAACTACATGCACATGCTCCAGTGCATATAAATTGGTTGAAAAATCAAATTTGTGTCCTTGGGTGCATGCTTAGGTCCCATGCAAGAAATGGGAATGAATTTCAAACACCAGGGCACCGTTGATTGCCGGCAAAACATTGAGATGCCTGGTTTTTAAATTCTAGTAAATCCAAAATTTTGTTAACCATTCACGTGACGCCACGTGTATTGGTTTTTAACGGCTGTAGGAGGTGCCGTGCAGACAGCTGCTTGACCTTGATCGAGCAGGAGGCGTCTGGCGCCGTCCGGCAAGCAGCTGACCATGAGGCGTGCAAGCTGTCCTCGAGTCGCATGCTCACCAGAAGCGTCACGAACTATCGCTCTTGCAGCTCACTGGGAAGCGAGCCCTTTAACTTCCATGGCCGCCCGCCTTGCTCGCATCCTCTCCACTAATGGCGCCCAAGCCACAGTTTAATTTGCTTTTTAAATATAAAACACTCATCGCAAATGTTTTAGTTAGAACACCCGTATGCAGACCGACAACTTCCCCGAGAAGCCAAGAGAAAATGTGCCGAGCAGGATTTCTGCAGCTCTTGATCGCAAACGATTTAGATAGAACACCCGTGTGCAAAGTGAGAGCAGCGCGGGATTTATGCATCCCTTCAACACAAATGGTTGTTTTGGATGACCCATGTGCAATCACGTACAAACAATTTGGTAAGATTTGCATATGTCAATTGGGTATGTTGCCATTTGTCAAACTCGAAAGATTTACATATGTTGATCTAGTAACGTTGCCATTTGTCAATCCTTGTAACACTGCGATTTGTCAAAATATGCAGCTAGAAATCATTAGCACTATGTAATTTTTGCAACTAAAATTCAAAAATTAAGCATAGATTTTATTCATAGATTAAGCAGTCATTCTTAATTTATAGAAACAGTTCAACTCGACAGCTGAATCGACCAAACTTCTCCCCAATTGTTGCCAACCACGTACTGAAATAGCTAGTTCAACTATATATACTAGCTAATTTTAAGTACGTTGTACAGTTCGACCCCTAATAGTCAGATGAACTGAACAAAATAGCCCCTAAATACTACTACTACCACGGAGGGGATTTCTGCCACTTCCGGCAGCCTCTCCTCTGCCGAGCGGGCTAAGTAAGAGGCAGAGGAGGAGGAGGAGCCTACCGACGAACTGGACAAATGCATTACGGTGCCTGCCGCTGCTGCACGTTCAGCGACGCTCGCCAGCTCGAACGCCCACTGCCACTCCAGACGATCCCTCTCGAAGCGGCCGGACTGCTCGTAGATCTCTTGATTCCTCGCCTCTGCATCGGCGTGTGCTGCGGCCACGACTGCGGTAAGTCTCTTTGCGTGCTCGACGAGGCGCTCCTCCTCCTCCCGCAGGAACTCGATGTAGCACGCAAGGTCGCTGATGCACGTGCGGGCCTCCACCTCCGCCTCCCTCGGCGGAGCGGATGATGATCCCGGCGGTCGACGGTGGGCTGGCGGCCACGGTGGCTGATGATGGGGTGGCGGCCACGACCACCACCTCCCGCTTACGGGCAGCGGTGGCGGAACGGGTGATGGCCACGGTGGCGGCGATGGGTGGCGGCCTGACGGCCACCTCCCGCCGGACGCGGTGGCGGAGCAGGAGATGGTCCCGCTTTCGGCGGTGGTGTGGAAACAGCGGCGGCGGCAACAGCTGCCGGCGGGCAGCGGCGGTGGGCGTGTGGTGGGTGTTCGCGCACACTAACGAGGGGCCACGCGCACTACACTATGCCGGGGACTGCGCCGCCGCCGCGGTGTAGCCTCCTAGCTGGAGCTTTCCTATGATGATGACAGAGTGGCTGAGCAACGATGACAGACCGGTGCCATTGGCGATTGTGGGAGAAGCAGATGAGATAAGCTACAGGGAGGGAGGGGAAAATGCGACACATGACTTGCCGGTCGTGAGGGTTTTTATAGCAGGTCGGTAAGAATTGGGATTTAGGGGGATTTCACCGAGTCGGGCGGGAAGCTTGAGCGGGAACCTGCGAGGTTGCATGGGAAAGGGCTCACCGACGATTCATTGGCGCCACGGTTTGGCCAAAAGAACGCCGCCGCGTGCTGCGCAAGCTTGCGCTATAAGCCGTCTGTGACAGTGGGGTGACAAGATGTGCGAGAGGAGGACGATAGGACATATACACATACAGTTAATAAAAAAGTTTGTGATTTAATTACCTACTATACCCCCGTCCTGGTTTATAAGTAGGATTTAACTAATAAAATACGAATGCATGTCGCCATAGATTATATCGTTGGAGTCATATTTGAAAATAGTTTCCATCTATACAATTTTTGTAACATGTATTAACACTTTTTTGGTTAAATTTAAGGTTATACACCAGCAAGCGTTTGCCCTCAACACACGGCTTATTCCATCGCAAACAACTCTGATGGATCAACTGTCTGCCACGTATTGCACACACAACTCTAATCTGATTCGTGCTTGATGTCTCCGATATCGTTCGCATAGTTTGTCTCATTTGCCACATATCACTGTGTTGTCCTCTGCTCGCGTCCCTCGGCAAGCTCTGCTCGTCGTTAGGCGCCGCGGCGCACTCTGTCACGTCCGTTGGCGCGCTCTGCTCGCGTCCGTAGGCGCGCTCGGCTTGTGGACAGCTTTTCCTTGAGGCAACCGCGGAGCGCTCTGCTCGCGTCCCTCCGCACGTGCTCTGCCAGCGGTAGGGCGTGCACACGATCACGTCGGGGGGGGGGGGGGGCATATGCATGCAGTTGTGCCGCGCGGGTTGCCACACAATGTAGTTACGTGCGACACGATGGAGTTACGCGCTGCAAATTAGAACTGCCATCAGGGCCTGCCGATATTCCTGGTCGTCCGGCTTCCCCTTTAATTCCCGCTGCCATTATAACCTTAGTCTCTTCAACCTTTCGATCGCGCCCCACAACACAACAAGCACACCCACGATGACGCATAGAGAGGGGATGTCCGGCGGTGCTCCAATGGAGTTCGGCGAGCATAGTGTGGAGACCCACGCGAGGGAGACGGATCTCTCGGTGGTGTACGCCATCGACCCGGCCGTGGTGGACGACTACATCAACAGCGTTGAGCAGTTGCTTGCTGGAGACAAGTACAAGGTGGTCGGCATCGACCTCCAGTACACCGCCGGTCGTCCCGGCATAGATCAGAAGGTTGCCGTTGCCCAGTTGTGCGTGCGCCATCATGTCCTCATCTACCACTACTGCATGACCACTGAGCCTTGCGACCGTTTCAACAGGTTTGTCGACAACACTGACTACAAGTTCGCCATGGTGGATACCACCAACGATGTAAAAGCACTCAGTGTAACGGGCTTGCCTTCAAGAACCTTGTCGAAATCCGTGACCACTACACAGTCTGGGGCAGCACGAAAAGGACTCCTTGGTCGAACTCGCCACGGCCATCATCGACCCCTACTATGAAAAGATGAAGCAGGATGCCTAGAGAACAAGTCCCGTATCCTGGCATGGGGCATGGATGCGGCAACTGGATGAACCTCACCTCAGGTTTGCAGCCAAGAGCGTGTACACATGCTACGAGATGCACAGGTGGATCGTTGACATGAGGAAGTGCCTCGTTACCCAAATCGACGAGCCTGGATCGAGCCACAAACAGAGCAAGCGTCACAAGAAGTAGATGATGATCAGATGATCGTTTATGCTAGCTAATCATGCATGTAATATATAGTTTACTTTATTGGTGTGTGTGGAAATGTCATGTGTGTAGTAGCCACCTATGTAATTATGCATGTAATATTTACTTTGGTGTGTGCAAATACCATGGTTGTAGTAGCCACCTATGTAAGTGGATGTTTAATTTGGTTATGCAAGCATGTCCTTATAAGTGTGTGTATATATATATATATGTTGTTGTTCTGTATGCAATCCCATTGCACAACACACACGTCTTATTAGTAGCAACTGTCTGTGTTATTATCGGTCTTCACACACATTTCTGATTACAAACCTGTTTGCCGCATATCACACACATCTTGTTAAGTTGAACCGTTTCTGTTCTCATGTCTCAACACAAACAGTTCATCCGAGTGAACCGCATGCCATATATTGCACACACCTTGATCTGGCTGACCGTTTCTTTTGTGTTGCCTAATCACAAACAGTTCATCCGAGTGAACCGTATGATGTGTATCGCACATGCCTTCATCTGGCTACCCGTTTCTTTTGTTCCTCCTCATCGCAAACAGTTAATTAAACTGAACCGTATGCCCTTCACCGCACACACAACTAAAAAATGAATCATGTTTAATGCATCCGCCATCACAAACATTTTTTACATTTCTGACGGTTTTCATATAGCACCATTTCCGATTATTGCATCACACACAGTTTCTCGAAGGGTCTCTGATCGTAGTGTCACGTTAGCAGCATCCTGCACTAGTGTATGTGGAAATGAGAAAGTGGTTGAGGGTTTGTGGAGCATATCACTAAGCATTTTGAGCAAGTAAGCCATTAAGCAACACCTCAGCCCCTTTTAATAGTATTGGCTTTTCCGATGGACTCAATGTGTTCTTGGATCACTAAACTGAAAGTATAGAGTCTTGAGCTTGAGCCAATGTGTGTCCTTAGCATTTTGAGGGGTCCACATTTCTAAACCATGCCATGCCAATCATTGAACTTCTTGAAATAATCATCTTGAAGTGGCATTAGTTCAACGAGCTATATGTTGTTAGTAATTATCAAAACCACCCTGATAACCCACAAGTATAGGGGATCGCAACAGTCTTCGATAAGTAAGAGTGTCGAACCCAACGAGGAGCTAAAGGTAGAACAAATATTCCCTCAAGTTCTATCGACCACTGATACAACTCTACGCACGCTTAACGTTTACTTTACCTAGAACAAGTATGAAACTAGAAGGACTTTGTAGGTGTGATAGGATAGGCTTGCAAGAAAGTAAAGAACACGTAAATATGAACTAGGGGCTGTTTAGATAAAGATGCAAGAAAGTAAATATAGCGTGTGTGGAAAAGTGGTGGTAGGAGTTGTGGAATTGTCCCTAAGGAATTAACTATGTTACTAGACCGGTAATCACTATTACAATTCTATTTGAGGGAGAGGCATAAGCTAACATATCATCCCTTACTTGGAATTCTATGCACTTATGATTGGAACTCTAGCAAGCATCCGCAACTACTAAAGATTCATTAAGGTAAAACCCAACCATAGCATTAAAGCATCAAGTCCCCTTTTATCCCATATGCAAACAACCTACTTACTCCGGTTTGTGTTTCAGTCACTCAAGCAACCCACCATAAGCAAATCATAAACATATTGCAAACCCTACAACGGGAATCCCTCACGCTTGCGCGACACGGAGGGCACAATAGGACAGCACCAATAATAAAACATGCAACTCAAACCAATCATAGAAATTCATCAATCACCGATAGGACAACGAAAATCTACTCAGACATCATAGGATGGCAACACATCATTGGATAATAATATGTAGCATAAAGCACCATGTTCAAGTAGAGGGTACGGCGGGTTGCGGGAGAGTGGACCGCTGAATATAGAAGGGGGAAGGTGATGGAGATGTTGGTGAAGATGACAGCGGTGTTAGTGAAGATCGCAGTGATGATGATGGCCCCCGGCAGCGCTCCCGCGCCACCGGAAGCAAGGGGGAGAGAGGCCCCCTTCTTCTTCTTCTTCCTTGACCTCCTCCCTAGATGGGAGAAGGGTTTCCCCTCTGGTCCTTGGCTCTCTGTTTCTGCGTTCTGTCCTAGCTCTGCTTCACCGTTTTGTGTATATATGGAGATCCGTAACTCCGATTGGACTGAAACCTTCGCCCAGATTGTTTTCCAAAAATTAGCTTTCTTGTGGACAAACAAGGGCATCAACCGCCTTACGGGTGGCCCACGAGATAGGGGGCGCGCCCTCCTGGAGGGGTGGCGTGGGCCACTCTCGTGGCCACCTCGGGCACCGTTTCGCGTTGATTCTTCCTCCCAAAAATCACAAATATTCCAAAATAATTATACGTCCGTTTTTATCCCGTTTGGACTCCGTTTGATATTGGGTTTCTGCGAAACATAAAACATGCAACAAACAGGAACTGGCACTGGGCACTGGATCAATATGTTAGTCCCAAAAAATAGTATAAAAAGTTGCCAAAAGTATATAAAAGTTGAATAATATTGGCATGGAACAATCAAAATTATAGATACTGACGGAGACGTATCAGGATCTCCAAGCTTAATTCCTGCTCGTCCTCGAGTAGGTAAATGATAAAAAAAAGATAATTTTTGATGTGGAATGCTACCTAGCATAATCTTGATCATATATCTAATCATGGCATGAATATTAAGACACGAGTGATTCAAGGCAATAGTCTATCGTTTGACATAAAAACAATAATACTTCAAGCATACCAACCAAGCAATTATGTCTTATTGAAATAACATAGCCAAAGAAAGCTCATCCCTACAAAATCATATAGTCTGGCAATGCTCCATCTTCACCACACAAAATATTCACATCATGCACAACCCCGATGACAAGCCAAGCAATTGTTTCATACTTTTGACATTTCTCAAACCTTTTCAACTTTCATGCAATACATGAGCGTGAGCCATGGATATAGCACTATTGGTGGAATAGAATATAATGATGGAGGTTATGTGGAGAAGATAAAAAAAAGAGAAAGTCTCACATCGACGCGGCTAATCAACGGGCTATGGAGATGCCCATCAATTGAAGTCAATGCGAGGAGTAGGGATTGCCATGCAACGGATGCACTAAGAGCTATAAGTGTATGAAAGCTCAACAAAAGAAACTAAGTGGGTGTGCATCCAACTTGCTTGCTCATGAAGACCTAGGGCATTTGAGGAAGCCCATCGCTGGAATATACAAGCCAAGTTCTATAATGAAAACTCCCACTAGTATATGAAAGTGACAACATAGGAGACAATCTATATGAAGAACATGGTGCTACTTTGAAGCACAAGATATGAGACTCACTACATGAAGAACATGGTGCTACTTTGAAGCACAAGTGTGGAAAAAGAGATAGTAACATTGCCCCTTTTTTTGCGGGCTTCTTTGGCCCCATTTTTTTATTTAGGCTTCTTTGGCCTTTCTTTTTTTTTGGATGGGGCAATGCTCTAATAATAATGATCATCACACTTTTATTTACTTACAACTTGATATTAAAACTCGATACTAGAACAAAGATATGACTCTATATGAATGCCTCCGGCGGTGTACCGGGATGTGCAATGATCTAGCGTAGCAATGACATCAAAAAACGGACAAGCCATGAAAACATCATGCTAGCTATCTTACGATCATGCAAAGCAATATGACAATGAATACTCAAGTCATGAATATGATGATGATGAAAGTTGCATGGCAATATATCTCGGAATGGTTATGGAAATGCCATGATAGGTAGGTATGGTGGCTGTTTTTAGGAAGATATAATGAGGCTTATGTGTGATAGAGCGTATCGTATCACGGGGTTTGGATGCACCGGCGAAGTTTGCACCAACTCTCGAGGTGAGAAAGGGCAATGCACAAGATCAAGAGGCTAGCAATGATGGAAGGGTGAGAGTGCGATAATCCATGGACTCAACATTAGTCATAAAGAACTCACATACTTATTGCAAAAATCTATTAATCATCAAAACAAAGTACTACGCGCATGCTCCTAGGGGGATAGATTGGTAGGAAAAGACCATGGCTCATCCCCGACCGCCACTCATAAGGAAGACAATCAATAAACACCTCATGCTCCGACTTTGTTACATAATGGTTCACCATACGTGCATGCTATGGGACTTGCAAACCTCAACACAAGTATTTCTCAATTTCACAATTACTCAACTAGCACGACTCTAATATCACCACCTTTATATTGGAAAACTATTGCAAGGAATCAAACATATCATATTCAGCGATCTACAAGTTTTATGTAGGATTTTATGACTAACCATGTGAATGACCAGTTCCTGTCATCTCTCTAAATAGATATAAGTGAAGCAAGAGAGTTTAATTCTTTCTACAAAATATATGCCCACGCACTAACAAATATAAGTGAAGCAAAAGAGCATTCTACAAATGGCGGTTGTCTATGTAAAGAGAAACATGCAATCCAAACTTCAAATGATATAAGTGAAGCACATGAAGCATTCTATAAAGCCATACTCAAAAGATATAAGTGAAGTGCGAAGAGCATTCTATAAATCAACCAAGGACTATCTAATACCAACATGGTGCATAAAAGATGCTCAACAGGTGTCTTCGAAGGTATTTGTTGGGTTGGCATAGATCGAGATTAGGATTTGTCACTCCGAGTATCGGAGAGGTATCTCTGGGTCCTCTTGGTAGTGCACATCACTATAAGCCTTGCAAGCAATGTGAATAATGAGTTAGTTACGGGATGATGCATTATGGAACGAGTAAAGAGACTTGCCGGTAACGAGATTGAACTAGGTATGAGGATACCGACGATCGAATCTCGGGCAAGTAACATACCGATGACAAAGGGAATAACGTATGTTGTTATTGCGGTTTGATCGATAAAGATCTTCGGAGAGTTTGTAGGAACCAATATGAGCATCCAGGTTCCACTATTAGTTATTGACCAGAGATGTGTCTCGGTCATGTCTACATAGTTCTCGAACCCGTAGGGTCCGCACGCTTAACATTCGATAACGTTTTGTATTATGAGTTATGTGTTTTGGTGACCGAAGTTTGTGCGGAATCCCGGATGAGATCACGGACATGACGAGGAGTCTCGAAATATTTGATCGGTAAAGATTCATATATCGGAAGGTAGTATTCGGACATCGGAATGGTTTCGAGTGGTTCGGGTATTTTACCGGAGTACCGAGGGGTTACCGGAACCCCCCGGGAAGTATTGGGCCTACATGGGCCTTAGGGGAGAGAGAGGGAAGCCCGCGAGGGGTGGCACGCACCTGATGTCGCTTGAAGCTACGTCGATATTTCCCCAAAGAGGAAGGGATGATGCAGCACAGCGACAGTAGGTATTTCCCTCAGATATGAAACCAAGGTTATCGAACCAGTAGGAGAACCAAGCTACACAACGTAAACAACCTGTGCACACAAATAACAACACCTCGCAACCCGACGTGTTAAAGGGGTTGTCAATCCCTTTCGGGTAACGGCGCCAGAAACGGTGCATGGACGGGAGAAAGTTGTAAAAGATTGAAATAATAGATCGCAAATAAAATAAAGTGCAGCAAATTATTTTTGTATTTTTGGTTTAAATGATCTGAATAAAAAGCGCTAATAAAATAGATCGCAAAGCAAATATATGAGAAAGAAGACCCGGGGCCATAGGTTTCACTAGTGGCTTCTCTCAAGAAAGATAGCAAACAGTGGGTAAACAAATTACTGTTGAGCAATTGATAGAATCTCAAATAATTATGACGATATCCGGGCAATGATCATTACATAGGCATCACGTCCAAGATTAGTAGACCGACTCCTGCCTGCATCTACTACTATTACTCCACACATCGACCGCTATCCAGCATGCATCTAGTGTATTAAGTTCATGGAAAAATGGAGTAATGCAATAAGAACGATGGCATGATGTAGACAAGATCCGTTTATCTATGGCGGTAGATATAGATCCCATCTTTTTATCCTTAGTAGCAACAATACATATGTGTCGGTTCTCTTTCTGTCACTGGGATCAAGCACCGTAACATCGAACCCACTACCGGGCACCTCTTCCCATTGCAATATAAATAGATCAAGTTGGCCAAACAAAACCCAAATATCGGAGAAGAAATACGAGGCTATAAGAGATCATGCATATAAGAGATCAAAGAAACTCAAATAACTTTCATGGATATAAAAAGATATGACTGATCATAAACTCAAAGTTCATCAGATCCCAACAAACACACCGCAAAAAGAGTTACATCATATGGATCTCCAAGAGATCATTGTATTGAGAATTCATCGAGAGAGAAAGCCATCTAGCTACTAACTACGGACCCGAAGGTCTACAAAGAACTACTCACGCATCATCGGAGAGGCACCAATGGAGGTGGTGAACCCCATCCGAGATGGTGTCTAGATTGGATCTGGTGGTTCTGGACTCTGCGGCGGCTGGATGAATATTTCGTCGGTGCTTCTAGGGTTCTGGTATTGTTGGGGTATTTATAAATAAAAGAGGGGGGTCCAGGGGCACCCGAGGTGGGCACAACCAACCAAATCGCGTCTGGGCCTCCTGGCGCGCCCTGGTGGGTTGTGCCCCCTTTGGGGCACCCCCCAGGTGCAACCAGGGCCTATTGCCTTCCTTTTGGGCCATAAAAAATCATCGTGGAGTATCGTGGCATTTGGACTCCGTTTGATATTGATTTCCTGCGAAGTAAAAAACATGGAAAAAACGACAACTCGCACTTGGCACTATGTCAATAGGTTAGTACCAAAAATGATATAAAATGGCTATAAAATAATTATAAAACATCCAAGATTGATAATAAAACAACATGGAACAATCAAAAAATATAGATATGTTGGAGATGTATCAGCGCACCCCTCCAAGGGAGTCCGAATAGGACAAGGATGAGGGGCGCGGCCCCCCTTTCCCTCTCCCTCTCCCTCTCCTTCCTTTCCCCCTCCGGTAAGAAAGGAAAAGAGGGGGGGGCGAATCCTACTAGGACTGGAGTCCTAGTAGGACTCTAATACGTCTCCAACGTATCTACTTTTCCTAACGCTTTTCCTCTTGTTTTGGACTCTAATTTGCATGATTTGAATGAAACTAACCCCGGACTGACGCTGTTTTCGGCAGAAATACCATGGTGTTGTTTTTGTGCAGAAATAAAAGTTCTCAGAATGGAATGATACTTTGTGAGGATTTTTTATATGATAAATAAGAATTTCTGGAGCCAAGACCTACCGGAGCGGGGCCCCTGGGTGGGCACAACCCACCAGGGCGCGCCCCCCTCTCCTGGCGCGCCTAGGTGGGTTGTCCCCACCTGGTGGCCCCTCAGACCCTGAAACCGATGCTATAAAATCACATTTTTCCAGAAAAAATCATAGAGAAAGAATTGTCGCGTTCCACGAGACGGAGCCACCGCCAAGCCCTGTTCTTCCCCGGGAGGGCAGATCTGGAGTCCGTTTGGGGCTCCAGAGAGGGGGATCTTCGTTCTTCATCACTAAGGGAGTCCTGGATTAAGGGGTCCTCGGGCGTCCGGGCTATGTGATGTGGGCCGGACTAAAGGGCCGTGAAAATACAAGATAGAAGACTTCCTCCCGTGTCCGGATGGGACTCTCCTTTGCGTGGAAGGCAAGCTTGGCGTTTTGATATGAAGATTCCTTTCTCTGTAAACCAACTCTGTACAACCCTAGGTCCCTCCAGTGTCTATATAAACCGGAGGGTTTAGTCCGTAGAGGCAATCATAATCATACAGGCTAGACATCTAGGGTTTAGCCATTACGATCTGGAGATAGATCAACTCTTGTAAACCCCATATTCATCCAAGATAATCAAGAAGTAAGTAGGGTATTACCTCCATCAAGAGGGCTCGAACCTGGGTAAACTCGTGTCCCTGTCTGCTGTTACCTTCGATCCTCGGACGCATAGTTCGGGACCCCCTACCCAAGATCTGCTGGTTTTGACACCGACATTGGTGCTTTCATTGAGAGATCCTCTGTGGCGTCACCAATGCCGGAGAAGCCCTGGCCTTAGGCCAAACCCTCCGGCTGGGCAATTTTACCATGGCCGCCTGTTCGGCCTTTAAGCCGACGATGACTTCCCAAGTCATCAAAAATCGTCTTCGTGTTGACCCCGAATACTCCAAAAGGATGGATCCAGCGGATTTGTCGTCTTTAAACGAACTCCTGGATCGCATCGCCGCCCTGGGGGTTGCTGCAGACTATGATCGGATTGGGCTTAAAGCCAATCAGAGAGAAATCGAATCTCCGCCGGTCACCCATCAGATAGCGGTCGTAGAGGAGCAAAACAACAACTCTTCCCCTATGTTGAAAACAATCTACATTCGGATTTTCGAGCTCGAAGAGTCGGATACCCGTCTGCAGGGTGACACTCCCATTCCTCCGAACTTAGATTCGGGGGTTGAGCCTAAAGAATCATCGGACACCCCGAAGCCCAAACTAATAAATTCAGAAGTTTCTCAAACCCCGGACTCCATATCGGGTCAGGGTTCGGATTTAACGCCCCCCACCCACCACAAGAAATATTCTCCAAGCAATTCCGGTCCCCCGGATATATGCGACCTCATGTACGTATGGCAGCAGTCTCAGGAAGCGGTCCATCACTTCTGGGCCAGATTCCTCCTTGTCAAGGACAAGATTAAAGATTGTCATGAAGAGGACACAATTTCAGTATTCTGCAATAATTGCACAGACGAAGGAATCCTCAACGCCCTTAACCGCCGCCGCGTACTACACTTCGCTGACTTGGCAACAATAGTATAGAAGTACTGCGCAATGGAAAGCGCCTGGAAAACTCAGACAGCTCGCTGGGAACCACCGGCCTCCATGCCACCTCCCTGGCGGGCAAAAAGGATGCACCCTCGCAGGGCACTTGACATAGAAGGCAAGAAAATTAAACCCATTATGGGATGTGGAACCGTTCTTGAGGGGTGGCTCGATAAGCCATGCAAGATACACACGACACCGCATTCCGAACCAACCCATCGCCTTAGAGCATGTTGGATACTCCGGCAAGTGGCCAAGAGCGGCGAGTGTCGGCGTTTTGGGAACGGGGGTCCCCAGACTTGCCTGCCTGCGGCCTACGGCGTGGCTCAAAGGAGGCCCAGGACGGCCCATCTTCATCAACACAAGCTCAAGACCCTCGCGAGGGGCCAAGCCTCGCGGGATGGACGACCAAGAGCTTCCTCAGGCACGGCCTCGTCAGGCTGGCTCATGAGGAGGCGGGGAGTTCAAGGCAGGGTATCTCACGAGGTGCCCATGACGTAAGCCATGATTTACCAAGGGCGCGATCGGGCGCCAGCCAGCAGCGCGCCCTCCTTTCCTCTTTGGTGCAAAGGGAGCAAGCGCAGGTAAGAGCATCAAGCAAAGGCATCCATTTCGGTGCAACAAGACCAAGACCAGCCCCAACGGCTGGAAGGGAGTCATCGTGGAGCCCAAGCAGGCGGCATCACCAGAGCCTTTGGCAAGCGAGACCAACTTTAGTCGATAAGTGTACCCGCTGTTCCCTTCAAAATGGCCAATTGTTGGCGCCCTTCCCGCTTAATATTTGGGAAGAGGCCCAGGGCCTTCGCCTATAAATAGGAGTAGCCACACTTAGAGTAGAGAGGACGATCAGGAGGACGATCGGATAGGAAGTGATAGTACGATCCGCATCCAGATCAGAAAGAGATAGAGACCCGATCCTCAAGCTAGAGCGACGGGACACCACCTAGCAGTTCATCACACCCACCAAGAACAGACCCTCGCGAGGCTGTTCTTCCTTGTACAGTTCTTCATCAGCCCAAGAGGTAATCCACCACACCACAAACTAGAGTAGGGTATTACACCACAACGGTGGCCCGAACTAGTATAAATCTCGTGTCTCTTGTGCTGTTCTTCTTAGTAGTTTAAGTCCCTGTGATTCGGCGAGGTACGAGACGGTGGAGGGTTGGATCTCCGCACTCCCTGAGTTCGAACCTTAAGGGTCTGCTGAACTCGAATCCGACATTTGGCGCGCCCGGTAAGTGCGCCGGAATCTGCTTTCGTCGCCTCGTTTTTCCCGACCACCGCAACCATGTCGACGCTGCGTCGGGCCGCGCGCGCGCGCCGAGCCGCTTCGCCCCCATGTCGCCCAGACGGCTCCGTCGGCGGCGCCTCGTCGTTCCCGTCACCTGCCGTCAACACCGCTTATCGGCCCGGCAGGAACGAGCAACAAGCGTCGTCCCAAAGACCCGTCCATGAGGCGGGGCGGCCGCACCGCCACGCCGCCACCCGCTGGTTCTTCGCCACGCGCGCCCAGCCTTGGAGGCCCGAGCTGCACTCATCGCGCTAACGAAGCTCCTGCGCTACCGCCCGTCGACAACGTTTACGAAGAATGGCTCGACCGAGTCACCGAGCTCGTCCGCTGCAGGAGGCGACCCAGCGCCGTCTGTCTCATCAGCACCGCACGCCCAGCGCGGCGATGAAGTTCTGGGCGCCTCAGCCGCCTCCTCCTCAACACGGCGCCTGGCCCCAAAGCGCGCGGTCCACAAGCGGAACCCGCTCCGCCAGCGCCGCGCTGCAAGAGCAGAGCTGCCAAGAAGTTCCTCGCCAAGCAAGAAGCTGCCCGAGCGCCCCGCCCAAAGACGCCAAGACCTCGCTGCCCCCAGCCAAGGGCGCAGGAGGCCCACAAGACCAAGCTCTCTGCCCCAAGGCCCCAGCTGCCACGGCGGGCTGCCGCGCTTCACCTCCGAGCTGCGCAGCGTCGTGGCCCGCCAAGTTCAAGCCAGACCTGCCTCCACGCTTATGACGGCACGGTGACCCTCGGAGTTCCTCCAGCTCTACGAGCTGGGCATCGAGGCTGCCAACGGGGATGAAAAGGTCATGGTGAACTGGTTTCCCATGGCGCTCAAGGACGGGGCCCGCACCTGGCTCCTGAACCTGGCCCGAGGCACGATCTCTTCCTGGGCCGAGATGCGTACCCGCGAACAGCCACCTGCTGTGAGCGACATGCGCCGAATCAAGCAGCAGCCAGGGGAAACCCTGCAAAAGTACATCCAACGCTTCAACAACGCGCGCCTCAAGATCCCCAGGGTAACGGAGGAGGCCATCATCTCTGCCTTCTCCGACGGCGTGCGCGACGTCAAGATGAAGGAGGAGCTGGCGATGCATGAAGATCTGTGCACCTCCCTAGAGCTGTTCAACTTGGCTACCAAGTGCGCCAGGGCTGAGGAGGGGCGCCTCTCCCTCCTCGAGCTGCCTGCCGCGGATCCCGAAGAGTAGAAGTCCAAGGCCAAGGACGTGAAGCGCAAGGGGGCTGCCGTGCTCACGGCCGAACCAGACACCAAGCGAGGCACAGATCAGCTCGAGTCCTCCATGGGCAGCCGGTACTGCGTGTACCACGACCTCCACACCCACAACACCAATGAATGTCAAGAGCTCCGGGCCGTGCGTGAAGGTAGGGTCGGCAGACGTCCCGAGCGCAGCGACCGGGGCTACGGCCGAGGAGGAGGAAGGAATGCAGGACGCTGGGAAGACCGCGGCCCGTGCCAAGGGTGACGCGACCAACCTCGCGAGGACCGCTGGCAAGACCCACCTCGCGAGGGGGGCTGGAGGGATCAACCTCGTGAGGATCGCCCGCAAGGGAACGCAGGCCTCCCTCCGCTGCCGCCGCCACCAAGGAGAATCAAGACCGCCATCAAGACGAGGGGCTGGGGCTTCCGTGAAGCGCGTGCGATTGCACGCATCCCGGCGGAGCTCAAGCCCCAGCCTCTCAGCATCTTCAAGCAGTTCGCTGCGAAGTGAATGCAGTCCTCCCAAGCTCGAGTCCACGTGCCCTCTCGGTGGTCGGCGTGCGCCATCACGCTCAGCTCAGCGGATCAGCTCAAGCGCGCAGCCACACCGGAGTTCTCCGATGCTTTTCTCCCCAATCATCGACAACGGCTGGTCACCAAGACCCTCATCGACGGCGGAGCAGGGCTCAACGTCCTGTCCGTGGAGACATTCAACAATCTTCAAGTACCCTACAGTCAGCTTCAGCCAACCAAGCCTTTCTCCCGAGTCACCGACGGCTCCACGGTCCAGATCGGGCAGGTCCGCCTTCTTGTCACCTTCGGGGCCCGTGACAACTACCACACCGAGCTCATCGACTTCGACGTCGCCCACATTCGCCTGCCGTACAACGCCATCCTCGGGTACCCAGCGTTGGCCAAATTCATGGCCGTAACCCACCATGGCTACAACGTCCTCAAGATGCCAGAAGCGGCGGGGTCATCACGGTGCCTGTGAAGAGAGAGACGCAGCGTGCTCCTTGAGCGAAGCTTTTGAGCCGCATCGCCGGAAGACCAGACCACGGCAGCAGGAGGCCTCCGAAGCCGCACCCAAGAAGAACAAGACATCGACCGCCCGGCTCCTCAAGAGACAGTTCCCTCAGGGCCCGCATCGGGCCAGGGGAGCCTCCTTCCATCGCATAGGAAAGCGCGCCCGCGCCTCCTCGAGCGGGCTCGGGGCTCTCCTGGAGGGCCGCCGACCTCGCCAAGGTATCGAGGGAGGCGCTTGGACACCACGTGGAGGCGTGTTTCGAAGCACGTTTCCCGCAAGAAGGAGCAAAACCAGAAGAGCAGAACCCTCAAGAGTTCGTCATCAAGGCCATTCAGGAGCTACAGGAGTCAAGGGTCATGAGGGGCAGCCGCCGCCTACCCGCTGTGGCCCCCCATCCAGGCGAGGATGGTGGGCTGCGCGTCTGCATCGACATACCAGGGCTCAACCGAGCCGCATCTCAAGAGCGCCTCTGGCCCTCACGAGTGGGACGCGCAGGGTCCGCCCCAGCCTACGTCGCATGCCTTATGGCCTGCCAAACGCGGGTGCTGCGCACCAGCGTCTCATGAGGACCATCCTTGAGGCTCAAGAGGTCAAGCACGCCGCAGCCCCGGGCGGAGATGGAGATGGCCCCGAGGCCGCCGCCAACGCCCGAGCCTCCCGAGGCCCTGGGCACAGGGGCTCGTGAGGATCGGCTCCGCAGCCCACCGAGTCTGCTACACCAACACCCCTTCATCCCCAACATCACCAGGTGACATCTTTAAGTTTTATTTCGGCTGGGGCGCCTTGAGGCTGCATTATTCCCGAGCAGCGTGGAGTCCGTCCTCATGCATGTATCCCTTTTACTTCATGTCATTAGCTTATCTCTTTGGGGGCGCCCTGGGGCTGCATCATCCCCAAGCCGCTCGGGCCAGTCCCAGCGGCATGTATCCTTCCTACTTCTTCCTTAGGATTATGCTCTCACTCCACCATGGCTGTTATTTGGTGCCTTTTCCTGGGTGGCGAAAGCTTGCGCGTTAAAGGGGGGGTGCTCGAGCATCGCGACTCGAGGGCTCCTACCGCTCTCCGCCCTCACCCTCTAGTCTTGTCCATGGCATCGTGACTGGCTTGCCAATGACGGCTGAGACCAGCCCGAGAGCCGACCCGAGGACGAGAGTTTCACATCATCTAACCCAGCTTATGCGTTAAAGGGGGTGCCTCGAGCATCGCGACTCGTGGCTCCTACCGCTCTCCGCCCTCACCCTCTGGTCTTGTCCATTACATCGCGACTGGCTTGCCACGGACGGCTGAGACCAGCCCGAGAGCCGGGACCCGAGGACGAGTTGTCTGATCCGACCCAGCTTGCGCTAAAGGGGGTGCATGAGCATCGCGACTGTGGCTCCTACCGCTCTCCGCCCTCACCTCTGGTCTTGTCCATGGCATCGCGACCTGGCTTGCCACGACGGCTGAGACCAGCCGAGAGCCGGACCCGAGGACGAGAGTTGCGCTCATCTAATCCAGCTTATGCTGTTAAGGGGAGGTGCACGAGCATCGCGACTCGTGGCTCCTACCGCTCTCCAGCCTCACCCTCTGGTCTTGTCCATGGCATCGCGACCGGCTTGCCCCGACGGGCTGAGACCAGCCCGAGAGCTGGGACCCGAAGACGAGAGCACCGCATCCGCTAAATTTGGAGGAACACACTCAAAGATAAGGCCTGAGCCAGCGCAACCCGCCTTGAGGTAGGGCCTCGTGAGTCCCGCTACTGGCTCACGGGTGCCCAGATACACCTCGTCCCAGCCCTACCGTGCCAGCCACGTGTCGGGGGGGGTTGTATCGCCCGGGGCTCCTCCGAGGGGATCCCCTCCACGCTCCAAAGGAAGCACCATGCTACGCCTGGTGACGACACCGCCGAGGAGCGGCTATGCCAGTCGCATGCGAAAGCGCTTATGCTCCTACTGGTGATAAATAATCGAGGGTGGCCTCCGGTCGATCAACCTCGTGGGCCCAGGCTCGGTGTCGGCCTCGTCGCGCGCGCCCCTCGGGCGCCCAGCCTTGAGGATGGGCACGGGCTGCACTGGTCACGCCAGACGACGCCACTCCAACCAGGCCCTCGGGCCTGGTTCGTCGACGCCACTCCCGAGCGGAGCCAAGGTACGCATGCCGCTTGAGCGTCAAGGGGACTCTGAGCATCGCGACTCAGAGCCTAACTGGTCATGTAGCCCTCACCCCTTAGTTCCGAAGGCTAACGGCGGTTGAGGTATCTGTGGGCCGGGCTCTGCAGACGAGAACGGTGGATCCGCCCGCGCCTCACCTCCCTACTTGCTGTTCAGGCGCTAAGGGGACTCTGAGCATCGCGACTCAGAGCCTAACTTTTCACGTAGCCCCTCACTCCTTGGTCCCGTCTTGGTTTCCGGTCGGGGCTAACGGCGGCTGAGGTATGCGTGGGGCCGGGCTCTGCCGGCGTAGAATATAAGCAAGTAGGAAGCACGAATTTCAAGGAATTCAAAAGCAAATATTACAGTCCACACTGTTATCGCAATACCAAACGCAAGTTTAAACGCCTCCCCGAGGCATGATACACGTGCAGGAATTAAAAGCAAGACAGGAGCCACAACGGAGTCACTTGTCGGCGGTGGAGCAGCACGGAGTGGGCTCGCCTCGTGAAGCAGCAGGGTCGGCAGCGCCTCGCTTCGGCTTGGTGCTGAAGGCCCGGAACTTCCCCAACAGACCCTCCGCGCGACCCTTCACAGCCTCGGCAGCGGCAGCTGCATGCTCGCCGCTTGCCGGCTCCAGTAGGCTGTCCATGTCGACGCTGGGATCGCGAAGATAGATGTGGGTGAGGATCAGCGTCAGTGCCGCAGAAGACAAGACACGCGCCTCAGCCGTGGGGCCAAGCCCAAGGGAGACATCTTCAAGAGCGCGGATCAGAAGGGAAGCAGCTTGGCGGGCCGTCCTCGCGCCGCCAAGGGCTCTCCAGCCGCTATCATAAAGCTCCTCGGCAGTGCGAGCCTTCACCTCCATATCCATGAAGGCCGCGCGATCTTCTGCAAGAACCCGTGCCTTGGCGTCCAGCTCGACCTTCCTCGCCTCCAGTTCCTGCTCCAGCACGCCTAGGCGGTCACGACACTTCTTCAGCTTGGCCCCTTGGTCCTTGTTGGCCGCTTCGCAAGCCTTCATGCCTTCCTCCTGCTCCGGGCGGAGGCGGGCCTCCTCGGCGAAGCTGGTCTGCAGTTCTTCAGCTCGCCTCCAGCGCCTCACAAGAATTTGACGCTGGCTGCCTCCCCTGGCAGCATCGCGGGATACCTTCGCCACGAACAGCCTGCTTCTCCTCATCGCAAGCCGCCGAGGCCTGACCAGCGCCGCCCGAATCGGTTGCCGACGCGAATCCTGCCAGAGGCCAGCTCCAAGCGCCTCGCCACTGGCGAGGGTCGGCGCCTAGAAGATCTGCCGCAGCCGCTCGGGCCAGCGGCAAGACGATCCGAGACAGCGGGATGAGTCGGAGAGACAGCAGTTGGCGGAGTAGGAAGAGATGGCGGCAGCGTAGCTATCGCGCTTTGAGGCGGAACCAGCGCGCCACGGCAACGGTGGAGGCAGCGCCCAACAAGGCCACCTCGAGTCGCTGATCAAGGGGCCGAGCTTCGCCCGGCCAGGCTCAGCCAGGCCTCGAGACGCCGGGCAGGAGAGGCACAGGCGTCGGGATCATCTTCCTTTCGGCAGAGGCACCGCCACGGATGGGGCCTCGAGAGCCCCTTCAGCTTCTTCGCCCATGGCGCCAGCTGGCGAAAGAACATGGACATCGATCTCTCGACAGAGCAATAATCAAGACGGGAAGGTGCACTTGCAGGTCGTCGCTGGTGGACTCGAGCAGCCTCGCCATACTTGAAGCCCGAGAGCCGGCTGCAGGATCAGCTTCAAGGGGACCAGGAGCAGGAGGCGTCTGCGGATCGCCCGGGCCGGGCGGAGCCGCTGGGACCAGCCCAGTCCGGTCCTTCTTCGGGATTGGGGCAGGCCGCCTCCCGCCACCTCGCCCTCGCTACTCGGGAGGCGGAGAACGCGGGCCTGCGCCCGCGGGGAGGAGCCCTGACTCACCCCAATCAACCCCTCTCCTCGCTCTCTTTCCTCCACCTCTTCGCGGAGTCGGAAGAGGACACGCCCACCAGGTCCTCCGGAGCCTCCGCGGGCACGAGCCCGTCCCCATTGAAGGCGGGCATGGGCCCCACGACCTGCTCCCAATCCTCGCGAAGGAACAGGGGCGCGGGGGCGCCCTCCGGTCTCGCCACATCGCCCCCAACCAAGGATTAGAGGACCGTCGCCAGATCCTCGCTGGCCAGGGCCACGGGGCTCGGGTGAGGCCTCCACATCGGAAGCGAGTAGTGGCGAAGCGGAGCCAGTTGGTGCTCCAGGAACTCCCTCAGCAGCGACGCACCGGTCAGCCTCGCCGCCGCCGCGTCGGCCGGCTTCAGATCTGCATCCATCTTCTCCAGCACTAACCAGACGGGGATCCCGGCTTCGCCGGGACCAGTCGTCGAACTCTCGGCCGGGCTCTGTGGGCAGGATTAGCTGAGGGTGGATCCGCCCAGCATCCACCAAGACCCACTTGCTCCTGAAGCCCTCAATCCGCTTCCCAGGGTTCGAAATGGCGATGGCTCCGCCCTATGCGACGAAGCTCACGCACGCAGAGGCGGAGCCACGGGAGGTTCGCAGGAAGAAGTAGTGGCGTAGCAAGGCCACCGAAGGCTTCACCCCAACATGGGCCTCACAATAGTAAGCGAAGATTGCCAGAAGAAGGACGGAGTTGGGATGGAGGTGCAGAGCTTGGATGTTGTAGTGACGGAGGAAGGAGAAGAAGAACTCAGAGAAGGGAGGCACCAGACCAGCAATGATGGCGCTCGCGAAGAACGGGTAGAAGGTACTCCCCCGACCCTCAGGGGCGGAGGAGCCGGCCTTAAACGCCGCCGTTCCATTGACGCCCTGCGCCTCCGCCAACCGGCGCATCAGGGCAAGGCTTGCCGCTGACACATTTGGCGGGTCCAAGGCAGGAGAGTACCAGGCTCCGGCCGGGGTTTGGCGAGGAGCCATGACTGGGTAGGGCACGAAGGCGGAGTGGATATGAAGGTCTTGGAAGCAGGGAGGAGAGGCGCAAGAAAGGGGATCTGAGCAGCAACTGGAGAAAGTAAAGGAGGCAAGGAAGATGCCGCTCTATTATCAACCCACGCGGTTGCAGAGGCGCCCACGTCTAATCAACCACCACGCGGCGCCCAAGGCCGCAGGCTGTTAGGGCCCACAATGCTTCGCACTTGCCCTTTCGCCTCTCTGCTCGGCCAAGTTCGAAGCGCGCGTGGCCCGGGGGCTACTTGCCGGCGTTCGGGAACGGGTTCCCAGACTTGCGTGCTCAAGCGCCTGTGGCGTGGCTCAAAGGAGGCCCAGGGCGCCCATCTTCATCAACACAAGCTCAAGACCCTCGCGAGGGGCAAGAGATCATGGGCGGACGACCAAGAGCTTCTCGAGCACGGCCTCGTCAGGCTGGCTCATGAGGAGGCAGAGAGTTCAAGGCAGGGTACCTCGCGAGGTGCCCATGACGTAAGCCATGACGCACCAAGGGCGCCCGGCCGGGCGCCACCGCATAGCGTCCTCCTTCCTCTTTGGTGCAAAGGAGCAAGCGCAGCAAGAGCATCAAGCGAGGCATCCGCTTCGGTGCAACAAGACCAAGACCAGCCCCAACGGCTGGAAGGGAGTCATCGTGGAGCCCAAGCAGGCGTCATCACCAGAGTTTTGGCAAAGCGAGGACCAGCTTTAGTCGATAAGTGTACCCGCTGTTCCCCTTCAAATGGCTAATTGTTGGCGCCCTTCCCGCTCAATATTTGGGAAGAGGCCCAGGGCCTTCGCCTATAAATAGGAGTAGCCACACTCAGAGTAGAGAGGACGATCAGGAGGACGATCGGATAGGAAGAGATAGGACGATCCGCATCCAGATCGAAAGAGATAGAGACCCGATCCTCAAGCTAGAGCGACGGACACCACCTAGCAGTTCATCACACTCCACCAAGAATGTACTGCGAGGCTGTTCTTCCCTCAGACTCTTCTTCATCAGCCCAAGAGGCAATCCACCACACCACAAAGTAGAGTAGGGTATTACACCATAACGGTGGTCTTAACTAATATAAATATCGTGTCTCTTGTGCTGTTCTTCTTAGTAGTTTAGGTCCCTGCGATTCGGTGAGGTACGAGATGGTGGAGGGTTGGATCTCCGCCAGCACCCCTGTAGTTCGAACCTTAAGGTCTGCCTGAACCCGAATCCGACAAATGAGGATATCCTCACCAAAAATACCTCAGAGCAGTAATCTCCGGAAAACGATGACCTTCGAGTATTGAAGGTCTTCGAGACTTTCGCTTCAAACAATCGGCGCAAGAGGGAACTTCGTGACCTCGCCGAAGTCTGCCAAGTCACAGCAATAAATCCCTGGGACGACACGGCCATAACTTTTAATGCCGATGACGAACCAAAATTCCGGTCAGTCCGAGCACCAGCCGCCTTGGTCCTAAATCTGATTGTGGATGGCTTTCGGCTCACTAAAGTGCTCATGGACGGCGGTAGCGGACTGAACCTCATCTACAAGGACATGCTCAATAAAAGTCAAATAGACAGAAGCCGCATCAAGCAAAGTAATACGACTTTTCGAGGAATCATTCCCAGTTCGGAAGTAAAATGCGCATGAAAAATTAAACTCGACGTGGTATTCGGCACGCCGGAGAACTATCGGTCCAAAGAGATAACCTTCCAAGTGGCCCCTTTCAAAAGTGGGTATCACGCCCTGTTGGGGCGAGATGCATTCGCGCGCTTTCAAGCCAAACCTCATTACGGGTATATGAAGCTCAAGATGCATGGGCCCAACGGTATTATCACTCTCGCCAGTGATCTGGACATAGCACTCTGCGCCAAAAAAAAAACGGCATCCCTGGCCCTCGAGGCACTATCCGAGGCCCTCACAGCCGAATAATTTACCGCACTACGCTCCACGTGGACAGGGACTACGTAATCCTCGATAAGCGGCCCAAATCCACCTCCTTCAAACCAGCAGACGAAATAGTCAAATTCCAAGTTCACCCGACGGACCCCAAGAAGACAGCTTCCATCGGGGCACAGCTGGACCCGACGATCGACGCCACATTATGCGCGTTCCTGCGCGAAAACTGGGACATATTCGCCTGGCACCCTTCTGATATGCCAGGAATCCCACGTAGATTGGGCGAACACAACCTCGATATATTGAAGGGATACAAGCCGGTCAAGAAAACACTGCGGCGCTTTTCCGAACCCAAATGACAAGCTATGGGGGAGGAGATAGCCAAGTTAATTGAGGCCGGGTTCATCAGAGAAATAAAACACCCGGACTGGCTAGCAAACCTGGTGATGGTACCAAAGAAGGAAAAATCCTGGCGCCTGTGTGTCGATTTCAAAGACCTCAACAAGGCCTGCCCTAAAGATCCCTTCCCCCTCCCCCGCATCGATCAGATCATTGATGCTACTGCAGGACACGACTCACTATGTTTCCTCGATGCATACTCCGGATACCATCAAATCAAAATGAGGAGTCTGATCAAGCCGCAACGGCATTCATTACCCCATACAGGCCTTTATGCTTCAACACTATGGCCTTCGGGCTGAAAAACGCCGGCGCCACCTACCAACGCATGATTCAAACATGCCTGGAGGAACAAATCGGCAAGACGGTCGAAGCATATGTGGATGACGTCGTCATCAAAACTAAGCACGTCGAGTCACTAGTAGACGACCTGCGTCTCACATTCGACAACCTCTATACATATGACATCAAGCTCAATCTAGAAAACCGTGTCTTCGTTGTCCCGGCCGGAAAACTGCTGGGCTTCATCGTTTCCAATAGAGGAATTGAGGCAAACCCAACCAAAATTCGAGCTTTGTCACAATTGGCTACACCAACAGACCTCAAACAGGTCCAAAAACTAGCCGGATGCATGGAAGCATTAAGCCGCTTTATCTCCAGATTAGGGGAAAAGGCACTGCCACTATATCGCCTGCTCCGACGCACCGACCACTTTGAGTAGACGGACGTGGCAACGGCCGGACTAGAAGAACTAAAATCTCTTTTAGCGAGCAACCCAATCCTGGCCGCGTCGAACGTCAGTGAACCTATGTTATTATATATCTCCGCAACACACCAGGTAGTGAGTGCGGAGCTCATCGTCGAACGAGAAGAGGATGGACATAAATTCCCACTTCAAAAATCGGTATACTATGTATCCACTGTCCTCACACCATGCAAATCCCGGTACCCTCATTACCAAAAGATAGCATACACAGTCTTCATGGCATCCCAGAAGCTACGACACTACTTTCAAGAGTGCTCGATCACGGTGGCTTCTGAAGTACCACTCAATGGCATAATAAACAACCGCGACACTACAGGCCAGATTGCCAAGTGGACCATTGAGCTCTTGCCATTCGATATAACATACAAACCACGCTGAGCCATTAAATCCCAAGTATTGGCCGACTTCGTCGCCGAATGGACAGAGGCCGAACTCCCTAAAGAGTACGACACATATTCCAACTGGGTCATGCACTTTGATGGCTCTAAAATGCTAGCCGATTTAGGAGAGGGCGTTGTCTTAACGTCTGTCGGTGTCAAAACTGGCGGATCTTGGGTAGGGGGTCCCGAACTATGCGTCTAAGGTCGATGGTTTACTGGAGACAGGGGACACGATGTTTACCCAGGTTCAGGCCCTCTCTATGGAGGTAATACACTACTTCCTGCTTGATTGATCTTGATGAATATGAGTATTACAAGAGTTGATCTACCACGAGATCATAATGGCTAAACCCTAGAAGCCTAGCCTGTATGACTATGGTAATGAGTATATGTCCTTTCGGGACTACACCATCCACTTTATATAGACACCGGGGGGTTCTAGGGTTACATAGAATCGGTTATATAAGAAGGAATCTTCATAGTTGGTCACCAAGCTTGCCTTCCACGCCAGGGAGAGTCCAATCTGGACACGGGTACAGCCTTCGGCCTTCATATCTTCACAGCCCACCAGTCCGACCCATTGATAATAGGCCGGACGCCCGAGGACCCCTTAGTCCAGGACTCCCTCAGTAGCCCCTGAACCTGGCTTCAATGGCGAGGAGTCCGACGCGCAGATTGTCTTTGGCATTGCAAGGCGGGTTCCCTTCTATCCGAACTCCAAGATAGTCTTTGGATGTGATGATAGTATCCAGACCTGTCACACACACCATACACAACCGCAGAGAGAATATAATTTTACGCGAGTACAATCCGTTGACAACTTTTTGTAGCACGACATTACGTCTGACCGGTCATAATTTCAAACCGTTTTTGTGTTCGCCGCTCCACGTTCCGAGACGCGGTTGCCATTGGCACATCTTGTCAAAGCAGAGATCGTGCGCCCTTATTGTGGGATTCTCATCAATGCAGGTATGGGTAACCCAACCGTGCCGTTTACACAGGCCTTGGGAATAGGCGAGCTTTTAGGGTGAGTGGGGAGGCGCTTGATATTCACGGCCTTTATAAGGGGATAAGGATTCCTTTTTTTCACGCACACCTTTTCTCTCCTTCAGCCCTTCCGTCCTTGAGCTCCAGCGCCCAAGCTTTAGCTTTTCCTCGTTTGAGAAAGCACTCCAAACATGTACGGATCCGGAGCTGGAGGCAAGTGGATGGCCTCCTCTGTTAAGACGAAGGACATCACGGAGCTCCGGGAGGCCGGATACCTGGCCAAGGAGATTGCTCACCGACTCCCGTTTCTAGGACAGATCGTCCCTACTCCAGAGCCCCATGAGAGGGTTGTGTTTCTCACACACTTTATCCGCGGGCTGGGATTCCCTCTCCACCCGTTCGTCCGCGTACTGATGTTTTACTACGGGCTAGACTTTCATGACCTAGCCCCCAACTTCATTCTCAACATCACGACATTCATTGTCGTGTGCGAGGCCTTTCTCCGCATCCCACCTCATTTCAGCCTATGGCTAAAGACCTTCAATGTGAAGCCGAAGGTGGTGAGCAGCCAACAAGTAGAGTGCGGAGGCGCCATGGTGGGTAAGATGCCCAATGTTACCTGGCCCGAAGGCTCCTTTACGGAGACGGTCAAGGGGTGGAAATTGGGGTGGTTCTATATCACTGAGCCGCGCAATACTGACTGGGCGGCGGCCCCTGAATTCTGACCCGGAATCCTGATGCAGCTCACCTCCTCGCAAGAGAGGGGCCTAACCTGGGGTCCCTTGAACGAGCTGACTGGGTTCCAGACGTGCGTCCAGAACATGATAGACTGGAAAATCAAGCGTGTCAACATGATCCAGGTCATGCTCATTCGTCGGGTCCTTCCGTGCCAACGTCGGACTTGCTATCTGCGGGAGTACGATCCGGCCAAGCACCAGACGCTACTATAGCTCTTCGTTACGACGCACGGAGACATCTGGAAAGTGCTCTTCAAGGCCGACGAGACACCACCGCTCCCGACCGAGGATCGCGGGCTCAGCTTAAAGCGCCAGGCTAATTCGGTAAGTTGTTCCATGTTTTCGAGGCATACCCTTTACTAGCATATTTTGAGGAAAAAGCCTAAGCCTTACTATCCATGTTTTCAGTCCTGGATCGAGATAGAAGGGAGGATTAACTGCCCAACTCCGCTACCCGAAGACCCCGAATTCCCATTACTGATGAAAATGCTGTTTCCAGCACCTTATGAGGTGCCGGAGAAGACGACCAAGAAAGCGGCCAAAGGGGCCCGGAGGGGCCCTCGCCAAAAAGGCGCTCCGGACGTGATGTCCCAAGACGAGACTCGCCCTTCGTCCGCCAAGGACGATGACGAGGAGGAGGAAGAGGAAGATGACTCCCCACCCAAGGTGGGGAGGAAGAAGAAAGCGGCCTTCATGAATCTGGAGGCGAAGGCACCCAAGAGGGGGAAAGGCTCCCTCGCGGATAACTCCATGTGGGATGTCGATTGCAGTCCGGAGCGGCCTCCCCGGACCAAGCCTCGCGCCGCATCGTAAGTATCAAAATCTTTATGCACGCCCGAACGTCTGGCCTTTCCGCCTTGTAATATTGACATGTTTGAATCATGTTATTGCAATCCGGCTCGGGACAGATCTCTGCGATCTTCATCAGAAGGTTCGCTGGACCCAAAGGAGAGGGGCAGTATGTCACCGTCGCCCGCTTACTCTCCCTCGGCCAAGGGTGATGACGAGGAGGCGTCCCAAAGGACCTCCTCAGACCGGGGGAAGGCTCCGAAGATTGTCAGGGTTGCGCCCCAGGATGACTCCCGGGCCGCCGGTCACATGGGGGGAAAAGCCCCTACGTAGATGGATGATGCGGGCCGAGTTCTATTTGACCCTCAGCCAGATTCTATTCCGAAGACCTATACGACTCCGGAGTCCGGCGAACGGCCTTTCCCGAAAAGAGGGGGTGTGCTACCGGTGACCTCCTTCCAACCGGAGGCACTGGATCATCTACTGGAAGTGCTGCAAGGCGCTTCCATTGTGGATGAGCACCGTGCTCATATGGGTATGGTGATCGAAAAAGTTCAGTCCGCCAAAAACGGACTGACCGAAGCCCGCGCTAGCCTTCTAACAGGCTTTCAGGTGAGTAACGTAGTTGTAAGAAGAATATCACAGCGTAGACAGTAGCCCATGATGCTCTGTTCGGTGTTCGGAAAGAAAAAGCCGAACAACGGATCAAAAATAATTTTTGCAGGAGTCTAACATGAGGTGTCTATGTGAATAAGTAGGCCTCTCTGCGGGCTGCTACCGCTCATAATGCGGAGGTCTCCGGACTAAAGCAGAAACTTGAGCGGGCCGAGGAAGAGCTTGGCCTCGTGAAGAAGCAGATGGAGGATAGCCAGGGTATGCAGTAACCTGCGTGTTCATTTAATAAGGATGAATAGTCCATGAAGGCTAAAGTGTCCTGAACTTTATTAGGGGCGACGACCGAGGTGGCGACCCTCAAGAAGGCGTTAGCCGAGGCCGAGGACAGAGCGGCCAAGGAACGCGCCGCGCGTGAGAAGCACGAGGCCCTGGTTAACAAGGCCTAGTAAGAGCTCCAGGACGCCGTCGAGAAGCTCGAGTCCTTGGAGCGTGATTTTAGGATGCAAGAATCCGAACTTGCGAAGGCCCGCCAGAGTGCAAGATGCCCTAGCCGAACCCAGAGTACTCTCCAGGAGATTCAGGCGGCCGAGAAGATTGCAACGGGTAAGTCTTTCGCTATGCGAAGGAAACATTCCTTGTACTTACCCGAATTTGGGTTTTCCAGGGGCATTTACGGATCTGCCGCGTAGCATATCCGATGTTGCCGAGTTTTATCGAGCCGAAGAGGGGATACAGAGAAGCTATTCTGGCCTCAATATGTTGGACCAGAACATCCGGTGCCCTTTAGCGACTGGCTGAAACAGCTGGTCGAGCTGCACCGGTCGGCCGAGCTAGCCATGAAGGACCTAATAGTCCGGATGTGGCCCGCCAAGCCCATACCCAGCAGCTACTTCGGTCTTGTGAAGCGGCTTATAAGTGCCTGCCCGCGGCTCGAAGCCGTGAAGCGATCGGTCTGCACTGAAGGTGCACGGATGGCATTCGCGCGCATCAAGACGCACTAGGCGAAGATGGGTGCCAAGAAGTTGATGACCGAGGGGCCACCTGAGGGCAAGGAGCATCGTCGACCCGAGCTGTATTTTGGCGGAGTCCTGGAGGGATCCCGCCTTGTGGCGGAGCAATGTACGAGGGACGTGATATTCCCGTGAAAACATTCGGGTTGTACTATAATATGAAACAAGATTGGTATGTAATATGATGCTTGTAATGAAATTTTACCTCCTGTGCGGCCTTTTATTTAAAATTTGAGGGTTGACCAGTCGTCGGCTTCTGCCCCCACGTAGATAGTACGGGGGTGTTCAGGATAAATCTAAACACTCTTTACTCCACATTATGGTCCTTAAAGGAGGTGTTTAGCGCAACGAACAAGGCAATCAGACTATACGGCCTTTATTACCTCACTTAGCCATAGGAGTTTGACAATGAAAATTTTGGCGAAGCCCCTGGTGTTTGGAAGGCCGAACTAGGTGCGCTATACACACCTAATCAGAGAAAAACCGATTCCTCGCATAAAGCGGAAAAAATCTCTAGGGATTTGAGACCACTCGAACAGCTAACCGGCTCTCGCCGTATCATGTCAGCTAGTTTTCGGCTTTCTCTACTGAGGTGCTCGTCCGGAAGAACCGGGATACAATCGCAGTAGTTCTCCCTTTACTACCCGATCCGATATAGCGAAACGTAAGGTAGTAAGCACAGGAGCCGGGCAACCCAACTATTGACCAAAGACATGATTCGAGCTGATGCATATAATGCTATAAGTTAAAGGTGCGAATATCTTTGTAAAAGTGTTCGGACTTTTGTTTGCCATAATCTTTGGCGTGATGAAACCACAGCGCGATGTCGTACCCGAGTGCGTCCGCAATGAGTAATAAATACAAAGGAAAAGCGGGAAAATTAAGCAATAAGTGGCGCTACCCTTTATTTGTAATCACGGTTAATCGTCGAGGCGTACTTGTATATATGTCTGATAAGCAAGAAAGGCTGTTTAACATGCCGAGACCAAGTGCGAGCTGCGTGCGGGTATGTAAAACAGGCATAGCAATCGTTAGCAGAGGCCACCTGGGGATTCCCTTGTACGCCAAAGCTCCTTGCCTCCTTAGTGTGTCCGACAAACGGGTTGGCAGAAAAAAACCTCGAAAAGAGAAAAAGAACCTCAAATGAAAAAGAAAAAGCTAAGGTACGTGAATCCTGGGGTCGGTCGAGCCGCACTGTGGATCACGTCCATACTCATGGGACTCTGGGCGCGTGGTCATGTACGCGCGATACGAATGCTACTCCCTCTTCGGGGCTGGGAAGGAGGCCGAATTGCTAATTGAGCTCTTGATAAGCCGAGTTGTCCTGTTGCAGTGTAGTCCGGGCCCTCTCTACGATGTCTAGGGGCTCGGCAGCCGGATTATGGTTCTGCTTGAGAAGGCCTCTCTGTACCTCTACTACTAGGGTGGCTGTGTGCTCCTATGTACGGAGGGAGCGTTCCGTGTTTCCATTGACTATTATGACGCCGCGTGTTCCAGGCATCTTGAGCTTGAGATAAGCGTAGTGTGGCACCGCGTTGAATCTAGCAAATGCGGTTCGTCCAAGCAATGCGTGGTAGTCGCTGCGGAAGGGGACGATATCGAAGATTAGCTCTTTGCTTCGGAAGTTGTCCGGGGAACCGAAGACCACCTCCAGCGTGATTGAGACCGTACAACGGGCCTCTACGCCTGGTATGACTCCTTTAAAGGTAGTCTTTGTGGGCTTGATTTGTGCGGTATTAATGCCCATTTTGCGCACTGTATCCCGATAGAGCCGGTTGAGGCTGCTACCACCGTCCATTATGACTCGTGTCAGGTGAAATCCGTCGATGGCGGGTCGAGGACGGTCTTGACGAACAGCCATAGCCGGATCTTGGCGGATGATCATAGCGATCAAAGGTAATTGGGAATGACGACCACGGATTGAATTTTGGAACGACTGGCTCTACCGCATGGACATCCCTAAGTGTGCGCCTGCGCTCCCTTTTGGGGATGTGTGTAGCATATAGCATGTTCACCATTTTGACTTGAGGGGGAAATTTTTTCTGCCCCCCAGTGTTCGGCTGCCGGGGCTCTACGTCGTCGTCCTCGCTTTGCGATCCCATTTCCTTGCTCTCGGCATTTGACTTGCTGGCTTGCCTGAAAACCCGGCAATCTCTGTTGGTATGATTGGCTTGTTTGTCTGGGGTGCCGTGTATCTGGCACGGTTGATCGAGTATGCGGTCCAAGCTGGATGGTCCCTCGTTGTTCCTTTTATAAGGCTTCTTCCACTGGCCAGAGTTGGAGCCACTGAATCCGGCGTGAACTGCAGTGCCATCAGTGTTATCGCCATTGCTTCGGTGTTTGTGTCTATTGCGCCGGAGCTTGCCGATGCTATTTTTGGCCTCGGAGGGGCCTGCCTCGTTGGTTGTGTTTTTGCTACGAGCCAGCCAGCTATCCTCACCCGCGCAAAAGCGGGTCATGCGTGACGTGAGGGCTTGTCGGATTTCGGGTTCCGGCAGACCCTTGAGGTTCGAACACTGGGGTGCACGCGCAATCTCGCCCTCTACCTACCTGCACCCCGCCGCCTCGCTAGGATCTAAACTACGAAAGGAACAACACAAGAGACACAAGGTTTATACTAGTTTGGGCCACCATTGTGGTGTAATACCCTACTCTAGTTTGTGGTGTGGTGGATTGCCTCTTGGGCTGATGGTGATGAACAATACAAGGAATAACAGCCTCGCGAGGGTCTGTTCTTGGCCGGGGCGATGAACTGCTTGGGGGAGCTCAATCGCCTTCTCTCTCTTTCTCTCTCTTGGATCCAGCTATTGATTCGATCAAGATACCCCTAGCTCTGTGTGTGGCTAGTCCTATTTATAGTGCAGAGGCCTGGGCCTCTTCCCAAATATTAATGGGAAGAAGCCAAAAATTGACCATTTTGAAGGGAACATCTGGTACACTTATCGACTAAGTTGGTCCTCGCTTTGTCAAGGCTCACAGGTGGTGGCCTTGGCTTGGGCTCCACAATGACTTCCTTCCTACCGTTGGGCTGGTCTTGGTCTTGTTGCACGAAATGGGCGCCTTTGCTTGATGATCTACTTTTGTGCTTGCTCCCTTTGCACCAAAGAGGAAAGGAGGACCTTCTGCGCGGGCTGGCCTTCGCTTGGCACCCTTAGTGCGTCATGGCTTGCGTCATGGGCACCTCATGAGGTACCCGCCTTGATCTCTCGCCTCCTCGAGCCAGCTGATGAGGCCGTGCACGAGGAGGCTCCTGTCGTCCGCCTCATGATCTTGCCCCTCATGAGGGTCTTGAGCTTGTGTTGATGAAGATGGGCGTGATGGGCCCCTTTGAAACGCCACGGCAGGCCCGAGCAGAAAGTCTGGGGACCCCGTTCCTAGAACGCCGGCAGTAGCCCCAGGCCCAAAAGCGCGCCCGGACTTGGCTGAGCGAGGCGAAGGGCAAGTCTGCGCCGCCCTTGAGCCCTAACAGCCTGCCTAACGACCTTAGGCATACGTGGCCATTGTTTGGGCGTGGGCGTCTCCACTTCCCCGGCGCCTCGGCAGCTGCACGATTTGTGAGTCCACGCATGCAAAGCGGGTTATGATTACTGCGATCGTGGAGGCCGGCGGTTGGCCTCCTCACGGCTTTAAGAAATCTGGAGCAGTTAGCGCTCCTCTGGTCATGTTACGCGCTTCTTCTTCGGTTCTTGCTCCGTCTTGCTGCAATGGCTCCGATCCACGGTTCTCTGCGGCGAAGAAGGAAAGGCTCCTCGAGAGGTCTGACCCGCTCCCTTGAAGCGGCTAACCCTCGCCATCGAAATGAGGTGCCCACCAGGTGGTGCCGAGGCCTGGTGCGGCTGACCCACGACCAGAGTTTCCGCTTCCCTTGTACACACGGATCGAGGGTTACGAAGGGGTTGATGCGAGCGCCCAGGCGGCGCCGCGCCCCGTCGGCGCCCGGAATCCTGGTGCGTTGTTCCCCACAGTCCGCCGAGGGCTCCTCCCGGGAGTTCGTACTCCATGCCGCCATGCCTCCTCGGTCTTGGGTTCGCCTTCCTCCCTTCTTCGCCTCTGCGATTCATGGGGAGGACCCACAGGGCTACTGGCTGCGTACGCATGGCTCTGACACCCTCGCAGCCAGGCGGAGGTTGAGGAGTCGTTGCCCGGCCGAGGTCTTCATGACTCGAGGCTGGGGGGCGAGATCACCAGTCTGCGGGACAAGGCGCCCTCGCGATCCACAGGTGCTGTGGCGGCCGGTCATGCTCTTCAAGGTCTTGATCGCGGAAGGCGCCCGGCTGGAGTGCTGCCCGGGAGAGGTGATCGAGGCCACTGCGTGGCGAGGCTAGGCCGTCGGCCGCTCCTCAGCGCTCCTCGGTGGTGGGCGTCGGAGGATCCGGTGACTCGCCCGAGCTCTTCCCGACTCGAGGCGGCGGCAGCTCTGAGCCCCGAGCCTGCGCCCGCTCTCGGGCAGAGGCGGGCTCGGCAGCCGTCGCCGCCCCTTATCTGGATGGGGTTGGCGCCCGGTGCCCGGCGACCCACTATTGATGATGGCGTCTTTTGAAGGAGCGGCGTGTAGTTAGCGTTCTTTAGGATCTGCTCCACATGAGGAATCAAAAGCGTGCCCCGTGAGGGCTTGCCTAAGGTGCTGTGGTCCTGTTTGTTAATATGATCCTTGTTGTGAAACAGCGCGGGTTGCTCATTCCGCCTTAGCTCAGTTCTCCCTTTTGACCCTTGCGAGGCTTGATGCTCTCTGTTGTGAGTCCCAGTCCCAAGGCAAGCTTCAGCCGTCATTTGGTATGCAGTCGCGATGCCATGGTCGAGGCCAGGAGGTGGCGGCCGGGGTCGATAGAGCCTGAGTCGCGATGCTCAGGAGGTCCCCTTAGCGCTCAAGCACCATCGTTCGGTGAGAAAGGAGGAAGCGACATTGCTAACTTCGGGATTGCATTTGGTGAGGGGCGGTGCCGTGTTAGTTAATGCTTCGGAGGTGACTTATCTCGAGAATCGAGTCGCTTCCCGGGTGCGTTGCGGGTCCTTACATCGGCGGCGAGGAGTCGCTTGGCGAGGTCCTCCGCGTGTCCCTCCCCTCGCCTTTGCTCCCCTTTCTGCTCTCGTCCTCGGGTCCGGCCCTCGGCGAGTCTCAGCCGTCAACTGGTATGCAGGTCGCGTCACCGTGGTCAAGGCGAGGTGAGGCTGGAAAGCGATGAAGCCCTCGGTCGTGATGCTCGGGCACCCCCCTTTAACGTGCAAGCGGTTCGCGGGTGAGAGTGAAGGAGACACCATGGGGGCGGCGCTGGCGCTGCTCCTTGAAGAGATCTGCGGGCTCATCACGAGAAAAACGAAAGTTCGCCGTCCGCGACCGACAGGTCGGCCGTTGGTTGCCCGGAGGGTGATGAAACGCGAAGGCTTGGCGAGTAGGCGCTAAGCGGGGCTGCAGCGGCGAGCTCAGACCATTCAGGTTTGTCGGCGTTGCGAGGGGCGGACCCGTGCGCATAGCGCCAGCGCCGTTGAAGAACAGCTCCATCGATTGGTGTCATTTGAAGCGGGCAACTAGGTCAAGCATGTTAATCACAAAGAGCAAGTCCATTTAGATAAAGCGCAAAAGAAATGACGTCGCCCGCGTCGGACCAGCGACACAGGGATGATGCAGCCCGGCGCCCCAACAAGATAAGCTAGGAACATGAAGTAAAGGATACCTGCTGGGGGCGGACCCACAGCGGCACAGGAATAATGCAGCCACAGAGGCGCTCTAGCTGGAAATGAAAATTGAAATATGTCACACGATAGCGTTGAAGGCGAAATGGTGTTGGTGCAGCAGACTCGGTGGCTGCGGGGCCGATCCTCCACGAGCCCCGGGCTCATGGGCCTCGGGAGGCTCGGGGCGCGTGGTGGCTCCTTGTGGAGCATCTCCATCTCCGCCCGAGAACTGCGGAGCCTTTGGCCTCTTGAGCCTCAAGATGTCCCTCATGAGGCGCTGAGTGCGTGGCTGACCCGCGTTTGGCGGCCGTAAGGCATCTGGCGCGGTAGCTGTGGGGTGGACCTTGGCGTCCCAGCGGGAGGGCAGGCGCTCTGAGGCGGCTCGGTTGAGCCTGGTATGTCAATGTAGGCAGCAGCCCACCATCCTGCGCCTTGATGGGGTGCTATGGCAGGTGGCGGCGGCTGCCACTCATGACTCTTGACTCCTGCAGCTCTGAATGATCTTCTTGCAGCGAACTCCACGAGGTTTGGCCCTCCTTATCTTGCTCCTTCTTGAGGAGGCGTGCTTGGCTCGCCTCAAGTGGTGCCCAAGCGCCTCCTCGTGACCTTAGCAGGTCGGTGGCCCTCGAGAGAGCCCTCGAGACCTGCTTGAGGAGGCGCCAGCCTTTTCCTATCACGATAGAAAGAGGTTCCCCCCAGGCAGGCGCGGACCACGAGGGGCCTGCCTCTGAGGCTGGGCGAGCAGCGTCTTCTTCTTCTTGGGGGCGGTCTCGGGAAGCCTCCTGCTTCCCGCGATCCGGGTCTTCGGTGATGCGACTGAAAGGCTCGCTCCGGGGGCACCTGCGTCTTTCTCTTGCAGGGCACCATGATGACTCCGCCACTTCCTGGCATCTTGAGGGCGTTGTAGCCGTGGTGGGTTCTGACCATGAACTTGCCAGCACCGGGTACCGAGGATGGTGTTGTATGGCGGCGAATGTGGGTGGCGTCGAAGTCGATGAGCTTCAGTCTGGTAGTTGTCGCGTCGCCAAAGGTGTGAGGCGAACACCTGATCGGGGTGTGGGCCGTCGGTGACCCAGAGAAAAGCTTGGTTGGCTGAAGCTGATTGTAAGGCACTTGGAGATTGTTGAGCGTTTCCACAGATGGGGCGTTGAGCCCTGCCTTACGCCATCGATGAGGTCTTGGTGACTAACCGTTCTTGATGATTGGGGAGCGAGCATCGGGAGGACTCGGCTATGGCGCACTGCCAAGCTGATCTGTTGAGCTGAGCGTGATGGTGCACGCCCGACCACACGAGGCGTGTGGCTTCAAGCAGGGAGGACTGCATTCACTTCAGGCGAACTGCTTGAAGATCGTTGAGAGGCTGGGGCTTGAGCTCTGCCGGGATCTGAGCGATCGCTCGCGGAAGCCCCCAGCCCCTCGTCGATGATGGTCTTCATTTCTCCTTAGCTGCGGTGGCGAGAGGAGGGAGGCCTGCGTTGCCTTGCAGGTGATCCTCGCGAGGCTGATCCCTCCAGCCTCCCTCGCGAGGCGGGTCTTGCCAGCGATCCTCGCGAGGTTGGTCGCGCCACCCTTGGCGGGGGCCGCGGTCTTCCCAGCATCCTGCGTTCCTTCCTCCTCCTCGGCCGTAGCCCCGGTCGCTGCGGTCGGGACGTCGGCCGATCCTCCCTTCTCGCACGACTCGGAGCTCTTGACATTCGCTGGTGTTGTGGGTGTGGAGGTGGTGGTACCTGCAGTACCGGCTGCCCTTGGAGGACTCGGGCTGATCTGCCCGCTTGGTATCGGTTCTGCCTGAGCACGGCAGCCCCTTTGCGCTTCACGTCCTTGGCCTTGGATTTCTTCTCTTACGGTCTGCGGCGGGCAGCTCGAGGAGGAGAGATGCCCTTCCTCAGCCTGGCGCGCCAGTCGCCAAGTTGAACAACTCAAGGAAGTTCACAAGTCTTCATGCATCGCCAGCTCCTCCTTCATCTTGGCGTCGCGCACACCGCCGGAGAAGGCGGAGATGATGGCCTCCTCGGTCACCTCGGGAATCTTGAGGCATGCGTTGTTGAAGCGCTGGATGTACTACGCGGGTCTCCACGATTGCTGCTTGATGCGGCGCATGTCGCTCCTGACGGGTGGCAGTCCACGAGTACCTTGGAAGTTGGCGGTGAAGCGGAGTGCGCATCTCGTCGAGGAGGAGATCGTGCACAGGGCGAGATTCGAGGCAGTGCGGGCCCGTCCTTGGCGCCATGGAAACCAGTTAGCCATGACCTTCTCATCTCCGTTGGCAGCTTGATGCCCAGCTCGTGAAACTGGAGGAACTTCTTGAGGTCGGCCGTGCCGTCGTATGGCGAGGAGCAGGCCCGGCTTGAACTTGTCGGGCCATGCGGCCTTGGCGCAGCTTCGAGGGTGAAAACCGTCAACCTCTTTGTAACACAGGAGGCCTTGGGTGATGAAGAGCTTGGTCTTGCGGGTCCTCATGCGCTGCGGCTGGGAGCAGCGGGGTCTTGACGTCTGGGGAGCGGAGGCGTGGTCGCGGCAAGCTGGAGCGCGGGAGCACTCGGGCAGCTTCTTGCGGGCGAGGTCCTCCCAGCAGCTCTGCTCTTGCCTGGCCTTGCCTTTGTCTGGGCGGGTTCCGCCCGAGGACCCGCGCGCCTTAGGGCCAGGCGCCTTCTTGAGGGGGAGGCGGCGGCGCCCGAGCTTGTCGCCCAGCCAGGGGCAGGGTGCGGTGCAGCCAGAGACGAGCAGCAGAGAGCCCCAGTGGCGCGGATGAGCTCAGCGACAGTCGAGCCACTCTTCGTGAAGCGTCGTCGGCAGGGCGGTAGCGCGCGAGCTTCGTTTGCGCGATGGCGCAGCTTCGAGCCTCCATAAGCGCCTGTGAAATCGCGAGGCGAAAAACCAGCCAGGCGAGTGAGGGGGTGCTTGATCGGCCGTCTTGCCTCACGGAGGGCTCTTTGGGGCGATGCTTGCTGCTCGTTCCCTTGAGCCGATAAGCGGCGTTGACGATGGCGGCAAGGAATGACGAAGCGCCCGCCAGCGAGAGCCGTCTGGGTAGCCAGAGGAAGCGAGGCGGCTCGGCGCTTCAGCAGGCCCGGCAGCGTCGAACATGGATCACGGTGGTTGGCGGAGAAACAGGCGGCGGAAAGCGGATTCTGGCGCAGCCCTACAGCGCGCCAAATGTCGGTTCGGGTTCAGCAGACCCTTGAGTTGAACACTGGGGTCTTGTAGCGGAATCTCGCCCTCTACCGACCTGCACCCGCCGCCTCGCTAGGATCTAAACTACGAAGGAACATCACAAGAGACACAAGGTTTATACTAGTTCGGGCCACCATTGTGGTGTAATACCCTACTCTAGTTTGTGGTGTGGTGGATTGCCTCTTGGGCTGATGGTGATGAACAATACAAGGAAGAACAGCCTCGCGAGTGCATTCTTGGCGAAGCGATGAACTGCTTGGGGAGCTCGATCGCCTTCTCTCTCTTTCTCTCTCTTGGATCCAGCTATTGATTCGATCAAGATACCCCTAGCTCTGTGTGTGGCTAGTCCTATTTATAGACAGAGACCCTGGGCCTCTTCCCAAATATTGGCGGGAAGGGCGCCAACAATTAGCCATTTTGAAGGGAACATCTGGTACACTTATCTGACTAAAGTTGGTCCTTGCTGTCAAAGGCTCTGGTGAGTGGCCTTGACTTGAGCTCCACAATGACTTCCTTCCTGCCGTTGGACTGGTCTTGGTCTTGTTGCACGAAATGGGCGCCTTTGCTTGATGCTCTACTTTGTGCTTGCTCCCTTTGCACCAAAGAGGAAAGGAGGACCTTCTGTGGCTGGCGCCCTTTGGCGCCCTTAGTCGTCATGGCTTGCATCATGGGCACCTCGTGAGGTACCCGCCTTGATCTCTCCGCCTCCTCATGAGCCAACCTGATGAGGCCGTGCACGAGAGGCTCCTGTCGTCCGCCCAGCATCTCGGCCCCTCACGAGGTCTTGAGTTTGTGTTGATGAAGATGGGCGTGATGGGCCCCTTTGAGCCACGCTGCGGCAGCATGCGAGCAAAGTCTGGGACCCTCGTTCCCAGAACGCCGACAGGGCTGCCATGGATTTCGGCTTTTCTTGGCCGAGGTTGTTGAACTATACTAGATCGTTGATGGCGCGCGTTGCCGCGCTCGTCTATTTGTGCAATAGAATATACCTTTTCATATATTTGTGCATAAATAAAGTGTCAAAAGATGGATAATTTTTTTGTTGTTGAAAATTTAGATGGTGCAAATAGTTGAAAAGTATTGCACTACTCAACCATACTACCCTAAACTCTAAACACCAATTCCAGTGGAAGAATCGTGGAAGCCATATCTATTGTACATCAATCCACCCGCAAAAAAAATCGATAGTATACAGTGCATAGACAGCATATTAACACTAAGGAATAATAAGTTGTCGGATTTCGGGTTCCGGCAGACCCTTGAGGTTCGAACAACTGGGTGTAGCGGAGATCCAACCCTCCACCGTCTCGTACCTCGCCGAATCGCAGGGACCTAAACTACTAAGCAGAACAGCACAAGATACACAGATTTATCTTTGGTTCAGGCCACCATTGTGGTGTAATACCCTACTCCGGTGTGTGGTGTGGTGGATTGCCTCTTGGGCTGATGAGGAACAGTACAGGGAAGAACAGCCTCGCGAGGGTCTGTTCTTAGCGGGTGCGATGAACTGCTAGGTGGTGTTCAGTCGCCTCTCTCTATCTCTCTCTGGATCCCAAATGCCAGATCTCGATCCCTCGATCCCCTCTCTTTGAGTGTGGCTACTCCTATTTATAAGCGAAGGCCCTGGGCCTCTTCCCAAATATTAAGCGGGAAGGGCGCCAACAATTGGCGATTTTGAAGGGGAACAACGGGTACACTTAACTGACTAAAGTTGGTCCTCGCTGCCAAAGGCTCTGGTGATGACACACCTTGGGCTCCACGATGACTCCCTTCCAGCCGTTGGGGCTGGTCTTGGTCTTGTTGCTCCAAAACGGATGCCTTTGCTTGATGCTCTCACCTGCGCTTGCTCCCTTTGCACCAAAGAGGAAAGGAGGGCGCTCTGTGAGCTGGCGCCTGGTGGCGCCCGGCAGAAACCCCAGTGCGTCATGGCTTGCGTCCACGGGCACCTCGTGAGGTACCCTGCCTTGAACTCTCCGCCTCCTCATGAGCCAGCTGTGAGGCCGTGCACGAGAAGCTCCTCGTCGTCCGCCCCATGAGGCTTGGCCCCTCGCGAGGTCTTGAGCTTGCATTGATGAAGATGGGCTGTCACAGGCCTCCTTTGAGCAGCGCCGCCGCAGGCCGCAGGCAGCAAGTCTGGGGATCCCGTTCCCGAACACCGGCAGTAGTCCCAGACCTCTGGCGGCGTCCGAACAGGCCGGCAGAGGCGAAGGGCAAGTGTGGCGTCATGAGCCCTAACAGCCTCTGACCTTGGGCGCCGCATGGTGGTTGATTGGACGTGGGCGGCACTGTTCCCCCACGCCTCCTCATTTCGTGCCTTGCTAGGCGGACACGCTGCTGTACACATCTGTTCCCTTCTCTGCTGCTCGTGCGCCCCTGTCCTTCCCCCTCTCGAACTCCGGCTTCCATTTCCAATCCAATCTCGAATCTTCCCCTCCCCCCCCCCCTTTTCAATCGCTATGGCTCCGGCGAAGAAGGGGAAAGGGAAGAAACCGGTGCCTCCGCCTCGCTCATCGCCGCCGGCGGCCTCCGCCGGCGACCCGTCGATCATACTCAATCTAGAGGGCTTGGGCAAGGTTAGTTCGGCTCTGGCCACCACCTTCAACGAATGCGGGAGGACGACGGCCTGGCCCGCGTCCCACTTCTCCATCGATAGGATAGTCACTGAGGTCCGGTATTTTGTTGACGCCCTCTGGGCGGGGCTGGTTCCCCCCTTCTCTGATTTCTTCAATGCCGTGCTTTCCCACTATCAGCTCCACATGATGCATCTGGGTCCTGAGTCCATCACTCTCCTCTCGGTCTTCGCCTTCGTTTGTGAAGCGATGATGGGCATCCTTCCTTCGGTTGCCTTGCTGCGCCACTTCTTCTCTCTGCGCCTTGTCGATCCCACCCAATGCTCGGCGTGCGTGAGCTTTGTCACCGCGCCCGAGACGGCGTCCTCAGGGATTGACTTCAGCCTGCCTCTGCCCGCGGCTGAGTTCCGCGAGAGGTGGTTGTACATGGATGTGGGGGTGCCCAACCCCCTGCTATCGGAGCCAACCTCGCCTGTTGTCCCCAATTCAGGCTGGAGCCAGGAGACGCTTTCAAGCCCTCGACTCATCTTTGTCTGGCGCCGCTTCGCGTTCTTGAGGTCGCTTGCTGTGACAGCGCCCAAGGTGGTGAAGGAGTTCCTGATGTGCCGCGTTGCTCCTCTTCAACGCCATTCCCACCGGATGTGGGCCTTCAGCGGGCATGGTGATCGTATGAGGCTCCAGGAAGAAGACCTGACGCCGGAAGCGCTAAGGAAAGTGCTCCTGGTCCTGACCGGCGACCCTAACCCCGGTGGCATCCGGCATGAAGGGGCCTTGCTGTTCCTCTGCCAGAACAGGGGTGATTTTGTGAACCAGATGCCTATCTTTGATGAATGGGGGCCGCGCCCCGCTGGTCTCCAGGGGCCTCGCGAGAATCCAGTGATGGTGACAGCCCTTCCCGTTGGCCAAGGCGGCTCCTCCTCGAGTGGCGGAGCAGGGAGGCACGAGACGCCAGAGGCCGAAGGGACCCCCGCCGTGGTGACAGCGTCGGGCGATGCTCATGAGGGGGCAGCACCTGAGGCTCATGCCGCCCATGGCTGGCGGGCAGCCGCCCTGGCGCTGCGGATGGAGCCCCAGGCCCTGCTGCTTCTCTTGGTGAGGCGACCAAGCCATGCGCCAGCGGACGCCCATGGCGCAGTCGCCTTGATGCTTCTCCCTACGCCGCAGGCTGACCCTACACTCAAATCTTGGGCGTTTCGCGTGAACTTGAGGCCCTCCGGAAGAAGGAGGCCCTGGCGTGATTACCCTTGTCGCTTTCTTTGAAGCGTAGGAAATGCCGCCAATGATGAGTAAGCCTTCTCCTTCCCCAGCTCCTGATTCTTCTGCTGCTTGTACTGATCCTTGCCCTGCAGGCCCCTTCCTGCCGAGCTCGCGGAGACAGATGAGGAGCTGTCCCCCCCGGCTTCGCCCCCTCCCCCGTCCTTGATTGCTCCAAGTAGTGGAGCCCTTGTGGTGAGGGTGACCGGGGAGGTGAACCATCCCGAGGCGCGTCCTGGCCCTGCGCGCCTCGCGACCCTTCCTCACGAACCTTCCCGTGGCATAGCTAGCCGGCCGTGGGCTTCTCGCCTGGTCGTGGACGGCGATTGGTTGAGGCGCTTCCTGCGCCCCTCGTCTGGGGATGGGCTGGCACTAGGCCGGGCTTCTGGCGCGGCGTGCCCGGCCGTCGCGAGGGTGCCAGCCCCCAGCCCCCTGCCCGGAGGGGGAGTGCTGATTCGTAGCTCCCGGCGCCCGTCCGGGGCGGTTGATGGTGTGGAGGACGTGCTCGAGCGACCTCGAGAGCGTCGCGCTCTTCGCCAAGGGTTCCTTCGAAGAGCGGCTGATGCGGTGAGCCTGCTTGGTGAAGAGCTCGCTGATGAAGGCCAGCGCTTGAGGCCGAGGCCTGCGCTGGCCGCAGAGGCCTGAGCTGGGCGCTGTCGCCCTTGCGTGCCACCGGCGCGATCTTGATGATGAAGAGGCCAAGGCGTCGCTGGCGGCCTCTCGGGAGGCCTGCTCTTGGGCCGTCGAGGAGGCCCGGGAAGCTAACAGGCGGCGAGAGGTAGCGGAGGAGCGGGCACGGGAACTCCTGGCCTGGTGTCACTCACTGGAGGAGCAAGTGGAGCTGCGCGACGCAGCCCTCGCGTCGATGAAGGTGGCCTCCGGTGACTCGGCGGAGCTCCAGAGGCGTGAGGCGCTGAGGCTTGAAGCCGCCCGAGCAGCGTCTTGTCTGGCGCTTGGAGCGAGGCGCTTGGCGGCGTGGGCGGAAGAGCGAGGTCGCTGCAGGAGGCCCAGCGTCTGGAGGAGGTCGGACGCCGGAGTGGCGACAGCCTTTCGAACCTCGGCCTTGAGTTTGAGGAGAGGCTGGGGGTTGATCGGGGCCGAGGCTGAGGCAGGACCGCTGCCTTGAGGGCCAAGCTGGAGGAGGCGGCGGACGGGCGATGCTCTTGGGCCGCCCTCGAGGTGGCGCAGGAGGTCAACCACCTCCTGGGCGAGGCGCTCCTTCGCCAGCGTGGAGGAGGCCGAGGCCGTCGCCGCTGAGAATCACGGACGAGATCGTCGGCGGCGAATCTGGAGCATGAGCACGGCCCCATGCTCGCCGCGCTCGGGAAAGAGCCAACGCCGCCTTGGGTAATATCTGCGAAGCGGCGGTTGGCGAGCCGCCGCGCGTTAACTTCGCCAAGCAACCTTGAGTTCTTCACCGGCGTGGTGGCGGTGGAGGAGCCGCGGTCGGTCGAGGCCAATAGGTTGGTGGAGGAGAGAGTCGTCGCGCTGCTTGGCGCGCCTTTTCTTGTGTCTTCAACCATCTCCGGGACATGGACCCCCGCCCGACTTGACGCGATTATCGCCCGATTCCCGAGCCGTCCGGGCGACTGGCGCTGGGTGGAAGACAATGTGGATGCTCTCGTCCGGGCCTTTGCTTTGGACAACGGCGGCGTGGTCGTGGCCGCCCGACGAAGCGGCGTGGTGAAGCGGCCCGAGCGCGCCGGCAACCACGCAGAACAGCGACGGCGAGGCCAGCGACGCCGACAACGGCTCGGGAGGTGCTCTAAGGGCGCATTAGAGTTTATCCGTTGATTATGTCTTGTCCCTATTCCGTTACCCTGCATGAATAAAACTCAGGTTTTGGCCTTATGGCTGTGAGAGCATTTTGGGAGGGGAGCCCCTCATGTAAAACTTGTGTTCATCGTATTAGCAGGTGTTACATCGCCCATACGCTCGCGCCAAGTGGTTGGCTAAGCGACGTGCTGGTTAGCTGGTTTACCTTTGTTTCGTACGAGCCCTGAGATAGCCTGTGGGAGGCCGCGGCGATCTGAGTGTCTCCTGATCGAATCCGTAGGATCTGCAGTGAAAACCCTCCGGAGAGGACGCGGCGGCGGCAGGCGGGGCTGTGCTCAAGCTAGGCCTGGCCCGGCTCGCGAGGGGAGGCAGCTGAGGCGGAGTGGTAACCGAAACGCGAGAGATTTGCTCGAAGGAGACTAAGCACACCTTCCCCGAACACACTCAAATCTCGAATTCGAATTCAACTTAAATCCAGCGGAGGAAAGCGACAGCCAAATGGAAAGGCGAAGAAAGCAGAAGAAAAGCCGCGTCCGGCACCTAGTCTAGTCTTGGGCGTCTTCTCACCAGCAGGAGCTAAGTGCTGCCATTGGGCGTGGGAGGGAGCCCTAGGGCTGAGGCCGGCACCCTGAGACTCCAGGCGTGTACAGCCCCTCATTATTACGTGAGAGTGTCACGGGCGGCGAGTTTACAGGCACTTGGCCTTCTTCACAGTGCCGGCCTTGCTTCATATCGCCAGACGAGGGCCCGCCTTGCGCCACACTCTAGTGCCATCAACAGCGACCGGAAACCAGGGCGCGCCCGATGGGGTAAGCGGTGTGCCAGTTCCCCGGCGACCACGGGTCCTCCGCGAGGCAGGCCACAGGCGCCTCCCCAGAAGAGGGCCTACCTCCTGAGAACGCCTTGCTGCGAACACCGCGGTGGTGATGTCGGATCTCTGCCCCTCTCCGGCAGCCCCCTGCGCCCCCTCCCGAGGGGTAGGAGACTACGGGAGCGAGGCAGCCGCTCGTCGTGGCGACCTGTACCTCCTGTGACCTATGGTTAGCGTATGTTTGCTCTTGAGGAAGTAGCGGTACCCGCTAATCGTCGCCCCAGGTGTGACCAGTGGGACCGTCCCGAGGCTCCTGGAAGAGCTCGGCTTCTGGCGCCTCATCCCCCCAGCTTGGGCTAAGGAGCGAGCCTTGCTCTCCCTCATGCGGTTGCCCTTGGTCCATCATGTGGGGCACGTATTCTTCTGGCGCCGTCATCCGAAGGCCACGCCGTAGTCTTGGCGTGCCATGCTGCTGCTTGATCATGCCACCGTGGGGTGGTGGCGCGGCGGTCCACCAGGGCCGTGAGTTACGTCGAGACCTTCTTCTCCGGGCGGGCGGGGGGCAACCCGCCGCCGGCCCCTCTCTTTAACTTTCGCGGTGTTGGAGTAGCTTTGGAGCCAGCAGCGCGTGTGGAGCCCCGTGCGGGCCGCCACAGGCTGAGATGGAAGCTGGATGCAGAAGGGGTGAGCCCAGGGTGGCGAAGCCAGGAGCTCGCCACTCGCTCCGGCTGACCGCGTCGCGGCCGCTCTCCGGCACTTGCTGCAGCAGCTCTCGGAGCCCTTGTGGCGCGGCCCTCCGGTTCCTTTGCTCGGCTTGCTCCTTTGCACCAAAGAGGAAAGGAGGACGCTGCGCGGGCTGGCGCCCTTGGTCGTCATGGCTTGCGTCACGGGCACCTCGTGAGGTACCCTGCCTTGAACTCTCCGCCTCCTCATGAGCCAGCCTTACGAGGCCGTGCCTGAGGAAGCTCCTCGTCGTCCGCCCTGCGAGGCTTGGCCCCTCGCGAGCGTCTTGAGCTTGCGTTGATGAAGATGGGATGTCCTGGGCCACCTTTGAGCCACGCCGCAGGCCGCAGGCAGGCAAGTCTGGGGACCCCCGTTCCCAGAACGCCGACATAAGTTGTGGGCATCACATAATTATTTCGCATTGTCTCCTGTTCTTAAAGAGCCACAATAAAGACCTTGCTTGCTACACATCCATTTGTTGAATAAAATGAGACTTTTTTATAAATACTTTGCAGCATGAAATATTGTAGATAAGATGTTATAGTCGATAACAAGCTAACGATTCTATACGCAAGCAAAATTAATAAACTCAAAAGGGAGACCATACTATACACTTTAGAAGGTGTAAAGTGTACCACTGCTGGAAACATTAGACTGGAGACTACCATCATAATAATCATGAGGTTACAGCAAAGATCAATAGTGCGGATTAAAATGAAAACATGTTGTGGAAAATAAGAACTATTTTGTTTATTGGTACCTCATTACAGATATGGTATTATTACGATGGGCAAGACCTCCAAGGGAAGAAAAACAAACACATCCAAGTTGTAACAACATATTTGATAATATAGAGCCTTGTATTAACTGCTACAGAACATGACTCATTCTATGGCTTAGTGCATATATCGGTAATTGTCTTCTTCTCATATCCGAAAGTAACATTCAAAAATCCCTCTACATTTGCAAAAGCTCCATCCTTCCTGATATGATGAAGTCATTATTTATCAAAGCCAAAGGTGTCACGAAAAGTAGGCTTGAAATTTAGAACGATATGGGCATCACAAAATAAATTGAAAAAGATTGAGGCATGTACACAGAAATGGTATCCAATCCAACCTTAACCCATTAATCAAAAGGCACATGCGATATACACCGTAGCACAAGGACTTGCCATTTCAAGGCAATTACACAAGAGGAGGATAATAGACATTATCCATGTGTTCTGATATAAAATTGTATGTAGAACTGTTCCCAACAAATTAAGATGGGCATATGTGCATATATATCAAAAAGGTTTGTGATAAGACAACATACATGATCAAGTAGAAGTAAAATTAATAGGGTGCTCTGTGTTAGATGTCTCAATGACCTTGAGTCTTCAAAACCTACAGGATAAGAACATCTGCAGCAATCAGTCACAAAATCACCCGACTGTCCACGTAAATAATAGGTAAACTTGTGACACACTGGAGAAATTTCTCACCAGAAATACACCAGTTTATCTCCTGCAGGACACAATGGGATTGATCCTCCACGTGTTGACCGATGCAGGCCATGACCTTACATCTCCCCCTTGGCATCCTATGCTTCAAAACTTACAACATCATCTCATTAGATCACCTTATTCCAAGCAATTGAAACAACCACAAATAGTATCTACAAAATTGGGAGAAACATCATCTCCTAACTGGCTGCACGGGGGATGGGGATTAGAGGCAATATGAGTTTCTCCTCATGGAGTATAAAGTGTCCGTAAAGGTAATGTGCACGGGAAGGAGACGGGAGGAAAAAAGGCATGAGAGTGGAAAAACTCACATCGTCACCATTATATCTAACAACTTGGAACTTGGAATCTTCTGGCCAAGGACCCCAGTTAAATGCTTGGCACTAGAATGAGATAAAAAAACAGGCAATTAGCCAATTACGGACACAGGGTAACACACATCAGAACAGCTACAGGGGATTAAAATAATAGCAGCATAGCATTATGACTTAACTTTCTCCTATAAAAAAATGTTACTACTTCTAAATTAATAGGAAGAATTTGCATATCTTATAGTGCAAACTTGGTAGGCCAAAATGGATCATGAACTGCAGAGGTATAATATTGACAGATTCAGTTTTGAGACATAATGATAAAGAGTAGAAATAGTCCAACCATGAAGTAAAAATAGAATTAACAATTCATATATATTTCCCGGTGGAAATTACTGAAACAACTCACAAAGACATGTCTACAATAAAACAAGACAAGATGAATGCTATAATTCTCATGTAGCAATAAATCAAATAGAAATTCCAACGTTCAGCAACTTTACATAACAAACAAATCTACCGTTTACTTTAAATTGTACTTTACATTGAATTTTTCCCTATTGCGATGACAGAAACAGAGGTAGAAAAAACTACAACTGGCACTGATCTAGGAAAGTTTACTCAAAGTTTCTTGAATATTTATATTAAATTGGATTTCAATCAAGAAAATTGCTCATAGATGGAACCATGCAATATTTGCTAGGCACGGATCAAACACAGCAATGCCCTTGCCGCTGACCTCGAGATAGTGGCGCAAGAAGAGCTCCTGTCCATCCTAGCGACGGACCTGGCCAAGAGACAGAGGACGACATGCTAGAATCACTGGTTGCCGCTATTGCAGCCGGCGGCGAGATAGTGGTCGCGTGGGAGAGGTGGTCGTCTCAGTCGCCGACAGGTCATGTCGCCATCTCCCCTGGCAGATCAGGTCCGTGCCTCAGCCCCAAGCAGGTCTTGTCGCCGCCTCTTATGGTAGATCAGGTCACCGCCGCCCGGCCCTTAGCAGATCAATGGAGAGGAGGAGCCGGTGGCGCGGATCAATGGATAGGAGGTGCCGGCGGCGCGAATCAACGGAGAGGAGTGTGCGCGCATGGTGTAGTTAAGGCCGGCGACGCGGTGACCATGGAGGGTGGAGGGAGTCGATGTTGGAGAGCACGCAATCGGGGGACAGTGGAGAGCATAGGAGTCTCTGTGGCTGCGGACCACGCCCAATCGCACTACCGGTTACACACCATTCTTCATGGTGTATGGTGCGGAGGCTGTTTTGCCCTACGACATCATTCATGACTCATCTCGAGTGCGCATTTATGAAGAGAGAGAAGCCGAGCTGGATCCGCAGGACGGTCTAGATGCCCTGGAGGAGGAGTGTGATGTTGCAAAAGCCCGTTCCGCATTCTATCAACAACAAGCTCGCAGATACCAAAGCAGGGAAGTGCGGGCCAAGACTTATAATGTTGGTGAACTCGTCCTACGCTTGCCAGAAAAGAAAAAGGACAAACTCAAGCCCAAGTTGGAAGGTCCCTTCGTTATAGATGAAGTTCTCACTGGAGGCACGTACCGTCTGCGTGATGCATCGGATAATTTCTTAGAGCCGAACCCGTGGAATGCTGCCAGACTCCGAAGATTCTACGCCTAGAGCAGGACTCATTTTTCGTTTTCTTTTTCTCCTTTTTTTCATTCTCTCTCTCTCTTTAAGTTTTTCTTTACCTTTATAGCTCTTTTGCATCTAGGCCGCACACTTATGAGGTACACATCCTTAAATGTATACGCCCATAATACCTGGGGGCTTCTTTTACAGAAGCTTATTATCATTGTCCGAGCATCAAGCTCACCACATATGTGTCCTTTTCTCATATATACCTTTTCTTCGCCATTATATGCACCTTATGACTTATGTTTTTGCCAAGCTGGGTCGCTTGGCTCCTGTGCTTATGACCTACGTTCCCGTTTGTTCGGCTAGGGCATAAAGGGAGCACCTCTGCGATTGTTACGGCCGAGTGATCCGGACTTGTACCTCAGACTGGGTGAAGCCGAAAGCTAGCGTTCTAAAGGGAATAATCGGTCAGTGGACTAAAGACGTTTTACCCTGGTTGCACTATGAACCCCCAGATATTATGTATACTGCGGTTTTTCAAATCACAGTTCGGGCATACTAACGCATGTTCACCCAGGGAAAGGAACCCTTAACGGAACTATGCTCTCTGGAAGATGTTTCTTACAATCAATAAGTAATATAACATAGCTAGCCAAATACAACTTGTCTGTTCAAGCAACTATGACCCCTACGCCTGGTTTCCAAGCATGCCCCAGTATTTATCACCGGTCCGGTATTCGGAAACACTCCACACCTTCGGGTCCGGAGGTAGAAGCGGAAAGGTCTGCCATGAGAATCCTTTTACAATTCGGCTAGGGACAAATTTGTCAATTGAAGTACATAGTCACTTGGACTCAAAAACTTCTTCCTCTATACCATCTAACAGGCTGTTGCTACCTCTTGATCATGTGTTGGTTTTCCCTTGAAGAGGAAAGGGTGATGCAGCAAAGTAGCATAAGTATTTCCCTCAGTTTTTGAGAACCAAGGTATCAATCCAGTAGGAGACTACACGCAAAACGCCTAGTACCTGCACAAACAATCAAGAACCTTGCAACCAACGCGATAAAGGGGTTGCCAATCCCTTCACGGCCACTTGCAGAAGTGAGATCTGATAAACATAATAAGATAAATACTTTTGGTATTTTTATGATATAGATTGGAAAGTAAAGATTGCAAAATAAAAGACGGAAGAAATAGTAAATTGATAGGAAAATAATATGATGCAAGATAGACCCGGGGGCCATAGGTTTCACTAGTGGCTTCTCTCAGGATAGCATGATCTACGGTGGGTGAACAAATTACTGTCGAGCAATTGATAGAAAAGTGCATAGTTATGAGAATATCTAGGCATGATCATGTATATAGGCATCCATGTCAAGTAGACCGAAACGATTCTGCATCTACTACTATTACTCCACACATCGACCGCTATCCAACATGCATCTAGAGTATTAAGTTCATAAGAACGGGGAGTAACGCATTAGGCAAGATGACATGATGTAGAGGGATAGACTCAAGCAATATGATATAAACCTCATCTTTTTATCCTTGATGGCAACAATACAATACATGTCGTTTCCATTTCTGTCACTGGGATAGAGCACCGCAAGATTGAACCCAAAGCTAAGCACTTCTTGTCGGTGTACAAAACTAGGGGCACATTTTTGTACCCCTTTACCTGTGCACGGGCAGTCGGAGCCACGCCCACGGGCACACCAAGCGGAGCAGAGGAGGTGAGCCGAGGTAAGACCGAAGCCCAAGATGAAGCAAAGCAATGACAAGGACCAAGGCCACAAAGATCAGATGGGCGAAGCAGGATTCCCCGGCAAGGATCCTCTAAGGGGTGCCCCCCTCTCGGTCCCAACCGGAAACACCCATGCCCCCTGACCGGATGATAGGCTTTAATCCAGGGCCATGGAACCCTCATCCCGGCCTCTCGATTTGGTGTGTACCAGAAAGCGGTTTGGAAGTTACTAGGCTGTATCCCTTGCGGAAAACATGTGGTAGTACGGAAGGGAAGACGGGACTGATTCATGTTGACACTGGGTCAACGGTCTGGCATAAGACTGGCATGCCACAACACTGCCATCTTACCCTTTCTCATGCCATCTCATGGCCATGCAAACTCATATCCAACAACTTATGGATTATCGAAATTCACTTGTCTCCATTTTGCATGTAATATGACAATCACTAAGGTGCTCATGATCATGCCATGCAACTACTTAATGCAGACATGCCCAAACACTCATCATATCAAAAGTTCAAACATGCTTGCTTGGTTCGAAGTAGTCGGGGCCTAGCTCGGTGAAGTTCGCGGTTCCGTCACCTCCTTCCGTATCTATGGCATACAAAATACACGCACTAACGTAAATACCGTGGGGTGCACAAAAATATTCCAAATATTTTTCAAATAAATCTGATAAAAAACTAGACAAAATTTTGAATAGGACAGAAAAAGAATCACTCTAAAATACTTTTCTGTTTGAAAGTTATAAGAGTTTTGGTCCAAGGACCTCTCTGTAATCAAACAGAAACTTCCCAGGGGGTTATGCAGAAAAGTCCAGAAAACTGTTCAAACTGGAAAGCGCATTTTGCCAGAATACGTTTTCAGAAAACGGTTCGTTTAATAAGAATGAGAGACTGACAGGCGGGTCCCACCCGTCAGGTTTAAAAATTTAAAAGGGGGAAGACGGAGCTCGTCGGCGCCCGAGGGCTGCGGTGGTCGCCGGCGGCGATCCACGGCGAGGCAAGGGGATCGGGTGGTACCTCCGTGCTCAGTGCATCATTCCACGTCGGTAGGTGGTGGTGGTGGTCGCTGGCGAGTACCACGTCGACGGCGGCCCTTGCTCCGGCGGACGGCGATTCGGGAGGGGTTGGATCTCGCCGGAGAGTGTTGCGAAGGGCAAATTGAGGTGGGGGTTAGGCAGGGGAGTGCTGACGAGGTTAGGGCGCCGGGGATGGCCTCACCGGAGTGAATCGAGGTGGAGGCCGAGGCGGAACGGGGCGGCCGGAGTTGGGGGAGGAGACCTCCTCGAGGTCCTCCTAGTAGCCTGGCGGAGTGTTGGTGAGGTGTAGGGATGGAGCGTGCTCGAGGGCGAGCTCGGGGCCCCTTTTTATAGGCGATCAGGGGGGTTGGCCGTGAACGGAGTTCTCCGGCGAAGGTTACAGCGGCGCAGGGCTTGGTCGGGGTGGTTTAGCGGTTGAGCTTCAACGTGGAGGTCTACTGGCTCCATTTAGACACTAAACGAGTTTGGACGAGAAGCTTTGGGAGAGTTCGATGGAACGGGGCGGCGCGGGCCCGTCGGCGGCAGAGGGCGTTCCCTGTGCTTGCCGGCCACGGCGACGGTGCAACGGGGTTGCGCTGGCGTGCATGAGCCACGCGGAGGGCCAGGAACGATGGGCGGCGATGTGGCGTGGCGGCGGGCTTGGGCCTCGGCTGGCCGCCACGGTGGCGCAGCCACCACAGAACCGCCAACGCCGGCGAGGCTCGCCGCCACCGACGCCTGAATCCGTCCCAAGGGCGTGCGGCATTCTGCCAGGAGGAGGGTTGCCGTGCAACGCGCCAGTATGCGCGTGTTGACAGGTGACCTGACTCGACGAAACTGAATTCTATCAAACTCAATTTCTCCGAAAGTGCAAAGTGACAAAGCAAGCCGTGTGTCGACGAAATGATTTTGGTATGTGGGGATTTTTCCTTGAGCTGATTTTTGGTGGAGTGGCTTCTCATTGCATCTGGGGGCTGCCTGAATTTTGGTGGAATTTTTGGAGAAGAGGAGATATGAATTTCATCAAATTTGACAAATCTGATCCAAATTTGCAGAAGCTGAAACTTGAAAATTTTGAAAAGAAGAAGAGTGGATCTTGATGGTTCTAGGTTATGGGTGCTAGGGACTATCCAGAGTAGTTGGTTTGAGAACAAAACTCAAAGGCATTTAGGTACTTGCTTTGCAAATCACCTAGGCTCAACATAGTGGACAAAATTGTTTTGGGGACAGAAATAATTGAAATAAAATCCAAAAAATGAGTTGGACCTGTTGGGACAGAATATTTGGATTTCCCCAAAGTGGAAGGAGGGGTTTTGGGGAGATTTACCACATGAGACATGGTAAAAATTATGGATGGATTCAATATAAGAGAATACCCAAGACTCCTAGGTTTTCTTTATTAATAGAAAAATAAACCAAAAAGAATAAATTGATAGGGAGAGAATCTGAAGAAAGGTTTTTAATAACCAAACACCAAAGTTGAAGGAGATGCCAAAATAAAAAAATCCTTTGCCAAAGGGGAAATTTTTGAGAGAGAGATTTTTGAAAGGATTTTAAATGACTTCCTTCAAAACCAACAAGGTTTTTGTTGAAAACCAAACAAAAAAAATTTGGGTGTCACAGGGGCAGAAGCAGTTCTCCCCAAGGAACTCATATACGGGTCACCTCGAGTGCTCGCTTATGATGAGCTTGAGCAAGAGCCATTGCGCCAAGATGACGTGACGCTCCTTGAGGAAGATCGTCTTCGGGAGGCTGTGAGAGCGGCACGCTACCAGCAGGCCTTGCGTCGCTACCATAGCCGCAAGGTTCATGCCCGAAGCTTTGAGGAAGGCGACCTTGTTCTTCGGCGCGTTCAGTCGGCCAAGAACTCCAACAAGTTGACGCCGAAGTGGGAAGGCCCTTATCGGGTAATACGAGTCACCAGGCCTGGCGCAGTCCGCCTGGAGACCGAGGATGTTGTACCAGTGAGCAACTCCTGGAACATCGAGCATCTTCGCAAGTTTTACCCATAAGGCACGGCTTGCCGGGCCCCCCGGCAAGCCACCTTTTGTACGAGCTTTGCCGCAAGGCATGTGACCCTTTGTACAAAGCCAGGCGCAGACCCTGAGCGAGAATAAATGAAGCGCTGGCACCCTAAGTTATAGCATGCATGCTAGGTCGAGTCTCGTCCTTGGTTAGGGTTGATAGTGCTTAGTGGCAGCTAATCCCTAGCTTAGAGGTTGAGTGCGCGTCTTTCTGTTCTTCTCTGTCTTCTTTGGTTGGCAGGACACATGAATATCCTTGCCGAGCTGCTTTGGAAGAAAGGGGACGGACCGGCACCCGGGCCACGGCAAGTCAGTATTGCCGGGGGCTACAAGAGCAAAGATCCACCCTCGGCAAGCCAAGGTTGCCGGGGGCTGCAGATTCAGATAAGTTCTTTATCCCTTATCATGTGTTTCGTTATGGACTGAGGTATATGAAACCTCGTTTTATCCTTAGGCTACCGTGCTCCCTCACTCCGGACCCCAGGACACGTTTCCTGGGACCGAGTTTGGTCGTAGTCGCGGCAGCAAGGAAATGAAACGAGGAGCCTAAGCCCACCTCATCCCTACCTCCGCCAAGCGCGTGAGATAGGTCGAGCGAAGTGGGGGGACGGCAAGGCCTGTTGCCGGGCGAGAAAACGTTTATCTTAAAGGCAACAAGGATTTACTCCTTGTCGTGGGTTTACCTCTGAGCGAAAAGCCCGCAAACATCCCTTTTTCATTAAAAACATTCCGTGCAGTGCAGTTCATCCGAAATGAAAAACATGAACAAGGGGATTACAAGTTCTAAAGTTAACAAAGGCCCAAAGGCTTACAAGACTAAAAAGAGATAAGATGCCCGTAATCCCTTTCTTGTCCCTCTCCTCACGAGGCAAGTCAAGGAGGCGAAAAGGGCAAAAGGGGCGCCTAGGCGAGCTACGAGTGGCAGAAGACACCAAGAGAACATCTTGGTGGCCGTCCAAGGGCTGGATGGCGATGGCGGCGCCGGAGGCAGAGCTCAAAGACGAGGCGGTAGGACGTCAGTACGCGACGAAGGCGTCGGTGCCCACGTACTCCGACTTGACAGCCTTGCCGCCCGCCCTCTTCCTCTTCCGCAGCCTCCCAACGCCAGCCGCCCCAGGAGACGACCCCGAGAAGCTCAAGGATCCGGCGACGCGGATGATGGGGTCGCCGGTGCCGCTCGGAGCGGCGCCCGACGCCTAGTCGGACCTGTCATCCTGCCGCCCGCTGGCCTCGTCGTCGCTGCCGCTGTCCTCCTCGCCACTCTCACTCGAGGAAGGATCTTCGTCGTCAGAAGAGCTCTCCACGCAGCACCTTACGTGAGTCCCGAAGTGCCCGAAGATCTTGACGGATAGGAGGCCACCCTCCATTAGTTTGAAATGGAGAGTGAGCCCATCCGTCAAGCTGTGGAGGCGAGCGAAGGTCTTCCACCCTTGGTGGAGATACATGACGTGAGGGGCGGGGAACTCGACGTCGGCCCATGTACCGCTGTTCCCGCAGCCCCTCATATGCAGCCGCAACGATTGCGGCGGATCCAGCTCCATCTCCCGCGCAAATGGAGTCGGGAGGCGAAGGCGACAGCGCGGCGGCCGGCGCAGCGTGACGAAGAATTCGCAGGGGTTGTCCCCAGCATGGCCCTCCACCGGAGGACGAGCTGCTGGAGGGGGCGAGGTCGGCGTGCCACCCCGTCCTCCTCTTCCTCGAGCGCTGCGGCCTCTGCCCCGGCCTCGCCCCTCCCCCTTCCCCTCGCGGCCGGCTCTGCCACCGCGGGCGCAGCAGGAGGAGGGACGCGTTGTCGAGCGGCGACCCTCGCCGCCACCGTCAAAGGACTGGGATTCCCTTTCTCCATGACGAATGGAAGGAAGGAGCAGAAGTAGAAGGAGGGAGAAGATGGAAGAATGCGGGATGCCATCCCCCCTTCCCGCTCTTTATAAAGGAACGGGGTTGGGGCTCGGCCGCCCCGCTCGGCCAATCAAGATACGGGAGGCGCAGGGAACCAGGACCGACCCGCTGCCCCAACCAGCGACGGCCCGGTTTCCCGCCTCCACCGTTTGCCACACCGAGCGCATGGAAGACGCATGGCAGACGTGCAGAACCGAGGGGATAAGTGAGGTAACCTCTCCCCACCCCGTGATCGTGGGGAGTGGAAGCCTTGAAGACCGCGCCTCGGCCCCATTCAGTAAATGAGCCGCGCCTCCACGCCTCCCTTCTTTTACGGGGAAGGCGCGAGCCGCCTCTTTACTGCGATGTGACGCATGCTTGCGGAAACCGCCCCACGCACGCCGCCCATGTCACACACGCCCCTCCACGCCCGCGCCCGGTGCGTGGAAGCAAGCAGCTGTGAAAAATCTTACATGGTAAAACCGCCCCTTTGCCAGCGCACCGTTTTAGGCCTGACCCAACAACGTGTCGCGCTTATGTATGGCCCAGGCCCAGGGGCTCCTGTCGGTGTAAAAAACTAGGGGCACATTTTTTTACCCCTTTACCTGTGTACGGGCAGTCGGAGCCACGCCCACGGCCACACCAAGCAGAGCGGAGGAGGTGAGCCGAGGTAAGACCAAAGCCCAAGATGAAGCAAAGCAACGACAAGGACCAAGGCCACAAAGATCATATGGGCGAAGCAGGTTAATCCCAAAAATAATATAAAAGAGCATATTAAAGCCCATTAAACATCCAAAACATATAATATAATAGCATGGAACAATAAAAAATTATAGATACATTGGAGACGTATCAAGCATCCCCAAGCTTAATTCCTGCTCGTCCTCGAGTAGGTAAATGATAAAAACAGAATTTTTGATGTGGAATGCTACCTAACATAATTTTCAATGTAATTTTCTTGATTGTGGCATGAATGTTCAGATCCGAAAGATACAAGACAAAAGTTTAATATTGACATAATAATAATAATAATAATAATAATAATAATAATAATAATAATAATAATAATAATAATAATAATAATAATAATAATAATAATAATAATAATAATAATACTTCAAGCATACTAACTGATACGTCTCCGTCGTATCTACTTTTCCAAACACTTTAGCCCTTGTTTTGGACTCGAACTTGCATGATTTGAATGGAACTAACCCGGACTGACGCTGTTTTCAGCAGAATTGCCATGGTGTTATTTTTGTGCAGAAATAAAAGTTCTCGGAATGACCTGAAACTTCACGGAGAATATTTTTGGAATTAATAAAAAATACTGGCAAAAGAATCAAGGCCAGGGAGCCCACACCCTGTCCATGAGGCTGGGGGGCACGCCTACCCCCCTGGGCGCGCCCCCTACCTCGTGGGCCCCCTGGTGCTCCACCGACCTCAACTCCGACTCTATATATTCACGTTCGAGGAGAAAAAGTCAGAGAGAAGGGTTCATCGTGTTTTACGATACGGAGCCGCCGCCAAGCCCTAATCTCTCTCAGGAGGGCTGATCTGGAGTCCGTTCGGGGCTCCGGAGAGGGGAATCCGTCGCCATCGTCATCATCAACCATCCTCCATCACTAATTTCATGATGATCACCGCCGTGCGTGAGTAATTCCATTGTAGGCTTGCTGGACGGTGATGGGTTGGATGAGATTAAGCATGTAGTCGAGTTAGTTTTGTTAGGGTTTGATCCCTCGTATCCACTATGTTCTGAGATTGATGTTGCTATGACTTTGCTATGCTTAATGCTTGTCACTAGGGCCCGAGTGCCATGATTTCAGATCTGAACCTATTATGTTTCCATGAATATATGTGAGTTCTTGATCCTATCTTGCAAGTCTATAGTCACCTATTATGCGTTATGATCCGTTAACCCCGAAGTGACAATAATCGGGACCATTACTGGTGATGACCGTAGTTTGAGGAGTTCGTGTATTGACTAAGTGTTAATGCTTTGGTCCGGTACTCTATTAAAAGGAGGCCTTAATATCCCTTAGTTTCCATTAGGACCCCGCTGCCACGGGAGGGTAGGACAAAAGATGTCATGCAAGTTCTTTTCCATAAGCACGTATGACTATATTTGGAATACATGCCTACATTACATTGATGAATTGGAGCTAGTTCGGTGTCACCCTATGTTATAACTATTGCATGAGGAATCGCATCTGGCATAATTCTCCATCACCGATCCAATGCCTACAAGCTTTTCACATATTGTTCTTTGCTTACTCACTTTGCCATTGCCACTGTTACAATTACTACAAAACTATCATTGTTACTTTTATCACTGTTACCGTTACTTCCATACTACTTTGCTACTAAATACTTTGCTGCAGATATTAAGTTATCCAGGTGTGGTTGAATTGACAACTCAGCTGCTAGTACTTGAGAATATTCTTTGGCTCCCCTTGTGTCAAATCAATAAATTTGGGTTGAATACGCTACCCTCGAAAACTGTTGCGATCCCCTATACTTGTGGGTTATCAAGACTATTTTCTGGCGCCGTTGTTGGGGATCATAGCTCCATTCTTTGAGTCACTTGGGATTTATATCTGCTGGTCACTATGAGGAACTTGAAAGACGAAAGAACTAAGATTTTTCCCTCAACTACGAGGGGAGGTAAGGAACTGCCATCTAGCTCTGCACTTGATTCACCTTCTGTTTTCAGTAAGCTTGCGACACCTAAACCTGCTTCTGCTATTAATTCTGACATGTTGCATGTTATTGATGATGCCACTTCTGCTATGCATGATACTTAGGATGAAACTACTTCTATGCTTGATACTACTGTGCCACTAGGTGAATTTCTTGATGAACAACTTGCTAGGGCTAGAGAGAATGAAATTATTGAAACTGATAATATTGATGAAAGTGATGATGAAGATTCTCCCCCTAGATATGAATTTCCTATTGTGCATGAGGGTTATGTTATGGATGAAGAAACTGCTAGAGACTTTCTTGCTTGCAATGATAGGAGTGATCTTAAGAAATTATTAGCTAAGCTGAAAGAAAAATCTCTGAATGCTAGAATGAAATATGACCCTGCTTATGCTACTTCACCTATATTTATTACTGATAAGGATTATGATTTCTCTATTGATACTGAGATAATTACTCTGGTTGAATCTGATCCTTTTTATGGCTATGAATCTGAAACTATTGTGGCACATCTTACTAAATTAAATGATATAGCCACCCTGTTCACTAATGATGAGAAAACTTGCTACTACTATATCCTTAAATTATTTTAGTTCTCATTAAAGGGTGATTCTAAGATATGGTTTAATTCTCTTGATCCTGGTTGTGTGCGTAGTCCCGAGGATATGATTTACTACTTCTCTGCTAAATATTTCCCCGCTCATAAGAAACAAGCTGCTTTAAGGGAAATATATAATTTTGTGCAAATTGAAGAAGAGAGTCTCTCACAAGCTTGGGGGAGGCTTCTCCAATTACTTAATGCTTTGCCTGATCATCCTCTCAAGAAAAATGAAATACTTGATATCTTTTATAATGGACTAACCGATACTTCTAGAGACCACCTGGATAGTTGTGCTGGTTGTGTTTTCAAGGAAAGAATAGTTGATCAAGCTGAATTGCTATTGAATAATATATTGCCTAATGAAAATAATTGGACACTTCCTGAACCAACTCCTAAGCCAACTCCGAAGAAAAGGGGTATTCTATTTCTCAGTCCTGAAGATATGCAAGAGGCAAAGAAATCTATGGAAGAAAAAGGTATTAAAGCTAAATATGTTAAGAATTTACCACCTATTGAAGAAATACATGGTCTTAATTTGCTGCCTGTTGAAGAAATACATTGTCTTGATAACCCGACACAGGTAGTAAAGGTAAATTATCTCTGTAGATTTGATGAAGGTGATATTCCTCATTATAAGTATGCTAGCCAATGCTTAGATGAGTTTGATAATTTTATTGTCAAACAAGAAAACTTCAATGCTTATGTTGGTAGATAATTGAAACACAATGCTGATACGTTTGAACACTTGAGTGATTATATGTCTATTGTTGAAGGTGAACTTAAACTTATTAGTAAACATGGTTATATGGTTACCACTCAAGTAGAACAAGTGCTTAAAGCTCAAAATGATTTGCTCAATGAATTAAACTATAAGAAAAATGACTTTGTTGTTATAGTTGCAACTAGAGGAGGTAAAGTGACTCAGGAACCCTTGTATCCTGAAGGCCACCCTAAGATAATTGAGCAAGATTCTCAGAGAACTAATGTTGACGCACCTAGTCCTTCTAAAACGAAGAAAAAGAAAAATGACAGGACTTTGCATGCTTCTAGTAAACCTGTTGTTGACACACCTGAGAATCCCAATGATATTTCTATTTTCTGATGCTGAGACACAATCTGGTGATGAACATGAACCTAGTGATAATGTTAATGATGATGTTCGTGTTGATGCTCAACCTAGTAATAACAATGATGTAGAGATTGAACCTGTTGTTGATCTTGATAACCCACAATCAAAGAATCATCGTTATGATAAGAGAGACTTCGTTGCTAGGAGGCACGGTAAAGAAAGAGAACCATGAGTTCAGAAACCCATGCCTTTTCCTCCTAAACCATCCAAGAAAAAGGATGATGAGGATTTTGAGCGCTTTGCTAAAATGATTAGACCTATCTTCTTGCGTATGTGTTTGACTGATATGCTTAAAATGAATCCTTATGCTAAGTATATGAAAGAAATTGTTACAAATAAGAGAAAGATACCGGAAGCTGAAATTTCCACCATGCTTGCTAATTATACTTTTAAGGGTGGAATACCAAAGAAACTTGGAGATCCAGGAGTACCAACTATACCATGCTCCATTAAAAGAAACTATGTTAGAACTGCTTTATGTGATCTTGGAGCCGGTGTTAGTGTTATGCCTCTCTCTTTATACAGTAGACTTGATTTGAATAAGTTGAGACCTACTGAAATATCTTTGCAAATGGCCGATAAATCAAATCCTATACCTGTCAGTATTTGTGAGGATGTGCCTGTTGTGGTTGCAAATGTTGCTATTTTAACGGACTTTGTAATTCTTGATATTCCTGAGGACGATAGTATGTCGATTATACTTGGTAGACCCTTTTTGAATAGGCATTGTCACTTTTCATGTTAATGGTAATGAGCATATGGTACACTTTCCGAGAAAACAACCTCAAGTCCACAGTATCAATTCTATTGAAAAAATTTCAACTATTATTATTGGAGGTTTTGAATTTCCTCTTCCTACTGTTAAGAAGAAATATGATATTCTTATTATTGGGGATGTGCATATCCCCGTTGAGGTAACTTAGTGCTATTCAAAAATTCTCCGGTTTCATGCGATTCGGAATGAGTTTGTTAACAAGACTTGATCAACCTTGTTAGTGGATTCTTTTTGATGAAAATGAGATGGGTGAAGTTAGAAAGCACAACTCTCTGTACCCTCCTTTTACTTTCTGTTATTTAGATTAAATGAAACAAAAATTGTATTTTCTGTCTGTATTCTGATTTATCCGTGCAATAAAAATTACCCCGAAAATAAAAGTTCTCCAAATGCCCTGAAAATGAAATATGATTTATTATGGAATATTTGAGAATATCTGGCATTGAGAACACATCGAGAGAGCAGCACTGCCACGAGGGTCCGGGGCGCCACCTCGGCGCGCCCCTGCCTCGTGGGCCCCTGGTGGCTCCACTCCACTTATTCCAGCCACCACGCACTCCTTCCTCCCAAAAAAATCACCAACCAGCTCAAGCACGAGTTCTATCTCATGTTGATGAGATTTCGATCTCCTAGCTCAAAGCTCCACTCACAAAAGTGCTTTGGGGGATTGTTCTTCGGTATGTGACTCCTCCAATGGTCCAATTAGGTTTTGTTCTAGTGCTTTATTCATTGCAAATTTTTTCTGCCTAGGTGACCCTATTCTTGAGCTTTCATGTCAAATTTATATGGTCCCAAGTAGTTCTAATGCATGATATAGACTCTAGGCACTTGTGGGAGTAGTTGCTATCAATTTTGTTGAGTTTGGTTCACTTTTAATTTGAGTTATTAAAATTTTAGAAATTTTCAGAAAATGATGAAGAGATTATTGAGGGGCTCTTCGAGCCGAAGTCCGAAGGATAAGCAAAGTGAAGAGGATAAAAGGCCCAAATATAATCTCCCTCGCACCGCAGAGGTTCGGCCATGTGAATGGCCTTGTGATGAGTTCTTAACATCGGCCGGGATTCATGATGATTTTTATTCTTTGGTTGAGAATGCGAACCTCATCGACTTCCTCTGCGACCAGCGCGGATAGTATCTCCTACTCACTAATATTTTCTTGCAAAATTTTCATTTCCATCCTAAGAGATCACCACCTTGAGTGGAATTTTATTTATATGATGAGCATAAGGAGATGTCCCTTTTTGATTTCTGTAGGGTCAGTAAGATATCCCTTACTGGCAGCATAGAATAACCACATCGTAGTGATGTGGAAGGGTTTATTGATATGATTGTTGTAGGGGAAACGAGGAAAGTTTCTGATGCAAGAATTACTAGCATACATTTTCCGGTTCTGCGTTACTTTGCGATATTTGCTAGTAGATGTTTAATTGGTCACGGAAACTGTGGAAACCTTAGTGCCCCTGACATTGTTATTTTGGGCCATGCCTTGTTCCGTGATAACTCTTTTAGTCTAGGCGCTATCGTTGCCAAACGGTTAAGTCTGAACTGCATGAAGGGTCCCATTTTGGGAGGTATCTTCGCCTCGCGCCTTGTTGCACACTTTAACATACCTATTAGGCATTATGAGAAATAAGAAAAGGTGTTCCCTCCCGTTTTTCTAGATTATGAGAGTATGGTAGCACATGACTTTATTGTTAAAAATAAGAAAAAGATGCTTAACTACAGACTGTTATTTGATAAAAATCACCCTGAGACTATTACTTGGCCTGCTCCTTCTTTGTTTAACTTATCTACAGGCAAGTATCTTGTTCAGCCGGAGGCACTTCATGCCTACCAGAACCCCACACCAGCTACAGAGCCAGAGCCGGAACCACAATTTGATCCTTCACGACAATCTGTTTACCAGTGGGATCTGGAGGAGATTGCCAACCAGTGGCAACCCGAGGCTCCTTCTCAGTACGACCCCAACTACAACTTTGATCCATGGGCATAGACCAACTTAGGCCAAAAGCCTAAGCTTGGGGGAGTACGTATTTCTCACCGACATTACATTCATTTTCACACACTCATGCTAGTTGTCGGTGCTCATACTTTTTCACTGTAATATCCATGCTAGTTTACTTTCTTTGTCTCGCTTTCTTCTTGTGTGTTTGATAAACCTTAAGAAAAACAAAAAAAATAGTTGTAGCTTTTAGCTAGTTTACTTTCCTTGCCTTTAGTAGTAATAGCTAAAAGAAAATCCAAAAAGATTTCATGTTCTTCTTTTGTTTGTTGGGAGCTTTCCCGTGTAAATAGTTTTATTTTATTTCTTTTCTTTGGGGGTCGAGAGGAGAAGACCATAATGAAAATGTTGAAGTGGCTCTTATATGCTTTATTGTTGATTTAACCAAGAGCCCATATTACCTTGTCTTCTCCTTTGTATTGAATGCCTGCAGATTCCAGCTTAGTTTAATGCACGTGCACTATTATTATTATCCACATTGTTTGGTCGTGCAAGTGAAAGGAAATAATGACGATATATGATGGACTGATTGAGATGAGAGAAGCTGGTATGAACTCGACCTCTCTTGTTTTTGTAAATATGATTAGTTCATCATTCCTGATTCAGCCTATTATAAATGAACATGTTTACAATCACAATTAGAGATTATAGTTGCTCATGCCATGCTTAATTTTCTAGGAGCTTATAATGGTTTACCTTGCATGCCAACATGCTTTTAAAATGGTTGTGATGTGGTATGATAGGGTGGTATCCTCCTTTGAATGATTTGAGTGACTTGACTTGGCACATGTTCATACATGTAGTTGAAACAAAATCAACATAGCCTTCACGATAATTATGTTCATGGTGGATTATATCCTACTCATGCTTGCACTCAATGTTCATTAATTTTAATGCATGTTCATGACTGTTGTCGCTCTCTAGTTGGTCGCTTCCCAGTCTTTTTCTAGCCTTCATTTGTACTAAGCGGGAATACTGCTTGTGTATCCACTTCCATAAACCCCAAACTTATTCCATATGAGTCCACTATACCTTCCTATATGCGGTATCTACCATCCGTTCAAAGTAAATTTTATATGTGCCAAACTCTAAACCTTCAAATGAAATTCTGTTTTGTATGCTCGAATAGCTCATGTATCAACTAGGGTTGTCTGTATCTTCCATGCTAGGCGGGTTATTCTCAAGAGGAGTGGACTCCTCTCCTCACTCACGAGAAAATGGCTGGTCACCGGGATGCCCAATCCCATGCTCTAAGCAAATCAAATCAAAATAATTGCAAACAAAACTCCCCCGGGACTCTTGTTAGTTGGAGGCACTCGTTGTTTCGAGCCAGCTATGGATTGATGCTTGTTGGTGGAGGGGGAGTATAAACTTTACCATTCTGTTTGGGAACCGCCTATAATGTGTGTAGCATGGAAGATATCGAGATCTCTCGGTTGTTATGTTGAGAATGAAAGTATGCCGCTCAAAATATTATTCATATCTATTTAAAAATCGAGCAATGGCACCTCTACAAATCCCTGCTTCCCTCTGCGAAGGGCCTATCTATTTACTTTTATGTTGAGTCATCACCCTCTTATTAAAAAGCACCAGCTAGAGAGCACCGCTGTTATTTTCATCCATTACTATTAATTTATATTGAGTATGACTATGACTGGATCTCTTTTACCATGAATTATAATGTTTAGTCAGTCCTCGATCTTCAGAGGTGCTCTGCATTTATGTTTTGCGGTCTCACAAAGGGCTAGCGAGATACCATCTTGTTATATCATATTATGATTGTTTTGAGAAAGTGTTGTCATCCGAGATTTATTATTATTGCTCGCTAGTTGATTATGACATTGATATGAGTACATATGAGACCTAAGTGTTATTGTGAATATGGTTAGTTCATAATCTTTGATGAAAACTTGAATGCTGGCTTTACATATTTACAACAACAAGAGCAAACAGAGTTTGTAAAAGTTTCCCTTTATCACTTTCAGTTTGTCAACTGAATTACTTGAGGACAAGCAAAGGTTTAAGCTTGGGGGAGTTGATACATCTCTATCGTATCTACTTTTTCCAAACACTTTTGCCCTTGTTTTGGACTCTAACTTGCATGATTTGAATGGAACTAACCCGGACTGACGTTGTTTTCAGCAGAATTGCCATGGTGTTATTTTTGTGCTGAAATATAAGTTCTCAGAATGACCTGAAACTTCACAGAGAAATATTTTTGGAATTAATAAAAAAATACTGGCAAAAGAATCAAGGCCAGGGGGCCCACACCCTGTCCACGAGGGTGGGGGCGTGCCCCCTGCCTCGTGGGCCCCCTGGTGCTCCACCGACCTCAACTCCAACTCTATATATTCACGTTCGGGGAGAAAAAAATCAGAGAGAAGGATTCATCGCGTTTTACGATACGGAGCCGCCGCCAAGCCCTAATCTCTCTCGGGAGGGCTGATCAGGAGTCTGTTCGGGGCTCCGGAGAGGGGAACCCATCGCCATCGTCACAATCAACCATCCTCCATCACTAATTTCATGATGATCACCGCCGTGCGTGAGTAATTCCATCATAGACTTGCTGGACGGTGATGGGTTGGATGAGATTTACCATGTAATCGAGTTAGTTTTGTTAGGGTTTGATCCCTAGTATCCACTATGTTCTGAGATTGATGTTGCTATGACTTTGCTATGCTTAATGCTTGTCACTAGGTCCCGAGTGCCATGATTTCAGATCTGAACCTATTATGTTTCCATGAATATATGTGAGTTCTTGATCCCATCTTGCAAGTCTATAGTCACCTATTATGTGTTATGATCCGTTAATGCGGAAGTGACAATAATCAAGACCATTACCGGTGATGACCGTAGTTTGAGGAGTTCATGTATTCACTAAGTGTTAATGCTTTGGTCCGGTACTCTATTAAAAGGAGGCCTTAATATCCCTTAGTTTCCATTAGGACCCCGCTGCCACGGGAGGGTAGGACAAAAGATGTCATGCAAGTTCTTTTCCATAAGCATGTATGGCTATATTCAGAATACATGCCTACATTACATTGATGAATTGGAGCTAGTTCTGTGTCACCCTATGTTATAACTATTGCATGAGGAATCGCATCTGGCATAATTCTCCATCACCGATCCAATGCCTACGAGCTTCTCACATATTGTTCTTTGCTTAGTCACTTTGCCATTGCCACTTCTACAATTACTACAAAACTATCATTGTTTTGTGGAGAAGACAAAAAAGGAGAAAGTCTCACATCGACACCGCTAATCAATGGGCTATGGAGATGCCCATCAATTGATGTCAATGCGAGGAGTAGGGATTGCCATGCAACGGATGCACTAGAGCTATCAATGTATGAAAGCTCAACAAAAGAAACTAAGTGGGTGTGCATCCAACTTGCTTGCCCATGAAGACCTATGGCATTTGAGGAAGCCCATTGTTGGAATATACAAGCCAAGTTCTATAATGAAAAATTCCCACTAGTATATGAAAGTGACAATATAAGAAACTATCTATCACGAAGATCATGGTGCTACTTTGAAGCACAAGTGTGGAAAAAGGATAGTAGCACTGTCCCTTCTGGCCCTTTCTCTTTATTTGGCCTTCTTCTTTTTTTGGCCTTTCCATTTTTTTGGACTTTCTCTTTTTTTCTCGGGACAATGCTCTAATAATGATCATCATCACACTTCTATTTATTTACAACTCAAGGATTACAACTCTATACAAGAACAAAATATGACTCTATATGAGTGCCTCCGGCGGTGTACCGGAATGGGCAATGAAACAAGAGCAACATGTATGCAAAATTATGCATGGTGGCCTTGCCACAAATACGATGTCAACTACATGATCATGCAAGGCAATATGACGATGACGAAGCGTGTCATAATAAACAGAACGGTGAAAAGTTGCATGGCAATATATCTCGGAATGGCTATGGAAATGCCATAATAGGTAGGCATGGTGGCTGTTTTGATGAAGATATAAGGAGGTTTATGTGTGATAGAGCGTATCATATCACGGGGTTTGGATGCACGGGCGAATTTTGCACCAACTCTCAAGGTGAGAAAGGGCAATGCACGGTACCGAAGAGGCTAGCAATGATGGAAAGATGAGAGTGCGTATAATCCATGGACTCAACATTAGTCATAAAGAACTCACATACTTATTGCAAAAATCTACAAGTCATAAAAACAAAGAACTACACGCATGCTCCTAGGGGGATAGATTTGTAGGAAAAGACCATCGCTCGTCCCCGACTGCCACTCATAAGGAGGACAATCAAAGAAACACATCATGCTTCAAATTTGTCACACAACGTTTACCATACGTGCATGTTATGGGACTTGCAAACTCCAACACAAGTACTTGTCAAATTCGCAATTAATCAACTAGCATGACTCTAATATTACCATCTTCATATCTCAAAACAATCATCAAGTATCAAACTTCTCATAGTATTCAATGCACTCCATATGGAAGTTTTTATTATACCCATCTTGGATGCCTATTATATTAGGACTAATTTTATAGAAAAAGCAAATTACCATGCTGTTCTACAAGACTCTCAAAATAACAAAAGTGAAGCATGAGAGATCAATAATTTCTATAAAATAAAACCACCACCATGCTCTAAAAAGATATAAGTGAAGCACATAGAGTATTCTTATAAATTCCGATTCATGTGTATCTCTCCCAAAAGGTGTGTACAACAAGGATGATTGTGGTAAACTAAAAAGCAAAGACTCAAATCATACAAGTCGCTCCAAGCAAAACACATATCATGTGGTGAATAAAAATATAGCCTCAAGTAAAGTTACCGATAGATTTAAGATTTAAAGAGGGATGCCTTCCGGGGCATCCCCAAGCTTAGGCTTTTGGTTGTCCTTGAATTTTACCTTGGGGTGCCTTGGGCATCCCCAAGCTTAGGCTCTTGCCACTCCTTGTTCCATAATCCATCAAATATTTACCCAAAAACTTGAAAACTTCACAACACAAAACTTAAACAGAAAATCTCATGAGCTCCGTTAGTGCAAGAAAACAAACCACCACTTTAAGGTAGTGTGATGAACTCATTCTTTATTTATTTTTGTGTTAAACCTACCGTATTCCAACTTCTCTATGGTTCATACCCCCCGATACTAGCCATAGATTCATCAAAATAAGTAAACAACACACAAAAAACAGAATCTGTCAAAAACAAAACAGTTTGTAGAAATCTGATTTGTTAGAATACTTCTGGAACTCCAAAAATTCTGAAATTCTAGGAAACCTGGATAATTTGTATATTAATCTACTACAAAAAGAATTGGTATTTTATTACACTCTGGTGAAGTTTAACAATTATTTTCGTGAGCTCAAAGTTTCTGTCTTTTCAGCAAGATCAAACAACTATCACCCAAGAAGGTCCTATTGGTTCTACTTGGCACAAACACTAATTAAAACATAAAAACACATCCAAACATAGGATAGATGAATTATTTATTACTAAATAGGAACAAAAAGCAAGGAACAAGAATAAAATTGGGTTGCCACCCAACAAGCGCTATCGTTTAACGCCCCTAGCTAGGCATAAAAAGACAAGAATAGATCTAGGTATTGTCATCTTTGGTATGCAATTCTTCAATTGAACACTTATAACCCTTAGGAGTTTCCTTTTAATGATCAAACTCCTAGGCAAGAAATCAAGAAATTCATTTGTAGCAAAAGGTTCCTTAATGATAGCGAAAAAGTTGGGGTGAACACTTATTGATTTGAGATCCGCATTTTCCTTACTATAAGATTCATCCCTTTTTTAGGAACATACATAAATTTAGCAACTTTGGTAGTAGGAGGGTTTGAAGTGTTTCTTACGGCAGAAAAAGCAGACCCTAAGTTGGTAATAATATCCTCAAGTTTATCAATTCTAGTGGAATCTTGATCTATCTTTTCATTAACTATAGGTTCTTTTTCTCGAAAAAATTTCAGAGTAACTCCTACCTTAGATCCATATTGGGTAATTTGGTTGTGGATCTTTTTATCCAAATTCTCGATCAACTCTACAGTGGCAACTTTATTTTTGATAATTTCAAGCCTTTGCATCGCATGTTCCAAAGTTAAAATAGTTCCATTAACCAAAAGAGGTGGTGGGCCAAACAAATCTATCATAGAATTATAAGAATCAAAAGTGTGGCTACCCTAGAAATTCCCTCCGGTAATGGTGTCAAGAATATATCTGTTCCAAGAGTGATGCCTACATAAAAATTGCAAAGAAGAACGGAAGTAGATTGCTTCCTACTGGATCTATTCTGAGCATTGCAAATTCTATACCAAGCATCTTTTAGATTTTCTCCCTCCCTTTGTTTAAAATTAAGAAGTTCATGATCGGGAGTACTAACAATATAGAAGGACTGGCCATAACGGCAAAACAAACGATCTAACACACGGACACACAAGAAGCAAGCGGAAAGAAGCGGATGGAAAATGGTGAATAAAACGGCAAAGGTGAAGTGGGGGAGAGGAAAACGAGAGGCAAATGGCAAATAATGTAATGCGAGGGATAAGAGTTTGTGATGGGTACTTGGTATGTCTAGACTTGTGCGTAGATCTCCCCGGCAACGGCGCCAGAAATCCTTCTTGCTACCTCTTGAGCATGCGTTGGTTTTCCCTTGAAGAGGAAAGGGTGATGCAGCAAAGTAGCATAAGTATTTCCCTCGGTTTTTGAGAACCAAGGTATCAATCCAGTAGGAGACTACACGCAAATTGCCTAGTACCTGCACAAACAATCAAGAACCTTGCAACCAACGCGATAAAGGGGTTGTCAATCCCTTCACGGCCACTTGCAAAAGTGAGATCTGATAAAGATAATAAGATAAATAGTAAATATTTTTGGTATTTTTTTGTATAGATTGGAAAGTAAAGATTGCAAAATAAATAGTAAACTAGAATTATAAATCGGAAACTTATATGATGTAAAGTAGACCCGAGGGCCATAGGTTTCACTAGTGGCTTCTCTCAAGATAGCATATATTACGGTGGGTGAACAAATTACTGCCGAGCAATTGATAGAAAAGCGCATAGTTATGAGAATATCTAGGCATGATCATGAACATAGGCATCACATCCGTTTCAAGTAGACCGAAACGATTCTGCATCTACTACTATTACTCCACACATCGACCGCTATCCAGCATGCATCTAGAGTATTAAGTTCATAAGAACGGAGTAATGCATTAGGCAAGATGACATGATGTAGAGGGATAAACTCAAGCAATATGATATAAACCCCATCTTTTTATCCTCGATGGCAACAATACAATACTTGTCATTTCCCTTTCTGTCACTGGGATCGAGCACTGCAAGATTGAACCCAAAGCTAAGCACTTCTCCCATTGCAAGAAAGATCCATCTAGTAGGCCAAACTAAACCGATAATTCGAAGAGACTTGCAAAGATATTAAATCATGCATATAAGAATTCAGAGAAGAATCAAATATTGTTCATAGATAATCTTGATCATAAACCCATAATTCATCGGATCTCGGCAAAAACTCCGCAAAAAGTATTACATCAAATAGAACGCCAAGAAGATCGAGCAGAACTTTGTATTGAGATCCAAAGAGAGAGAAGAAGCCATCTAGCTAATAATTATGGACCCGAAGGTCTATGGTAAACTACTCACACATCATCGGAGAGGCTATGGTGTTGATGTAGAAGCCCTCCGTGATCGAATCCCCCACCGGCAGATCGCCGAAAAAGGCCCCAAGATGGGATCTCACATGTACAGAAGGTTGCGGCGGTGGAAAAGTGGTTTCGTGGCTCTCCTGGATGTTTTCAGGTATAAGAGTATATATAGGAGAAAGAAGTAGGTCGGTAGAGCTACGAGGGGCCCACGAGGGTGGGGGCACGCCTACCCCCCTAGGCGCACCCTCCTGCCTCGTGGCCGCCTCGTTGCTTCCTTGACGTCCACTCCAAGTCTCCTGGATTGCATTTGTTCCAAGAAAGATCCTCGCGATGGTTTTGTTCCGTTTGGACTCCGTTTGATATTCCTTCTCCGTGAAACACTGAAATAGGCAAAAAAACAACAATTTGCACTGGGCCTTCGGTTAATAGGTTAGTCCCAAAAATAATATAAAAGAGCATATTAAAGCCCATTAAACATCCAAAACAGATAATATAATAGCATGGAACAATAAAAAATTATAGATACGTTGGAGACTTATCAGCTGTCTAGCTTACAATCCTATTGTGAAAACTTGGCGGCTATCTTTACTTGGTCATATACTAAGCTCACTGGAATCTCTTGTCCTGTCAGGACCCCGATTCCAAGTCACATCGATCTAGCCGGTAACACCTCATATCACTTTGCGGCCTCACGCACGGTATTCCCACGGGTGTCGCCTTACCATAGCCCGGGACCATTTGCGCCTTTTGGCTCACGTATATGATAGTGTCGCTCGCATCCATATGACAGAGAACCTGGGCCGACATGACTAGTCGTGAATCCAAAGTGGCACTAACTTACGGGGACATGCATACATGAATCAACATCGAGCATGTCGGTCAGCAGCGTGCGAATCCGGGCTGTAGCACTGGGCTAACAGTACTATGGTGAACCGGACTGTAGCAGGCTAGGCAGACTCGGATGTCACCGCGTGACATTTCCCGAAGGACGTAACAGAACGAAGTGAATCACATGCCGACCAGTCGGTGTTCCGGAGCAAGAGTCTTTGGGCTAGCGGACTCCGTAAACCGGGCTGTAGCAGACTACTATGGCTCATGGAAGCACAAGACTACATTTCCCCATAAGAGAGGCTACCAAGGATAAACAACTAGGTTGTCGGATCCCACACATACCAAGCATTTCAATCATACACACAATATGCTCGATATGTGTAAATACAACATGGCATCACAAAAAAACTCTACGACTCGAAGTATTTATTCATTAGGATCCGAGGAGTGAGATATTACAAACATGGGTTTCATGACCCAACATTCAGAGCATACAAGTCAAAGCACATGCGGAAGCTTAACATGTCTGAGTACACACATCTACAAATGAAAAAGCCTGAGAAGCCTGACTATCTACCAGATCATGCCGAGGGCACAAGATCGTAGCTGAGGTATCAAGCTAAGCTTCAAAGTCCCTCACGGAACTACTAGCGAGACTGGCATCTCTCTGCAAAACATAAAATAGGCAAACGTGAGTACAAATTTACCCAGCAAGACTTACATCAGAACTAACTACATATGCATCGGTATCAACAAAGGGGGTGGTGGAGTTTAACTGCAGCAAGCCAGCTTTGACTCAGTGGATAACCTAAACTATGACTGCAAGTAACTCTTTTGAGGTGGCGCACACGAGTCCACATATTCACCATATCAATACACCACTATGGATCCGCTCCCGCATCCCTACGAGAAGGCCATCCATAGCACTCACGCTTATCTTGCGAGTTTTAGAGTATCCACTTTCACTTGTCTATGAACTGTACAAACAACCTAGAAGTCCTTTACCGCGGACACGGCTATTCGAATAGATGATGTTAACCCTGCAGGGGTGTACTTCTTCACACACGCTCTCGCCACTTATCGCCATGTACACGTCATGTATCTCGGCAACCTTCAAGCGGAAGCCTGGTGAGGGTGTCGGCCAAGGCCTACCTAAACACTCAAGTCTCTAGTCCAGGTTTATCGCCTATTCAGGTTCCATCCGCAGGGAGTCCGGCCGAAGTTTCCACATACGGCCCCGAACGATGTGAGCAGGGTTCCCGAGACACCAAACAGGCGTCCGACACCGTACACGTGCCTACCGCATCACAGCCCACCCAGGGTCAGCATCATGCACGGCCTCCAAAGATACTACAAACACGAAACTACTTGCAACTCCCGGACAGAGGACAAGAGTGGTTAAGAAGCCGAGAGAGTCAATTAAGGATTCCAATGTGTGGTAGTAGTTGTTCATGGATCATAAACACAGAACTCAGTTCCTGAGGACGGTTTCAATGAGACAACCCACCATGTACTCCTACATGGCCTCTCACCGCTACCTTTACCAAATCGTGTTCACACACTTAGCTCTCAATAGTAGAACATGTTCACACGCCCGATTCATCCCGATGAATCGACTGACACAACTCTAAGCAATAGCGGCACGACAAACAAGCATGAATGAGTAGGCACATCAGGCTCAAACAACTCCTACTCATGCTAGTGGGTTTCATCTATTTACTGTGGCAATGACAGGTCATGCAGAGGATAAGGGGTTCAACTACCGTAGCAAGTAACAGATGAATCGTTGTTGTCCTAATGCAGTAAAAGAGAGCAGAAGCGAGAGAGTGGGATTGTATCGGAATGAACAAGGGGGTTTTGCTTGCCTGGCACTTCTCAAGATAGTATAGTTCTTCATCGGTGTCATCGATCTCATCGTCGAAACCACGTCTATCGAGAGGGGACAAATACCGGCAACAGAGAAAGAAACGCAATCAATGCAATGCACAATATGATGCATGATCATGACATGGTAAAATGAGTGTGTTGGGCTAATGCAACTACAACCAGATGGGTTTGAGCTATTTTGAACCAAAGATTCAAAGTTCAAACTCATATGTGATCTTAAATAGTGATTTATCATGTTTTGCACTAAACAGCAAGTTAACTTGTTTAAACATGCATGAAACTAGTACAAATGGATAGATTGGATTTTTCTGATCATTTTTCATATATAATTTATTTCATTCGGAGTTATAGATTATTTTTTATGATTTTTAGAGGTTAGCACTATTTTCTGAAATTACCTGAATAAGAATAAATCCAGAAAAGCCTATTACTGCGTCAGCATTGTGTCATGCTGACCTCAGCAGGTCAACTGACCCGGTCCAGGTCAAACCTGACCAGTGGGTCCCGTCTGTCAGTAGTTAGTTAAACTAATTAAGTTTAATTAGCGTTAAACTAACACTAACATAGTTTAGTTAGTGGCTTGGGGCCCACACGCCAGTGACCCAGGGGGGTCAAACTTGGCCCACCCAGTCAACGGTCAGCGCGACAACTTGACGGCGTTTAGCCTCCGGCGAGTTCAGACGCGGTGGTGCGCTGCGGGATTCGCCTATAGAGCGTCGTTTGGCACGCGGAGCACAGCTACGGGATGGGCACGCTCGTCCGCATCCAACCGTGGTGGTGGCGCGGCCGGGGAGTGGCCGGAGTGGCGCCGACGATGAGCTCGGCGACGGCCGAAGCTCGGGTGTAAGTGGGGATGGGGCTGCGGTGCGCAAATGAGCACGGCGAGGTGCTACGGAGGCTCTACGTGATGCGGGGAGCGCGTTGGGCGCATGCCCGGGACCAAATGGTCACCGGAGCATCACCGGCGACGAGCGCGAGTGGCGGCGTGTTCGGATGTCCACGGAGCAACGACTACGGCGTACCAGGGAGGAAACAGAGAGCGGGGTTAGATGGAGAGGCTCACGGCGAGTGCGGTGGCGCCGGAGTTAACTCGGGGGAGAGGCTGGTGCGGTCGGAACGGCGACGATGATCTGGCGGCCGACGGCGAAGATGAAGATGATGGAGTCGCTTCGGGCGTCCCGCGGGCGCGTGATTCATCTTGGAGCTTCGTCACGTCGAGGCGGAGCCTTTGGGCATGGCGGAAGGTGAGGGGGTGGCTCTGGGCACGGTGGCAGAGAACGGCGGCGGCGGTCGCTCTTGGGTGAGCTCGGGGAAGAGGCTAGAGGGCGAGGGAGAGGGCAGAGAGTGAGGGGAGAGGCAGAGGGGGCTGCGGGGCGTCTCCAGACGCGTAGGGGGCGCCTCGGTGGCAAGCAGGAGGTGGAGCTCGGGCGCGCGTGCTGTCGACACGCCTCTGCCTACTGATAGAGGTTGAAGACAGCCGCTTCAGGCCAGCGGGCTGGGCCTCCAGCTGGAGTTGGGCCAGGTGGGCTGCCAGGTGAGCGCCAGGTAAGTCTCTCTCTCTCTCTCTCTCTCTCTCTCTCTCTCTCTCTCTCTCTCTCTCTCTTTATTTCTTGTTTTCTATTATTCTGTAGACTTTAGGGCTTTATTAAAAATGCCAGGGCATTACCAAAAATCATGAAACTAATCATGGCTACTATTTAGAATATATCCAACCGTAAACATTTTAGTTTATGATTATTTGAGCATTTAAAATATTTTATAGCATTTAAATGCCCAAATGCAAATAGAGTATGATTTAATTCAGAGCCCAAATATGTCATGGAAAAATGTGCATCACCTCTGTTATCTTGTTTACTGACATTTTCCATAAATGATTAACATTTTTGAAATCCATTTGGATTTACTGAAAATATTTTAGGTGAACCTAGTGAATTCCTTTGATGCTAGGGGTTTAGGCAATCCCCATTTCAAGTTTCTTTCAAGATTAAACATGATGCACACATGTGGCCAGCCTAGTGCACTACCAGAAGCTAGGGATGTGACAACTCACCCCCACTAAACAAGAATCTCGTCCCGAGATTCAAGACGTGAGGTAAGAAGACAGAGGGGGCACAAGCTAATACAATCTTCATGATCCAGATATCTTTCTCGAGGATGTTGATTCATTGCATCACCTTGATCTCGATGTCTTGCTTTGGGAACTACATCCAACATGAGAACGAGAAGAAAGGGAGAATTCTAGAAGAATCGATCATCTTGAGGTTCGAGCAACTTAGGATCATCTTAATGATCACAAGATCAACTCATGGAATGAGACGTAGAAACATCTCTGGAGCTGAGAGGCAAAACATGCATCAGGAGGGACAGAACAAACAATTTGACGAGGGTTTCAAGGTATCAAGGAAACAATTACCATGATCCCATAACGGGGCACCTTGGGAGAGGTGACTCGTAAAATTATTGCCTTAAGTGGAAAAAAGAACTACTTTTGATGCCTAGATCATTGAAACTCTCTATACCAGCCTAAGGAAAATCACAACAATCGTTTGGCAGAGTACGAAGGGATGGCATACCCTGACTAGGATGGATGATGTGGACTACCTTGTTGAAGACAATGCAAAGGATGATTTTGCTTGCGCGTGCTCTCAAGAACTTGAGCATTTCCATAGTCATCAAGGTTCTACCAACATCCGTGTCGAGGATCCTGGCAACACATCTTACTACCTTGACGAATAGTGATGGACAATCCAGGTGCATAGAAAGACAACCCTTTCTCAGATTTCACCTTAGCGAGGCCAAGGGAATGAAATCCGGATGATCGACCGAGAGACATTTAGCACTCCGCTTCTAATGTTCTCCTTGATGTACTGGTTACCACGGTCATGTTTAGAGCATCAACATAGCCATCAAGTAGTGGTCGGACTTTGGAATACAAAGGATCCATAAGGAACAACTTCTGGAGTAAATCCTACGAAATCCTTATGGGGAGGTGGCCAACTTCCTCAATTAAGATACTACAATAATAGGTCTTCCGGCTGGGTGTGTTGGCCACGACATCCAGTTTACTGGTTACAGAGAGACCAATGTTATAGTTCTTGGGATATGTTCCAACCATCATATATGCCTGAAATTCAGATCTGGTTGGTGTCAGAATAATCCAGACTCATCGGGTCTGGAAAGAAAAATGAAAGTTTGGAACACAAATCGACGAGATGACGTTGGAAGATTCTCAGGGGAATGAACTACGGTAGTAAGCTCCAAAACATGAGCTGGTTCTGCTACAAGCATGTGAACACGCTGTCCCAGACAAGCATGGTCACCTGGTAGTCTTACAACGAAACACTACCGAGTTCGGGGGGGAACCATCAACGAGGATATCGAAGTCCTTGCGTAAGTCTAGCTCTTAAGAAGAAACTTCTTCTCCTTGAACAAATCAATCAGTGGCTTGGTGTGCTACGGAATTCATATGGAACAAAGATGATCAGTCTAACAGACCACAGAATACTTCGCACATGCACGACTCGGGATGATTCCATAGGAAGTAAAAACATGCTTTGTCGAATTCACGACGACAACTTGCATCAAATGCACATGAATTAGAGGAAGTCACTTCTTTCATCCAAGCATATTCTTCATGAACGGAACACGAAGATAATGCTTATAAAGTTTCCAATACTAGCTGGATGTTCAGCACAAATTATGGAGAAGGTAGCAGTGTTGCTGACAGGCTCAACAACAATTCATCCAGGTTTCCATGGAGATGGAATTCCATATTTATGTGAACAAGTGATAGCATTAGTCAGACCCAAAAGATATAATGGTGTATGCTCGAGGGATCAACCATGAGTAAGACAACATTATGAACATCGTTGGTTCTGATTTGGTTTGATGATAGCCCATACTCAAATCAAAGTGTTGATACAACAATAGGTCCAACAACTAATCACGAGGACCAATCGATGAAGATATCATCTTTCTTCAACACACACACACACACACACACACACACACACACACACACACACAAAGATATCCCCTAACATGAACTAAGTCAGACAAGCTTTTATCTTCCAACTCTCCAAGTTGTTGTTTGGCTTAACCAACTAGCTCAAGGGTATCCAACACAGATTCTTGGAGAAAGAGTGGTTTATTGGAAAAACCAATTTGATCACGAACTCAACATATCGGTCAGGTGACAACCTGGTAACACTTCCGAGAAGATATCTCTAAAATCACAAACCACCGATATGTCCCTAAGCTCGAGAACAATCTTGCTTTTCAAGGCAGGATGACATGATCAAAAGAGTGAGGGTTTCACAAAATCCTAACTCATCGATCGAAGAGTGCACCAGAAATAAGGACTAGGTTGCACGATCAATCTTAGAATGATGATTCGGTAACCATCATGCTAAGAATGAGAATATTGTCCATTTACTACCAAGCAACGAGTTCTCGGGGTATTGATTTCACACATCACAGTTCACTTGTCGGCATTCCGGTTACAATAACACGGGACCGAGGAATGAATAATGATAGCGAGAAGTATTACTGCGTCAAGATTTCATAAGAGGTGGTGCAATTCTCATGACATTCTTGACATAAAGATGGTAACACTCCAAGAGAACAGAGCAAAGCTTGATTGCATTTGATCTGCGAAATACAACTGCTTTGACCCAATCCTAGAAATGGATGAGGTACTGGAGTTTGTTTCTCCTAGTCATTCTGAACTAGAATGGCTTGACGGACCACAAGAATAATAGGCACCGATGAACGAATGCACGCATACTCTTGACTATCAATTGATAGACGAAGGTCAGAAGACAACTAAAGAGGGACAACTCAAAGGAACATATGTTTTTCTGAGTTGTGGATGCATGGATTAGTATGCCGAACAGATTCAACATATTTCTTCTAGATAACCCATGCAGAGAGATAGAACTTGAAGCTTCACAATGTAGCATGGAGAACCCATTAAGAGCACTCTGGTTGTGATCCTTAGATTCAACGAGGAACTTCTGCCATAAGTAGTTCATGGCATTTGGAAGAAAGAAATACCACAGACCTCGAGGACTATCACAAAGGTTACTAATATCCTAAAGGTACGAGCAACACTATCAACACGAGGTAAGTAGAGTGGATCTTGGGCCAAGAACCCAGGAGTAGAATACCTACTACTAAATGGCATCACGGGATGCTTTCGAGAATGGTGGCCAGAATCATCACACCAGGAACACAAAACATGGCTAGGTTACTAGGTGACTCCCTAAAACACCTAGGGTCATAATAATAGCTCCAACATATATGTCAAGGCAACAGAGTACCTCAACTCACCGATTTGTGTGATTAATCTAGCCCAAATGAACATCAGAAACGAAAAGAAGGGATTTGCAAATGCATCAGACTATTTAGATACCTGGGATGACTCAGACAGCATAACGGCTATAAATGCTCGAAAGATTTGAGACATCCAGCAAAATGGTGGCATAACCACTCAACATCACAGTATCAAGGTTTCGAGACCAACTATGAACACACGGAAGTAGTAGAAACTGATCTGGGCTGAAATCCATCAATCCTATAAGTCTCTATCATAGTAACGCGTCATCCTGATAGATAGATGAGAAGGCCTAGTTCTTAATCCCCATAGAAGAGAAGAGGGTGACTCAGATCAGAAGGGCATAAGGTATAAGGAGTAACAGAGCCTTACGTTCCCTTCCACAATCAATTCCCTTATATAACTAAAGCATTTCTAGACTCAACTTCGACCAGTTTGGCTTCGTAATCCTACAGGCAGTCAGGCTCTGATACCAACGCTGTCAGGACCCTGATTCCAAGTCATATCGATCTAGCCGGTAACACCTCATATCACTTTGCGGCCTCACGCACGGTATTCCACGGTGTCGCCTTACCATGGCCGGGACCGTTTATGCCTTTTGGCTCACGTATATGATAGTGTCACTAGCATCCATATGACAGAGAACCCGGGCCGACATGACTAGTCGTGAATCCAAAGTGGCACTAACTTACGGGACATGCATACATGAATCAACATCGAGCATGTCGATTGACAGCGTCGTCGAATCCGGGCTGTAGCATGGGCTATGATACTCGATAAACTGGGCAGAAGGGACTACTATGGCTCATGGAAGCACAAGACTACATTTCCCCATAAGAGAGGCTACCAAGGATAAACAACTAGGTTGTCGGATCCCACACATACCAAGCATTTCAATCATACACACAATATGCTCGATATGTGTAAATACAACATGGCATCACAACAAAACTCTACGACTCGAAGTATTTATTCATTAGGCTCCGAGGAGCGAGATATTACAAACATGGGTTTCATGACCCAACATTCAAAGCATACAAGTCAAAGCACATGCGGAAGCTTAACATGTCTGAGTACACACATCTACAAATGAAAAAGCCTAAGAAGTCTGACTATCTACCAGATCCTGCCGAGGGCACAAGATCGTAGCTGAGGTATCAAGCTAAACGTCGAAGTCCACACGGAACTACTAGCGAGACTGACGTCTCTCTGCAAAACATAAAATAGGCAAACGTGAGTACAAATGTACCCAACAAGACTTACATCAGAACTAACTACATATGCATCGGTATCAACAAAGGGGGTGGTGGAGTTTAACTGCAGCAAGCCAGCTTTGACTCAGTGGCTAACCTAAACTATGACTGCAAGTAACTCTTTTGAGGTGGCGCACACGAGTCCACATATTCACCATATCAATACACCACTATGGATCCGCTCCCGTCTCCCTACGAGAAGTCCATCCATAGCACTCACGCTTATCTTACAAGTTTTAGAGTATCCACATTCACTTGTCTATGAACTGTACAGGCAACCCAGAAGTCCTTTACCGCGGACGCGGCTATTCGAATAGATGATGTTAACCCTACAGTGGTGTACTTCTTCACACACGCTCTTGCCACTTATCGCCATGTACACGTCATGTATTTCGGCAACCTTCAAGCGGAAGCCTGGTGAGGGTGTCGGCCACGGCCTACCTAAACACTCAAGTCTCTAGTCCAGGTTTATTGCCTATTCAGGTTCCATCCATAGGGAGTCCGGTCGAAGTTTCCACATACGGCCCCGAACGTTGTGAGTAGGGTTCCCGAGACACCAAACGGGCGCCCGGTACACCGTGCCACGTGCCTACCGCATCACAGCCCACCCCGCGGGTCAGCGCTGTGCACGGCCTCCAGCATACTACAAACACCAGAAACTACTTGCAACTCCTGGACAGAGGACAAGAGTGGTTAAGAAGCCGAGAGAGTCAATTAAGGATTCCAATGTGTGGTAGTAGCTGTTCATGGATCATAAACACAGAACTCAGTTCCTGAGGACGGTTTCAATGAGACAACCCACCATGTACTCCTACATGGCCTCTCACCGCTACCTTTACCAAATCGTGTTCACACACTTAGCTCTCAACAATAGAACATGTTCACACGCCTCCAATTCATCCCCGATGAATCAGACCTGACACAACTCTAAGCAATAGCGGGCACGACAAACAAGCATGAATGAGTAGGCACATCAGGGCTCAAACAACTCCTACTCATGCTAGTGGGTTTCATCTATTTACTGTGGCAATGACAGGTCATGCAGAGGATAAGGGGTTCAACTACCGTAGCAAGTAACAGATGAATCGTTGTTGTCCTAATGCAGTAAAAGAGAGCAGAAGCGAGAGAGTGGGATTGTATCGGAATGAACAAGGGGGTTTTGCTTGCTTGGCACTTCTGAAGATAGTATAGTTCTTCATCGGTGTCATCGATCTCATCGTCGAAACCACGTCTATCGAGAGGGGACAAATACCGGCAACAAAGAAAGAAACACAATCAATGCAATGCACAATATGATGCATGATCATGACATGGTAAAATGAGTGTGTTGGGCTAATGCAACTACAACCAGATGGGTTTGAGCTATTTTGAACCAAAGATTCAAAGTTCAAACTCATATGTGAGCTTAAATAGTGCTTTATTATGTTTTGCACTAAACAGCAAGTTAACTTGTTTAAACATGCATGAAACCAGTATAGATGGATAGATTGGATTTTTCTAATCATTTTTCATATATAATTTATTTCATTCTGAGTTATTGATTATTTTCTATGATTTTTAGAGGTTAGCACTATTTTCTGAAATTACCTGAATAAGAATAAATCCAGAAAGCCTATTCTCGCGTCGAGATTCGTCATCTTGACCTCAAGCAGAGTCAATGACCGGTCCAGTCAAACCTGACCAAATGGGTCTGTCTGTCGAGAGTTAGTTAAACTAATTAAGTTTAATTAGCGTTAAACTAACACTCACCTAGTTTAGTTAGTGGCCTGGGGCCCACACGTCAGTGACCCAGGGGGTCAAACTGGGCCCACCCAGTCAACGGTCAGCGGGTCAACTTGCCGGCGTTTAGCCGCCGGCGAGTCCAGACACGGCGGTGCGCTGCGGGATTCGCCTACAGAGCGTCGTTTGGCGCGTGGAGCATAGCTACGGGATGTGCATGCTCGTCCGCATCCAACTGTGGTGGTGGCGCAGCCGGGGAGTGGCCGGAGTGGCGCCGACGACGAGCTCGGCGACGGCTGAAGCTCGGGTGCAAGTGGGGATGGGGCTGCGGTGCGCAAATGAGCGCGGCGAGGTGCTACGGAGGCTCTACGCGATGCGGGGAGCGCGTTGGGCGCATGCCCGGGACCAAATGGTCACCGGAGCATCACCGGCGATGGGCGCGGGCGGCGGCGCATTCGGATGTCCACGGAGCAGCGACTACGGTGTACCAGGGAGGAAACAGAGAGCAGGGTTAAATGGAGAGGCTCACGGCGAGTGCGGTGGCGCCAGAGTTAGCTCGGGGGAGAGGCTGGTGCGGTCGGAACAGCGACGACGATCTCGGCGGCCGACGGTGAAGATGAAGATGATGGAGTCGCTTCGGGCGTCCCGCGCATGATTCATCTTGGAGCTTCGTCGCGTCGAGGCGGAGCCTTTGGGCATGGCGGAAGGTGAGGGGGTGGCTCTGGGCACGGTGGCAGAGAACGGCGGCGGCGGTCGCTCTCGGGTGAGCTCAGGGAAGAGGCTAGAGGGCGAGGGAGAGGGCAGAGAGTGAGGGGAGAGGCAGAGGGGGCTGCGGGCGTCTCCAGACGCGTCGTGGGTGCCTCGGTGGCAAGCAGGAGGTGGAGCTCGGCCACAAGATCAGTCGACACACCTCTGCCATCTTGGCAGAGGTTGAAGACAACCGCTTGAGCCAGGGCTGGGCCGCCACCGGAGTTGGGCGGTGGGCTGCAGTGGCGCGTGGTAATTCTCTCTCTCTCTCTCTCTCTCTCTCTCTATTTCTTGTTTTCTATTATTCTGTAGACTTTAGGGCTTTATTAAAAATGCCAGGGCATTACCAAAAATCATGAAACTAATCATGGCTACTGTTTAGAATATATCTGTAACGCTCCAAGAACGGAGCTTCAGTTTCCTTCCAGGGTTTCCGAGTTTTGTCGTGTGATTTGTTTTGTTTGTGCATTCTTCATGTCATCTCTTGCATTGCATCATCTCATCATGCCATCATATCATTAATTTTTAAAACTCTTCTAAATAAATTGCATGGATTTCTCGATCCATTTAAATCGAGGGAATTCACTTGTGACTTCTCTTTATAACATACCCTCCCGATATTTAGGGAGATATTATAAAATATTCCATTGTTTAGGAATCACCATAACCCACTTGCAAAATAAATCCCATGCCTTTTCTGCTCCGAGTTGACCTCAAAACCTTGCCAATATTATTTCATCATTTTCCGGAGCTCCACCAAAATCCTCAACATTTTTGGACCTTCCCAAACCTCACTTCCTATTCAAATCATTTGAATTTAATTCAAATGAGTTTGAATTTACATCTTGCAATCTTGCCACTTCTATTTTTTTCTGTGGTCATGCTTATTTTTATGAGTCCAGGAAAATTGTCCTCGTTCCCAAATTCTTTCCCTAACCCTCTCTTTCTTTTTGTCTCTCTATATTTCTTTTACTGCTAAGAATAAGAGAGAGAGGTAGCCAGTCAGGCCCCGGCCATTCTCCTCCCACCAGGCCGGCCTAGCCTCCCGAGGCCCAAGGCCCACCAACCTACCTAACCCTAGCCTCCCCTCCGCTCGATCTCCATCTCCCTCGTCCTCCCTCCAGCGCCGCTTCGCCCGAGCTCCCTGCGCCCGATCCCCTCGTCCTCCCTCTTCCCGATCCCCATCTCTCCCTCTCCTCGCGCCCGACCCCATCTCCCTCCGCGCGCAGCCCTCGACCCCCCTCCTCTCCTCGCGTCGCCATCCTTCCTCCTGCGCCCTGCTTCTCCTCCCCTTGCTCCCGCGCTCCGCCCTCGCCGGAGGAGAGACCCAGGCCGGAGCCCCGTCGGCCCCATCGCCCTGTCACAGCCATCCTTCTCCTTTCCTCGTGACGCCGCGGGCATCGAGCTCGTCGCCCCGCCTCCGTTTGGCTCCCACGCCGAAGTCACCGCCACGGCCCTGCCGGACGTTGAGTGACTCACGCGCCGCGCCTCGATCTTCTCAAGCCCTGCCGCGAGCTCGCCTTAAATCCCGACTCGGCTGGATCAGGCCTCGAGTGCGACCCGCCGCCTTGCCGCCTCCTCCCGCCGTTGCCACTCCAGGGCGCCGCACCGGACCTTCCCGACCTCCTCGTCGTTGCCGCCCGTCCGTGACCACCGGTGCCTCGCCGAATTTCCGCAAGCCGTCCCGCTGCTCCAAGCCCCTCCGCCATCTCCTCGCCAAGTGGACGCCAGGTCGACCCCAAGATCGCCTCTGCTGCTTCATCGCCTCCTGCGCCTCGCGAACCTCCTTCCTTGCTGAGCCCGTGGCGTGGCCCTTCTCCGGCAACTAGCGCTCCTCCAGGGCGACCACCACTGCTCAGGCACGCCTCTGATTCGTCCAAGTCCGATGCTGTTTTTGTACAACTACGCTGCAAAGACCAAGACCGCACGGGAGCCCGAGCGACCACTTCCACGATGATGCGAGTACAAGTACCCTCTTCGTGGTTTTCGCCAAGTACCTCGGCGCCGAGCCCTCGGATCCGTCAAGTCCAACAACGATCGTGTATAACTACGGCGGCGCCAACGCCTCACGAACCGTGTACCTCGATGACCCGACAAGTACCCCAACAATGTGTGTACCACTACGCCCGAGTTCCACTACAAGATGTACGACTACCATCGCGAGACCGCAAGTACCACGACAACCCCGAAGGGATTCGGACCCGTCAAGTACCTCTTCGAAAACGAACGTGAACCACTACTTCCACTACCGTCGCCGTGTACCACTACTTCCCTCGACGAGATCGAACCACTCCGAAATGCATGCTTCTAAGGTATAACCACCGAGATGACCGACCGTGATCGAATGCTTGTGTTGTATGAGATGCTCGCACCGTGATCGAATCGACCTTGCGATGCCCCTCTTTTGCCATGCCACCGTTCCGTGGGAACCCGGTAACCGGGATCACCCCACCATCTTGCATGACTCGCTCACGTCCACACTTTCCTTTGCACCGGTATCTCAATCGAGTTATCGGAACCGGAATGTTGCCGTGGCACCATTTCCGTTGTCGTTGCCGTGGCACCCTTTTTCGTTTCCGCCACGACGACTAATGCTTCATAATGCTCTTGTCAACATTTTCATAAAAATTGCATAAACTTGCACATGTCATCCGCATCATGATAACAACCTTTAAATGTTTATAATTGTTGTTTGCATTATTTTGCATAATTGCCATGCTAAAATGATTTATTTCATAACTAAATAACCGTAGCTCGGATTTAAATAAATTATATATGTAAATGGGGTGGAAAAATGCCTAGTTTAACATGGTGTACTTGTTTTGCATGTTTAACAACTCTAAAATTGTGTTTAGGGTAGAACAGTTCCAAATCTAAAATATGCATATGGGGTTTTACCGGAATTGTTGTTTGTTGTTCCGGCCTCATTTAAACTTGCCTAAATAGTTAGTTTACTTATGCTTCACCTCTTGCCATGTTTAATAACATTAAATATTGTTGAGTACCTAATCGGGAGAGAACTAAATAAGTGTTGTGGTGTTTTGTCAATATGCAACCCGTTGCATATTGATCTCCACTTAACTTGTAGTGTTGTTTGTGCATATTGCCATGCCATGCCTCTTTAAACCGGACATGCATCATACTTGTTTGTGCATCACGACATGTTTATGTGATGGGTGTTATGATGTTTGTTTCTTTCCGGGTTGCTTCTCTCGTTAGCTTCGGTTTCGTTCCGGATTTGTGAGGTTTCGTTCGACTTCGTCCGTTTGTCTTCTTCATGGACTCGTTCTTCTTCCTTGCGGGATTTCAGGCAAGATGACCATACCCTCGAAATCACTTCTATCTTTGCTTGCTAGATGCTCGCTCTTTTGCTATGCCTATGCTACGATGCCTACCACTTGCTATATCATGCCACCCACATTGCCATGTCAAACCTCTAACCATCCTTTCCTAGCAAACCGTTGATTGGCTATGTTACCGCTTTGCTCGGCCCCTCTTATAGCGTTGTTAGTTGCAGGTGAAGATGAAGTTTGTTCCTTGTTGGAACATGGAGATGTTGTTCCTTGTTGGAGCATTCTTATTTGTTGGGATATCACAATATATCTTATTTAATTAACGCATCTATATACTTGGTAAAGGGTGGAAGGCTCGGCCTTATGCCCGTGTTTTGTTCCACTCTTGCCGCCCTAGTTTCCGCCATACCGGTGTTATGTTCCTTGATTTTATGTTCCTTACACGGTTGGGTGTTTTATGGGACCCCTTGACAGTTCGCTTTGAATAAGACTCCTCCAAAGAAGGCCCAACATTGGTTTTAACATTTGCCACCTAAGCCTTTTTCCCTTGGGTTATGCAGACTCAAGGGTCATCTTTATTTTAACCCCCTGACCAAAGCTCCTTGAGTCTGGCCCGCTCACGGCAGATCAAGGGCCACCACGGGCAACTCGAGGGCTGGTTTTACTCGTAGGCTGACCTATCCGGTGTGCCACGAGACCGAGATATGTGCAGCTCCTATCAGATTTGTCGGCACATCCGGGCGGCTTTGCTGGTCTTGTTTTATTCTCGTCGAAATGTCTTGTAGTCCGGGATTCGAGATCGATCGGGTCTTCCCGTAGAAGGAATATCCTTCGTTGACCGTGAGAGCTTATAATGGGCTAAGTTGGGACACCCTGCAGGTATTATCTTTGAAAGCCGTGCCCGCAGTTATGAGGCAGATGGGAATTTGTTAATGTCCGGTTGTAGAAAACCGAAGTTGATCTTAATTAAAATACACCAACCGCGTGTGTAACCGTGATGGTCTCTTCTCGTGAGTCCGGAATTGAACACGGTGTTGGAGTTATGTTTGACGTAAGTAGTTTCAGGATCACTTCTTGATCATAGTTGTTCGACCGTGCCTTGCTTTCTCTTCTCGCTCTCTTTTGCGATGGTAGCCACCATATATGCTAGTCGCTTGCTGCAGCTCCACCTCACTACCCTGTCCTACCTTTAAGCTTAAATAGTCTTGATCTCGCTGGTGTGAGATTGCTGAGTCCCGTGACTCACGAGATACTTCAAAACCAGTTTGCGGTGCCGATGAAACCGTGCAGGTGGCGCATCCGAGCTCAAGGAGGAGCTCGATGAAGATCTTGTTCTTTGTGTTGTTTCGTTTCAATTGATCAAGAGTGGAGCCAGTTGGGACGATCGGGGATCCGTGTAGCATTTGGGGTAGTCTTCTTTTATTTTGGTTCCGTAGTCGGACCTTGATTGTATCTGTATGATGTAATGTTTTACTCATGTATTGTGTGAAGTGGCGATTGTAAGCCAACTATGTATCTCTTTCCCTTATGTATTACATGGGTTGTGTGAAGATTACCTCACTTGCGACATTGCTTTCAATGCGGTTATGCCTCTAAGTCGTGCTTCGACACGTGGGAGGTATAGCCGCATCGAGGGCGTTATAATATCCAACAGTAAACATTTTAGTTTATGATTATTTGAGCATTTAAAATATTTTATAGCATTTAAATGCCCAAATGCAAATAGAGTATGATTTAATTCAGAGCCCAAATATGTCATGGAAAAATGTGCATCACCTCTGGTTACTGTTTACAGCATTTTCCATAAATGACGAACATTTTTGAAAGCCATTTGGATTTACTGAAAATATTTTAGGTGAACCTAGTGAATTCCTTTGATGCTAGGGGTTTAGGCAATCCCCATTTCAAGTTTCTTTCAAGATTAAACATGATGCACACATGACGCTAGCCTAGTGCACTACCAGAAGCTAGGGATGTGACATGTCCATCTGACCCTCGAGGTCCGACTCGGGCCATATGATTCGGATCGAGACCGGTGTACCGCGTTTTCACCATGGCCCAGGCCTCTCGCGCGCCTTCCCGGCAAGCCGATATCTTCCATAATTTGAAGCGGCACTGAGCTCCCATGAATAGCTTTACAAGCTCCTCCATACTTCCTGGAGGAGATGCGGATGGTCAAGCCTTGGCAACACTCCGCATCGCTTTCCGAGCTCACTCGTACACTTGCGACAGCTCTTGCAGCAGATCGCCTTGAGCTCCGGACATTTCCTCTTCGGGCCGGCCAGTCAGCATACCTGCAGACATAAATCTGTTGACTCATTTCTTTACCGCACTACATGAGGGTAAGTTCAAAAGCATACTGAATATGCCGCCCCGTAGCCTCATGTTCTCTTTTACCGCGTCCGCTAGTTGGGCTCGCACGTCTTTTAGCTCTTCGCCCAGCAGGGCGTTGGAATCTTGCAGCTTGTTCTTATCATCCCTGGTCCGTGTCAGCACACGTTCGCCAGTGGCGAGTTGCTCGGCCTGATGCTTACCAGCTTGCGCAACCTTCAGTTCCTCTTGTAGTTGAGCTAACGATCCTGCCATGGGAAATACAACAGTCTTAACATTACTGGTATATGATTATATTTTTCTGGATGGAGGAGAACATTACCAGGCGGCGCCTCCTTGGATTTCTCCAGTTCGGCGGTAACAATAGCTAGCTGGGCCCAACACTCTTCCAACTCATGAGACAGCATGTTATTCTTCTCTGTGAGTGCCTGATTACACAATGATCCTTAAATCAGTTGCTTCAACTGCTTCAAGTCTCGGGGGCTACTGGTATATGATTACCAGAACTGTACAATGCGTACTTACCCGCATATCTTTCAAATCCTAGTTAGTGGCTCTGGCAAGCCCATCCCGAGAAGCTTGGATGTACGCATCAGCTGAGCTGAAGGCATTGAACGCTTCTTTAGTAAGGCTGGGGTCGCGAAGAGCGGCCCTCCGTCGTCGATGATTCATGGCGCTCTCTACTTCAGAGTTCGTGACAGATACATTATCCGAATCCTCTTAAGGAGGACAATCCAGCGTCGCTCCCGTGTCAGCCCCCGCCCTAGAGGCAGGGTCTGGAACCTGATTGGTGAAGGCACGACCGGTAGGATCCCCGGATGTCGGTGGGAAACGACACCTATGGGATCACAAGAATCCCTATTGCGGTTGCGAGGCGCGGGGTTGAGAGAAGAGCGGGTCTAACAGAGAAGCATGCGGTTCGTTTATCCAGGTTCAGGCCGCGAGGATGCGTAAAACCCTACTCCTGCTTTGGTGGCTGTATTCTGTGTTCTTGAGCTAGCTACGGAGTGTCACGAGCTCCAAAAAGCCGAATCCTCCTCCTGGTTGCCTCGGGCCTCCTTTATAGGAAAAAGGGGCTGCCACAGTGGCACACAGGAGGTGGAAAGGTCTACAGTTGGACGAGGTTATCCCTCGTATTACAGGACAAGGTGCATTTAATGCATCGCTTAGGTGTCCTCTCACTTTATCAGGGACGGGGGCGAGGCCCATCCCGACTATCGCCGCTCCTCCAGGCTTCGACACGCGCCCTGGCCAGCGGTGCATTCGGTGCCATGTAGGCAGGCAGGCAGCTGAGGTGGCGCGATGGTGGAGCCTCCACGAAGGGCTGCATGTAGCCACGCAGGTGCCTGCCTAGCTGGTTGGGTCGGCAGCTGCATGCGAACGGTGGTGGAGACTTGGCTGGTGCGGGCCTGATGGTGGCCCCGCTGGCGTGCTTGGCGAGGGCCTTGCCGGGTGGCCCGGCAAGGGTCTTGCGGGGTGACCCGGCAAGGGTCTTGCCGTGGCGCGCAGGCGTCCCCGGCAAGGATCTTGCCGGGGGTCTTGTGGGTTCCTTCGGCGAGGATGGATGCCTTCCCATCCTCACTTGATCTTGACGATTCTTTGTCTTCACAAAGATCTGCATGCCACCACAGAGGTGCCTCCCGAGCCCTGTCCCAATACATGTGTTGAGTGTTGGTGGGCTCGAGGGTGGCTCGCTCGGCTGGTGTAGGCGAGTTGCCCTGGCAAGGGTCTTGCCGGGGCCGCTGGGGCCGCCCCGGCATGGATCCTTGCCGGGGAAACCTGCTTCGCCCATATGATCTTTGTGGCCTTGGTCCTTGTCGTTGCTTTGCTTTGTCTTGGGCTTCGGTCTTACCTCGGCTCACCTCCTCCGCTCTGCTTGGTGTGGCCGTGGGCGTGGCTCCGACTGCCCGTGCACAGGTAAAGGGGTACAAAAATGTGCCCCTAGTTTTGTACACCGACAGGAGCCCCCGGGCCTGGGCCACACATAAGCGCGACACGTTGTTGGGTCAGGCCCAAAACGGGCGCGGGCAGGCGGGGCGGTTTTTACCGCGGTAAGATTTTTCGCGCGTTGTGCTTCCCACGACCCGCGCGCGCGGCGCGGTGTGGAAGGGCGTGCGTGACGTGGGTGGCATGCGTGGGGCATTTTCCGCAAGCATGCATCACATCGCAGTAAATGGGCAGCGCGCCCCGCGGCTTCCCCATAAAAAGGGATAACCGTGGGCGCACTGTTTCTTTTACTGTTCGCGCAACCCCAATCTCAGAGACCTCCGCCTGTCTCCCTCTTCTTCTCCAAGATTCGCCTCCGCCCACCGCCGTTGTGCTTTTGCTGCCCTCCGCTCCTCCCTCCTCCCTCAGCCACCATGGCGCCAAAATCTACCAAGGGCAAGGGGGTGGCCAAGGACGCCGGGGCTGTGGAGCCGCCGGAGAGCACGCTGTCGGGGGACCGGACGCAGTCCGCCTTCTTCTTCCCCTCGTCGGTCGACGTGTTCGAGCTTCGGGACCTCTTCAGGCCCCTGTGGGGAGTGAAGACGGGGGGGGGGGGAGGATTCGGGGCACCCGGCTACGCGCGTCATCCCCGCCGCCTGCGCCAAGCCTGCCCCAAATCGGTATCCCTTCTTTGTTGATTACTTTTCTTGCGGGTTCTATCCTCCCTTTTCTGATTTCTTCGGCGACATCATGCACACCTTCGGCTTCCGTCTTTTGGATTTTACTCTGAATGCGGTGGCGTGCATGGCCCTTTGCGCGCACCTTTGCGAAGGCTTCGCCGGGGTGCACCCCAACACGGCACTCTTCTGCCACTACGTCTACCCTCGGATCCAGACAGGGGGTGCCATCTCTGGTTGCATCACCTGGATCCCAAATCCAAGGAGGCGTACCCGGATGGCGCCATGATGGAGAGGTGTGATGAGTGGCGGGGCCGGTGGTGCTGGATTGAAAAGGAGGACCCGCCGGTGTTCTGCAAAGTTCGCCGGGCGCCGCCAGTTCGCGGCAGCGATTGGAGCAATGTCGATGCCGCTGACGGAAAGCTCTATGTTGCCATCACCAGGATTCTCCGGCTTACCCAGGCCGGGCTCACCCTCGAAATGATCGGGGCGGACTTCATCCGCCGCCGGATTGCTCCGCTGCATAACAAGGGGAGGCCGGCATGGCTCTTTACGAACCCTGCTGACATCATGCGACTCTGCCCAGGCCTCGACCACAACTTTACGGTGATGGCGCACGCCCACTTCTGCCGGCGGCTCTTCCAGCTTGACGTGGGCCGCGACGGCGAGGTTGAGTGGACCGGCAAGATTGCGAGGGCCGCCGCGAAGGCTGGCAAGGTCCTCAAGGGGCCGTTGTTCAAGCTGCCAACGGGGGTGGTCCCGTTGTGCAACAACTCGCGTCGGTCCGCGATCATTTCCATGATGCCGGACTGCAACGCGCACGTCCCCGTCCCGAGCTGGAAGGAGCCGAAGGATGCAGAAGTGCAGCAGTTCTTCGACACCCTGCACGAGAGGTATGTTGATGCCGATGTCGAGCGGCTGCTTGTCGAGACACCTCCCCAGTGAGCTGGACTACGCCGCCACCAGGCGAGGAGGCTGCTTCGCCCGGGAGGCAGCGGCGATGGCGGTGTGGAGGACAAGGCGCTCTGACGGAGGAGGAGGATCTTGCCCGGTGGGCGGTGGCCGCCCGAGAGCTAGCAGCACCGGCACCGAGGCTCCACTGGTTGAGGATGTGACCGGCAAGTCGTCATCGTCAGAGGAGGAGGAGACTGCAGACCCGGCGCCACCTGCAGGGAGGGGGCGAGTCCTGCGGCGGGCCAGTTCCGGCGAGCCGGTTCGGCCCCGCAGGACTGTGCAACCGCAGCTGACTTTGGAGGGGTCCCGGCCTCACACGAGGGCTCTTGGCGAAAGAAGCCGTGAAGGTCATGTGAAGAAGAAGACGGCCGCCCCTTCTTCATCCAGGCGTGCCCAGACGCCGCCTCCCTCCCCTCCTCCAGCGAACGTCGGCGCGGGGATCACCTTTGATTTTGGATCCCTCAGTCCGAGGAGGAAGAGGAAGACCGCAGAGGAGGAGGCGGACGACGAGTAAGTGTCTGGTTCCTTTTTCGTTATCTCTGCCTCCTCACTCTGTGGTACTGATGTTGACTTGTTTTTGTCTTCGTAGGGACATGGAGACGATTGCCGAGAGAGCAAAAAGGGCCAAGGTCTCGACGGGTGGCCAGCCCCCGGCCGGTGCTTCGAGGGCGCCCTTGGTGGTGTTGAGCAGCCCGGACAGCAGCCCCCGGCAAAGCCCCCAGCATAAGTTCATCATTCTTCTCTCTTCGACATGTGTCAGGGGCACGACACCTTGGTCCTGACCTTGCCAGGTGTGCAGGAGGGGAGCGGCGGCAGGAGGAGCCACAGGGGGTTACTCCCAACGCGCCAGCCCCGTAGACCGTGCCGCCCCGAGGGGCGTCCCAGGCAAGGGCGCCAAGCACCGAGCCCACACACATGGAGGAGGAGGAAGAGAACATGGGCGCAAGTGGCTTTGCCTCGATGCCAAATGTTGGCGGGGAGGGGACTTCTGCTTCCTAGCCGGGTGTCTGCACCGGTAAGTCGCTCGCCGTTCATCCCTGCTTCTTCTTCTTTCTGGTTCTTGGTCTTGGCTTTGCCTCACCCCTGTCTTTGGCGCCCAGATTCCTCCTTGACGGATCCAGAGGACGTGGACGCCATCATCGAGGGTGTCGCCAAGGCCTCCGAGGCAGACGCCGAGAAGATCACCATGGAGGAGGCCGCCAAGGGGGCTACCGAGGACTCCGCCAAGGAGCCCGCCGGGGAGGCCGACAAGGCCGCCGCAGGGGAGGCCGCCAAGGACGCTGCCGAGGCCACCGCCAAGGGGCCCGCCGGGGAGGCCGGCAAGGCCGCCGCTGAGGAGGCCGCCAAGAATGCTGCCGAGCCGCCACCAAGGGGCCCGCCGGGGAGGCTGGCAAGGCCGCCGCTGAGGAGCCCGGCAAGGGGCCTGCCTGGGAGGAGGAGGAGGAGGAGGCTGGTGACCAGCCTTCCTCCTCTGTTGCTTCCGGCTCCGGCAAGTACCTGAGGGTGAGCGACGACTTGTTTGTTCACCTCCCAGGCGTGTCGAGCACCAGGGCACCCGTCGAGGGAGAGGTGTTCGACGACGAGGTGCTTGCCGCTGCCGGGCTTGGTGTCGTCGATGAGCCAATTGTTGGTGGTGACGGCTCGCAGGAGGCGTCTCCTCCAGCCATGGGCGGCAGCTTCCGAGAAGCTCAGGCGCTCTACGCGCCCGCTGGACAAGGTGAAGTCCAGGCAGCGGTGGTGGAGAAGGCGGAGGCAGACCTCGAGGAGCGTCGCCGGCGCAGAACTGGTTCCCTGAGGCCCACGAGGAGCTCAAGGCTGCCCAGGGCGAGCAGGCCAGGCGCGACGTGGAGCTCACCATGAAGCTTGCCGACGTCGAAAAAGCTCAGGATGCGGCGAAGAACTCGGCCGAGGCTGTTCGGACCCAGCGTGAGGCCGCGCTGAACTCTTAGGAGGAGGACCTTGCCGCACGCGAGGAGAAGCTCGCCGCCATACTTCGTGGCAAGGATGCCGAGGTGGAGAAGCTCGTCTTGTAGCGGACCGGTGACCTGGAGCAGAGGCACAAGGAGGCACTCGATGCTCAGGCCCAGGTCCACGCCGGCAAGGTGAACGAGTTGGAGGAGGAGCGCAACAGGCTGATGGAGCAGTCCCTGAAGTTGTTCATGGAAAAGGACACGCTCAACAGTGCTCTGACAGAGGCGCAGGGCGCGGTCGTCAGCAAGGCTGGGGAGCTCTCCAAGGCCAACAACTCCATCAAAGACCTCAAGCTGAAGCTGGAGGGTCTCAAGAAGGTGTTGTCGGAGGCTACAACCCGCAAGGAGATCCAGGCCAAGGAGCTGGAGGGCGAGAAGCTGTTGCGGAAGAACGAGGGCCTCAACTTTGCGGAGCACGTGGAGGGCGAGAACCATTGGCTCGATCGCCTTGCCACCGTTGCCAACCAGGCCGCCGCACAGCTGGCCATCATGGGGATGCCGGACGTGAGGTATGTCCCGGAACGGAGTGTGAGCGCCAATTGCAGCCTGACCATGTTCTTTGAGAAGATCGTCGGTGCTCTGGAGTGGCTCCACGCCAGCCGGGCGGCCTCACTGGCCAACGAGTCCCGGATGCTTTGCCAGGGCGCCATGACCAAGGTTCTCACCAAGGTGGCGCACTAGTACCCCGACCTCGACTTCGACGCCGCGCTGAAGAGCTTGCCGTACGGGACCGACCTTGCGCCCGCTCGGGGGCGATTGAGCCCATCATCGCCGAGTCGGCGGGAATTCGAGGTGGAGGGCCAGCCGCGGGATTAGGCACCCGTTTTCTTATCGCCGCTGCAGGTTCATAACCAAGACAATTGCTATCTCTAGTTAGAACCGCAGCAACAATTTGATGTAACATAACTTTGCAGCACTTTTTAGTATCATGCATGTTATTTTCCTGTTCGATTTTTCCTTGTATGTCCACCCTCGTAACGGGTAGGCATGCTTGGTAGCGTAAACCTGTGGCGGCGTCGTGGGGACGGATCCCCATTGGCCTGCCGGGTGTGCGTGCTGCCGGGCAAGCCACCATACCGCCCTGAGCGCGGCCGCCCGAACTGTCGAGTTTGACTCAAGTCAGAGCAAGGAGTGTTGCCAGGTGCGGAAGGCTACCCCACCACTCTCGATGCGGGAGGCTTTGAGCTGTTGAGCGGACTCGAAATAGAACAAAGGCGTTGCCGATCGCGGGGGGGGCTTTGCGTGCAGGTTTCCCATACATAGGCCAGATCTCCAAGGACGATAACCTCATATAAAAAGGGAAGAAAGTAGTCAGGGTTCGGTGTGACTTAGCTTCTGCTTGTAGTAGCGCCGGCGTCGATCTTTCGACCCCCTCTCCTGCTTCCCTTAGAGCCATCGCAATGAAGAAATGCTCACTTAACTGCTAAAACCGATTCTCACAATTGCGCCCCCTACCTGGCGTGCCAAAGATGTCGGTGGGAAACGACACCTATGGGATCACAAGAATCCCTACTGCGGTTGCGGGGTGCGGGGTTGAGAGAAGAGCGGGTCTAATAGAGAAGCACGCGGTTCGTTTATCCAAGTTCAGGCCGCGAGGATGCGTAAAACCCTACTCCTGCTTTGGTGGTTGTATTCTATGTTCTTGAGCTAGCTACGGAGTGTAACGAGCTCCAAAAAGCCGAATCCTCCTCATGGTTGCCTCGGGCCTCCTTTTATAGGAAAAAGGGGCTGCCACAGTGGCACACATGAGGTGGAAAGGTCTCTGATATACGAGGTTATCCCTCGTATTACAGGACAAGGTGCATTTAATGCATCGCTTAGGTGTCCTCTCACTTTATCGGGGGCCGGGGCCGAGGCCCGTCCGTCCCCGTCGTCGCCGCTCCTCTGAAGCTTCGACCGCGCCCTGCCAGCGGTGCATGCGGTGCCATGTCTGTGAGGCAGGCAGCTGAGGTGGCGCGGTGGTGGAGCCTCCACAAAGGCTGCATGTAGCCAGCAGTGCCTGCCCAGACTGGTTGGGTCGGCACTGCATCTGGCAGGAGTGGGGACTTAGCTGGTGCGGGCCTGATGGTGGCCCCGCTGGCGTGCTTGGCGAGGGCCTTGCCGGGTGGCCCAGCAAGGGTCTTGCCGGGTGACCCGGCAAGGGTCTTGCCATGGCGCGCAGGCGTCCCCAATAAGGATCTTGCCGGGGGTCTTGTGGGTTCCTTCGGCGAGGATGGCTGCCTTTCCATCCTCACTTGATCTTGACGATTCTTTGTCTTCACAAAGATCTGCATGCCACTATAGAGGTGCCTCCTGAGCCCTGTCCCAATACATGTGTTGAGTGTTGGTGGGCTCGAGGGTGGCTCTCTCGGCTGGTGTGGGCGAGTTGCCCCGGCAAGGGTCTTGCCGGGGCCGCTCGGGCCGCCCCGGCAAGGATCCTTGCCGGAAACATCTTCGCCCATCGATCTTTGTGGCCTTGGTCCTTGTCGTTGCTTTGCCGTCTTGAGCCGGTCTTACCTCGGCTCACCTCCTCCGCTCTGCTTGGTGT